>OZ004709.1:104997614-105597614 GCA_963924515.1 Vespertilio murinus
CCCCAAATCCAATTGATGTCTTAGAAAGAAGAGGGTTGTGGGGGCCTGATGTGGCGGGATCTCCCTTCTCCGTGTCCCGCATGGAAAGAGAGATGAACGAACTGGTTCTAAGGGGAGGTGGCCAGGGATTGAGAAATATTAGAAATAAAGAGAGAAGACACAGAGATAGATTTTAAGCTGGGAGCTGGGAGGGCCACTGACCTCCCATGCTGGAGAGGCAGACTGACCACTCCTGAGCCACACAGCATTTCTATTTATTCTCAAATACACAAAAGGTGGGGTTTTCACAGGAAAAAACAAGAAGCCTAGGAGGGGCCAGATCCCACCCACTCCTTCCTGCCTGACAAACACAAGCCAGGAACTAAGAACATCTCCGCACTCCCAGGGTGGGAGTGCAACTGACATGATTCTGCCAATATCCCGGGCCCAGTCAGCAACAATCTAAAGAATGTCCAGGTATCTTCCCATTTGGCCCTCTACAGAGGGTGATTTGGACACAGAGACAGAGGAGACACAGGGAGGGCCATGTAAGTAGAGAGAGAGCTTGATTGGAGTGATGCATCTGCAAGTCAAGGGTTGCCAAGAATTGGTGGCAGCCACCATGAGCTAGCGGGGAGCAAGGAAGAATCCTCCCTGTGGACACTGATTTCAGCTACTGTGAGAGAATAAATTTTGGTTGTTTAAGTCAACAAGTTTGAGTAAATTGTTATGGCAGCCCTAGGAAATTAATACACATGTTTCTCACCTCCAGAAATTATGATTTAATTATTCTGGGCTACATTCTGTAGACTTTAATTTATTACTGTTTAAAGTATTACATATATCTCCTTTTTCCTCATTGATACCTCCTTGGCTACTCCCACCCCCCAGCACATGCCCTCACCCCCTTACTGCTGTGTCCATTGGTTATGCTTATGCACATGCATACAAGTCCTTTGGTTGATCTCATACCCCTCCTCCCACCTGCCCCTGCCTTCCCTCTGAGGTTTGATGGTCAGTTAGATGCTTCTATGTTTAGATCTATATTTGTTCATCAGTTTATGTTGTTCATTATATCCCACATATGGGTGAGATCATGTGACATTTATCTTTCTCTCACTGGCTTATTTTGCTTAGCATAATGCTTTCCAGGTCCTTCAATGATGTTACTGATGGGCACTTAGGCTGTTTCTCAGGGTGCATATATTCTGTCTGACTGGAGTTTCTAGTTTCTTGGGATATATTCCTGAAAGTGGGATCACTGGGTTAAATGGGAGTTCCAATTTTAACTTTTTGAGGAAACTCTGCTGTTTTCCACAGTGGCTGCACCAATCTACGTTCCCACCAGCATTACCCAAGGGTTTTTTTTCCCCCTCTGCATGCATACTCACCAGCACTTGTCATTTATTGATTTGTTGATGATAGCCATTCTGACAGGTGTGAGACAGTACCTCATTGTCATTTTGATTTGCATTTCTCAGATGATTAGTGACTCTGAGCATATTTTCATATGTCTCTTGGCCTTCTCTATGTCCACTTTCAAAAAGTGTCTAAGTCCTTTGACCATATTTTAATTGGATTGTTTATCTTCCTTTTGTTGAGATGTATGAGTTCCTTATAAATTTTGGAGATTAAACCCTTATCAGATATAACATAAGCAAATATGTTCTTCCATGTAGTTGACTCTCTTATTGTATTGTTGATGGTTTCTTTTGCTGTGCAGAAGCTTTTTATTTTGATGTAGTCCCATTTGTTTACTTTCTTCTTAGTTTTCATTGTCTTAGGAGCTGTATTGGTAAGGATATTGCTACAACAAATGTGTGACATTTTGTTGTCTGTGAATTCCTCTAAAATTTTTATGGTTCCACCTTACATTTAAGTCTTTTATCCATTTTGAGTATATTATTGTATATAGTATAAGTTGGTGGTCTAATTTCATTTGTTGCATGTATCTGGCCAATTTTCCCAACGCCATTTATTGAAGAGACAGTCTTGACTCCATTGTATGATCTTGCCTCCTTTGTCAAATTAATTGAGCATATTGGTTTGGGTCAATTTCTGGGTTCTCTGTTCTGTTCCATTGGTCTACATGTCTGTTCTTGTGCCAGTAACAGGCAGTTTTGTAATATAATATAATTATAGTGGCTTTGTAATATAGGTTGATATCTGGTATCATGATCCCTCAAATTTCATTCTTCTTCCTCAGGATGAGAAATGCTGCAGCTATTTTGCTCTTTTTCTATTCCATATGAATTTTTGGAGAGTTTTTTCTAGAACTAAGAAATATTCCATTGGCATTTTAATGGGGATTCCATTGAATCTATGAATTACTTTGGGTAGTATGAACATTTTGATGATGTTGATTCTAATGAACATGGTATATTCTTCCATTTGTTTGTCTTCTCTATCTCTTTTTTAAAGGTCCTGTAGTTCGTTATTGGCGTATAAAAAAGCCATATATTTCTGGGTGTTAATTTTGAATCCTGCTACACTGTGAAGTTCATTTATTAAGTTTAATAGTTTTTTGATGGAGTCTTTAGGGTTTTCTAGGTATAATATCAAGTCACCTGAGAATAAGAACAGTTTTATTTCTTTTTTAATTTGGATGCCTTTTATTTATTCTTCTTGTCTGATCACTTTGGCTAGCACTTCCAGTACTATTTCAAACAGTAGTAGTGAAAGTGGGCATCTCTGTCTTGTTCCTGTTCTTAGGGGAGATGAGTTTAGTTTTTTCCCATTGAGTACGATGTTGGCTGTAGGTTTGTCATATAGGCTTTTCTTATGTTGAAGTATGATCCCTCTATACCCGTGTTGCTAAGAGTTTTTATCAAGAAAGGGTGTTGGAGTTTGTCAAATGCTTTTTCTACTTCACTTGATAGGATTATGTGATTTTTGTCTCTCAATTTGTTTATGTTATGTACCATGTTTATTGATTTACAGTTATTGTACAAACCTTGCATTTCCTGAATAAATCCCATTTGGTCATGGTGTATGACCTTCCTAATGTAATTCTTGATCCAATTTGCTAGAACTTTAGCATTTATGTTCATCGGGGATATTAATCTGTAATTCTCTTTCTTTCTAGTGTCTTTATCTGGTTTTGAGATTAGGATAATGTTATTTCATAAAAAGATCTTGGAAGTGAGCCTTCCTCTTGAATTTTATGGAATAGTCTGAGGAGGGTAGGCTTTAGTTCTTTGAATAGATGGTAAAACTCCCCTGTGAAGCCATCTGTACCAGGGCTTTTGTTTGCTGGGAAAAAAATTTTTTATTACTGCTGCAATTTCATTGGTAGTTATTGTCCTATTTCAGTTTATTGATTCTTCCTGATTGATTATGGAAGCTTGTAATTTGGTGAAGAGGCCTAGTTTGGAAGGTCACTCTGGTGAGTGCTCACTGCAGATATCTGAGAGCCTGCCACTCACTGCCTGGGCACGTTGTGGTTCCACACAGGTTATTACTGGCAAGTGATGTTTTCTAGTCTTCTTCTGCCCTTCCTTATTTAAAATTATCTCCTCAGCTGGGTCTAATTTGTTAATTCTGATGGGTATTCTCCAATTTCATTGCTTTTCTGGCCTGGCCCCAGGACAAGATGCATGACACTTCTGCCTATTTGCCTGCCATATTGAAATCCTCTACATTGGGCTTTTAAAAATTCTTGTAATTCTAATATACAGCGGATATTGAGGCTCACTATTCAAAATGTTTGGAGCAGATAAAAAGTGTTCCAGCCCTTAACCTGTTTGGCTCAGTGGATAGAGCATCAGCCTATGGACAGAAGGGTCCTGGGTTTGATTCTGGTCAAGGGCATGTACCTTGATTACGGGCACATCCCCAGTAGGGAGTGTGCAGGAGGCAGCCAATCAATGTTTCTCTCTCATTGATGTTTCTAACTCTCTATCCCTCTCCCTTCCTCTCTGTAAAAAAACAATAAAATATATATTTTTTAAAGTGTTCCACATAACTCTTGGAAATAGTCAAGAGAATTAGGAACTGCTAAACAATATTGTGTTTAGAGCATCTTATTCATAATTGAGATACTTTAAAAATGTATTGTAATTCAGTGAAGAAAAATTCTAAATGTCCCCAGGTGTTTGTGTTTCTTTTATGCTCAAAATATTATCCACAGTCATTATGTATCAAATTTATATATGATAATATCTATTGTTTTCTTTGCTTTGAAGACTAATAAAATATTTTAATAGAATCATAATAAATCAATGAAATAAAATTGACTCATTTGATCACATCTGCTAAAGGATTTTTCACTCTGCTACAAGGCCAGATCCTAGCATTCATCTGCTGCTGCAATAGTGTTTTAGAGGAAAGAAATAGTCTGTTTTATTCTGACATCGCAAGGCTGAATCCCCAAAGTGACAGAAAATGTTTTTGCTCACAGTTCTCATATTTTCCACATTTGAAAAATTTAAGCTTAATCTGATACAAACATTCTCAAGTACAATATTTATTGTTTACAGGAATTTTATGAGAACATTGAAGAGAAACCATTAAATGTGTTATAAACAATACATTATTAATAGAAAAGACAGAATTTTAATTAGCTAACCTGATTCACATCATACAGTAGCAAGTTATTAATTTGCCTGTATTTTCTAAAGCATGTGAAAAATCAAGGTTGCAGTGCCCTTTACCAAATCTTCAAAATATTTGAAAGAGAATTTGACAAATTTTAGTCATATTTAGGAGGGGTCCACACAGACATAATGAATCACACATAAAACTCAGAAGAATATCTGGAAAGGTAGTAGGATTATGGGGGGGGGGTTTCTTTCAAATTTTATACTTAATTTTATTTGCCCATATTTTCTAGTTTTCCTTATTAACAACTAGAACATTTGTAATAAAAATAATAATGGTTATATTTAATTTTAATAAAAGAGCTAGAATAACTTTCTTTTTTAAAACTTGTTTTTTAAAGATTTTTAAATTGATTTTTAGAAAGAAAGGGAAGGAGAAAGAGAGATAAAAACACCAATGGGCTGCCCCCTGCATACCTTCTACTAGGGATTGAGCCTACAACTCAGGGAATTGAACCAACAAACTTTTGGTGCCCAGGATGATGCCCAACCAACTGAGCCACACTGGCCAGGGCTAGAATCAATTTCAATGGAACAGGAGAGGCTAACATAATTTAACTCTGAGAAAGAATACCTTTGCTGGTCCTGCTCATAGCTACTAAACTACCCCTCTTACGAAAAGCATGTCTTGACCAGAGCTTTCAAGAGAATAAGCATAGGAGATGGAGGCACTCGTAATGCTAATAATGTTTAACACAAAGTTTAAACCTAAGGAGAACAGGCCTTAACAAAAGGAACACATGAGAAAATATTCACAGTGAGTTTCTAATGATGCCACAAATTCTGGATACAATAGGCTTGGAGTTAACCATTGGCATTAAAGACTCGGGGAAAATGTACTAAATGGTGATTCATTCCCACCTGAAGATTATTGTTACTTTTTACATGAATTAAAGCTATAGAGTACCTTCAAAATTTTCCTAGGGCAAAAAAAGTAGTAAATCAGTAAAATAATGTGTAAGAATTATATCATATGACTCAGTAGAGAGAGAGAGAGAGCACAGAAGAACAACACAACACATTTTGTATATTAGTAGCTGAGCTGTAAAAGGGAAAAAGTTAAAATTAAATAGAGCAGTTGCTCATGCAAGGCAATGTAATAGAAACTTTGTATATGAAAGCCCATTTAACTATGACAAGTGCCCTATTAAGTATATAGTGAAAGCAAGCTCAGAGAATCTTGACTCGCCCATGGTAATAACTGTAAGTGCCAGAGCCTGCCTTAACTCTGCACTTTCTGATTTCTAGTCAGAAAAGTATTGACTTTCAAACTCAGAATGCAATAATGTGCATGAGGGGCCAAGAATGAGGATTTCCATAGGTCTCCTTTGTTAATGTTAGGCTTAATGGAAACTACTGCACTGAAAAACCATTGAGAATAAAAAATCAAGTAAAATGGAAGTGTAAGAAAGAGAAAGAGTATGATAATGAGTAAACAGTTAAAAGGATTAAAAAGTAAATTAATAAGAGACTCATGATAGGTTCTGGTCAAGATTTTGGCTTAGATAAATGTAGTAATCAGAACCTCTCACAACCACATCAAAATCACAAGTGAAATGACAGAACAACTATCATTCAGAACCATCCAAAATTCAGTTGAACAGAAGTTGTACAACTAAAGATAAAAAGAGAAGCCACCTTGACACTGATTAGATGGGTGGAGGTCCAGAACAGGCTGATCCCACACCCATGAGTGGTGGTCAAAAATTAGGAAGGACACCTTGGCTGTGGAGGTGGCCCCTGAGAAGAGGGGATTCCCAGCCCCACACCAAGCCCCTCCAGCCTAGGATTCCAGTGCTGGGAAGAGAAGTCCCCATAACTCCTGGCTGTGAAAATGAAAGGGAGGGCTTCTAGAATTTCAGGCAGTTCCTCTTAAAGAGCCCAAGCATAGACTTTCTCAGACTCACTAACTGTGAGTTCCAGCACTGAGGCAGCAACTTGAAAGGCACCAGAGACGTACGGGGAATAATTGAATTGTCTGCTACAAGGGTGACAGCTAGAAGGGCATCCTTCTCCCAGACAGACATTCTGGCATTGATCCTTTTCTGAGCTCTTCCCCCACAGAGACAACAGTTGGGTGCCATACTTATATCACCACTGTTCACCCCACCCTGATGATTCCCTGCCCCTCCCAACTTTCAGGACCCTCAAGCCATTTCCAGTGGCTTTTCCATACAAATGGCCCATCTTGGCTCATGCTTTATATACATTCCTAAAATCTTTCAAACAAGTGGTATTTGGACTCTGTGTGACCTAACCTCTTACTAAGCGCCCCTAGACCCAGCACTAGTAGCAGTCAACCTCAGTTTGAAGATTAGCTTCTCTAGGGCACCTACAAGTTCAGCACAAGTAGCAACCATCTGTTGATCTCTCTCTAGCTCATGTCAGGTGGCCATGGTCAAGGTACAGGAAGTAGCTGACTTTAAACCTCCCAGGAGGCCCCAGAGCTAGTGCATCATTGGAGAGCTTCAGAGCCAAGCCAGATTACAATGCAACCACTTCCATGAGCAATATATTCAAGGATTGACTTTGATGGGCACATAAGCCCCACTGAAGGCAAGTCCTGTTTTGTGGGGTAGGCCCCTGCACAGTAGCTCCTCCACTGTGGTCCCAGTTAGTACTCCCAACCAGTCAACCAGAGGTCAATCCCTCCCTGTGATGTGCCAACAGCAATCAAGGCTCAACTACAACAGGGCAGAGCACACAGCTCACACAGGGGGCACACTTGAAATACCCAGTTCAAATGATGGAGAGGCTGAACCACTGTGCACTACAGGACACTTAGTATGTAAGATCACTGTACCAATTCTGGGAGATGTAGCAGCTCTACCTAATAACTAAAACAAACACAGGGAAGTAGCCAAAGTGGGGGGACAAAAAACATGTCTGAAATTTTAAAAATAGGAGAAGTATCCATAATGAGAACTGAAAGAAGTAGAGATAAAACAAACAACAGAATACAGAGTTCAAAACAATTGTTATAAAAAGCTGAAGGAACTTAATAATAACTTCAACAGCATGAAAAGGACATGCAAATCATAAATGATAAATAAACTGCCTGAAATGAAGAATAAATTACAGGGAATCAACAATAAAGTAGATGAAGCAGAGAATCAAATAAGCCATTTGGAAGATAAGGAAGGAGAAAAATCCTCTCAAAACAGCAAAATAATAATAGTAATTTTAAAAAATGAGGATAGTATAAGGAGCCTCTGGGACAACTTCAAGTGTACCAACAGTCACATCATTAGCATGCCAGAAAAAGAAGAGAGAGAAGAAATTGAAAACCTATTTGAAAAAAAAAAATAATGATGACAAATTTCCCTAACCTGGTGAAAGAACTGGACATATAAATCCTGGTAGTGCAGTGTCCTAAACAAGATAAACCCTAAAAGGTCCACAGCATGACACATCATAATTAAAATGTCAAAGTTTAAAGATAAAGAGAGAATGTTAAAAGCAGCAAGAGAAAAAAACATTAGTTACCTATAAGGGAACTCCCATAAGAGTATCAGTTGATTTTTCCACAGAAACTTTGCCAGAAGGGAATGGCAAGAAATATTTAAAGTGAGAAAATCCAGAATCTATAACCAATATTACTCTACCCATAAAAGCTATCATTTAGAATCAAAGGATAAACAAAGAGTTTCCAAGACAATAGAGAGCTAAAGGCATTCATTACCATCAATCCAGTATTAAAGAAATGTTGAAGAAGGAGGAGGAGGAGGAGTATGAGGAGAGGGAGGAGAGAAATAAATACATATATATCAATAATTACTTTAAGTACAAGGTTAATTGATCCAATCAAAAGACATGTGGTGGCTGAATGGATAATAAAACAAGACCCTTCCATATGCTGTCAATGAGAGACTCTCTTCAGATAGAAAGACATACAGAGACTAAAAGTAAAGGTATGAAAAAGCCTATTTCATGAAAATGAAAAGAAAGAAACAAACAAAAAAGTAGAGTTAGCAATACTTACACCAGACAAAATAGACTTTAATACAAGGGCTATAATAAGAGACAAAGAAAGAGCTATCAATTCCACTTCTGGGTATTTATCTAGAGAAACTCAAAACACTAAATCAAAAAGATGTATAAAGCCATATGTTTATTGCAGCATTATTTACAATAGATAGGTTATGAAAACAACCTAAGTGTCCATCCAGAGATTAATGGATGAGAAAAAAGTGATGCCTATATACAATGGATTATGACTCACCAGAAGAAATAATAAAATCTTGCCATCTGCTACAACATGGAAAGACCTAGGGTATTATCCTAAGTGAAACAAGTTATAGGAATACAAATGCCAGATGGTTTGGCTTATATGTGGAATCTAAAAAACAAATAAACGAACAAAACAAAACCAACAAAAAAACACACAAACAAACAAACAAAAAACACACAGTAGAACAGAAACAGACCAGATTCATAGATACAGAAAACATTTTGATGATTGTCAGATGGGAGAGGGGTTGCAGGGGATGAGTGGAAAAAATGGAGGAAGTATGAAGTGCAAATTGGTAGTTACAGAATAGTTAGAGGGATGTGAAGTTCAACACAGGGAATATAATCAATAATACTATAATAACTATATATGATGTTAAATAGGTACTAGATTTATTGGGGTGATCACTTCATAAGTTATATAATAAGGTCATACACCTGAAATTAATATAATATTATATATCAACTATAATCTATAATAATAAAAGCATAATATGCTAATTAAACCTGACAGCCAAAAGACCTTCCAGATGTTATTCAGGACATCCTTCCGGATAAAGCCATGGTGGCGGGGGCCAAGGCAGAGGCAGTCAGGAGTGATCAGGCAGGCAGGTGAGTGGTTAGGGGCCATCAGGTAGGCAGGCACGTGATTAGAGGTGATCAGGTAGGCAGGTGAATGGTTAGAGGTGATCAGTCAGGCAGGCAAGTGGTTAGGGGTGATGAGGCAAGCAGGCCAATGGTTAGGAGCAAGCAGTACCATATTGCAAGAGGGATGGCTGACTGCCAGTTTAGGCCTGATTCTGAAGGGATCCCTGTAGGATTGGGCCTAAACTGGCAGTGGGACATTCCCCAAGGGGTCCCGGATTTCAGGAGGGTGCAGTTGGGCTGAGGGATCCTCCCCACTGTGCATGGATTTTGTGCCCTGAGCCTCTAGTTTAAAAATAAAAATGAAGAGAATCATAACTTAATTTGGGAAGGTGGTAAGTTACATAACCTGTGATATATCAAGTTAAAACAATGTAGAAAATACAAAGAATAAAAGAAGGCCAATTGTTATTGTGTATGTGTGTTTACTGATAAATAATTGTAATGTTCATTGAAGTTGCACACTTCCAAATAAAACTACATATATCAGTGGTGAGTGCAGTAGGCCAGGCAGAGAATTCCAAAGCCTAATGTGAATGAGGAAGGGTATACAATTGAAAGGGGCTCCATTTGTCCCATAGAACCCTAAACATTAACCGGATTTGGTTTTATCAGGGATTAGAGAGGGCAAGAACACTCATAAACTGGAATAGAAGGGAATATGCTCAACCTGGTGAATTTCACCTATGAAAAACATACATCTAACATCAGAATGGTGAAAAACTGAAAACTTTCCTAAGAATAGGACTGAGAAAAGGATGCTCACTCTTGCTAATTTTATTCAACATTGTGCTGGAGGTAAGATAGAAAAAATTAATCAATAAGAAGAATAAGAGGCATCAGATTAGAAAAGAAGCCCAGGTAGCATGGCTCAGTGGCTGAGCATGGATCTATGAACTATGAGGTCACAGTTCAATTCCCAGTTAGGGCACATGCCTGGGTTGTAGGCTTGATTCTTAGTGGGGGAAATGCAGGAGGCAGCCAGTCAGTGATTCTCTCTCATTACTGATGTTTTTATCTCTCGTTGCCTCTTCCTTCCTCTCTGAAATAAATAAAAACCTATTTTTAAAACAGAAAAGATGAAGCAAAACTATTTCTATTGGCAATTAATGATCTTGTATATAGAAAATTCTAAAGATACTACAAAAATAGTAGATTTAATAAACAAATTCAGCAAGGTTGCAGGGTACAGGGTCAATATGCACCAACCAGTTATGTTTCTATGCAATAAACAATCCAAACTTGAAATTAAAAAGCAGTTCCACCCTGGCTGGTGGCTCAGTGGTAAAAGCATCGACCCATGTACTGAAGAGTCACAGATTCAACTCTTGGTCAAAGGCAGGTAACTGCATTGCAGGTTCGATCACCACCCTGGTAGAAGCTTGTGCGGGAGGCAACCAAATAATGTTTCTCACTCTCTCTCTCTCTCTCACCCCTCCTCCACCCAGCCCCATCTTCTTTTTCCCTCCTTCCTTTCCACTCTTTCTAAAAAAAAAGGGGGGGTGGGGCAATTCTATTTAATGTAACAGCAAAAAATACTCAGAAAAAAACCCTAAAAGAAACATAAGACTTGTACACTGAAAATTATAAGACATCATTGAAAGAAGTTAAAGAAGACCCAAGTAAATGAAAAAAATCACAGCCCTAGACATGTTTCCTCAGTGGATAGAGCATTGGCCTGCAGACTGAAGAATCCTAGAATAAACTCTGGTTAAAGGCACAGGCCTGGGCTGTAGACTCAATCCCCAGTTGGGGCATGCAGGAGGCAGTTAATGAATGATCCTCTCTCATCATTGATGTTTCTATCTCTCTTTCTCTTACTTATTCTCTGAAATCAATAAAAAAATATTTTTAAGAAGAAAAGACATCCACGTTCATATATTGGAAGCTTTAATATTGTTTAAATGTCAATAGTCTCCAAATAGATTTGTATATTCAATGAAAACCTTATCAAAATCCAAGCTGCCATTTTTCAGAAATTGATAAGCTGAACCAAAAATGTAGATGGAAGTGCAAGGGACATAAAATAGACAAAACAATTTTGAAAAAAAAGAAAATTGAAAGATTCCCACTTTCCATTTCAGAAATTACTACAAAACTACAATAATATAAATCAACAAAATAGAATTGAGAATCCAAAAAGAAGCCCATACTTCTACAGTGAATTAATTTTGACAAGGGTGACAAAACAATTTAATGAGGAATGAATAGTCTTTTCAACATATGGTGCTGGGATAATTGGGTATTGACACATAAAAGGATAAAGATGGAACCCTACTTCACAACATATAAAAAAAATAACTTCAAATGGACCAAAGAAATTAATGTAGGAGCTAAAACTCTAAAACTCCTAAAAGAAAATATAGACAATTTTTTAATAATTTTCCATTAGAAAATGGTTTCTAAATATGACACCAAAAGTACAGAAACAAAAGGGAAAAAAATGGGTAAACTAGACATAAAAATTAAAATATTTATTCTTGAATGAACACCATAAAAAAGTGAAGAGACAACTCATAAAATGGGAAAAATGTTTAATTAGATATCTGATAATGAACTTATAACTAAATATAGAAAGAACCATATATTTAACCTAATTAAAAATTAGCAAGTTTTGAACAGACATTTCTCCAAAAAGATAAACAAATGGTCAATAAGCACAGAGAAAATGCTCAAGATTATTGGTCTTTAGAGTAGTGGAAGTCAGAACCACATTAAAATAGCTACAATTAAAAAGTCTGAAAATGAGAAATATATAGTGAGAATATGGAGGAACTGGAATGCTCATGTATTGGAGGTGGGTCTATACAATTGTGCAGCCACTTAAAAATATTTGGCAATTTATCAACATTTTAAAGAGTAATCTTGTGACCTAGGAATTATACCACTAAGTATATTATGTCCTAAAATAACTAAAATATCCACGTAAAAATTTACAGAGAAATATTCACAGCAGTGGTATTCATAACAGCCAAAAAGTAGAAGCAACTGAAATATCAATCAATTTTAAATGGATGAGAAGATGGGGTATATCTATATAATGGAATAATGAAATGAAATACCAATACATGCTCCAACACATATGAATCTTGAAAACACTAAGTGAAAGAAGCCAGACTAAGGTCACATATTGTGTGATCCCATTTGTATGAAATTTTCAGAATAGAACAATCTATTCAGGTAGAAAGTGGATTGATGGTTGCCAGAGGCTGGGCAGAGGGTCATGAGGACTGACTGCTAATGGATAAAGGGTTTTTTTTTGTGGGACATGAGGGGAGAGGTGATGAAAATGTTTTAAAATTAGTGGTGATGGCTGTACAGCTCTGTGACTATATTAACAATTTATTGTTCACTTTAAAAGAGTGCATTTTATGGCATGTGAATTATATGTCAATAAAACTATTATTTCAAAAACACAAGGAGAGCTAACAGTGATTAGGAAAAAGAAAATACAATAATAATGAAAATAAGGTTAATTCTGGGTTTCTATCATATAATAGAAAGCTAGAACCTGAATCCTTTAGACTTGATATTCAAGAGTGGCTCTTCCCTCTGTTGAAATATATACATTCTCAATTTATTTCAAATATGCAGTTTATATTTAATATCTTTATCTTCCCAAATTTCAAGACGTGTTGGGAGAAAATAACAGAGAGGGGCTTTACCTCTCTGGCATTAGCTCTGACCAATCATATGTAATTAATATGTACTATCTATTTATCCTCACCCCACCAGGCCTGATGGCTCGGAAGCAATAGATTGAGATGATATCATTTGTAAAGCTTATAGGCAGGGAAGCATTTTGGAGGAATGGCACATCTTTTGACACAATCTGTGGTTAATACCTATAGTAAGCAGTGCTGTGACTTCAAATTGTGGTAAAGAAACACAAGACAGTCTGAAAATGCCACCCTCAAAGCTCTGAGTAGCTTAAAACCAGAGAAGTATAATGACTCAAGAATATTTGAAAAGATCGTATGCTGCTGTTTAAAGCTAAAAGAAAAGAGCGGCAGAAGAAAAGACAAGACCAACCTTGCCTGGTATTAGCTGAAGTAAAGACAGTCTGTGAAAGCCTTTTCCTGACACGGTAAATCACCACCATTCATATGTCAGCTTGGATTTAACTCAAAGGCACTGTTGTAACACACCAGACGTAGGTGGAAACATGCTAAAAGCTCTAGCATTTTGTCTAAAACACCCAGAATAACCTTATATCATCGCCCTGGAGTTGCTGGAACCATCTGGTTGAAATCAATGGGTCAATGCTGAGCCTTTTCTTGCCTCTATATTTACTCACCAGGGCTGAAAAAATTGTCTTAGTAATTGAGAAATGCCTTCGGACTCGTATCTAGTTTTAAAAGCCAGCTTTTCCTCAGGGTCTGAAAGCATTTCAATCATTTTATTTTAGCAATTTATACCCCATGCACTTTCTACTCTACACTATGGTTGACCCCAGGAGTAGGTCTGCATTGGGCAAGAGGCCATTTTTAAAATGCCTCAAGCCAGGATTAGAGAGGAAAAAATCTAGAGCTTAAAAATTGTAAGCTCTCTAGAGAGCTTAAAAGTTGAGAGGGGAAAACATCATCCTTACAAGGTTGCATTTTATATAAATAGAAAAGCTATGGATGTGCATACCAAATACTTCACACACACACACACACACACACACACACACACACACACACACACACCAGAAATCCAAAGGGAAGTCAACTTTTACTGGCCTCTGGCAGAAAGAGGTTGCATGCAAAGATGAACAGGAAGATACCAATATGTTTAAATATATTGATTTGCAGCAACAAACCTGGTCAGGTCTGGAAATGTCTACTCAGTTGCCTCCATACATTTACTTAAAGGCACAATGATTGCATTTTTTCAACTTATGTCCACCATGCCTGCAACATGAAGAAATGTTCGGTGTGTCAAAAGCAAGAGCCAAATTGTACCATGGGGGCTCAAACATACTTGTATCTAAACCCAGGAGCTCAAATATTCTAGAATTTATGACTGAGGAGGAGCTACTCATTTAAAAGTAAAATTCAAAACTAGAAAACCTTAAGCCCTCAAGAAAAGAGTGTTGTCATTCTTGTTCTTTGCATTGCATTGTTCAGAAATTTATCGGAGCCATAAACCGTTGAATAAATCAGATATAACAGATGTAATAAAGCAGTAAATTTATTTTTGTTTTTGAATTTGTTTATACACTCATAAAATCATCAAATTAATTCCATCCTGGAAAAGAGAGTAGAATATAGTCATCCAGCTGCTAATAGTTCTTTTTTTTTTTTAAATAAATCTTTATTGTTCATATTATTACAAATGTTCCTCATTCCCCCCCCCATTGCTCCCCTACACCAAGTTTCCATTCAATTCTCTGCCCTTTCCCCATCCCCCATTGTCCTCATCCATAGGTGCAGTTTATGTTCAGTCTCTTCCCGCCCCGCTCCACTCCCCATTTCCCCGAGAATCATCAGTCCACTCCCCTCCCATACCTCTGATTCTATTATATTCACCAGTTAATATTGTTCATCATTTTTACTTCCCTTGGTTTTTAGACTCACTTGTTGATAGTTACGTGTTTGTTCATAATTTTTATCTTTATTTTCTTCCTCTTCCTAAAGAACCCCTTTTAGCAATTCATATAATTCTGGCTTGGCAGTGATGAATTCCTTTAGCTTAAATTTATTTGTGAAGCTCTTTATCTGGCCTTCGATTCTGAGTGATAGCTTTGCTGGGTAGAGTATTTTTGGCTGTAGGTTCTTGTTATTCATCACCTTGAATATTTCTTGCCATTCCCGTCTGGCCTGCATGGTTTCTGTTGAGAAATCAGCTGACAGTCGTATGGGTGCCCCTTTATAGGTAACTACCTGCTTTTGTCTTGCTGCTTTTAATATTCTCTCTTTGTCTTTAGCTCTTGGAATTTTAATTATATGTGTCTTGGTGTGGTTCTTTTTGGATTCCTTTTGTTTGGGGTTCTGTGTGCTTCCTGGACATGTAAATCTATTTCTTTCACCAGGTGGGGGAAGTTTTCTGTCACTATTTCTTTCCATATGTTTTCGGTATCTTGCTCTCTGTCATCTTCTGGGATGCCCATAATTCTGATGTTGGTTCGCTTGAAGTTGTCCCAGAGGTTTCTTACATTATCTTCAACTTTCTGGATTCTCTTGTCTTCTTGCTTCTGTGGAGGAGTGTCCTCTGGCTCTTTGTGTTGCAAATCTTGGACTTGATTCTTACAATCTTCCATTCTGTTTTTAGGACTCTGTATAATATTATTTATTTCAGAGATTGTATTCTTTATTTCTAGTTGACCTTTTATTATTTCTTGTTGACCCTTTATTATTTCTTGTTGATCCTTTATTATTTCTTGTTGATCTTTTTTCATATCCTCATAGGTCTCATTTATTTTATCGGCCTTTTCTAGGAGATTGTTGAACAACCTTATAAGCGTGGTTTTGAACTCTATATCCCGTCGCTTTTTGTCCTCCATTTCTTTCGTTTGTGATCTGTTTCCTCGTTTCGACATTTTCGCTGCTTCCCTGAGTTGGTAGGTTGGGAGGATCAGCTGTGTCTATGCCAGGAGACAACCTTATTCCACTAGACTTGGAAACCTGCAAAAGCCTCTCTGAGTTCAGCTTGGATAGGGCAGAGTTTCAGGGTGGAGCCTACAGCCTTGGCTTCCAGTTAGCCCCGCCCTCGGAGGTTCCTGAGTCTCAGTGTTCCTCAGTGTCCTTTGGTACTGGCTGCAAGCACCTCCGAGAGAAAGGCGCCCTAGAGCTTTGCCCGCTTCCAGACAGTGTAGTCTCTCCCCCAACAAGCCCACAACTGGGGTTCAGAGCAGTTGGAAGTGGGGTTAAGAACAGTCCGGAGCTTATGTCTCCTTCCTGCCAGGGCGATCTCACGGCCCAATCAACAGTCTGTCCTCTGTGCGCGCAATGTGCGCGACTCAGGGGATCTGCTTTTCGCTCCCCTGAGCTTCTGCCTTACAGCCCAGATTCCCCCTGTATGAGGCTGGGGCCCGAGGGTCTTGCCCAGGACTGGGGTTCAGTGCAGTCAGAACTGGGGCTCAGCACAGTCCTGAGCTTTTGAGTCCTTCCCGCTGGGGCAATCCAGCAGCTCAGCGAACAGTCCGTCCTCTGCGCGCAATGTGCGCGACTCCGGGGCTCTGCCTTTCTCGCCGCTCGGCTGAGCTTCCGCCTTACAGCCCAGATTCCCTCTGTATGAGCCTGGGACCCCCGGGGTCTCGCCCAGAACTGGGGTTCAGTGCAGTCAGAGTTGGGGTTCAGCACAGTCCAGGGCTTTTATCTCCTTCCCGCTGGGGAGCGCCAGCCAGGCACTCAGCCGCCCCTCCTCTCCGGCTCCGTCCTCTCCCCGCGCGCACCGCGCCTCCGTACCTTAGGCTTTTACAGCTCCTCTGGTTTTCCTTCTGGTTTTCTCTTTCCTTCTAGTTGTAGAATTCCCAGTCAGTCAACTTTCCTGTAGTTCTGGATAGTGTCCACTCTATATTTTAGTTGTATTTTTTGAAATTGTTGAGGGCAGCTGCAGTTAGGCTTTTACCTCTGCCGCCATCTTGTTGTCTCCTCCCAGCTGCTAATAGTTCATTTACTAACTCAGTCTTGGACATGGCTGATTATATTCTTTATCAAGCAGCAATACCCTTCCAATTATGTAGCACTAGTATGGTAGTTAAGAACATGAGCTTGGGGTTATGCAGACCTGAGATTCAGACTAAATCTTAATTCTACCACTAAACTACATAAGAAGTTAGGTAAATTAACCTCTCAGAAGGTTGTTATACAAACTAAGTAAGATAATAAGCTGTAAGTATCCTATACAGTGCCTCACACATAATAGATGTTTGATTAATTCCATTACTACTATTTATAATAAGACTAGAGGCTCTGTGCACAAAATTTGTACATGGGGTAAGAGGTGGTCCCTAAACCCAACCCCACACACACAGTCCAGGAGCCCTCAGGGGATGTTCCAAGAGGAGTGGGTCTAAGCTGCAGTCTGACCTTATTCTGCCTGAGGCAACTGGGCCGATCAGGAGAAGGCACCACCCCATCATGCCACTTCTGCTGCCACTGCAGGCCACTGCAGCCACCAAGGTGTTTTCATAAACATGGACTTCAATCACTTCACCACAAAAAAAACAAACAAACATGACTTTATTTAGGCATTTTCAAAATGTCTCTTTCCTAGGAATGACATTTCTTTCTTTCTTTTATTAAAGATATATATTTTATTGATTTTTTACAGAAAGGAAGGGAGAGGAATAGAGAGTTAGAAACATCAATGAGAGAGAAACACCAATCAGCTGCCTCCTGCACACCTCCCACTGGGGATGTGCCTACAACCAAGGTACATGCCCTTGACCAGAATCAAATCTGCGACCTTTTAGTCCACTGGCCAATGCTCTATTCACTGAGTCAAACCAGTCAGGGCTTCTTTCTTTCTTTCTTTCTTTCTTTCTTTCTTTCTTTCTTTTTTATCCTCACATGAGGATATTTTTCCATTTATTTTTAGAGAGTGTGGAAGAGAGAGAGAAAGACAGAGAGAAACATCAATGTGAGAGGGACACTTCAATTGGTTGCCTCCTGCATGAGCCCTGACCTGGGCCCCAAACAGGGAGGAGCCTGCAACCTAGGTACATGTCCTTGATCAGAATCAAACCCAGCTCCCACTATGAGTTTGTGTCTCCGCTCAGGCTGCAGCAGCCTAGTGCCACAGCCGCAGGACTGGGGCTGGCCCTCCTGTGTGTTGATCTCTCCAGCTCTGGGGCCAGGTGCAGGCTGCCCTGTCTGTTGTTCTCTCAGGCTCTGGGCCTGCACCAGGCCCCTCCTCCTGAGCGGGCCATGACCATTACGGTGTCCTGGCCTAATTTGCATATTACCCCCCCCCTCTCTCTCTCTCTCTCTCTCTCTATATATATATATATATATATATATATATATATATGTAATTTACTGACTACATGACAGTTTAGAATGATAAAATATTCTGGGAAACTAGAGAAGAAATTCACAAGTTTATTTTAAATGTAATATATTTGTCACTGTACCTGGAATAAAAATTACTTTATTTTCTATCCTTACTCCAGGCTTGTTGGCCATATTCAGCAGAAAGGTGTATTGTTGCAGCTGGGAGAGAAAAGAACTGGAATATTTTAGTTTAAAAAGGTCATGATTTACTCAGAGGAAAAATGAGAATGAGAAAGTTAGGGTAGGAGAAAGTAAAAAGAACCCTGCATGATATGAGGTGAGAGGCAGTTTTGATAGAGATTGAAATTTGTGGGTGGGAGAGTTTTAGAGGAAGCTGTGGAATAAAAAAGGGTAGGACCAAAACAAAAAGGGCGGCAAAATTTTTTCAATTTTATATATTTTTTTATATTTCTTTCCTATTTTTCAATTACAGTTGACATCAATAATGTATTAGTTTCAGCTGTACATCATATTAAATTGGAAATTCAATAGCTTACAAAGTGTTCATCTCAATAAGTCATCTGACATCATAAAGAATTATTATAATACTAGAGGCCCAGTGCATGAAATTTGTGCATGGGGGGAGAAGTGTTCCTCAGCCTGGCCTGCACCCTCTTGCAATCCAGGACCCCTTGGGGAATGTCCAGCCAGTTGGACATTCCTCTTGCAATCTGGAACGGCTGGCTCCTAACTGCTCACCTGCCTGCCTGATCTCCCCTAATGACTCTGCCTGCCTGCTTCATTGCCCCTAACTGCCTCTGCCTTGGTCCCCATGACTTTGTCTGGAAGGACATCAGGGATGATGTCTAGAAGATCATTTGGCTGTCTGGTCTAATTAGCACATTACGCTTTTATTATTATAGATTGTTGACTATATTTCCTATGCTGTACTTTACATCCCTGTGACTATTTCATAACTACCAATGTGTGCTTCTGAATCCCATCACCTTTTGCACCTAGTGCTCCAACACCTCTCTCCTCTGGCATCCATCAGTCTGTTCTTTGTAGCTATGACTCTGCTTTAATTTTGCTTATTCGTTTATTTTTTTAAATATTTCACATATAAGATCATGTACTACCTGTATTTTTCTGTCTGACTTATTTCACTTAGCATAATGCCTTCTATGTCCATCCAAATTGTCATAATGGCAATATTTCATTCTTTTTCATGACCAAGAATTATTTCATTGTATATATGTACCACTTTATCTGATAACTTATCAATAGACACATAGGATGCTTCCATATCTTGGCTACTATAAATAATAGTATAGTAAACAGAAGAATGCATATATTTTTTGAATTGGTGTTTTGGGTTTCTTTGGATAAATACTCAGAAGTGAAATTTCTGGGTCATGTGATAATTCTTATTTTTATTTTTGAGAAAGCTCCATACTATTTTTCATAGTGACTACACAAATTTACAATAAATAGGGGAAAGAATTTTAATAAAAATTAAAATTTAAGAAATTCCTTTTGAGAAAAAAAATTACCCTTTCGAGTTACTCTATCATTATTGTAGATGGAGAATAGAGATGTCCTTTGAGAGATGTAAGTAAAAATTGGTATTGCTTTTATTAGTTTTAGTTGCATGACTGATGTTTTCTTCCCCTGCAACACAGTAACAGATATGAGTGACATAAGTATGTAGCCTATATTTGGGTTACACATAGACAAATAGACCTTCTGAGGCCACGGCAGGTGGCCAGACACCCAGTCCCTGTAGGTTCCCCATCATTGCAGTCACTGTTTCAATGTTGTGGCTAAGCAGGCACACTTTCTCCAATAAACTTGCCCTTGAATCTATGCGCTGCCATTAGCTGGGTGGGATACTGAGGTGAACATTATAGTTGAGGTGAACATTATTAATTGCTAAAAAATATTTGGAAAATATCACAATTTTAATTATTTGAAATAAAATACAGTAGTTGATTTATATAAAAAGCAGAAAAGTAAGTAATTCCACTAATAGCAATGAACAACACTTTTTACATACTGGGAATACTAATAATTATATTAATTATAATAACAATTACAATTTATTGAGTAACTTAATAAATAAAAATACTGATTGTCAGAGAGAGTGGATGATTTGCCCAATGTCACAAAGCTACTAAGTTGTGAAATGGACTTTACAAGACTCACTAAGGCTTTGCTTCCATCATACTATGCTAACAAAAATGAATAATAATGCACTTTTTTCTAAACTATGTTTATAGTATGTGTTCAATAGAGAGAATATATAAGGTAAAAAAAGAAGATGCAAAGAGAAAAGTGAAAATAACTCCTACTCCTACTCTTAGACATGACTACTGATAATATTCTGAAACATTTTCTTTCAACCATGTGTTTTTGCTCCTTTATTTTTTAACTCAAATTTAATTACTCTGTTTCAGTTCTCTCTAGACTTATTCTCAATCAAGTAGAACAAGTCCCAGTATTTAAATATTAAAAGAAACCACCTTGCTATTTCTTCTAAGTTTCCACATAACACAGAGCTTTCAGAGTACTTGTTCTGCCTTTTCTGTAAATCAGTCTCTCTTCCCTAATCTCTCTGAAATCACAAACCTCTGAATTACTCTCCCTTCTCAGTGCCCAGCATACCTGTTCCACTAACTAGAGAATCTTCCCTCAGATACATTTAATTAATCCATCCAGATGTCCAGGAGAGGTAAATGACTCATCAACCTAACTTTTTAATTAAGCTAGACTTGTAGACTCCATGTTCAAACACACACAACAAACCAGAAAACAATATTTGCAACTTAATCCTAATGAGTTAATTTCCAATAATCAAATAAACCACTAATCCTTATTAATAACATAGGCAATGAACATGAACATGAGTTTTCAGGCACTGATTTAAGAAATAGATAAATCTGAATTTTTATTCTAGCCCTATCACCTTCTAGCTGTGAAAATTACTTAACTTTTCTAAGTTTCAAATTCTATCATCTGAAAAATAAGAATAACAGAAAAATGGAGATGAAATGTCAAGGCTGCTATGGAATTAAATTATATATATAAAATGTATATATATATATATATATATATATATATATATATATATATATATAATGTAAGTTACATAATATAATGTATGCCTAGAAATAATCAGGGCTCAATAGAACTTTGTTCCCTAATCTCTTTAAAAAATATGTTAATAAAATATATTGTCTGTTTTTAAAAATTAAAAATGTCTTAATGATATAGAAGATAAAAATATGTATGTCAAGAGCTACTGAAGTATCATGGTAATGTAATAATATATTACTATACTAAAATAATTTAATTGTTCTTATTTAAAGCAATTAGGTATATGTAAAACTCTACAATGAACTTGACACTTTCTAGATTCATAGTGGTTGAATATCACTAATGGCTGATTTAATATTTCATGCTTTAATTGCAACATTATTTTCATAGGGACAAAAATACCATCAGATATAAGTTTGAACTGCATGATCTGAGTTAATAGCCATTGAGTTGTGTTAACTATTTTCATAATGCTGTGCTTCTAGCTATATATATATATATATAGCAGCTCATTTCCTGATTATAAGAAAAACAATAAAGGAAATTAAATGATGGATCATGAAACACCAATCAGAAAGGATATATGCACCCCCATGTTCATAGCAGCACAGTTTACAATACCTAAGATTTGGAAACCACCTAAGTGCCCATCAGCAGATGAGTGGATTAAAAAACTGTGGTACATCTACACAATGGAATACTACGCCGCTATAAAAAAAAGGGAACTTTTACCATTTGCAACAGCAAAGATGGAACAGGAGATCATTATGCTAAGCAAAATAAGCCAGTCGGAGAAAGATAAATATCACATGATCTTACTCACATGTGGGATATAATGATCAATATAATTAATGAACAAGAATAGATCCAGAGACAACTGGCAGGGAAGGTGGGGGGTGGTCACAGAGCAACCAAAGGGCTTGTATGCATACATATTAGCATAACTAATAGACACAGACACTTGGACGGTGGGGGCTGGCCTGGGGTGGGAATGGCTGATGGGGTGGGGGAGGAGGCCAATCAGGAAAAAGGAGACATATGTAAAATTTTAGACAATAACTTTAAAAAAAGATGGATCTTATAAATTCTACCCAGTAAAACAAAATAGGATGCAATACCTGCAGTCATAGAAAATAGGAATGCCGAAGAAAATAAACACAAAAAGCCAGATTACTTTTTTAAAGGAGAGGTTGGGAAGGATAATAAAGTGACACATTCTCCTTGTTATACACAATGACCTGGGATAGGAAATCTACACAAAACCAGGTGTCACAGTGGTTGCCAGGAGTTGCAGGAGTGGAGGGGGATGAATAAGCAGAACACAGAGGATTATTAGGGGACCTAAAATATTTTGTATTATGTTATAATGATGAATAAATGCCATTATATATTTGTCAAAACCAATAGAATATACAACACCAAGATGAACTGTAATGTTGACTATGGACCTTGGGTGACAATGACCTGTCAATGTAGATTCATCAATTATAAAAAAATGTATCACTCTGGTGGGACATGTTGATAATGGGGAAGGCTGTGCATGTGTGGAGGCAGCGGCTCTGTGGAAATTTCTGTACCTTCCTTTTAACTTTCCTGTGAACCTAAAACTGTTCTAAAAAGTGTATTTTTTAACGTGAGGTGTCAGATCAGTGAGCCCAGCTACTCAGCTGCTATGTGTGTTTAGGGATTTGTCCTTTGATAACTCATAGTTACTTGAAGAAATATGGAATAAAAAGAGACAAAAGGAAAGCAAAGCTCAGAAAACTAAAAATATAAAATAATAGATAGAGGTAGTAGCCTGTGAACAACTAAAACTTGGGCATTGTGTTTTTCTCTGACCAGCTTTAGCGGTGGTGCCATTTTGACCCACAACATTAGGAATAGAATAAATAAGATCAATTCACTGCAGGACTAGACCAATACCCCCAGTGAGCTGCGTGAGACATGCTGATGCTTTCAGTGGGGAGATGCAGAGACATTGTTCCCAGAGTGAATTTAAAGGTTCATGGATCTAGTCCCCTGGGAAGATTCAATGACCCAAGGACAAAGCTGGCAGGGCCTACCTCATTCACCTCAAGTCTCTCTCTCTCTCTCTCTCTCTCTCTCTCTCTCTCTCTCTCTCTCTCTCTCTCTCTCTCTCTCCTTGGCTGATGTCCCTATAAGTATCCTCTGTTCTCCCCATGCCTACAAAGGGTATTTGCTGAGAAAGTGGCTCTGCAGAGTGATATGGGATATGCCATTCATCCTGCCAGGGGCGGGGTGACAGGTGTGGTAATTAAGAATGGAAGAAATGCCAACGGCAGAACAGATGGGAGTAAAAGACTGATTGCTGGGCCAAGCAGGTTGCTTGACTTTCTTGTGAGAGCCTCCAGGGTTCGGGAGCCTGGCCTGTGACAGAGTGTGGGCAGCAGAGACTGCAGATAAATAAATGTCTCCTTCTGGGCAGATATACGGTCTGCAGTGCTTACGGGAGGCACCGTCCAGCAGGCCTGGCATCCGTGGGGATGAATGGCCTGCAACAAGAAGCTGAGCATCGAATCGAGATAGCAGTCTGCAGGCTCAAGGAAGGAATTTTTTTCTATGTGACTAGAGCCTGCAGAGAGACCAGGCTGCTTTTCTCCAAAGATGCTGACATTCAGCACCCATGTCAAAGCATGAAGCAAAAGGAGGGAAATTAGGAAAGAGAAACCTGAAGAAAATGACCTCCCAATGTTCTTGCAAACATCAAACACTTCAAAGGAATTGGAAAGGCTTGCAAGGATGTGGCAAACTGCTCTCACCACATGGGAAAAAAGAACTTACATTCTCATCCTGAATACTAAAGTTCCAGGGGAGAACGGACCGAATTGTATTCTGTTTTCTTCCTGTTCTCATCCTCTCTGAGTCTTATTTTGAATTCAGTGGAGGAAACGTTTTCTACATTCTAAACAATATCGTCTTTCTCTGTCAACTTGTAAATTGTTTTGAATAGCTTTTTGTGATTTTTAATTTCACCAACATGAAGCTGGTAATTATTTATGGCTTATCACACCTGAGACAAGGTTTCTGGAGATACAAGTAATTTAGATGTAAAGTAATTTCTCCTGAACTAAAAGTTTACTTCCTAATCATCGGAAGATTTATCTTGGCTCTTTCTGTATCTTGCTAATAAAGCCAAAGTCCTTAGTGAGGTTTTATCTATTCACATTTTAAGGCATTTAGAGCTAGAAAACAGATGCAATTCTTAGTAAGGGCATCCTCAATATGTATATAGCTTAATTGATTTGTATTAATTATATATTAATTATAATTATTATAATTGTGATTAATTATAATCACAGACTATGTGAAATATGATTCACTCAGAGATGGACATGGCCTACAGCTAGGAGCTGACTTGACATCATCCCCAGACAGGGCAATAGAAGGCTCTGAGCCTCTGATACACTGTAGGTCACGTGTTTTGTTTAAAAACAGTGAAGAGTGCAAATTAAAGAAGAAATAAATGGCTAAACATGACATTTTATTTCCATCTGGCAAAGTGGCCGAATCTTAGAAAATTGTGTGTCTCGGTAAGCCGGGGCTGGGTAACTGTAAATGAATGTCAGGTAGGGCACGTGGTCCTTCTTACTATTCGAAGGCAGCTTCTCCGTGGCCTCTTAAATGTCAGAAGGGTCCATAGAACTATGGGGACTCGTTAATAGAAAGCTGAAGCCTACGCTTGCTGTTAAACGAATGCAGAATGGTAACAGCTCATTTATAAGTACCTGGGAATTAAAGGATTTAAGGCTGAAAAGAAAATGTCCCTAAAGTCAGTTACCCTAAATATAGCAAATGTTACATTTATCCTTGCCCATAGATTTCCTCTTCAGTGTCAGAGAGGATGGAAGGAGATTTAATTCACTGCCCAGGATACTGTTCTTAGCTGTGTGCCTGTCCATCTAAAAAGCTTTGGCAAAATCATCATTTCTTATCCCAACTCCTGCAGCCCTGTTAAATCATGCAAACGATTATAAAAGGGAAAAAGGGATAGACTACCATTTAATGGTAACCAACCCTTATTGAAAACATACTATATGTTAGGTGGCATGCTAAGGGCCTCATGTGTATTATGGGGTTTAATTATTAACCACTTAACCCCAGACAGTGAGGACAGAAGGTTAGGTACTTGTTAAATGACACAGTAAGTGACAGCACTCGAGCTGGAATCCAGGTGGGTCTTGGAGAGCCATGCCTGTAATCACTGCGCCCACTGCATCTGCAAGGTGATCTCATTCAGCTGATATGTATCTGAACCATCTGCTCTCATCACTTGTTAATCCCTTGTAAGGAAACGTCTTATTTTATACTAGAGGCTCAGTGCACGAAATTCCCTTCCCTCAGCGGCCCAACCTCTGGGTCGAACTCCCGGAAGAACTCCAGTTGATGGGACAATTTGCATGCTATGCTTTTATTATATAGGATCTAAATATACATACACCAAAAATGATAAATTAATAACTTGGATGATGGTGATTTGCCATACTAAAAAAACAAAACAATCTCCAATTGACAAATAATCCTCAAACTTTGAGCTCTTAATTTAAGGGCCAGAGATGCTATTTAGGAATTTTGTGAACTCAGAAATTATATGCAAAAGTATGAGTCCATAGCTTTCTTTATGACCTCAGAGAGATTTAGAATTTCACGATGGAAAGAGCCTCGCCAGGTCACCTGGGAAATCCAAAAAGGGAGAGGAGAAAGGTAAGAATTGTGTAACAGCCAAAACCAGTTTGGCTCAGTGGATAGGGCATCAGCCTGTGGACTGAAAGGTCCCAGGTTTGACTCCAATCAAGTGCATGTACATTGTTTGCAGGCACATCCCCAGTAGGGGGTGTGCAAGAGGCAGCTGATTGATGATTCTCTCTCATCAATGTTTCTAACTCTCTATCCCTCTCTCTTCCTCTCTGTAAAAAATCAATAAAATCTATATTATTTTTAAAAAGAATTGTGTAACACACAGAGTCCTAGAAGCTGCACCAGCTGACCTCCATGAAAAAGTCAAACAACAGCTGACCACTGCTTCCTTACAGGGGATGCAGACTCATTACAATGGCTCACACCCGCTGAGCGCTTACTAACTGTCAAGCACTAAGCACTTTGTTATCATGATTAAGCCAGGCAGTCAGATTCCAGAACCGTTACCTGTTACCCATGTAGTAATACTGCCTCATGCTGATAAGGAGTTGACTGCACGTGATGCGGAAGAGGAAGGGGAACTGATTTATCAGCTGATAATTAGCACACAGTTACCAGCATCAGCATTCTTCTGACTTATTCTCTTTTTCCTCCTCAGAGAGAGGGATATATGTGCTCCTGGATATATTTGTGAGCTATGGGGTCAAGCGCCAGCTAAAGGGCTACCTGTGTTTATGGGAGGACTGAAACTTGCAATGGGAGCCTGGCAACATGGGGTGGGGGGCAATAAATGGGAATCTGGTAAGGAAAAACTCGGAACAGATAGGTGGAAATAGGTCAGTTGGAGGATTTTACCCCAATGAAAACCAATAATAAAACAACGTTGTCCAAAAAAAATGACTATCAATTTAGGTATAAAAATGGAGGCGAATCTTGGTAAATGAGTCTGATAGGAGATTGAAGGAGGATGCAATGTCCGATGATGCTGAGAATGGAGCGAAGAATGTGTGTTGTGGGGGAGGGGTAGTGTGGGAGTCCTGAGCAGACTTGCAATAGCATAGTGATTTCCACATTTGCTCTCACCAAGACCCAGTTCTAGCCACTTCTGAAGTGAAAATGTAAAGGCCAAGGAAGCTTCCTACCTGGTTGCAGCGGACTCGCCATCAATTGGAAGCACCTGATATTAAGCTGTTGCCTCCCTGGTTCCTGCAGCCGGCTGGACTATGTAAGGTCACACACCTGCCCAAGGTCACACACCCAGCAGGTAGTAGGGATGCTGGGATTTGAACTGAGCTCTGTCTTAAAAATCCGCATTCTGCCAAGGACACAGCAGTTCACCGGAGGCGTGCCTACTAGTAAATATCCGGGGAGTCAATAAAAATATTCAGTGCTGTTCTCACCAAAATAAAATCATTATTGACCAGTATTGATTTGCTATTCAGAGTCTGAGCAATACCTCTTCAGCCCCCAGGGAGCTTAATAGGAATCTGTGAGAGCTAAGCCTCACCACATACATATTTCATTTTGATTGTTTTTGACTATTTTCTTCAAGTTTCATTAAACTGCTTCCTTCTCCTTATTTCTTTTGTTAGCATTATTGCACAGCACAAAATCTCTTTATATAGGAACTTTTGGTATTATGGATTTTTAATTATGCAGTTCCCACACATAACATCCTAATATAGCTATTATGGAGATGGCATCTTTTTCATTCCTGCTAGGAATTTTAAGGTGAATACAGTACATGAAAAATCCAATTTCTTCCCCAGACAAGTTGGCTCCCTCGGGTTCTACAAATAGTCTTTCTAGGCACAGGTGTCCAGAAAGTCTCAGAATGGTTCTTCTGGCCCGTTTGGAAGATTTAGTAATATTGTTTTGGTTTCTTTATTTTATTTTTGATATTTGGAATACAACTTTATCCTGATTCTAAATGAAAAGGAATGGGAACCACCGTAACAATCAAGGTCTCGCCACTGAATGTCATGATGTGACTGCAGCAGTCTTATCATTGAAACTCAACAAGGAAACAACTGAGTTCCAAAACAGCTAAATACGCAGGTCCAAAAAATGAAGGTATTGACTCCCACATTCACTTGGAAGCCTTCATCTCCTTCAGCAGCCCAAAGATCAAGACCAGGCTCCTCTCAGCTACATGATTAAGTGGCAAACACCACACCTCTGACTCTGACAGCACAGGAAACTATCCTACAAACTAGACTTCTGACGCTGGGCTGCAGCTTCCCTTTCTCCCAGACCATCACCCTCACCCAGGAGAGCTGTGGTCTGGGCAACCTCTGGGTTACGCTCATACTGTGCTGCCAGAGCCCAGTCCAGGACAACCTCTGGCAGGGCAAGAGCAGGCATGGCGGCAAACTTCCAGGTAGGGTCTCCCATTAGTTTTCTAGCAAGCCAGAGAAGGGCTTTTCAAAGTAGTAGTTACTTTAGGCAGAAATGCCATAGTAGCGAAGATTCTCCTTTTTGTGGAAGACCATTGATTTAGTCTTTACTTTCCTGTCCTTAATATCCACTCTGGCCACACAACATGATGGGGATGTTTCCCCACATTCGTCCCAGATCTCTGTGCCAGTTATCTCATTCTTGTAGGTAACTGTGGAAGTTGCATTAAACGTTACAATGGCACACTGGGCTTGTGACAGCTGCCTCTCAGTTTGTGGAGCTTCTCCTAGTCTGCTCTGTCCCACATGTCTCTGTTGGTGTGGAACACAAAGGGAGGGACCTCAACAGCCAGGGCGGCTACATACCCCTCAAATTCACCAGTCAGCTGATGTTTCACAAATGTACCTTCCCAGTCCCACCGTCATCGTGCAATACACGTTTGAACTGAACTTGAGGTTCTCCTTGGCCAGCCACGGTGAGGTTACTTCCAGAAGCATCTCCAGGCCCATCGGGCTGAGAGCTCTTAACTTTCTTCTAGATTAGGAAGTCTAGAGATTTACATAAAAGATAGCCCAGAACTCCTGTCACCTATTTCTTTTATTCCAAAAGTACAATAACAATAACACATTTAGCCCTAGCTGATTTGGCTCATTGGATAGAGCGTCTACCTGCGAACTGAAGGGTCCCAGGTTTGATTCCTTGGTTGCAGGCACATAGCCAGTAGGGGGTGTGCAGGAGGCAGCTGATCAATGTTTCTTTCTCATTGATGTTTCTAACTCTCTATCCCTCTCCCTTCCTTTCTGTAAAAAAGTGTGTGTGTGTGTGTGTGTGTGTGTGTGTGTGTGTGTATTACATTTGATAGCATATTAAAAATACTAGACAACACAACAACAAAAATCAATAATCTGTAACCCCAACTTTGTTCTGAGACCACTGTTAGCAGATTAGTGTGCCTTCTGTCTTTTTCCTCTGACGTATTTTTTATCTTGTTATAGTAACACTAGATATTTAATTTTGTGTTTTGCTTGAACATATTAATATTATACTCCAAGTACTTTTTTCACATTAGTATATAACCTTCAAAACATTATTTATTGGCTATAAAATACCATATCAAGTAAATATGTCAAGATTATGGAATCTTCCACTTGGTACCAATTCGATTATTTATATTTTATATTATGAATAGTTATGAATATATTCATCTATATGGATTATTTCCCCATATTTTGGGTTTATTTCTATGCCTCTTGATATTACTGGGAGACATGGGCTGCTACAAAAACTTGGGGTGGATAAAAGCTCATGGGGACTAGGATAAATGTCTGAAAGTATGACACAATAGAGAGAAGAAATGCACTTGATAATAGGAGTACAGAAAGTTCGCTACTGTGTTGCACATACAGGCTGAATTATACTGAAATGAACTGTCTTCTGCAATATGTTAAAGTTATAAATACTGCAAAAGGATTAAAGTCTTACATAAGAATTCTAGCAGATGCATAATACTAAATTGCTTTCCCAAAGTGTTCTATCAATTTATAATACACCCAGAAATGAATTATGATGACATTATTTCAGCACCTTCAGAAGAATTATATAGTATCAGTTTTTAAACCTTTGATAATTTAATGAGAAATACTTGGTTCTCATTTACATTGATTTATAGGCCAATTGAACATGTAACTATACATTGTATCTGGTAATACATGTTTATTGCTTTCTGCCAATGAGTTTCCCTGGGCACATCCCCTTGCCATCTACTTCTGCCCAGAATCCCCCAAATCGAAGGATCCATATTTCTCCCTCTCAAGAGTTTTACTGTTACCCACGGTGTTGTTTACACTTCATTTACATTGTCACCCCCTCACAGTATGGATTGCCTGCTGGTGTTTCATGTTTTGCAAACTGCTGTGTAACACTCTGATGCTCTATTAATTATAAATAACAGAAGTCCTGTAGTCCTCTGCCAGCAGTCCTCCGATCAAGGGTGGCTTTCAAATGACTTCGAGTGAGTAGACATGAGGAAGAAAAAGGAAGAACCCTCTCCATGTCTGGTTGTTTATCTGCAGTAATCAGACAGGTTGCTGACAAGGAGGCATCAGATACACAACTCACACCAGCTCACAGAGAACCTTTTTCCTGATGGGTGCTCAGGGCAGAGGTCTGCACATCCGAGACAGCTGCTGTGAGATTTCGCTCAGCTGACTCACAAGGTGGGAAGACTCAGTACCCCTTCGCCTTTCCTGTTTATCAAGAGACCCTGGAAGTGAATATGCCCATCATCTCGGTGGCTTTGGGCAGAGAGAGCTGGAACACTGGGTTTCAATGGCACCATTTCCACTAGAGCAGTGGTTCTCAACCTTCCTAATGCCACATGTTTTGGTGACCCCCAATCATAAAATTATTTTCGTTGCTACTTCATAACTATAATTTTGCTACTGTTATGAATCATAATGTAAATATCTGATTTGCAGGATGTCTTAGGCTACCCCTGTGAAAGGGTCATTTGACCCCCAAAGGGGTCACGACCCCACAGGTGGAGAACCACTGCACTAGAGGGTTTGAGCCAAGAAGCAGAATGATTCTCAGGAGGAATCATTCCGTTCACCTTCTTTTCAAACAAAGTCAAAAATATAAAACCCATTGTTTTTACCACTTTAAAAAGAAAAACATTTTTCAATTCAATGTCATGGCCAGTTGTTAGAGCGATCAAGAAAGAAAAAAAAGAGGGAATGGTAGAGAAAGAAAAGAGAGAACAATGTCGATGAAAGAGAAAGGAAGAGAGATAGAGAAGTAGGGGTAAAACTAGGCAGACATTACAGGGGAGGGCGGGGGAATAATATTGTTGAGAAAGGAAAAAGGAAAAAGGAATCCTTGGAAGGAATTGAAATGGATACAGAATAGCATCCAGGATAGGGGAGTGAAGCATAGAAACTTTTGTAGCTATGCTTATCTAGTTAGGCAATTTCACCTACCTTTGTAAATACTTGTGTTTTCCAAAAAGTACATCTGGAAAAATCTTTTTTATGTTATGGTGCTGTGGAACACTTTAAATGTACACTAATGACCAACCTAAGGCCCAATCTGGGTTTACCCCATTCCTACATCATTTTCATGCAGACTTTAGATATCATACCACTTCAATTTATCAGTTTAAATTTCTAAAGCATAATGTATTTTATTTTTTATTTTTTAAAATATATATTTTATTGATTTTTTACAGAGAGGAAGAGAAAGGGATAGAGAGTTAGAAACATTGATGAGAGAGAATCATCCATCAGCTGCCTCTTGCACACCCCCTACTGGGGATGTACCCGCAAACAAGGTACATGCCCTTGACCGGAATCGAACCTGGGACCTTTCAGTCTGCAGACCGACACTCAATCCACTGAGCCAAACCGGTTTCGGCGAGCATAATGTATTTTAAAATATATTACTATAATACCATTATCACATCTATAATAATAAAAGTGTAATGTGCTAATTAGACCAGACATCTTTCTGGATGGACAACCTTCCAGATGAAGCTGGGGCTGCAAGAGTGCCAGGTGTCTGCCAGAGGTGAGAGGGAAGCCCGGGTCCCAGGTGCCAGAGGGAAGCTGGTGCTGGCAGCTGGGTGAAGGAAGGCCTACTCTTGCACAAGTTTCGTGCATCAGGCCTCTAGTTTAATATATAACACTACTTCCTAATAGTACCAAAGCATTGGTGTTCAAATTCCTAGTCATCTTAATGAGTGTCAATGCTTAATGTTTTTGCTTATTATTATTGGGGTTGTTGTTTCCTGAATGTATAGTTAAATAAGATCCATAGAGATTGGTGATATGCCTTTTAAGTCTCTTTTTACCTATGGTAAAATATCCTTCTAGCTCTGTATTTCCTTGCAATTTATTGTGAAGAAATCACTCATTTTGTCTTATAGAATTTTCTACATTTTAGATGAGCTGATTGCATTCCCATCATGTTGTTAAAGATGCTTCTCTCTCATTTGTATTGCTTACATTGTTGGTTGGATGTAGAGAGGTGAACAAATACAGATATGATTTTTTTTGGAAGTCTATTTCATGGGTTATATTCCCCTATGGGGAACAAATAATGTTTGATGGTCTCTATTTTGAGATAACCATGAATAATTGATGGCTGGATCCATTAATTCAATGTAGGTTACAAATGATACTATTATAATTTTGTAATCCCTTCCTTTCTATGAGCTGAAAACTTTTATAAAGGTAAATCATTTTATCAACTTTTCATTTATGTGGTGGATTAGTTCTCATTGAAATGATAGAATACATATTTTAGAGTTTTTTGTTTGGTTTGTTTGGTTTTATAGTTTATTTGCCAGGTTTCAAAATGATTTTAGTCATTACTATAGCCTAATTATGGCCAGTGAGAATTAAAGCAATATATATCTTTATGGACATGTAGATTTAACCATAATTTATGTATTAGTAATTTGTAGTTCCTTCCTTATTGATGTTCCAATCATCCCATCTTTAGCCAGTAGAAGCCTATTTAAATTTCCTCCTGAATCCTTTTGACATTACTTTATAGTCTTTGATCGTGTCATTGTTTTCTGATAATGACAAGATGTTCCAAGCTTATCTTGTACTTTTCCTCCCCAAATCTGGAATTAGTCAGTTCTTCAAGAAGCCTTGGTTTCTTGTAGTATAAAATTGTATTGTAGTGCAAAAATCTGGAAGTTAATCATTGTTTCTAGATTTTTTAATAAACAGAGCTATAAAACAAAACTTCATCCTCACACTCCTGACTAAGTTGAGGATCACAGAGATTTTACTTAATTTCTTATACCTTACAGTTGCATTTCCTTCTACATAAAGAATTCCAATTATTAAGACAGTGGGAATTTAAAAAGTAGGAAAAAAGTAATAAATAAAAAAAGAAAAGTAGAATAGTATGCAAGTACTCCTTTGTTTTATTCTACAATACATAAATACAAATCTCAGAATAGTAATACCAACACTGCTATCAAAAATACCATAACAGTAAACATTTCAGTTGCTTTTTTCTGTAATTTTTTTCCTTTGGGTCATATCCCACTAGAAAATACATGCAAATAATTGTGCTTCAAGATCACTTAGAACAATTATCTGTATTACTTAAATATTTTAGAGATTGATTTTTAAAATTAATTTTGTTTCATGATTATGCATAACATACTAATGGTTCCAAAGTCAAATGTATAATACAAAAATATTAAAGTAAGTCTAGCTTTGACCTTCTACCCTCCACTCTATTGCCTTTTCCTCTCTAAGTAATTTTTTTATAATTTATCCCTTCTTTTTTCCCCCAATAAAACACACTTATAGTACTTCCACCAGATTAAGCATTCTGTGCAAGTATTTCCTCTTTTTTCCCCCATACAACCATATGTTCTGGAAAATGTTTCACAGTAATAGATGGGCTTATGTTTTTCCAGCTGCATGGAACTCCTTAAGGTGTATTGTCATGATTTATTTGTCTAGTCTTCCCTTATAGACATTTCTGCCTTCTTAGTCTTTTGCCATTACAGATCATTCTGCAATGATTATCCTTGATCACACATTTTTTTTCATATTCTGCCAGTATATCTTCAGAATAAAATTTCAGAAGTTTGATTGCTAGGATAAAGGAAAATTGTATTCATTATTTTGCTTGGTATTGACAAATTCCCTTTCAAAGGGTTTGCACAAGAATCTTTCCCACTATAATATATGAGTATCTATTGTGTCACATCCATGACAAAGAATTATATTTTCTAACTTTTAAATGCTAGCTAATCTCATAGATAATAAATGTTATCTTATGATGGGTGAGGTTGATAATTCTTCAACTCGTTAAAAGAAATTTGATGTATTTCTTTGAACTTTGCTCATTTCTCTAGACCAGTGTTTTCCAAACTTCTCTCATGATGAGAATCACCTGGTGGAGTTGTTAAAATACAGATTCCTGATTCCCAACTAAGAAGTGCTAAGCTTAGAGCACTAGTTAAGTATACAATTTTACCTATATATTCCCAAAACTTCTAGTTTAACACTTCTTAGTTGAGATTCAGGAATCTGTATTTTAACAACTCTACCAGGTGATTCTCATCATGAGAGAAGTTTGGGAAACACTGGGAGTCTAGACTATTTTTTTCTATAGAGTTCCAAACCTCTTTTCTCTATTTTTAGAAACTCTTTTATATCGTTAGAATGTTTTTCTCTATATTTACAACTCATTTTTGTATTAAAGAGTTTAATCCTTTGTTTGTGTTATATAGTTACAACTATTTTCACAATTGTTATTTATTTCCTTGTTGATAGTGATTTTTGTTTATTTGTTTGTTGTTGTTTTTTGCCATGCTGATTTTTAATGTAATTAAATTTATATCTTCTTTTATTTCTACTGGATTTTGACTTAAATTTCAGGTCCTAATGGAATTTTTTTCTTTTTAATGATATAAGAGATGGATACAAGTTTACTTTTTCCATATATTACATATATCCAATTATTTCAACACTTTCATTCTATGCTCTATTTTTTTCTCTTTTTCTTAAATATGTATTTGTTATTTAGTAGAATTTGTTTCAACATTGTTGGGTTTCCTTTTTAGTGGAACAGATTTTATTACTTTAGAGGCATATTAGAAATTTGAAGACAAGTGTATTTTCCTTGCAAGTGGTTAGATGTGCAAACTAATACTGCCAACAATAAATCCTATATAATAAAAGCCTAATACACTAAATGTCCAACTGTTCATTCTGCCAGTCCTATGACATGCACTGACTACCATGGGGCAGATGCTCTGGCTGGTTCATTAGCTTGCTGCTGGGGTCCAGCTGATCGGGACTGGACAAGATAGTCCAGACATGCCCTGAAGCCAACCTCCTGCAGGCCCTTCCCTGCCTCTAAAATATTTTTTAAAATTAATTTCCTTTCAATGTGCACGAATCCATGCACCAGGCCTCTAGTAAAACAATAATAATAATAATAATAATAATAATAATAATAATAAATCCACAGTGGAGCTAAATCAAGGTAAATCAATGGTTACTTTTATTCTAATATTTTACTCATGACAACCCTTTTTTTGTTGTTATTTCCTAGTGATTCACCACTATAAATTCATTGAAACTGGGTTGCAACCTCTCTTTTCTTTCCCCTCATTTTCTCCCAAAATCTGTTTGAAGAAATATATTTTCACTTTTAATTAACTATAATGCAATCTGCAATCTTATTCTGCCTTTCACATACTATTCTTATTCTCCTTCCTGCTTTCTTCCCCCGCCCCCCCCCATATTTTATTTTTTTAGTGTTCTTTACCTTAATTATCTTGTTTTCCTGCTCTGTTTACTTTTATTGGTGAATTTATAAAAATTAAAAATGAGCCCTAGCCAGTTTGGCTCAGTGGATAGAGTGTTGGCCTGCGGACTGAAGGGTCCCAGGTTTGACTGTGGTCAAGGGCACATGCCTGAGTTGAAGGCTCGATCCCCAGTGAGGGGTATGCAGGAGGCAGCCAACCTATGATTCTCTCTCATGATTGATGTTTCTGTCCTTCTCTCCCTATCCCTTCCTCTCTGAAATAAAAAAAGCATTTATTTATAAAAATTGATGCTGCTTCTGGTGCCATTTTCAAAGGATTCTCCACTGTTTCTTAGAAAAAATGTTTTAATTTAATTTATTTTTTTGGGTTTCTCTAAACAGTAGTTCCCAAAGGGGCCAGTTTTGGAAATTTGTGGTGTTATTTTGGTTATCACGGTTATTAAGGAATCCTAAAGGCATTCAGTGACTTTAGGTCAGGGGTACTAGACATTTGCAAGAACTGTTTAATCCCATTCCAAAGGGAATTGCCCCATGTTTCACTTTTTTCCTATTTCCATGACTTTTAATTGTCTTATTGGATATTGTTATAAGTAAAAAAAAAAATGTTGGTAAGTTTCTAAGCTTATAATTCAACTCTCCAGTATGTATACATTCAAAGTATTTTTTGCACAGTTTCATTTCACTATTTTCTGAATTCCCATGAATGCAATTATCATACAACTAAGATAACTACACTGTTTTGTTTGAAACTATACCAAAAGTTTTTCATCATTTGAGAAAATTGTCACTGTTGATAATGCTGTTCACAGTATTTGGTTAACCAATGTAAAAAACTTGTATCAAAGTACATTAGCCATTGCATTTACAGCAATTCTTCTTGCAAATGCATCTCACTAATTCATAATGTAGTTATCCCCCTCACATTTGCATATTAAATATGTTATCTATAATAATAAAAGGATAATATGCTAATTGCACCAAACGTCCTTCTGGGTGTCATTCTGGACGTCCTTCTGGATGAAGCCTGGGCCAGAGCGAAGTCCAGGTCCTGGGTGCCTGGCGGCTGTAGCCAGAGGCAACCACCCTGGGTCCCGGGTGCCAGAGAGAAGCTGGTGTTGGCAGCAGGGGGAAGGCAGACCTACTCTTGCAATGAATTTTCATGCATTTGGGCCTCTATTTTTATAATAAATCCATCTAATTATATTTACTTTTATTTGACCTTCTAACTCTCTTTTAACTAGGGCATATTATTGTTTTTTAAAAATATATCAGTGAAATTCCATTTCAGGAAAATAAGAACTACAAAATATGTGTTCTGACCAGTGTCAGACAATTCGTCTGACAGCGTTTTGAACTAGGGATCTGCATGGTCCTGAAAGCCAAAGTACAATGAAGGAGCTTCTATCTTTGGACCACAGGAGCACCATCCACAGAGGTAATGATGACCAGAGGTAAAAACTGCACAAAATCCTGGTCAAGAGTGGTGCTCAAGCCCTGGCTCCTTTAGCTCAGTTGGCTGAGCATTGTCCCATGCACCAAAGAGTTGCTGGTTCAATTTCCAATGGGAGAACATACCTAGGCTGTGGTTTTATGCTTCACTCTCACATCCATGTTTCTCTCTTTCCCTCTTTATTTCTTTCTCTACTTCTCCCTCCCTCCCTTCCTTCCTTCCTTCCTTCCTTCCTTCCTTCCTTCCTTCCTTCCTTCCTTCCTTCCTTCCTTCCTTCCTTCCTCTCTCTCTCTCTCTCTCTCTCTCTCTCTCTCTCTCTCTCTCTCTCTCTCAAATAAATTTTTAAAACACATATAAAAAGAGAAACAGTCTCTCTCAAATAAACTTTTAAAATACATATAAAAAGAGAACAGTGTTGCCCTGTCTGATTTAGCTCAGTGGATAGAGCGTCAGCCTGTGGACTAAAGGGTCCCAGGTTCGATTCTGGTCAAGGGCATGTACCAAGGGCACATACCCAGTAGGGGGTGTGCAGGAGGCAGCTGATTGATGTTTCTCTCTAATGGATGTTTCTAACTCTCTATCCCTCTTCCTTCCTCTCTGCAAAAAACAAAATCAATTATATATCTTTTTAAATATATATATATATATATATATATATATATATATATATAATTTTAAAAAAAAGAGAACATGTTCATAAAGAAGCTTGCTCTCACCACCCTCTGTGGAGGTGTGAGGAAAAATAAAATAATTACATACAAAATGTATTATACATACAAGAAGCTATTACAAACCAGATTAATATAGTTTAGTCACCAACTGGATAATCAGATTATATATTGGTCAATTTATGTGATGTAAGTCATATCTTTATTTATGGAATTCCATAAACCAGACTTCATTCACCCAATAAAGCTGATGGACTTTTATCAAGCATCTAGTTGTATGTGGCACTATATTACATATTATGTAAGAAAAATTAAATGATCAAAATTAGCTTTCACCAGCTCTCAAGCAGCCACATCTCTGCAATGTGACAGTGTTTTTAGCTAATATTCTGACTGCTTCTTGCACCGTAATTCTAGATTGTGTGAGAGCAAATTTTGGCAACAACAAGCTAACCTGATTTGAACTCCTCTTGTTGGATTCCAGGCTGGTGTTCTCTGTGTCAGTCATTCCTCATGGATCACAGGCAAAAATATATTCTGCCAAACTAAGTGAGATAGTGGGAGCATTTGATTGATAATGAGAAATGCTATAAGAATGTAGTCACAAGTGGCTATGTAAGTAGAGTATAATGTTGAAGACACCAATGATGAACTATCAGTTTGCATTTACCGTGTGATTCCAGTTGGTAGATCTCAAAGGACAGTCCATTTGCAATTGGGTTTTGCCCTTGGAAGGAGCACAATTCATTCACTTTATGATCTCCTCATGGTTTTCTGACAGCAAAAATCTATCTAGCTCATACTCTGAAATGCTTGTCTAACTTACTCTCAGGAAAATGTTTCCAATACTCTTGTGGTTTGCAATGGACCAGTCCTCTATTCTTGGGAATGGTGTGTTTTCAGTTATAATATGTGGAATATTGTATATTCAATATGATTAGCTTCCTTAGGGAAGGAGTTTATTTATTTCTGTATCCCCAATATTTATACAATTAAAATAAATGTAGAATTAATTTCTAAGTTAAAGGACCTAGAGAAAGTTTATGGAAAATATCCAGAAATGTGGACAGATATAATACCCATTTAATAAATACCTATTCAAAAACTCCTATTCCAGCCCTTCATTGATTTCCTAGACCAGCATTCTCGAATTTATGATGCATGGACAACTGCATGAGAATTTTCAGGGAGTCATTCAGTAGGTCTGAGATGTGCCTTGGGGATCTGAATTTTTAATAATTATTATGTGGGTTGAATTGTGTTCTCTAAAAATTTATGTTAAAGCCCTAACCCCTGTTACATGTGAAGGTGAACTTATTTGGAAATAGGATCTTTGTAGATGTAATTAAGATGTAAATTAAGGCAAGGTAGTACTGGAGTACAGAGGGTCTTTATTCTGATATGAACTGGCATTTTTATAAGAGGAAGAGAAGAGACACAGAGATAAACACACACAGGAAAGAGAACACCACAGAGAGACTGAAGGTCATGTGATGATGGAGGCAGAGACTGGAGTAATGCAGCTGTAAGCCAAGGAATGCCGGTGACTTCCCACAACCACCAGAAGCTGGAGGAGAGAGCATCATCCCCTGACACGGGGATTTCAGGCTTATAGTCTCCAGGCTGTGAGAAAATTAATTTTTTATTGTCTTAAGCCACACTCTTCGTGGTCCTTTGCCATGGAAGCCTCAAGAAATTAATACAATCACCTCCCTCCCTCAGTAGTTCTAATGTGAATGGTCATAAACTAGCGTTTGATCTTCCTTAAATTTTTCATCTCTAGAAATGTATAATTCTCCTTGCTTCATTAATTAAACAGAGAAATGTAATGTTCCCCATCTTATTTTTTCCCCAATGAAATTGGTTTAGGAAGGTTTATGTATTGGCTGGGTTGAGATTTGAACACTGGTCCTCCTATCCCATTAGCTTGTCTTTCTTCTTGCTATACCAGTCTGTCTCACTTTTCCTTGGTCTGGCAAAAGACTTCCCTGAAAGCCTATTGGATGGATTTGTCAGTAAAAAAGAAAATATATAGCCTATTCTTGGGTTTCTTTGGTCTCTTTGTGGCGGACAATCAGGGGGTCAGAAAATTTTTCTTTTCATAACTCTTAAAGTATTTTATGTTGCCTTATAAATGCATTTTTTCTGTTTCTGTTAATGGCTTTATTGGAACAGAAACAGCCAACGATTATGCTCTCTCAAGGCATAATTGTAGAGTCTCAAAGATTACAATAGCTCTAAAATTGCTCCATATTAACCACACAATTAAATCTTTTCTTCTGCAAAATTTCTAGGAAATGAGGCATATGCAAAGGTTAATTGGTATCATGTTCATAGGTGCCTTTCCCTTGCTAATTTTTATAAGTTGGGCTGCAGAGTTTTGGATGAGGCAGAAATTAAGACACATTGATATAAGGTGTGGGTTGAAGATATAATTAAAGAGCATCATCAGTTCCACCTCCACTCACCTGTCAGAGATCAGGGAAGAATCACAGCAGCAATAAATTCAGGTTCCCTGAGCCCATCATACCTTATGAATTCAGATTCATAGAAGCATCAGAAAGATGGGCTTCGGCTTTTTCCTCATTCTTTTATGGAATACAAAAATGTTATAAAACATTTTCTTCCCTTCTCTAGAAAAATAAAAAAACAAACAAAATTAAAGTTAGGAACCTTTTCTTCAATTCCAAACCGTTCATTTGTCCAAAAATCATTGTTGTCATTTCAGGAACTGTGGTGAGGATATAAAGATGAGAACATAAAATTCCTTCTCTTACATTTCTAATATCCAAATGGGGGAAATAACCATATACACCACTAAAAAAATTAATAAGCAGAGTAACAGAGGTACAAGAAGAATGCCATTGGAAGTAGTTTCCAGGGAGACATCAAAGAAGGCTTCACAAAGGGGGTGACATTTGAGTGGATACTTGAAAATGAGTAAGACGCTGAAGGGCCCAGAAGTTATGATTAGGAGAACATTGAAACAGTTTTAAAAGAGCTGTCCAATAGAACTTTCCATGATGATGAAAATGTTCTTTGCATTATCCAATGCATGTGGCTATTGAGTACTTGAAAATGTACTAGTATGACCATGGGACTGCATGTTTAATTTATTCATCTAAATTAATTTGTAATTACATTTCAACTAGTGGATCCCTTATTGGGTAACATTAGATAAAAGAAATGTTCAAAAGCACAGGAATCTGAAAGCATGCTTATTATCCAGAGTAGCAGGTGTTTGAGGGGATGAGGTACTGGATTTTAACAGAAATGGTGGAAAGTGGGAGGTGATGGGGCTGAAAATGTTGGTTGGGCCTGGATTACAAATGGCCTTACATATCAGTAACATACCAAAGATGTGTTGGACTTTATCCTTCAGGTTATTGATGCTATAGAAACATCCTATATAATAAAAGCCTAATATGCTAAGTGGTCATCTGGTTGTGCATTCAACCAATCGAAGCTTAATATGCTAATGTATGCTAATGCCACTCAATCACTCACTATGATGTACACTGACTACCAGGGGGCAGGCAGTTGACTGGGTCAACCAGTCACTATGACGTGAACTGACCACCAGGGGGCAGACGCTCCAACTGGTAGGTTAGCTTCTTGCTAGGGTCTGGCCGATCAGGACTGAGCAAGATGGGCCAGACACACCCTGGAGCTCTCCCACTGTCTTTCCCCAGCTGGCCAATCTCCTGTATCCCTATCTGGCCCCAATCATGCACTGATGGGGGTCTCTCAGCCTGGCCTGTGCCCTCTTGCAATCCGGGATCCCATGGGGAGTGTTGAAGAGCTGCTTTCAGCCCGATCCTATAGGCCAGGCTGAGAGACCGCACTGGTGCATGAATTCATGCACTAGGCTTCTAGTTGTTGTTGTTGTTTTTTTATATAAGAAAGTGATATGTTACAATCTTTTTTGAGATAATTACACTAATTTTGGTTGATTTTTATACATATAGTATATGGAATCATGTTGACCTTATTTCTAAGGCAAGGGGGTTGTGGCCCCTTGGGTTATGGGTGCTGTTTCTTCCCCAGTGACAACTCTGGGATTCCAAAAAGAATGCTGAATTACAATATGTAGCAAAAACCTCATTTAAGTGTTTTGTAAACTAATCAAGGTACAGATTTCTTAATATAGGGGACTGATCTACCACTGGTTTCATCATCCTTACAAAACACCTGGCATCTAAGTACTCGTAACATATGAATAGTAAATATACTTTATCTTGTAGATTATTAAAAAGAATACTTAAAATTAACAATCGTTCTCCCTTCCAAAATCAGTCCCTTACTTGCCTTCCCTTGGAAATCTTTTCTAGTTCTATTTTTAAAAGAACAAGTTATGGGTAAGAAAAAAGGAACAACATGTTTTGGAATAAATTTGTTGTATCTATAGCATTGTTTTTACAAATCTAAGCTTTCTTTGGTACCCTTTCTGATATGACCTCTAAGGACCCTAAAAGAAACCCTGAGTTTGGTGTTACAATGTGAAAGGTCATTTGTGCTATTCTTTTTCTCTTTTAGGCAAAAAAAAAAATGAGTGTCAAGTTCATCAGTTTCTTCAAATTAAATTTAAAGAAAGAACTTCCTGGCACCAATGATTTTTGCATGTTTAAATTATTTTCTGAGAAATAGCACAGTCACTATTTCCTACAACCAATCTAACTAAAATGGAATGACATTTCTCAGATAAGAATCTCCTGAAATCAAGTACCATGTGATCTTTCGGAATTTTCACTGGAAGCAAACTGGGTTTGTCTGCCTGAAAATAGAAACAGGTCACGAATGGCATGAAAGGCCTGAATTATAACTGGGTTCTTATTCCATTGATTGGATTTGACAAATCATACAACAAAGTGGAACAAGCTGAAAATATTTTTTCAAATTGTTTACATGGAACTGATAACTGATCTGATGTATTTTGAAAGCAAGGGGGATACAGGTATCAAAATTGAAACTGAACTCTCTGCTTAGGCAGCTGTGTGGTGTCATTCACAGAAGTAAAATATACTTTGTTCACTCAACAAATGATTGGCCAATATTTACTAAAAAAATTGCTGGTGCTGTCCTAATGAAGATAAACAGCAGTAAGTATTTCAAAGACCTTTCTGTCATTAAGCTTGTATTCCAGCTGGGAAAACAGATCATTACTTAGTTCAATTTGGGACATAATGACTTAGATGTATCTCAAAGTAGAAATGTCCATATAACAAGTGATTATAGGGGATAAAGTTGGAAAGAAATCTGGGTTGTAGAAAGAGATCAGAAGTCAGGTTTACATAAATGACTATTTAGGTGGTAGGAGAGAACATAAGGATAAGACTCTGACGAGGAAGAGATATCTCATAAAGAAATTAGGAAAATATTACCCAAAACAATCTATAGATTCAATGCAATCCCCATTAAAATACCAACAGTATACTTCAAAGACCTAGGACAAACTCTCCAAAAATTCACCTGGAATAAAAAGAAGACCCTGAATAGCTGCAGCAATCTTGAGAAAGAAGAACAAAATTGGAGGGATCACAATACCAGATATCAAGCTATACTCCCAAGCCACTCTTCTCAAAAATGCCTAGTACTGGCACAAGAACAGACATATAGACTAATGGAACAGAACAGAGAACCCAGAAATTGACCCAAGCCATTATGCTCAATTAATATTTGACAAAGGAGGCAAGAGCAGTCTCTTCAATAAATGGTGTTGGGAAAATTGGACAGATACTTGCAAAAACAATGAAACTAGATGATACACAAATATAAACTCAAACTAGACCAACTACACCATACACAAATATAAACTCAAAATGGATAAATGACTTAAACATAAGATGGGAAACCATGAGAATCCTAGAAGAAGCCATAGGCAGCAAAATAGCAAACATTTGTGGTGGCAATATCTTTACCAATATAGATCCTAGGGCAATGGAAACTAAGGAGAAGATAAGCAAATGGGACTACATCAAAATAAAAAGCTTCTGCACAGAAAAAGAAACCATCAACAAAACAATGAGAAAGCCTACTGTATGGGAGAACATATTTGCCACTGTTGTATCTGATAAGGATTTAATCTCCAAAATGTATAGGGAACTTATATAACTTAACAAAAGGAAGATAATCCAATCCAAAAAATGAGCAACAGACCTACACAGGCACTTTTCTAAAGAAGGCCAAGAGATATATGAAAACATGCTCAAAGTAATTAATCATCAGAGAGATGCAAATCAAAACAATAATGAGGTACCATCGCACAGCTGACACAATGGTTATCAACAAATCAAGAAACGACAAGAGCTGGAGAGGATGCAGAGAAAAAGGAACCCTCTTGCACTGCTGGTTGGAATGCAAACTGGTGCAGCCAGTGTGGAAAACAGTATGTCATTTCCTCAAAAAAAGATGTAACTCCCATTTGACTCTGTAACCCCACTTTTAGGACTATCTATCCCAAGAAATCAGAAACCCCAATCAGAAAGGATATACTAGTATGCACCCCTATGTTCATAGCAGCACAATTTACAATAGTTAAGATTTGGAAACAGGCTACATGCCCATCAGCAGACTGTGCTACATATACACAATGAAATACTATGCTGTGGTAAAAAAAAAAAGGAATTATTACCACTTGCAACAGCATGGATGGAACTAGAGAGCATTATGCTAAGTGAAATAAACCAGCCATAGAAAGATAAATATCACATAACCTCACTCATTTATGGAATATAATAAACAACATAAACTGATGAATAAAAATAGAACCAGAGTCATGGAAGCATCAAACATATTGTCCAACCTATGAGGGAATGCAGTGGGGGAGGGGAGAGAGTGTGATGGGGTAACAGATCAACCAAAGGACTTGTATGCATGCATAGGAGCATAACCAATGGACACAGATAGGGGTGGGGGGGGTGAGGGCATGTTGTAGGGTGGCCAGGGAAAGGTCAATGGGAGAAAAGCAGACCTATGTAATACTTTAAACAATATAACATTTAAATTTTAAAAAATGAGGAAAGATGTGTCCAGAGAAGTAGAGGCAGTCTGGATAACAGAGTACCATGGAGGTCCAGTGATAAGCATTTTTTTAAAAGAAAGGAATAACTAGCAGTATCAATGCTGCCAAGAAGTCAAGGACCAGGAGGTCTCCACTGAATGTAGCACTGGGAAAGGTTGGGCCCTCAGTGGGTAAGGAAAGAAGCCAGGTTGAATTGGGAGGAGGGATGGTTAGGAAATGTGTTAGAAGGACTGGATACATGTAGATATTTCTTCCAGAAAATATATTTTGAGGAGAAAACATAGGACTATAAGTGAAGGTTAGGAACATGGGAATATTTAAATGTTCAGAGGAGAATAAATGAGAAAAGGAAGAAAACAGATACAAGACAGAAAGGGAAGAGTTGTTAGGCAAGGATCCAGAAGAAGACAGTTTCAGAGCAGAGAGTGAAGGGCCAGCCCTGGAGGTGGGGAAAGAAACACCTTCATTGTAAGAGTTTGGAAGAGGAAGGAGGTTGAGTTTGTGTGTGCCAGAGAATGAAAGATGACAGACCTGGAGAGGCAAGAAGAGGAATTTATACTCTGTGCTCCGTTTGGACTTCATCTTGTAGGAGACGTGTATCCTCTGAGGGTTAGGGGCAGGGAGATGCCTGGGCAGGCTTGTCTTTTAGCTGTATTAATCTGGCAGCAGTCAATTACGCATTTGAGGGGAACAAGACATGGAATAAGCTACCAATTTGAAGACGCCTGTAGTAATCTGGAAGTTTCAGGGATCCTGAACGTTCAGAGTCAAAGTTAATTGAGTTTGGTGAAGGAAAGAGAAGGAAAACATGGATGCCCTCAGATGTCTTGCAGATTCAATGGCAGAGAATTCATGAAGAGAAGGTTTAGGGAAATAATAAGTTAAATACTAGAGATGCTGAATGATGATATGTGTTTATGACAGCCAGTGGAAATATCCAGCAGACAGTTGGATAGTGAATCTGAAGCTAACGAGGGGGAACTGGGTGAGAAGAATGGTTAATGTTAGTAATATTTGATAATATTTATTTAGATTTGAGAATATGCACATGCTTAACCAATCTACCTTATTCTCATATCAACTCTGTGAGGCAGATATTATAACTCCCATTTTATAGATGAGTCAGCTTTTCCTTAATCACTTAAGTAGTGAGTGGCAGAATCGAGATTGAAGTCCTATTTAGAAGTCATTAGTGCCTATGTGCTAAATGAGTCTGTAGGCCCAGAGAAGGTTGCCTGGGGATAGTGTGTAGGGTAGGAGAAAGGAAAGTGAATAACAAATTTCAAGGAGTGAACAAAAGAAGATACTAAGCCAGCAACAGAGAAAGATTACCTGTGTACTAGGATTTGGTGGATAAAATCATGCCCTCTCTATTCTTGGCACATAAACATTCTAACTTATTGTTCTAATGTACAGGGCTTTCTGTATATACCCCAACTATACATATCTTCAGTTGTAACAAAATTAAAATTCAACCATTGATTGCAATTTAGCCACACAGCTTTGAAGATGACAAGAATATCCCTTTGCCTCAGAGAACCAGTTGAGAACTACAGCTCTTCTCTGCCAGGTTCTTCACCTTAGCATGGGTACCTGGCTCCACTTAGCCCTGGCATACTGCCAGTCCAAGATGCTTCCCTGGACTTAGAATTTCCTTTGTGTTGGGCACTGCTTCCCTCCAGATCCCTAACATTCTGTTGAACCAGCCAAGACAATTGTATTCCATAACTACTCTTTTTATTAAAGATATATTTTTATTGATTTCAGAGAGGAAGGGAGATTATATATATATATATATATATATATATATATATATATAGAGAGAGAGAGAGAGAGAGAGAGAGAGAGAGAGAGAGAGAGAGAGATCAATTATAAGATCATTGATTGGCTGCCTCCTGCATGTTCCCTAATAGGAATGGGGCCCAAAACCCGGACATGTGCCCTGACTATGACCTCCTGGTTCCTAGGTAAACTCTCAAACCCTCAGCAACACTGGCCAAGCTTACTCTCTTTCTGACTAGATACAGCCACAAGGAACAATGCAGCCATTCTTTCCAGTGATTTCCTTCTTCAGTGCATTAGCCTTCCTTATCATTAGAAAGGTTATTGCTATTATGCTTTGAAAGAATATTTACTACCATCCCTGAATTATAATCAATTTTTGAAAAGAGTGTTATAAGCAGTTTCCTGCTGCTGCTGCCACCTTGCTTGGGAACTGCAATGCACCAAGTGAATGAGTGCAGCTTGGGTGGATTTCCTTTGGATAAGTAGAGATTCATGCCAGGTGGCAGCTCGAGAATTGCTGGGAATGTAACGGAATTCCAGTTTGGTCCTACCTGGACATGGTCATAGCAGGGGTGGTTGACAGTTTGATATGAGAAGGAGCCTAGCACTGTCTCCTAAAACATGCTCGAGAGACCAGCTAACAATGTTGAAACTTGTGACTTTGTGTTCTGTGAAGCTGGAATGGCCTCATAAATCAGATGTGATTGTTTCCAATAGCTCCCAGCAAAGAAAAAGACATGCTAAGTATATTTGTGTGAGGCTGTCCTACAAGTGTCTCAGAATAGCAGCAGTGTATTTCTGAAACTTACCCATTCATAGACGCAGGCAACTCTGATATAGAAAGAAGACCAGTATGTTCTCTTCTCTTTTTTTCCTGACCAGGATGGACTCTATTTCACTGTGATCTGTCTCCTCCATTCTGTTGTGAATAAATACTGAAAAAGATAAAGGTTTCTTCTTCTCGAGTCACCCCTGCAATCTTAGCAGTGTAGCCCATGTGCAGTGGGTATTCAAGTCAGTGAGGCAATACCCATGACAACAACCCAGAAAGGTACGAGGTGTCACCACCCAGGCATGAGGCTGGGCCACAGCTGGATGATTCTGTCGTGGTTGATGTGTGTGAAATGGCAGGCCATCATTTAAATGGGGCTTGACTGATTGGCAAGTTGAAAAATCCTTTAGGACAGAGTGCAGTTCATGACAAGATTGGTTGTAGTTTTACTTCATTACTCCATTTGAAGCAATGCCACTAATGCAGATGTTTAATTCAGGAAAATCTTGGAGAGCCTCTCTCCCCTCTTTATTGATGTCAAGTTTAACCTACTAAGGTAAGGAAGAATGAGAAAATTAAACCTGACTGAGTCTTCTACCCTAGATACCGGACTTACCCATTCTCTTCCAGACATGCAAATGCCCACATGAGTGAATCCTTGAGGGACCCATTTTTGAACTTTTAAATTTTACTTTACCTGCCATCCTTTCCTGAATATCCTACAAAAGTTTTTTGATTACACTTTTCACAATCCAGCTGAAAGTGCAATATCTTAAAGTAACTTAAAATAAATATGTTGTGGTTAAGAGCTCAATAAACCTATCTAATGAGAGTACCAGTCCCCTGTGGGCCCACACAAAGGGACTGATGATTTGCCATGTAATAGTTCTCCAGCCTGTCAATCTCTCTCTCTGAGAAATGTGTCTCCCAGAATGACTGTGAAGAGACAAAGGATGAATGTTTTTAGAATGATTAGGGCAGATATGTTTCCCTATATGGAGGGGAAAATCAGGTTGAAGGATAATTTTTAAATGCCTGATTATATCTACTCATTCCTTCATTTTTTAAAATTATTTATTGAGCTTATACTGTCTTGTCATTTCTTATACCATATATTAGGCACTACGGGATGCCTAGTACATGGTATAAGAAATGACAAGACAGTGCCTCTAACTTCAAGGACTCACTAGCAAATTGTGCACACAACTAGCTGTGAACTAAATGGAAATATACAGTGGGTTACCAGTCTCTAAGGAACTCAAACTATGATTAAGCAATATGACAAGTCTTTGAAAGACTCAGTGTCAGAGGAGGAGCCCTAACTGGGAGATGTGTCTTGATCTGGATTTTAAAGAGTGAGCATCACTTGGACAGGGAAGAGAGGGAAGGTCATTTGAGGCAAGGAAAAAGCAACAGTAAGACACTGAGCTGGGAATGAACATTGTTTGGAGAACAAAAAGGAGATTAATGTGTCTGGAATATTGGGTGGGGTGTCAGATGAGTTTAGATGAAGCAAGATGGTACCAAAAAAAGACGTTCTTGGGCATTTGAACTTGGTCATAGGCAACGGGGAAATACTCAGTTTTAATCCAAAGGGAGGCTTTATAAATGCTCGATAACTTTTCCTGCCTTGTGAAAACTACATTGCTTTTTTTCATTTCTAAGCTAAAGTAGAGAAAGCATTAAAAATTAAATCAACCATGTTTACTTTGCTATGAAAAATGTGAGGAGGAAAATGTCTGACAACAATGACTAAAGAGACATGGATTTTGATGAAATTCTCTGTCTCTTGTGTTCATTTATTCCCATCTTTATCAATAGGTGGGCACAATTCAACCAGAGAAAAATTACAAACTTCTGTAGAAATACTGTAGTGTCATTTGATTAAATTCCTACCAGCTACAAAACACCATTCTTCTAACAATGATTTCTCAGATCCTCCATAATGGTGTTTCTCAGTACAAAAAGAAACAGAGGTGAAATATCAGAGTTTGAACAAAAAAGATTTGAACTTTCTTTTTTATTGTTGAACTTAGTACTCCAGGCAAGTCCAGGAAAGTGAATGTGGGCACTTTATTATCAAGGCTGACAATGTAACTTTTTTGGAGTGGTATGGAGTGGGGTTGGAAAAGGGCTATTTCCTGATGGCTAGAAAAAAAATTCACTTTTTACTAATTCACTATGTTTCATCATTTAATTCTGATCTTTTGCACAAGCTATTTGTATTAATCAATAAAAGTTTTATTACATGCATCTTGTATAATTTTTCCATGTCTGTTTGTTGGTTGGTAGTAATGATATTATCACTAATAATTATAGCAATGATTATTATACTAGTTATTATTAATAATGCTATTAGTATTATTACTATTAATACTAATTATTATTAATACCATTGCTAATATTATCAATAATAGTATTAGTAGTAATAATAATAATGATGATACCAGTATTACCATTTCTTTTATTGGAAGTTTACCACATTGTATCTGCTGAAAGCACTGGATATTCCTTATCTCCCTTAACCCTCACAACCATCTTGAGTTATCCTCTTTCATTTCACAAACAGAAACTGAGGTTTAGAGAATAGGCAAGTTGTTGCTTTGCACAACAGATCTGAGTTATAAATATGACTATATTAGCATCCTCACAAAGTAATTGTAATTATCAGTGGGAAATCTTGCTATTTTTTTGTGACATTTAAATTTTTTCTCTCACAACATTAAGAACTTATAAATATACAATAATTAAGAACTCTGTTATAAACATAGAGGGAAAAATAGTAAAATTAATATTATTTAGTACACTTTCAGTTTGGAGAATTAACGTGTTTTACGTTTTCAAACAAAATAGCCTCAAGAGTAGTGTAAACAGTGGTTGCCTACTTCCTGTCATTTCACTTATGTTTAGAGCATCTTTTCTATACCTTGCCAATGTCACACTTTTTTTTCCTGTGTGTGAATGAACACCCAACATTTCATCCTCCGCTCCTTTGTTATGAAATGCCTCTGAAAGTTTTTTTTTAAATATAAAGTTTATTGCTGAGATCCTTTGCTCCATGACATCACATCCTTCTCGTCACAACCGCTTTCTTCATTTCTGCCCATAAGTTCTCCCTCACTAGCTCCTGGGCTGCATGTCTGGGGCCTGCAATAGCAGCAGTGTCCGAGTCCCCAGATCTGGTATTACTTCCAAAAGCCCATTAGTGCTCGTTTGCATTTCATTTCCAGTGAGAGCATTTCTGGTCCTTGCTGCACTCTCATCTTTAGTGGTCAGTGTCCTCTTTTGATTATTCATTTTTGTAAAAAGTCATGTTAACTTATCACTGGAACTCAAGAAAGCAACACAACGACACACTTTGCTGTCTGTGTATAAGTTGAATAAGACGCATCCTAGTGACTAATCACTCACAGTTAATACACTGAGGTAACTTACATTTGCGCGGTGTGTATGAACTACTGTACTGTGGCAACGTAAATTCTTGCAATCAGGTAAGGGCTTCCTGCAATTGTTTATCTTCATACAAGTGGAGATGCCAAGGCTAAGAATTGAATTAAAGTCTGAGAAGCTCCTCAGACCATGCAAGCCTTAACGAACACTTTGCCACAGGTTTAGAAATGTGTGTGTCCCCAGAGTGAGAGATAAACTTTCTTTTTCTGGAGGAGGCATAGATGAAGGAGAGAAGAAGGGAGGGGAGTTAGAAGAAAGAAGAAACACTGAAGGGGTGGAAAGGGAGAAGAGTGAAAGAGAGAGAGAGACAGTGGTAAGGAGGGGAAAAGAGAGGAAGAAAGAGAAAGCAAGCCAAGGAGCATGCGAGAAAACAAGAACAAACAGAACAAGGCAAATAATGGCGGTAACAAAAAAGATGGAAACAGAAAGGAGGGGAGAGAGAGAACAGAGTTCAATTCCCCAGCATATGGACTCAGGTGTCAGTGTAAAATACCAGAGCGCTGCTATTTATAAACTGTTCCCTCCCCTCTGTCCTTGCTGACACTCTGAGCACCTTAATGATTAAAATAGTGCTATTTTGGAATACTATGCCGCTAGAAAGAAAGAAAGAAAGAAAGAAAGAAAGAAAGAAAGAAAGAAAGAAAGAAAGGAAGGAAGGAAGGAAGGAAGGAAGGAAGGAAGGAAGGAAGGAAGGAAAGAAGGAAGGAAGGAAGAAAAAAAGAAAGAAAGAAAGAAAGAAAGAAAGAAAGAAAGAAAGAAAGAAAGAAAGAAAGAAAGAAAGAAAAATAAAACAAACCATACAACTTTTACCATTTGCAACAGCCTGGATGGAACTGGAGAGCATCATGCTAAGCGAAATAAGCCAGTTGGGGTAAGATAAATATCACATGATCTCACTCATATGTAGGATATAATGATCAACATAAATTTGATGAACAAGAATAGATCCAGAGTCACATGGCAGGGGCCGTAGGGGTTCAGAGAGCAACCAAAGGACTTGTATGCATGCATATGAGCATAACCAATGGACAGACTCTGGGGCGGTGGGGGCTGGCCTGGAGTTGGAATGGCTTGTGGAGGTGGTGTCAATCGGGGTATAAGGAGGCATGTAAAATTTTAGACAATAAATTTTTAAAAATTAAGACAATAAAAAAAGGCTTTAAGAATAAATAAAGTTATAAGGGGAAAAAATAGTGTCATTTTTATTTTTCATTTCCTTGTGCCTAGAAACCCTCCTGATTCAACAATACATATTATTGAATAAGCTTCAAAATTATAATACTGCCAACAAGGCATTTAAAATTAATCTTATGCTATTTAATAATTGATATGAGAATAAAAGTCCATAATGTAAAATAATCTCACCCTTTTATTGAAATAAATTCTACATGATTAAAAAAGGCAAATATAAAATTCTAATAAAAGAAAAGAGGTAGACCATAGGATTAAGAAAATTATATCTAGCTTTGGAGAAATGATAACTGCAAATAAGAAATAATCAACAGATTAAATTACATAAATATTTAAAGCCTTGGTATATAAAAAGTAACATGACTAAAAAGTAGAAGAAAACAATAGACTAAGAAAATATTTATAGAAAACAGGGAGGCTCATAGAAATTAACAAGAAAAGCATCTATGTCCAAAAAGTAAGTAACCAAAAGATAAAACAATTCATACAAGAGGAAACACAATTGCTAAACAAACACTTAGACAAACAGTCTTGGACACCACCAAAAACACAGAGTATAGTTTTTCAGATGCTACGTTAACTAGTATTTTAAGTGAAAATCCATAAGCCTGATCAAAATATTTTAAAATTAGTACCTGCTATGCCAATAAATGCAATTTAAATTTGTTCAACCATCTTATAAAGTTATTTGGAAATGTAATTTATGAGATTTAAAAAAAATTCTTATAGCAGACCCAGTAAAATCATTCATAGGAGTAATTAGTAATCATAAGAATATAGTATATGAAAAACACATAGGTATGAATACTTCTGTTGCAGTGTTATTTATAAATTGAGGATGTAAGTGATAACTATAGAACTGTGTGAAATATTATGCAGCCATTATAAACTTAATATAAAAATAAATAAATGTTTGGTAAAAGAATAAAGCAAGTATATTTTTGTAAGTGCCATTCTATATATATATATATATATATATATATATATATATATATATATGTATATTCCAAACATATATGACATTCTAAATCCAGAAGACAATATGGCAAAATAAGAGCAGTTGATTGGAAGGCAGTCAAAATAATTTAGGTTATATTTTCTTTTAAAATTTCCCTACTTTTGCCAAAACCGGTTTGGCTCAGTGGACAGAGCGTCTGCCTGCGGACTGAAGGGTCCCTGGTTCGATTCTAGTCAAGGGCATGTACGTTGGTTGCAGGCACATCCCTGGTGTGGTGTGTGCAGGAGGCAGCTGGTCGATTCTCTCTCTCATCGATGTTTCTAGCTCTCTATCTCTCTCCTCTCCCTTCCTCTCTGTAAACAATCAATAAAATATATTAAAATTTCCCTATTTTTTATAATTATTTTGTATAATGCATCACAAAATTTTCTATTTTGACATTATACACTTAGTGAGATCAATCATTCCAGAAGCTCATAATATCATTTTATTGAGTTACAGGAACTGAGGAAATGATCAAGCAAAAAATGTTTCTCAAGGTAAAAATGAAGCTATGACAAAAGTTCTCTTTGCTTATGCCTTGCCATAATAATCTTGGTATAGAAAAGTGCCAGCTGGCATGGCTCAGTGGTTGAGTGCTGACCAGAGGTCACAGTTCGATTCCTGGTCAGGACACAAGCCCAGGTTGTGGGCTTGATCCCCAGTGTAGGGTGAGCAGGAGGCAGCCAATTAATGATTCTCTCTCATTATTGATGTTTTTATCTCTCCCTCTCTTTTTCTCTCTGAAATCAATAAAAAGGTGTTTTAAAAATAGAATAAAGTAAATATAGAAAGGCAAGGACCTAAGTTATACCCCAGACAAAAACAATGGAGACTCTGTCTTGAAACTTCACAATAGGACATTCCTTTAAATGACCATTTTATAATACATTCCTTTAAATGACCATATTAAAGGCATGTAAAGCCCCAACTCCATGTCTTTCATCAATGAGTTAGTCAGTTAATTTCAAACAGGTATTTTTCATTTTGCTTTTACTTAAACTGTTAGTAAAAACCAATCACACTAGTTCCTCTGGATAATCCTGTAAGTACCACATAAAAATGGCTATATGGTTTGAAGATGCAATGCCCAAATCATCTATTTGATGGCTTAGTAATTAATGGAAATGAAATGCATGGAGCTACCACATAAAAATATTCTGAGACACGTTATGCTCACAATCAATTGTTTTATTATCCCCAGTGCCTTAAAGTTTTGTGTTATTAATATCAATATACTTTCATCAGTTGAATCAATAAGGATGTACTACAATGAATGTTTCATGCTCAGTCTTGAGGATAATAGAAAAACGGACTGACTCAGAAATGACTGCAGTGCCCTTCTGCTGTTATTTAACTCATTATGGTAGCTGCAGAGTTCTTATCCAGGCTGCCCTCCCCTCCCTTCCCAGCTCAGTGGCATTTATTGTTCCCAACAACTTCACAGGCTGCCTCTCCCATCACAGTCCCTGCAAGACAATAGACAAAGCCATGCTACTCTGGGGGCTGGAAGGCTGAGCTCTGTCTGCCAGTCCCTGTGAAAATGCTCTTGGACCACAGACAAAGGACGCCATGGAGGCAGTTCCTCCTGTCCTGAGGGAAGAAAGCAGATGTCTTCTCTCTACAGCCAAGGATGGAGCTGTTCCCTCTTCTGCCCTGGGAAACAGCTCAGAGGCTAGTTCAGCCAAGAACCAGAAGACTGTCTTGGGGCTTCCCCCCTGGAGAAACAGGACACCGCTGTACAATGTAGTGGCACCATGTAAGGATTGAGAAGGGTGTTTCATGAGCCCATAGAAACAGTTTCTAGCCCCGTCCTTCAGAAGGTTTCTGGAAGAAAGTGAAAAATACATTTAGATATTAAGAATGAGAAGGAGATACCAAGAGAAGGGACAGGCAAAGGTGAAACTGGGATGGGTGAGGGGAAGTGGAAAGGGTTTTGACAAAGGCACTGAAGGAATGTGGAGTTACATAAGATGAAAACCAAAAGAGTATGTCCTAGAAATCAAGTGAAAAAGGTGTTTCTGAATGCCTCTAAGATGGAGATTGAGAATCATCATTGGATTTAGCAACATGAAGATCTTTGGTGATCTTTGAAATTGTTATGAAGTGGGGAGGGAGGTAAAGCTTGACTACAGCAGAAAAATGAGATGAAAGTGGACACAGAGAATATAGGCAGCTTGATGAGAATTTTTGCAAAAAAGAAGAGAAATGAAGTGATAGCTAGAGGGGAATTTTTGGTTGGGAAAATATGTTTTTTTTTAAGATAGAAAATATCCCAAAATATTTTATTGTTGACAAGAAATAATAAGCAGTCAAGGGAAATTGATGGTTCAAGAAAAGGGAGGAAATGAAGAAGCAAAGCATTTGAGAAGATGAGAGGCAATGGGTGTGCAGCACAAGAAGACACGACACTAAAGAGAAAGGTTCATTCTTCCCTGTAACTGGAGAAAAGGCAGGACATACAGGCACAGGCACACACTGGAGGTGGGTGGAGCAGGGCTGTGAATGGGAAGTAGTTAGTTAGGCTGGAGCCTAGACGATAGTTATCAAATGAATAAATGATGCCTTCAGTTAATCAGTTCTAAAGGAGTTGTGTAACACCGATCTTATAGGATCATAATTTGGATTTGAAAGAACTGCTTAGAGGGATTTCCCAGTGTGCTCCATTCCAAAGCATCAGACATGCAATAGACTCCTAATATGCCCACTTCCCAACTGCACAGACTCCCAACATGCCCACTTTAAATAATAACAATACATAACACAAGCCATGTGTCAGGCATTATTCTAAGCATCTTGCATATATTAGCCTACCTAGTTCTCTTAACAAATCTAGGAGGTAAATACTGTTATTATTCTCATTTTGCAAACGAGAAACTGAGACTCACCTAAAGACACACAGCAAATGGGCAGAACTGGGATTTCACCCTGGGGGTTCTGAAGCAAGAACCCATATTATCAAGCATTTGCTATAGTGCTTCTCTGATCAACAACCATTTCCAAGTACAAATTCTGTTTAAAAGTCATGCTCCCACCCTTGTAGGTTTAGCTCAGGGGATAAAATGTCAGCCTGCAGGAGCAAAGGGTCCCGGATTAAATTTCAGTCAAGGGCACGTACTTAATCCTTTGGTTGTAAGCTCCTCCTGACCCTAGATAGGGGCTCGTGCAGGACACAACCAATCGATGTGTTTCCCTCACAATGATATTTCTCTCTGTCTTTCCCTCTCTCTTCCACTCTCTCTAAAAATCAATGGAAAAATATCCTCTGATGAGGATTTTAAAAATAAATTAAACAAACACTTTCAGCACAAACCTTGTGCAGGTCATGCTCCTTAGCAGTCATTCCTTTACTGCATGATCTGCACAAGGTTTGTGCTCAAAGTGTGACTGGGAGAGGGGCAAGTGTGGGGTGACCTGGGAGAGTAAACCTGGAAGTGTGGCAGTCCAGCTCCATTGGTCTGGTAAAGGAAGTGCTGATTGGGCCAGCCCGTGGCCCAGCAGCTTTAGAGTCTGCCCTCTTACCTACTAGGCCTCATAGCATCCCCCTGTGTCTCCTTAACAACTGCACTGACTGTAGTACACTGCGTAATCCAGAACAGGGGCTCACCTTCCAAGATCCACCACAGCCAATGGTCAAAGCATCCAACCAGCCATTGGATGTAGTAGGCAAGCTGAGTACAGCTTAAACAGCTGGCACGAATTCAGGGTCCCATGTGTTCCTCTCTGCTTCCCAGAGTTCCCTGCAGTTAAGGGGAAGCCACATGCTGAATTCTAAACAATGGCCTGGGAGTGGAAGTGACAGTGACATATGTCAATCCCAGCCCATGGTAAGTAGGAGTCATCCTGCCTTCTCCACCACCCCATTTCCTATCTCAGCACCCACTGAGGTCCCTTGTTTAGATGATGTAGCTATGGGATATAGGGGCAGCCACCCAATCCATATCAGATTTTATGTGAATAAGAAATACATTTTATGATGTAAGATCCTAGGTTTGGGAGGCAGTTATCACTGATTACCTTGACTAATACAGTGACCAAATAACTGTCAGTCACCATTGTTTCTAGGGAGCCAAGTTGCTGCCTCCACAGAGCAGGTGATGAGAACAAAGGCCAGGCCCCAGAAAACCCAGGAAGCCAGCCAGAGAAGTGGAAAGGAGAAAGGGGCTTTGGTTAAAGGCTCTGTTATTGAAAGAAAGGGAATCTATCTCAAGGCAATTTAAGTAAAAATGGGAAGGCATTTTAAAGGCAATACTTCTCAGAAATCTAAAGACAAAATGAAGTGTATCTGAACTGGATGGGGACAAACTGAAATTCTAAAATCAGAGAAGCCACCACGTTATTAAGAATCATGTAGTCCCCCCCTCTCTTATTTTCTCTGGTTCTCTTTCAGTCTGGCTCCATCTGCTTCACATGAATCCTCTACCAGTCCTGACTGGAGCTGGTCTTTCTTCAGTGTCTGCCATGATGCACTGGCTCAGTCTTTGTGTTGTACTCCCAGATTGCTCTGCGAGAGAATCACATTGGTTTATCCAGCCTGTCTGCAGTTCCTCCTGAATTTAAGTGGCTAGATCCACATCCACTTCAATGAGTCCTGGCCAGAAGCAGGGGTCTGTGACCTCAGAGGTGGCTGTGGGTGGGCAAACTTCAAAATAGGGACTGGACAGAGACCTTAAAAGGCATTGACCACAGAAGAGAATTTCTATGGGGCCTTAAGACAGTATTGCTAAAATAGTTAAGAGATTAAGGGAGACATTGTGGATTATAGAAAAGAAAAGACAAAGTACAAATGGAAAGAAAAAGACGTCAGGCCAGGGGAGAAATGAATGCGGAAGTGAGTCCCAGGATGACGTTAAAAGCTGGATTCAAAAGGCAAGCCCTTGGTCGGCAGGGCTGATCTATCACAGACACTAAAGCATCATTGAAATATATTGGAAATATGGGGCCATTAATTCAGGCTTCCACACGTGGCAGCCCACATAACCAGGGAAATGTAAATTGGTTCCAAGGCTGCTGATCTAAGCAGTGTCCCATAATAAAGTTAAAAAATTCAGATTCTTCTCCAGGGCATACATGTCTCTGTTTGCAAGTTACAGAGAAAAGTTGCACCCCCAAACCAGCCCACTGACAGTTGCCTGAGATCAATCCTTAGACTCAGCAACATTGGAAAACTGCATCATGCATGACATAAAACTGTTAGCAAAAACAGATGGTTTATTATTACACACATTTCAAATCCTTGAGTGTGTCTCCCCAGGAAGGCACATCTGCTTCAGGAACTTAGAAATGAGAGATGAAAAGAAAATAGGACCCTAGAAAAGTGTTTTTATAGAATTTTCACAAATTTGACAGTTTCTACCAGTGGAAACGATTTACATAATAGTAAGTGAATTTGTTTTAGGATAAAATATATCTTACTAAAAAATCAGTTTCTCGCCCCACTGGTGTTGCTCAGTGGTTGACTGTCAACCTATAAACCGGGAGGTCATGGTGTGATCCCTGAATCCCTGGTCATGGCACATGCCCAGGTTGCAGTTCTCATCCCCAGTAGAGAGTGCAGGAGGCAGCCAATCAATGATTCTCATCATTGATGTTTCTATCTCTCCTTTCCCTTCCTCTCTGAAATCAATAAAAATAAAATAAAAAATCAGTTTCTCCTCACCTTCGTTAAATGATCAGAGAATAACAGTTTGAAAGGGTGTCAAATTATTAGCCTGTCTGAGTACAGATCTTGGTCCAGATATGGCTGGGGCTGTACAAAATCAGGAAATACATAATCTGTAATTATGCAGGTACCTTTAGTTATGGGAAACCAAAATCACCCAGGAGAACAAGAAGAAAACATGCTAGACTGTGTCATACAGAATGCCAACCCCAAGTTTTCCCACAAAACCCCTGCAGAGGAAAAGTGGGCATGGTTATTGAGAGATGCTTTTGCACAGTTAAATATAGTAGCCATATTTAATTTAGGCTTCAAGACAATTTTTAAGAAAAGATACTTTATCTCTCTTTATCCTCAGATTCTCCCATGGCAAACACAGGCCCCAAAGCTTCTCCACACTATATGAACAAATTAACTTCCACAGACATTTAAAACATGTTTCTTATCAATATAGTAAATTTAAGTTTTCCACTTTTTTACCTTTCTGGAAACTTCTATGTACTCTACCTAGGGTTATCTCAATGCAGTAAATACCAGCTTTGAATTCAACTTGCTGAGTATTGTTTAGTTAAATAGATCTACTTGTATTTTTGGAGAATCTAATATATGCAAGAAAGTGTGTTCACTATTAAGAGATGGCAATGTTGAACAAGAGCTTAGCATCTAATGAGAATATCACCTCTCAAGCATGCCTGGGAGAAGGACCAAGAAGAACCAGGACTTAAACCCAGATGAATACACACAGTGGGAGAGTCCACCTGTAGGCTCTGGAAGGAAGTCCAGTGAGGCAACAAGAAAATGGTACCCAAAGGAAGGCACTGGGAAGAATATGCTGACCAGGTCAGCCCTGAGCTCAAGAAGGGCCATGGAATAACAAGTGTCCAGCAAGACAGAGGTAAAAAAGCACAAAGGAATCTCAGAGCAGGTGAATGTCATACACTGAGAAAGTTAGAAGCAGAGGCTGGAAATTTGGGGCCTGACCCTCAGCACAGAAGCCTACTGAAACTACAGGCAGGGATGCTCTGGGCTATAGGCCTGCATGAACTAGCGAGAAGGTAGAGTGTGTCCAAAAAGGCCAGGAAGCCTGGGACAGAACCTTGGAGAATGATGTGCTATAGGAGGTATAGGAGCAAAGGAGTTATAATGAAGAGACAGTGAAGAAGACCTCAAGATATGCAGTCACAGAAACCAACAGGAGAGAACCTTATGGAGGAGCTATCAGTCACCAAGAAGGTCTGGAAGGTCAGACAGAGAAAGAACCGGTGGGGACCCATTAGGAAGCTGTCAGGGCCCAAGAAAGCCCAAGTGAGGGTTGGCTGAAACCGTCCCCGAAGCAGTCCTCTCCTCCTCTGCTTGATAATCCTGGCAGGTTAGCACCCAGGGCATCTTCATAGCAAATGCCAGGCTCATAAGATGAATCAGATTTTTTCCTGACATTCAGCTTATAGGACTCCCAAATGGTATGAATATAATTCATTTTTAATTTCAACAGTCACTGGAGATTGTTTCCAAACAGAATGAGAATTTTTTTCTAACCTTGCTATTAAGGGAGCTCAAAGTCACTTACTGAATTTAATTTTTTCCTTTGATCAATTATTTTATGACAAGGAGATGTCTAAATTTCCACTTGGATGGACTACGGGAATGAACTTACAAAACAGGCACAAATCCGTGTGTGGGGGCATTCAGAGGTGGGTTGATGGACCAACCCATGTGGAGTGCGAGCTGCACAGCTAGGATGTTCGTCTCAGTTGATGGACCTGGGGGCATGAGTTCAAGGACAGCCTTTGGGTAAATAATGGGGGACAGAGAGCACAGCCAAGTCCCAGGATACATCCACATGATGGAGAGGGAACACACCCCTTCCTAGGCTTTTTGGTGTGGGATTCTATGATTTTTTTTAAAGAGCCAGTCCTTTTAAAAGCACAGCTCTTGCCATACCTGTACTTTTTTAAAGTTGGAGTTAGTTCTGACTTTAAAACTTAGCCCCATCACTTTCTAGCCTAGCTTTGTGATTTTAGGCAAATCTATTCATCTATTCTGCAAGCCCCCATTTCCTCAGCTATAAACAGGGATAAATAAATCCTATCCTGAAGGTAGGACTTATGGTTCCTCCATGTAAAATATCTGACAAGAGCAGATGCTCAGTAAATACAAGTAGTAATAGTATTATCAACTCGCAGATCTTCATCCCTCCAGCCTTTGTAAATACAACATTTCAATAAAGGAAAGCACTACAGGCTGGTAGAAATGGAGGATTTTATGCTTCTCTATTTGATGTATTTCCTGCAAAAAAAGCAGTGAAGGGAGCGGAGAAAGAAGCTGGGCTGAGCTCACTGCATCAGTTACAGAAAATACCAAAGGAAGGTCATAGCTCAGGGACCCACCATTTTCAGTTCCCTAAGTGCCCAATCTAAGTGCCCTTCTTTGGATAATTCCTCTCTAAAGATTGGGAGGGGTGGGCAGGAAGAATAAAGCATAAAAGCCTTAAACTACTAAACCATTAGAGGAAATTGGAGTAAAAGATGAATCCCACATAAACTAAAGAAAGTTGAAATCAAAGAAGCATCTGGAAAATGAAATTCAGCCAACAGAAAGGAGAGTGAAATCTCCAGACGCCTTTTAGAGTTGGACACGTCCAGTCACGAAGACATGAATAATGTTGTACATGTTCTGCCTTTCTAGGTAAAGTATGAGCTTCAGGGACATAACTTGCTGAATAAGCGAGAGAAAATTATGTTTTTTGGAAAGCTGATCTTGCATCCAGTCTGTTGACATCTGCTCCAAGATGGTATATACCACCCTCTGAGAACCATGGGTATTTTTCACTATAAATGCGTGAGTGGATGTGCTGGCTTCCAGGGCCAGAGAGAGTCTGTTTAAATTACCCAGGGCTTGCTAGAGCCAAGATGGAGAACAGCAGTCAGCTGAATTTAAAAAGTCTAGTTTATAATTTACAATCCCTTTAGCTTGAAGGGATGTTGGTTAAGATAGTCCTGAGCAAAACTGGTGGATGGTTTTGCCAGTGGAGGATGAATCTTAGAAGAAAGCCAAGGTAAGAGGAAGGGAAAATGCTCAGGAGAATACAGATGACATTAATCAAGTGATTTGGGTGCAAGTGAAAAAGAGCCTGTTTGTTATGGGTTAAACAAATAAAAGGATGATAATTACTGGGGGATGCTGAACACAGCCCAAGGAATAGCCACTCCATAGACAGATGCCTCAGGTGTTTGTGCACCTTCCAGTTGCATGGGATTCAACTCTCAGTGCCCAGTGTCTGTGTATTAGTTTTGACAACCAAGTCAGGGCAAGTGTTGATTTGGCTTGGGAGTGGGGTAGGAAGCAGGTACACTGAAAAGCCTGGGTGAGCAGGAGGGACTTTCCCTGAGGTTAAGCAATTCCCAGAGAATTGGGGTCAAACCACTCCCCAATGATTGCCCACCACATATAAAAATGGAAAAGGGGGTGCATCAGAGAAAGAACAATCCCATTGACAAAGTGTCTCCAAAACTAATGATGCCTCTGTCATAAAGTTTATATGTAAATGGCATTTAAGAGACCCAAATGTCATCAACACATGAATGCACCAATAAGATATGAAGTATACATATAATGGAATGTTGTTCAGCCTTAACAAGGAATGAAATTCTGACACCCTTTACAACATGAATGAACCTTGCAAACATTATACTAACTGAAAGAAGCCAAACATAAAGGACAAATACTATCTGATTTCACTTCTGTGAGGTACCTAGAACAGTTAAATTCACAAAGAGAGAGTAGAGTGGCACTGAGCAGGGGCTAAAGAGAGGAAAGCATGAGGAGTTAGTGTTTAATGGGTATAGAATTTCCGTTAGGAATGCTAAAAAGTTCTGGAAATGGATGGTGCTGATGGTTTCAATATGAATGTACATAATGCCATTGAACTGTTCCATGTACACCCATAACTATTAAAAATGGTAACTTTTATGTGTATTTTGCCACAGTAAAAAAAAAACAGAGAGAAGAAAAACATGTATATTATGTTGAAGGGAGGTGTCCAACACAGAGAAAACAAATGTCCATTTGTATATCTGAAGCATTTCCTAAGAGCCTTTTCTGTGAAGAGCAGGCAAATGTTCTTCCAGGTCTACAGAAACCTGTTGTTGTATGCTGTTTAAACACAGGCACTGGATATTTAGGGTATGCATATACCATGAATTTCCTTGTTTGGTGCTTTTCTTTGGTCCTCCCAAAGAGTCCAGATGACACCTGATAAGACAGCACCAGTACTTGAGTGTTTGTGACCCAGAAAGCCCAAAAACTACATAACTAAGTAAAACCTTCCCCCTTTTCCTTCTCATCACAGTCCTGAAGAATTCAGAAGCCATAGAGCATTGAGGATGGGGCAGGACAGGTTTCTAAAGATTGGTTAGGCTTGATCCAGAAGAAGGACAAGGCTTCAAATTGTATGAGAAGTGAGGTTTGGCTGTAAGGCTGGACTGGACTTCTTGAGATAAGACTGTTTAAATGCCAGAAATGACAAGCATAGCTGTAAAGTTTGCCTGGATCATTATTGAGGAATGGAGAAGGGAGCGTCAGCAGACCAGATTTGAAAGGCAAAGTTATCAAAAAATAAAGTTGCTTCCTACTTGCATCTGACTCAATAGCTGACTTGAGTTCACATTTAATATTTATAACAATTCTAAAGAGATACCTTTTGTATATGAAGACAACAAGCATTTGAAGAAGCAAAATAATTTACCTAACAAGGTAAAGGTCTGTGTCTAAAACCTATGCATTTCCCATGATGCTATGCCAACTATATTAAGATGTCCATGTATAAAAATACTCTTAATGAGCCAGTAATGCATCTGCAATGGACAAGAAAACCATGATACTTCCTCTGGGTCTGGGAAGGAAGCCTGGTAGTAGCTGTGGGCAATAGAGTGCTTGCTGCAAACAAGATCAGTTTAGCCTTCAAAATGAAGTTTCTTGGAATGCAGGGTCTGAAGGGATATCTGTCTTCAGTAAGGTTGCAATTGTACTACAAGTGTTTAAGTGTTTATGAAGTCTATCTTTGAATTGTCCTCATTTTGAGGGCAACTTGAATAATGGTTGGTGCTTTGCAAGCTCCCATGACTGAGTGACGGATAGCCTGGGCAACTGGAGGTCTGCTCCATCCCTTCATTAACTCCAAACCACATATCTTTCAGGCTCACTGCTGAACTTAGGTATTTTAAATAGATGACAGGTTCCCCTTGTTCTCCACACTGCCGTATTTATAGTCCCGCCTCCCAAATCTTCACTTTTCCCTCCTTTGATGTCAATGATAGCTCCTACCTCCCCACATAACTACCATGGAGGGCGAGGGGGCAAATGAGGCCATTATGGCTTTCTTTTTTTCACTTCAACTGCATTCTCTGCCTGTGCAATGAGGGATGATCCCATCCACCAATTCTCCTGTTAAATTTAGATTTCTTAAAGCCTAAGGTTCCAAACAGCCCGTAGGTGTTCCCTCCCATCTATCCTTAGTAACTCAGTTCAGTTCTATTTCCTTCCTCTAAGTAGCTAATAAAAGATCCAAGAAGCAAGAAGTTTTCTAAAGACAAGCTCCTCCACTTATGTCAGCTATACTTAGCTCTCAGTACTTTGTCAAGGTCAAGCATCAGGAACTCACATGTCTTCCAGTCCTGTTACAATTGAGGCCAGTAGTTCTTGATCTGGACTGCACACTAGAATCACCTGGGGTAATGATAACCCATACTGGATATCACCCCAAAGTCATTGAAAATTAATCTCTGGAAACAGTACTTGCACATTAGTATAGTATAAGCCTCTCTAGTGCTTCTAATATACATCAAGGACATGGTTGCTCAAAGTGCACTTAGAGACCGGTGTTGGTCAGTGAACTTGTTTCCCATTTGAGACAAGATAAGAAGATTATGCCAGCATGGAGTGTGTCATGACACACTTTGGTTCAGCTGACATTTTCTTTGTAGCAAGACAACTTCAAAGAAAGAAGCAGTTCATTGATTTATCCTCTGATGAAAGCTCCTCACATTGTCACCTATCTGTAACAAAGAATTGGGAGGCTGATTCTTTGAGTAGGGACTACCTTAGGTCTTTTCAGCATATCCAAACATCTTTGGAAATTTTTTTTATTTTTATTTTCTGTAGCATCTTTGAGCTAGGGCATTTAATCTAAACATTTATTATTAGTGTTCTGTGTACTATGTACAAGGTAGATTATCAATATCCATGGAACTGTCTGTCTAGCATCACTTTATGAGGTTTGAATTTTGCCAACTAATGTTATCAGATTGTGACAATGTGCAGATTGCCTAACCGCAGTGTCTAAAGGTATTGGGAGTGGAGAAAGATTCTAAAAACCTTAGGAATTCCAGTTCAATGATAGGTGGGTCTGTCCTCCCCTTCCCTCTCCCAATTTATCTCATTCTCTTCCTTCTTTACTCTTATTCCCATAGATGGTTTAAGAATAGATAGGAAAGTCAATGATGAATATAGAAAAATATGGGGAATCCTAAGATAGGTCCTTCCCCAACACCCCCAAATTTTAGACATTTTTCTAAAATATGTTCTTCCTTTGGGATCCTGAAAGCTTTGCTGTGATGAAAGGGGTGTGTTTCAAATGTTCTAGGTGAGGCTGAAAATATTCCTGGAGCATGTCAAACCTAACAAACCACCATTTTAAGTTTAAAAAGAAAAAGAGTAAAGTACTATAGGAATTGGAGTCAATGTAAGCATTTTGTAGAGAAAGGATAGAGTGCAAATAGACATTTAGGAGGCCCCTAGAAGGCAACATGTGAAAAGGACCTCTGCATTTGGAACAAAGCCTGATTTTATGTTCTGGATCTCTCTACTGTTATACTAGAGGCCCCTTGCAGGAAGATTACTGAAAAAGGGATTCCTGCTTTGGTCTCCACTGCCCCGCCTGCTTCCCTTTCTTCTCTCCCACCTGCCTGCTTCCTTTCCTTCTCAGCTGCTCTGCTTACTCCCTTCTGCAGCACTTGGCTTTTTTCTACTCTGTTTTCAGTCTTCATTTTTTAGACTGGATATGCAAATTAACTGCCAGCTTGGTTGAGTTAGTTTGCATACTCAAACTGATTGGCTGGTAGGCGTGGCTTGTGGGTATAGCAGAGGTATGGTCAATTTGCATGTTTCTCTTTTATTAGAGAGGATTCATTAGATAGCTACAAAAAGATGACACTTTTGCCACCAGATTTTAAATTTAAATGTGGTAATATATACAAAAACACTTAGCACAGAATTTGATACCAATTTATTCTCTGTTCATTCATTCATGCACTTAATCAACCAATATTTACTGTTAGGCACAGGGCAAGGCACTAAGCAGTGTGTCCTGATGGAGTTTATAGTGACATGGGGGAAACAGAGAAGAATCATAGACATAAATGTATAAATAAATATATAATTACAAATGGACACAAGTAGTATGAGCAAACATAGCTTAGATACCTTTATGTTGATTAGAGGATTAAGAAGCACTTTCCGAGAGATGTAATGTTTAAACCAAGCTCTGAAGAAATTAACTTGGTGTGAGGTGAGGGAGGGGATATGGCTATTGAACAAATAATAAGATAAAAATAAGATTCCCTCCCATGAAGCAGTCTTTTAGTTAGGATAGTAATTCAGTTTAAATTAGCTTAAATCAAAAAGGAATATACTGATTCGCATAAATAGGAAGTCCAAGATCCGGCACTGGCTTCCTGTACCAGCTCAAGCAAATGTCACCAGTCATCTCTCTCTTTTCTTCACCTCTTTCCTCTGCATTAGCTTTATTCTCACTATGTTTTCTTCACACAGCAGAAAAGACCAACACTAGAGGAAGATCTAAGAGCTCTTGGTTCAGAAGATGGGAGGTCCTTTTTCTTTTAGGATAAAGATTAATTGCCAAAATAGGGCTCTCAGTGACCCAGACTTTGGATGTAATGCCCAACTCTGAATGAATGACTGGCATAGTCTTGGCCAGGTTGGATCACATGCCCCTCCTGTGCAGGGAAGATGGAGCTAAGTGACGATGACCCCTAAGATGGGGAAGAGGAATTTCTGAAAGTAAAGAGGGGGTGAGAGTGTAACAGATATCCAGTGCAGGCAGGTTGATGGATTTTAAACAATGAGTAGAAATAATCAGATCTAAGCTTTGGCACAAATCACCCTAACTGGAGGTGGGAAATAAATTGGAGGGGACATAGTAGATCTGGGAGACTAGTTAAATTCTTTCAGACTGGGGCCGAAACCGGTTTGGCTCAGTGGATAGAGCATCGGTCTGCGGACTGAAAGGTCCCGGGTTCGATTCCGGTCAAGGGCATGCACATTGGTTGCAGGCACATCCCCAGTAGGAGGTGTGCAAGAGGCAGCTGGTCGATGTTTCTCTATCATCGATGTTTCTAACTCTCTGTCCCTCTACCTTCCTCTCTGTGAAAATTCAATAAAATATATTAAAAAAAATAATAATAATAAATAAATAAATAAATTCTTTAAGACTGGGGGTGTTGATAATTTGGACTAGTGTTATAAAAACATAGCTATAAATAAGACAATAGGATAAAAATATTTAGAGGATAAAATACATGTTCATTGAAGAATAATTAGGAGTGAAAGTGGGAGGGAAAAGAGAACCGGATTATAAGGAAGACCATGATTGTGACCTTGAGTATGTTACCCTTGGGAAAGATGAGTAGGAAGTAGGATACATATGCATAGTGTTCATAGAAACTATACAGTACAAAGATGTATTTTTTAAAATATATATATTTTATTGATATTTTACATAGAGGAAGGGAGAGAGATAGAGAGATAGAAATGTCAATGAGAGAGAAACATCGACCAGGTGCCTCTTGCACACCCCCTACCGGAGATGTGCCCACAACCAATGTACATGCCCTTGACCGGAATTGAACCCGGGACCCGTCAGTCCGCAGACCAACGCTCTACCACTGAGGCAAACCGGTTTCGGCCAAAGATGTATTTTTTGAAGATATTAATCAATTGCTGCTATTGAAAGCCATGAGTATATAAGAGTGGTTAGAGTGATCAGAGGCCTATGACAGCCTAGAGGAAATGCACTGCAATAAATAAATGTTTACATGTTTTGGGCCATGGTCAGACCGATCCTCTCATTTACTCAGATTCCTATTTTCCACTTCTTAGTTGCACATCTTCCTTTTGTCCTATCAACTCACCCACAGCATGCTTCCTAATTTGACCCATTTAATGGAAATGTTTTCACAGATTATTTTAAATTGCTACATGAACAACAAATTACAAAGATTGACTATACATATATAGAGGTTATTGTTGTAATCAAACAAGCCTGCAACAGAGTTAATCAGGAGCAAATTTTAATGCTGTGCAGAATTTTTATTATGCTGCCTACAAATGAGTTTCAAATGGTAAGTAGTTCACAAAAATGACTGTAATCAGTATTACTGTTATAGATGAACCAAATAAAATTTTTTAGTTTTTCTATTTTTGCTTGATTATTTTTCCAGTATTTGTCATCTTTGTTACTGTTGACCTTTTTCCCTATATATTATTCTAGCTCACATGTAATGTGTACATATTATTCATATTATTCATCAATTACTAGAATTACTTTGTTCCTGGCACTCTCTTATTACAGTATAAGAGGTTAGGTTGTGTTGAGGTAAGATAACAACCTGTAATCATACTGGTGTACAACAGAAGACTGTTCATAGGTAGATAGATCTCCTGGGTTGCTCAACTCCCTGGGACGCAGGCCAATGAAGTAATGTTTATTCTGGATCAGTACTGGTCATTGTGACAGATGGGACACAGAGAAAATGGATTGCCACTAGCCCCTAGCATTTCTTCTCAGAAATGACACCGACCACTTCTACTCATTTCAGCACCCAATAAAAGTTCCACAATTAGGCAGAAGGGCAGGAAAGATAATGATTTCTGAAGGAAAGCAGGAGATATTTTGAAAAATAGTACATCCTATTGTTGGCCTCTTCTGTAACTATTCCTTTGAGCCCCAGCTCTGAGAGCATTTGGTTCCTTCACTTGCTGTCATCTCACCAGTCCTCTCCAGAATCGTCATACAGGATAGGTTCTAAGGCAACTACAGACTGCTCTCTAACTCTGCTGGATGTCCTGGCCACCTGGTGGTTTGCTCAAGAAATTCTGGGGCATGAAGATATGGGTTGACCATCCATTAGTCACCATGATGTGGAGATGGAGGTGGTGGTGGTGGTGGTGGTGGTGGTGGTGGTGGTGGTATTGGCAGTGATGGCAGTGGTAAGTCAGAGGGAAGAATATAGAGCAGTGAAAACATAGATAAGGAGAGAAAATACAGTGAGAGAAAAGTCATGGTTAAGTTTGGTGTCAGTGTGAAGTGACAACAGATAGATTATCCCTTTGAATAGCCTAAAATAAATAAAACCCTTATTATTAGAGCATTTCTAGGAAAAAGATAAATGTAGGGACAAACACAGTATTTCCCATATTTCATATATTCTAGCAAATATTGGAGATAGTATTCAAGCCCACATTAGTCTATACTGCCTAATCATGAGTCCCTATCATTATCTCCTATCCCCCTACTCAAGCTCCTCACTCATTGCTGTCTATTGGATTCCAAACCCCACCTGGAAGACTCATTTTATTTGCACTGCACTCCTTTCACCTATGCCTGCCTTCCCCAGGAGGAAAATCCATTTCTTCAGGTCTTGGCCCTACCAGGATATTGTGATGGCCTATAGATAATTATCCCATGGGATAAAGCATCCTTCCCAAAGCAAGGTGTGTTTGGTATGGAGAAGGGATGGTTCACATCTCTTCTTATATCAAAGAATGAATTTATGTCAAAGGATAAAAGTAAAATGGAAAATGCTTGCTTCTCTTGGAAGAAGGCTCCGAAAGCAATGAGGTCTTGGGATCCAAGAGTGGAAGTAGAAATAGGGGCCAAATAAATAATTATCTTGCTAACTGAGTCTGACTATTTCCTCTCTCTCTCTCTCTCTCTCTCTCTCTTTTTCTCTTGGAGGATGTTCTATGAATGTGTAGGGGCAGAATGGTATTTCATAGACTACAGTGCAAAAGCAAGAGCTTTGAGACTCACAGAGGACTATTAGCAGAACCTTGAACACTAACTAGATTGGCCATAGAACATCAGACATTCTGTTCTTAGGCCAGTTCCTTGTTGGGTTGCCTGGTACAATTTTTGACTGACCTTAATTCTAAAATCCCTAGGTAGTTTTGTTCATGCCAGTGCAGCTGACTTGGAGTTCTTGACTGACCCTGTTAGGATTTTCTCCAGAGCTCTCTGCTTCCTGCAGATCCTGGTGTGTTTGGTGTACACAGGTAATTATAAAGGAGACTTGCTTTTGACAGCCCAATTTGTGGCTTCTGTATTATGCTGACAATCTGAGATTTGTCTGGTATTTCTGTCTGAAGCTATTAGACCCCAACCAATTAATTGTGTTTTTTTAATGAACATAATTAGATTACCTGAATTTTTATGTAATTGGATGTCTGGGAGAGTAAAATGTGATAGATCCTTTTTAGACATTTGTCCTCTAGAAATAAGTTTATAAAAAAATACTAATGTCCTGGTGCACAAAATGTGTGCACTCAGGGTGGTCCCTCAGCCTGGCCTGCACCCTCCTGAAGTCCAGGAGTCCCCAGGGGATGTCTGACTGCTGGCTTAGGAGAGTGGGCCTAAGCTGGCAGTCAAATATTCTTAGGGCTACTGCAGAGGCGGGAGAGGCTCCCGCCATCACCACTGCACTCACCAGCCATGAGCCTGGCTTCTGGCTGAGCAGCGCTCCCCTGTGGGAGAGTGCTGACAACCAGGGAGCAGCTCTGGCATTGAGCATCTGTCCCCTGGTAGTCAGTGCACATCATAGTGACCAGTCGTTCTGCTGTTTGGCCGATTTGCATATTAGCTTTTTATTACATAGGAGATATTTAGTTTAAAAAATACAGCCACTCTCAAATTAGAAAACCTTGAAATTACCATGCCAAAATACTCCCATCTGTTAGAGCAATTTCTACCCATATCAAGTCTTATTTCTCATTGTTTCAGTAATATTGTCCAATTAAGAACAATGGGTAGCAAGAAGTGCCCAGAGATGCTGACTCTGATTTTTATCACAAGCAAAGGTCAGTGTTCATTTCATCTAATTCCTCTTCTCTGGGTCTGAAACCTAATGTTGCCATGCAACTGAGCAATTGGGTTTTATAAATGAGGCTCCTCGGCCATAAAAATCTAAAATGATCAATGGTGGATTTCAAATTAATTTTTAAAGTGCTTTGGTTGCTCTAAGTTATTAGAACATTGTGTCAAGTCATCTTTTTTGAGGCAGACATTATCCTTCTAATTTTCCCCTGATTTTCATGCACTCATCTGTTGGTCAGCTGATCTGTTGATTTATTTCAGAAAACCACTAGGTAGAGCACAGGCATTTTGCAATTAAATATCTGTCCATTATATTTCATATTGCTATTTAAATGGTAAAATCTGTTTCTCTTTCTAAATCTGACTGGATAAGGTCTATTTTTAGAGGTGCTTTTAAAGTTCCAGAATAGCCTCAAGGGTGGAATGATGAGAAAGGCACCTTCAAAAGCATACAAATGTTACCCCAGGAAAAAAATTTTTTTGCTCAAACAATCAGCCTACAAAGATCTATATTGTCAAAAAGTTGAGAACAAAACAGTGGGAATCTGGTCCAAATGTAGATACCTATTTCTTATTTTTTTAAACATATTTTATTGATTTTTTACAGAGGGATAGAGTTAGAAACATGGATGAGAGAGAAACATCTATCAGCTGCCTCTTGCACATCCCCTACTGGGGATGTGCCAGAAACCAATGTACATGTCCTTGACTGGAATCGAACCTGGGACCTTTCAGTCTGCAGGCCGACCCTCTATCCACTGAGCCAAACCAGTTTTGGCTATTTCTTATTTAAATGTACCTAAGAATTCAGAAAACTCCTAAGGAACAACATCCAAATATTAGCCATATATGATGTGGGAATGATAGCAGCCACAGCATTGAGTTTTCACTGGCATTGTTCTCAGGAGGCTCATCCAGTCTTTTCCCAGCTCTTGCAGCTGAAGCCAGCAAGGTCAAGGTCATGCGGCTAGCTAATTTCAAATCCAGGCCAAGACTCCTGTATAATGAAGAATTTAAAAATAGGGCAACATCACAAAGGGCTTGATTCAAATTCAAACTCAGCACTCATTAGCCATATAATATTTGGTTAACATGAAAAACTACATAAAACATCCTGCACAGAGGAGCTTAATAAGTGTTATTTCTCTTTATTTTTCTCTTCTAAGGGTCATAGAAAAGGTAAAAAGAACATCCTTATGTTATTTTTTGTAACTATATTTTTATTGATTTCAGAGAGGGAGAGACGTAGAAACATCAATGGTTGTTACTGTGAATAGAGCCTGAAACCCAGGCATGTGCCTTGACCAGGAATCAAACTATGACCTCCTCATGCAAAGATCAATGCTCAACCACTAAACCACACCAGAGAGGATCTATTTTTTTTTTTGAGTTCAGCATCTTATGCTTGTTCCAATTTTCTACCTCTGCCCTATTTTATATGCTAATGTTTAAAGAGGCTGTATCAAGCATAAGGAATTGTAATAAGAAAATCTAAATGAGATTATTTAATTGTGGCTCAAACAATTATTTTCCCAGGAACTGTTCTATTAAATTTCAACCCCACCAGAAGAGGAAACAAATAACATGTTTGCCACAAAAAATGTATTACATATCTTCCCACAATAAATTTGGTTGAATAATTGACCCATCTATGCTCTGGGCTTCAGGGAACAAGGTGGCCATTTCCCTTCTGAGGAATCAACTTTATCCCTAGCCTTCGACAAGTCTGGAAACTTTGCTTCGTTTCTGATCTTCTCCCATTATACCCACAACTCAGCATTTTATAGGATGTGGGGAGAGCTCCTGACTAGAGTTGACTCTTCTGGGGTTCAGATGGTTATTTGATTTCATCCTGCATGACCCCTCCCTTTCAAGCTTTTCAATGCACCTGGCACACCTGTAAAACAAGCATACCAGCCTTAAGGAAAAGTAACTGTTCCGTATTCTCCTTTCCCCTCATTCCAGTTCTATTAGTTTGTATCAATATGGCACTCATGGGCTTCACTCCAGCTCTGGTTTCTTACATGCCTCCCCCTTTGCCCTTTGTGAAATTTGACAGCCAGCTTTGGGACTGCCTTACCAGCTCAGACTTTAACCCTATCAGGACCCAGCTTCTGGAATCTCCTTGTTTGTTTCAGCACTAAAATCTCGCCTTCCTTCCCACTCTTATTCCTTTATCCCCAACTTGAATAATAACTTAGTGAACTCCTCTGAGCTCATGACAATGAAACATGTAAACTAATCTCAGCACCCAAGATAAACACATGCCCATGACAGGACTTTACACTGGTATTCTCTCTGCCCCAAATATTCATGTAGATTACATCTTTCCAAATTCATACAGATTTACATACTTTACATAATCATATAGATCATGTCATTTTGAGTTTCTACTCAAAGGTCACCTCCTCAAAGTGGCCTCTCATGGCAGTCTTTTAAAAATAGCTTACCCTTCCTTTATATTCTATCCTCTGACTGTTTCATTTTCTTCATAATATTCATTTGTTGTTGTTAATCCTCACCTAAGGATATTTTCCCATTTGTGGGGAGGCGAGTGTCACAGAGAGTGAAAGGGATGAGGAGAGAAACATCAATATGAGAGAGATATATCGATTGGTTGCCTCCTTCATACACTCCCACTAAAGGCCAGGGATCAAGCTTGCAACAAAGGTACATGCCCTTGACCAGAATCAAACCCAGGACCCTTCAGTCAGAAGACCAATGCTCTATCCACTGAACCAAACAAGCTAAGGCTCTTCCTAGTATTTATCCTGAGCTGGAAACATATGTACGGTATATGTTTTCTTGTTCCTTGTTTATTATAAGGACTACAAAGTAAGTCCATGATAGCAACAACTTTCTCCATTTGGTTCATCATCATATCCCTGGCACTTAGAATAGCCTGTTATATAATAAGCATCAAATAACTATTTGCTTAATAAATGAATGAACAACCCTCAAGTCCATAGAGCTGGCCCAGGAGTACTCATTTGGAGAAGTCAGATGGTGAGTTAACTGACCTGATTTAATGATGTCCAGAGTGGTTGTACAACTTTAAGATAGATAATCAACTTCAAATATAGACAAAGCACAGTAAATTATTTTAAATAACTTTTTTGAATAAATATGGGAAATATCCTTCCCACCTGTTTCCCAATTCCCAATTCCTCAGTGGAGAAATCCTAGTGACAAAAATAATTAAATCAGCATTATTTTCTACCATTTTTCTATTACCAGCATAAATCATGATTTTCTATAAGCAAGTAAAAAGCTGGCTACCTTTCAGGAGGCATTAAATGTAATTATGGCTCACCTGTTTGAGTGAGTAATAATAAACATACATACTTGCTGTGAAATATCAAGATTTATAGTTTCTTTGGAGTCAATATTGATTTCCACTTACCTTAAATCAAATTCATTTTCTTTGACAGTGTATTTTGAGACTTTTCTCATCAGTCTTCAATATCTGCTTGCATTGGGAGTTGAAATTAAGAACTATGGATCTGTCTTCCCATGACTTCTGGGCAGTTTAAGGAAAGGCATTCCATCAGGAAGCCCTGGAGCACCTGGAAGGCTCGTGAAGGCCCATATGGAGATGCAGAAATGCTTCCGCCTTGTGGGCATTTCTGTCTTTCTAAAAATTGTCTTGATTTGCTCAAAAATGTATGATTCAGTTAATCATTGCAATAGGAAAACAGCAGCCAAAGACATATATAATATAAATTGCAAATGTCATGGCTAAAGACATTGGGTAACATTTCCAACCTGGTAAAATAACCAGCAAATTTATAAAACAGGCCTCTGGATGCATATCATTTGTGGGGGGGAAAATCTATGATTGACTCAAGTAAGGGACATAAAAATTAGCAGTGTCAACATGCACAGGAAGCCTAAATCAAATCTCAGTTTTGGTTATATAGTCTCATCTACTCACCATAATTATTTCTATCTAGATAACGAGATCTGAGTCAAAGCAACCAACTGGTTATAGACATCAAAATACAATGTGGAATTAATTGGACATTACTCCATGAAAAAAAAATGGGAGGAGAGGATATTGTTCAGTGAAGCATGACATTTTTAATGATTATTCTACATATTAATCATGTAGCCATAACACCCAGGATTCTGGAAAATACATAAGACCAGGGGAAGATTGCAGCTCATGTCCTTGCAAAAATCAAGAACAGGCTACAAAGATTTTTCCTTTCCTGCTTTTTACCCCAGCTTTTATATTTTTGCCCTTGTCCCTTTCAACCATTGGTGGATAAATCTCTCTCAAAGGGATCATCTCCTGTGGGGAAGAGGTTTTGCAGATTTTTACAGGGTGATCAGTTTAGGAAGGCTGATGTAAGTTAAATTGTATTAAATATTCAAGTACAGAAAAGTGAAAGAAGTATGAGTTGCCTGTATTATAACATTTGCTATTTGACATGTGCAGAAGCAGGAAGAATCTTTATTCTCTTGGTTGTGAATTTTAGATGTGTAAAAGCTGCTGCCTCTCTCTGTGGCTCATGTGGAGATGGGTCCTTAAGGAATAGAATGTCAGTTTATACCTTAGAGACTCCATGCAGTAGGATGTCTGTCCAGAGAGGACCCTTTAAAACAGCCTTGTACCATAGACATGGCCTTCTTGGGGAGGCACTCCCACTAGCTGACCACCTTCTCTCTTTGGAAGCAGGAAACACAGGGCCTGGAGAGCCCTCTGCTGTCTATACCTGGGTTTCTCATTCTCCACCTAACAGGTATGTTAGGTTGTATTTTATGCTAAAACCCTCCACAATACCCTGGAAGGGTTAGGACTCAGGGTGGAGGGAGTGTTCCTTGCTGTGAATCTGGAGCAGGAGCCTTCTTCAGTTCTCCTTGCTGCTGTTGTACCTGCACCTCACTCTGGCTTCTGGGGAGGACTCAAAGATTAGCTCCCCTCAAGAGGGAAACAGTGTGGGGATGTAACAGCCTGGCCCTTCACTTTATGGGACACCCCTGCATGTGATTTAGACTGAAGACCCCTGAGGACCATGCTGGAGACCACATCTTTGCTGGTCTCCCATCCTTCCTGATCGTATAGCCTTCCTCTCTCTGGTGTTTGCCAAAGAGCACCTTGTCCCAGGCCTGTTTCTAGAGAACCTGAGCTAAGACCAAACCCTTCCTGCCCAACACCAGACAGATGAGAATGGAATGCCAGGGTTCAGCTGAGAGGATGAATGTGTCCCTTTAGGAGACTCCCCACAACAACCCAGGATGGGAGGAGCCCACCAAGTTGATTGCACAATTTCCAGGATCAAATGCAGCTTCAGAGACTTTACCTCACTGGAACCCAGATGAGTAATGGCACCCAGATCTGCACTGCCACCCTCTGCTTGACTACCCAATGGAGTAAGCATGATTAGTCCCAAGAAAAAGACTGGTAATCACAATCCTATATAACAAAAGCCTAATATTCAAATCGACCAAACAGTGGAACAACTGAGGAGACAACCAGTTGCTATGATGTGCACTGACCACCAGGGAGAAGTTGCTTAATGAAGGAGCTGCCCCCTGGTGGTCAGTGCTCTCCCACAGGGGAGTTCCACTAAGCGAGAAGCCAGGCTCATGGCTGGCAAGCGCAGCGGTGGTGAAGGGACCCTCTCCCACCTCTGCTGCAGTACCGAGAGTTGGCCTAAGCCAGCAGGAAGACACCCCCGGAGGGTTCCCAGACTGCAAAATGGTGCAGGCCAGGCTGAGGGACCCCCTCTCCCCACAACTCAGTGCATGAATGTTGTGCACTGGGCCTCTAGTTTTAGATATGCCTCTGCTCTCTTGCAACATCTAAGAAGCCTCAAATGACATAGAGATCAAGTATATATATATATATATATATATATATATATATATATATATATATCAGTTTAAAAGGTGTGTTTTTATCCTGTAGTCTCAGAGTGAGCATCCTTCTCTTAGTTCTGATTGCAGCAGCAGGTGACAGCATGCACAGTGATACCATGTTTTCATCTCCCAATAAACACTTTAACATCAGATTTGGGAGGGGAGGGCAAACCTGAGTTTCCTGACTAACCACAGGTAGATTTGTGCGGGTCTCAGTAGTCTGGTCCTGATAGCTGTGGACAGAGGCAGAGTGATATAGGGGCAAAGCACAGGTTTGTTCAGGGGCCTCTGAGAAATGCCTCAATACTCCCTGCATTTCCCCTTTCCAGCTCTCCACATCCTCTAGTCTAGACGCATCCAATTAACTATTTGAAATACTTTTCTGGACTTCGTTTCTAAGCATAAGCTCCATGACAGCAAAAAATATGTACTCTGTCCTTAAAATCCATGTACCCCTTCACCCTGAATACTATGATTCATTGTCAGTGCAGCTTTGTGGTTAAGAGCTCCCATCACTGGCGTTACGAGACCATGTTCTACTGCCAGCAAGCTTCATGACCTTGAGAGACTCGCTCAATGTCTCAGAACCTCAGTTTCCTAATAGTAAAATGAATAATAGTGCCAAGTTATAGTAAACATTAAATAAAATGGTGCTGTTATTGTACTATTACTGCATCGAGACTGTTGCAACACTGAACTAGAAATATTGAGCTTGAATTCCTGCTCACAACCGTAGAGTCACATAAATATGAGAATATTCTTCCCTCACCCTCTATCACCTCTTCCTTCCCCTTTCATGTTTTTACTACATTAGATCAAGATCTTCCCACTTAATTTGGGTGATTAATGTTTCTATACAAAAAAAAAAGCACTTATTTCTCCAGCACACTTACCTCCAAGTAACAAGATTTGTGGAGGTCACCTGAGTGAGCAGCTCCCAGTGCAATATATGAGAGCGCATTAGCAGACCCAGTGGCCCCGAGGTTGTCCGGGATTGTGATTTACAAGGTGCAATGTGGGAGGCAGGGACTGCAGCTCTGCGCCCAAACACTCTCTGAAAGATAGTCAGTGGCAGCAGAGCTTGGGGCAGAGCCTGGATCTCAGTCCCTTGCCTCTCAGACCAGATCACACAGGTGCAGCATTCCCTCCCTCCACCTGACCCCTCTACCCGGTCACGTGCCAGCTTTCATCTCCTGGAGACATTGCAGCTCTGCCCAGTGCAAAAGAGGCAACTCTCAAAGGCCTGAGACTCCTGTGGGTTTGGCAGGCTCAGAAGCTCCCTGCTCAGCTACAGGACAGGAGCCTCAGAGTGAGAGCCTTCCTCTTCGTTCCTGCCCACCAAGCCCCCAAGCAGCATTTTTGGTTGTGAGCTCGCTGCCCTGCAGGCTCCATTGTCCTTTTCATTATCAGTGAAGATTTCCTGAGAAGATTCATTAAATATTGAACTAGAGGTCTGCTATCAATTTGGTGCCACAGAATACAATCAAAGCAGAGAATTTCTAGGCTGATTTGATTATTAGTGGTCTGAAAACATGTAATTGAGTATATTTCCCTGGCATTCATGGGGGAATGATAGAGCCACGAATCCTACATTACTCGGGATATGCTTTCTGAGGCACAACTTCTTTATCACAGCTCTGATTGGGAATGTGCTATATTCTCCCTGCAAAGATTACTGAGGGATGAATGCATTACATATTTAATTGAACAGAGCACAGACCTACTTCTTAGCAGATGGTGATTTTCAACAAAGTTTTTGAGAATGCCACTGGAAAATTAAGCCCTCTGAAATACAAAGTAGCATATATGTCAACCATTAGGTACATTTTATTCTCATTTAGTAGCTCCTACTTGGAAAACCTACATGATTCTGCTTCTAGTTTATTCTCATGACTTAAAGGATGACATAGAAACATTAAGAAAGCCAGAGCAATGTTGTCCACGCCCATGGAAGAGTTTATGAACAATTCAAAGCTGAGGCATTATCACCATTTTACACACGGAGAAAATGCAAGCAATGGTCTTTGTGGCCTTAAATCCAGCAGCTAAGTCCAAGCCATTTTTGTAGTGCTAATTTGTGTGATTTGTTTTCTCCAGTTCCCATCTTAACTATTCCTAATGAGCTCCAAAGTAGTGTTTTTCAAAGGGTTTTCTGCAAAATGCTAGTTTAAAATATACTCTTGTTCCCTCTTCAACCAAATACACCAGATAAAAAGTACTACTTGGTTAAATAACCTCTGGGAATGCCGTGTTTTATATGCTGCAATTGGATATCCATAATACGTGTCATAAAGATTGTGAGGTTTCTTCACAAAGATACCTGTTTAATTTTGGATTGCCCAGATCTTTTTGACAAGGAACCTTTTGTTTTGTTTTGTTTTTTAGCTCCACTTACGATGTATTACAAAACCAAATTTAGAGAAAGCTCCTTTAGGACATATGCCCATCATTTACTTTAATGTGGAATAATCATCTATCAGCATTCATGGGAAACACTTAAAACATCACTGAACAAGTAAGTATTTAATCTTTCTTTGACAAATTGATTTTAAAATGAAAGACTTTTTAAAAATTTAATCTTTCATGATGAAGGTAAAGTGTCCATATCCACATTGTTTGCACGGACCTTCTGCAAGGTTTGTTAGCAGCTCTTCTCATCCTCATGCTTCCTTTTCCAAGTGATGTGTGGTCCAGAGTATGACTTCTTGGAGCATGTCTATGGTTACCATGGCTACTCCTGAGCAGGTCCTGCATGAATGCACCTGGTGCGGCTCTGTGGCTCCGCAGCCAGCTCTGTGTTGCAGCCATCTTAAATGGCCTCTCTCTTCCACTGAAATAATTGGATCCATTTCTCATCTGTCATGTCCAAAGGAGAAACAGATAACAGGGCATCTGTTCCACCTCCCCAAGTTCTTCCTCACCTGGAGGCACTGTCTCTGCTGTTGATTGTTGCCATGGTAAGATGCACCAGGGTAACGATGAACTGTATGGCTTTGGAGCTGCCCACTTAGCTGCCTGAATGACACTCAGCATCAACCCCTTCATTAGCTAAAGGGGCCGTTCTTATCCAGATCTGAGAATGAAGAGCTAATGCTAATGCTTTGCATTTCCAGAAGCACTTTCTCTGGGCTCATTTAATGCATTTTATGGCCCATGTGTCTTCTTCAAATGGCTGGATCTGTTTTACTCAAGTGATCTTAAATAATTAAGATCATTCTAAGTCAAATGAAGTGTTGGAACACATTGTCAGTAGACTTCAAGCACTGTGAATGTCTTGTTACCTCTGACACTATGTAATAGGGTGTCTGCCACTCTGTTCAGTTTCACTGAAATGCCAAGGCTGGGGCTTTTCCTTCCACACCACCTCTCTGTGTGTCAAGAAACTGCCACCCCCCCCACCACCACCACCACCACACACACCCCTTTGATCCAGGTATGAAAGTATACCAGGCTGAGGATAAAGGGACTGGTGCTTGGATGGTGCTCAGCAAAACCTTGAATCACCATCTAGTGACCCATCCAAGGGCAAGATGAGGTGTGTCAGCTGTTGAGAGAAGATTCACCTCCCACAGTGTAAGACAAATAGCAAGTGTGTCTACGCCATCCAAGACTGTGAATCTTCCTTCACATGGTCACAGGTGGCCTGCAGATCTGGCTGAGCTACCTTCCCTCACCTCTTCCTCCTCCCTCTGAGAAATACCTGGTCCTAAACAGCAGGAGCGATACTCTCCACACAGCTGAAATGAAATGATTCTGACTTGAAAATAATCATCCTAAACATATATGAGCTAACACCCAATGAGCACTTACAATTTGCCAGGCACTATGTTAATGCCTCACATATATTCTCTAAGTTTATCTTAACAATAACTTCTTCAGGAAGTTGCTATATGGGCATTCAGAAAGAGCCACCCCAAGATGTGCTTGAGTGGTATTCAGATTATTCTGGGCTGAAAGCAACTGATGCTCTTCAGACTCAAGATACATTTTTGTCACCACCCCACTCCCTTTAACTACCTAGAGGAATTTTAATTAGAGGCCATAACCCTTTTCTTATCTATAGGGCAAGTTGAACTACTAATTACTGAACAGTGCTCTCCTTGCAATGACCTTCTGAAGCCCCAAAGTGCCTTACCTCATCCTTGGCTCATAATATCATATATATATATGTCAAATTCCCCTCATGTATGTGTGGTCTCTGACTCTCTCATTTGCACAGGAAATTAAATGTGACTTTCTCTTGTAAAACTGTCTCTTGTTGATTTGATTATTTGACCATCCAGAAAAACCAGAGGAGGGAAAAGGACATTTTTTCCCTTCTCCACACTACTGTCTCATTTTATGTTTAAGAAAACTCAGCCTTAGGGACTTTAATTTGCCTCAACCCATTCAGCCTTTAGTTAATAAAACTGAAATGTAAATCTAAGTCTTTGTGACCCTACAGGCCCTGTATATAACCTCTTTTCTAGGCTACATAATCCTATACCACATATTCCGGACATCCAATCATTGAATTGCTACACCCATGGCTGTATGTTCTATCTGCCAAAATATTTCCTGACTTGTTATTCCTTTTACTTTTTGTTGCTCCCTGACCTTGTGGACAAAACTTTTGTCCAGGCTTCAGCTCTTCCTGTCTATTCCAGCTGGCTTACCAACCAGACCACATTTGGTCAAAACAAAACTGATGAAAATCCCATTTACCAAAAAAAATAAAAATAAAAAAATAAAATGCTTGGGCTGGGAAAAGCATGATGCATAAGAGGCTATTCACAGAAGAATGCCCATTGGAATGACTAGTAATGCTTACTTTTGTACAATACTTTACAGATGACAAAGCAATTTAACATATTACCTCATTTAATATTCAAGATTCAAGTTGCAAAATGACTGCAAGAGTACAAACAGGCACTTGGAGCACTTCTCCATTCAAGAAGAAGTGTTCACACCAAAAATAAAAACTATTTTTTTAAAAAAATCTATAAACTGTATTTTTTAAATTTTTAAATAAAAATAATATAATTTGAAAATCTTTAAAGTGGTGGGCTTTTTCTTCTTTTAATTCAGTTTCTTTTTATTGACTGATTAATTACATAGAGACAGAAATTCTAATATGCAGTTGGAAAATTCATTAAACCTCATGATGGTTCCACTTCTCTTTCCCAAAAGTAACCAATTGTTTGAGAAAATAACAACCTGAATTACAGCCAATTGTTAATTGCAAGTATATTTGCACTTTCATAAACATGGAAGGTTTGCATTTCATGAGTCTTCTATTTTATAACCTGGAACAAGTCTCCATTAACATTTTTTTTAACAGAATAATTAGAAAAGGCTGTGATTTAGCAAATAACCAAATAATTACATTTGTTACTGTGTTTCCCCGAAAATAAGACATCCTCTAAAAATAAGACCTACTTACAGGTTTCCTTCTGAGTGAAATATAAGGCATACCCTGAAAATAAGGCCCCCAGGATTCACAGTTTGTCTGGTTTGTGTTGACAACTACCGTACTACCTTACCGTACACAGGTAATAAATTTCCTTTATTTTCATTTAACAATAAATGTGTACCGTATTCTTCTTCATGGAAAAATAAGGCATCCCCTGAAAATAAGACCTAGCACATCTTTGGGAGCAAAAATTAATATAAGACATTGTCTTATTTTCAGGGAAACAGGGTAAAAGTACTCTTAGTCCCAATTTGGTGATGTGCTGTTATTCTTTCCTATAGTGAACACTAACCTCCAAATAACATTCTACTACATCATTAATAAATTCTGTATGTTCATTGTTTATCTATGTCTGCATTAATGTACATCTAAATGTCCTCTGTCAAATCCCACACATCCTAGTCTGGCCCTCTACAAGTTGTATCAGGTTGATATTCACTAGCTTACTCCCACTCACAGCATTTCTCCAACATCCCACCTGTTTTCCTATAGCTAGTTTCAACAGATTCACCATGAAATTATTTTGAATATTTCCTTACTGCTTCGAGACTTTCTTGGGGGTCTTCAAGACCACCTTCAAGTTCAATGAAACTTTAAGAGGGGTCACAAAACTCAGGAAAGCTGTTATAGTAGTGTTTTTGCTGTTTACAACCACCAAAATTTGGGGGCTCGTAGTTGTCACAACATAACATAAATGTAACCTTTTCTCATGAATATATCTCTTCAATCCCCATCCGAATCTCCAATGTCATAATGAACAAACAGCCATTAGATTCAGCCCTGTTATCCATTCTCATCCCAACCCCCTGAAATCCAATAGGATCCTGCCAAAAGGTTAGAGTTGCTCTTTATACCTGCTAAAGAGTTCTTGACTCCTCCATTCTGTAGAGCTCAAGTCCTCAGGAGCTGCCTTGTATATGGATCTACTGGAGTCTAGCCTCACATTCTTTTTAGATGTCTTGGTCTCTCTATCTCTTACCCCAAAACATGGATTCTTTGGATCAGACACTCTCAACTTCTACCCTATCCAGTTGGCCCTCATTGCTGCCAGACCTATTCTGAGAGTTTGCTAGGACTGCCTCACAAACCACCACAGACTGAGTGGCTTAAGGACAAAAATTTATTGTCTCAGTTCTAGAAGCCCAGGTCCAAGATCAAGGTGTCAGCAGGGTTGGCTCCTTCTAAAGACTCGGAGAGAAAATCTGTTCTCCTAGCTTAATCATTAGCTGGCAATCTTTGGCATTCCTTGGCTTGCAGAAGCATCACCCTCATTTCTTCCTTCATGTTCACATAGTCCTCTCAGTATGCTTCTCTCTGTGTCCAAATTTCCTCTTTTTATAAGGACACCAGTCATATTAGTTTAGGGGCTTACCCTCCTCCAGTATGACTTAATGTTAACTAATTATATCTGCAATGACCCTATGTTTAACTAGTCACATTCTGAGGTTCTGGGTACTACGATTTCATTATATGAATTTGAGATATGGATACAACTCAACCCATAATACACACTCTTTCCTAGATCTACACGGAATGTATATTCTTAAATGGCCCAACCCTGTATATGTCACTACAACTCTCCACTTCCAAAGTCATTCCTTCAGCTGCTGCCAGATTTATATTCTTCCCTGGACCTTGCATTTTACCGAAACCAGATTATTTTATAATTTATACTCTGGATTAAACCATATTATTTTATAATTTATAACATATTTTACCATAGAATTACTCAACAAACATTTATTTTCATGCCTATTTTTCTCTACTGGGAATTGAAGGCATTCCCTATTTCCCAGGAGCTTACAAATTAAGTAGGGAGCAAATTTATAAACAAAGAAAAAGACTCTTTCTCATAGTTATTTCAAGTAACCCTCAGACAACCTTGTGAGAATGTTATCACACTATTTACAAATGAAGGAAGAGAGCTTCAGTAAAACATAGTGGCATGCCATCTTGATAAAAAGCACAAAGGGAAGGGTTAGAAAGTACGAGAAGACATGAAAAAAGGTGATATACAAGCTGGACCTTACACCTGATGGAGAAAAGGAAGGGAGAAATTAGTTCTAAAAATATTCTGTCAGAAATGCAATCCCCAGTTACATTAGTCTTTTTTTATTTTTTATTTTTTTTAAATCCACTTTAAGACACTTGGTGACATTGTGATGATTTTCAGAAACACATCATGGTCTGTAATTGCAATAATTTCTTCAGCCAGTGCCAATGAAATGGAAACCTCCCTAGAAGAATTCTTACTTTTTGGATAGAAGTAAATCAACTGATGGGCAATCTTTATTCTGCATGGTGTTAAGAACTGAATTTGTCTGCTCTCTCCCACCCCACCCTGCAAAAAAAGCCAAAAAACTTTATGTCTTGGTTTGTCCTAGCCAGTTTGGCACAGTGGTGAAAGCGTCAGCTGTGGACTAAAGGGTCCTGGGTTCAATTTCAGTCAAGGGTATATGCCTGAGTTGTGGGCCCTATCATCAGTAGTGGGTGTACCAGAGGCAGCCGACAATGATTCTTTCTTATCATTGATATTTCTATCTTTCTACCCCCTCTTCCTTCTTCTCTGAAATCAATAAAAAATATTAAAAATAAAAAATCATTATATGTTGAAGTCCTAACCCCTAGTATCTGGAAACAGGATCTTTAAATAGGGAATCATGTAAGATGAGGTCATGAGGATAGGCTCTAATTCAGTTGACTGGCCATCTTATAGGAAGAGGAAGTTTGAACACAGCTACACACACAGAGGAAAATGATGTGATGAAACAAGGAGACTATAGCCATTTACTTCAGTATTACTTTATCTTAACTAATTATGTCTGCATTGACCCTATCTTCAAACAGTTACATTCTGAGATAAGTGAAGGAGAGAGCCCTGGAACAGATCTTCCAGTTCCAAACTCTCTCACGGAGAGAGTCACCTGTGTTCAGGACCTTGTCCCATGTGTCTCTTCATCTAGCTATTGATTCATATCCTTTTATGTCCTTTGTAATATACTAGTAACCTAGTGAATGAACTAGTTCCTAGGTTCTGTGTCTCTAGCCAATTAATCAAACCCAAGGGTTGGGTGGTGGGAACCTCTGATTAATAGCCAATCAGTTAGAAGCACAGGTAATAACCTGGGTTTGGGATTAGCATCTGAGGAGAACAGCAGTCTTGTGGTCCTGAACCTGTGGGATCTGATACTATCTCCAGGTACATAGTGGCAGAATTGAGTTGAATGGTAGGCCATTTGGCTGATGTAGGATAATTGCTTGGTGTACAGAAAAAAAAAGAAAAAGAAAAAAAAAACACACATAGGAATTGATGTCAGAATCGATTTAAAAATGGTTGATATATTTGACACACACTCTTAAGTACAGAAGAATGATCCCTACAGAGGAAAATGTGTTGCTTTTTTTTTTTAGAAAGTTAATTTGTACTACAACACAGTAGCAATAGGAAGACAAGTTGAATGAAGAACAAAAGAAGAAACAGGTGAATGAATACAAAGAAGAAGAAAATTTGAGGATGCAGAGGAAAGGAAGAAATCATCTAGAAGTTAACGGAACGTAAACGATTAGCAGCACAAAGATTGCAGCCAGCACTGTAATGAAGTTTCTTGGCCTCTCCATTACATGGACTATAGTAGTTTAGAGACTGGTAATATTCTGCAGTGCTTCTATGGCATGACAATTTGTCTTCCTATCTTGTGAAATTTTAATAAAACTATTACTGAGGTGATCATTAATCTTAATTCAGGTGATAAGTTAAAAAGGCTAGCAACATAAAATCACAAAAATACAAATGAGTTTGGTTATCATAAAACCCTAATTAAACATATACAATTGACAGATTGGGATTGAATCCTTATCCCATTCTTCCTCTCTGTGTGACCTTGACCAAACTGGTTAATCTCCCTGGGCCTCAGTTTCCTCCTATGCAAAATAGAGTAACCATATTACTTTATTCAAAGGGTTGTTAAAAATCAAATGAGTTAAAATATAAAGTTCTGAGAATATTTTCTGGAAAATAGTGAGTACAATATTAACATCTGTTAGATGCATTGTCACCAACATGAACTGCAAAGAAATTAGTAATCATCAGGCAAGTTTCATATGTCAATTTTGGGGAAATGTGACCCTGTAACTGTCTTTTTAAAATTTTATTTTTATTGATTTCAGAGAGGAAGGGAGAGGGAGAGAGAGAGAGATAGAAACATCAAGAATCATTGATGGTTGGCTCCTACACGTCTCCCACTGGGAATGGAGTCCGCAACCCAGGGATGTGCCCTTGACTGGAATCAAACCTGGGACCCTTTAGTCTGCAAGCCATTCTCTATCCACTGAGCCAAACTAGCCATGGCTGACCCTGTATCCAAAGGATTTGAAGGTAGCCGATTGCATAGGGAGAGGCAGTTTTTATAATTTCAATGATGAAATTGAAAGAAGAGTACAATGGAAGGAAAGCTTTCTGCAGATCAGTAGCATAAATACAAATCATCAAATGACCTAGTCATATATACTTGCACCATGCTCTGAAATACCTCCTTTAAAAAAGGTTTATTGAGGTATTTTTTTTTCTATTTCTAATTCCTCTTCAATATTCTCAAATGAGAATGGACCATCATGAGCCTGGATTTCAAAAATAAATGAGTTCTCATTTTTTTTGCTTACAACTCATTTTTTTAAAATATATTTTATTGATTTTTTTACAGAGAGGAGGGGAGAAGGATAGAGAGTTAGAAACATCAATGAGAGAGATGTATTGGTCAGCTGACTCCTGCACACACCCTACTGGGATTGTGTCTGAAACCAAGATATATGCCCTTGACCAGAATCAAACCTGGGACCCATCAGTCCACAGGCGGATGCTCTATCCACTGAGACAAACTGGTTAGGGCTACAAATCATCAACTCATTTTTCATTTAAAATGCTCCCCTTAAGCCGTGTACCCCAAGAGAGCCTGTGCCCCAAGGGAGTGGTGGGACCCAGGGGAGCCGTGTGCCCTGGGAGAGCTGTGTGCCCCGGGAGAGCTGTGTGCCCCTTGGGAGCAGAGGGACCCGGGATAGCCATGTGCCCCAGGAGAGCCGTGGGCCCCGCAGGAGCGATGGGACCCTGGGGGAGCCCCTATGTTCATAGCAGCACAATTTACAATAGCTAGGATTAGGAAACAGCCTAGGTGCCCGTCAGCAGATGATTGGAGCAGAAAACTATGGTACATCGACACAATGGAATACTATGCTGCCATAAAAAAGAAGGAATTCTCATCATTTGCAGCAACCTGGATGGAATTGGAGAACATCATGCTGAATGAAATAAGCCAGTCAATGAAAGAGAAACACCACATGTCCTCACTCATTTATGGATAATAAAGAATATTATAAACTAATGAACAGAAAGATAGATATAGTGACAGTAAAGCAACAAGCAGACTGTCAAATGACAGCAGGGAGGGTAGGGAGATCTGGGGGAGATAAGAGATCAACTGAAGGACTGGTATTCATGCATATAAGTACAACCAATGGACACAAAACTCTGGGGAGGGAGGGCATGTATGGGAGGGGGGGGGCAATGGTAAGCAATGTACACATATAATACCTTAATAAAAATAAATGGTGGGGAAAAATAAAAATAAATAAAATGCTCTCCACACACACACACACACACACACACACACACACCCTGCCAATCTTAGAATTACACATTACAAATGTCACAGAAATTTTGATTATTTTAAACAATCCCAAGTATTTAGTGTTTTTTTCATGGAGCGGGCTAATTGCTAGTGTGGTGATGGCCACTTCTGAGACATATTTACAGCCAAGCTTGGGCAGCCATTGCTGTGGGCCCGTTGAATCACATAGAACAACAGATGCTAAGTGGGCAAGATTCAGGAAGAAAGAGAGGTAGAGGTACCAGGGCCTTATTTCTAGACCCTAAAGTGCTGGCTGCCTCAGTCTGGAAAAATCTTTATTGGACAAGCCCCAACCACCACATTGGACATGAAGGTGGGCTGGAGACCAGGGATGGTCTTCCTTGGAAGAAATGCCTCTTCATTGCCCTCAAGATTATAATAATAACTAAAAACGGAATGTTTCCTTGTGTGTTAGATAAAAGTATTAACTCTTTAACATGCAGTATCTCATTTACGCTTCATAATAATCCTATGAGGTAAGAAGTATTTCCCCCATCATTTTAAAAAATCTGGCTTGGAGAATTTGAGGAAATTTCCCAGAGTAATATAAATAGTAAATGACAGAATGCTGAATTGAAACCTGATCTGTCTGGCTCCAAAGCCTACACCAAAGGGTACCACTGTGCTTACAGCACTGTGTCACCCACCTAATCTCCCCTGGGCTGCCTTCTTGCACACGGCAGTGAGTTTTCACAGTACTTCTCTGCATAGGACATTTGATGGCTCCTGATTGCCATCTAGTCTCCTGAGCCTGGCCTCCAAAGCATTCCAATTTCACTCTCCAAACTTCACCTAATGGGCTCTTGGTTCCAAGCCAACCACATTGGTTCTTCTCAGTCATAACATGCAATCCCCTGCCTCTATGCCTCTGTCCTCACTGCTGTCTCATCTTGGACTCTGCTCCATCATCTCCCCTTATTCCACCACCACAATGGCCATCATTTATGGAGGCCTTACTCTGTACTAACGGTTATGGCTAGGCTTCCACCCTATGAGGTAGATACTATTATTCTTTCAGTTTTGTAAATGGGTAAATTCAGGCTCAACGTCAGGTCCAAGGGCCCACAGCTAGCAAGTGGAATGGGGCAGATTTGAACCCAAGTCAATGCCAGAGTCTGAGCTCCCAGACACCCTGCGACACAGGTGAACGATACCATGCCCGGGCTCACACACGTGCAAACCACTTTGCTCAGCCTTCCTGCTGCCTGGCAAGAATCAGCCATAGTTCTCACCAGGGACCCACACTCGGTGCCTCTGCGACAAAAATTACTCTGCTCTGTTTCACTTTAGCAGCGTCTCTCGCCCACAAGATTAGCTCTGCTTGAAGCCACACCACTCATCTGCGTCCTTCATGAACCTAGTGCCATAGCTAAAGCCCAGCAGGTACTTACGTGATGTGTGCTGAATTCAATCAATGGCTGTTTATTGAACTCCTGCAGAAAGGATCTCACCCCTGCTCACAAGCACCAGGGCGCAATTGTTCTTACCCTTTTTTGGTTCACACCCCCCTTGGAGAAACTGATGAAAGCCACGCATCTGTACCACAGAAAAATAAACAACCAATAGAATGTTGCAGCCTTCTTTAAATGGTTCATGGATTGTGGGTTCAGAGTCTAAATGATTTGAATGCCATTATTAGTGAATTGAATTGTTCTTGTTATTTTCCTTTTTTCCCAGTTATAGAAATCCAAATCAAACTATCTTAGACAAAAGGAGAGAGAAGAGAGAGAGAAGAGAGACAGAGACAGAGACAGAGACAGAGACAGAGAGACAGAGAGAAGCCCAGAGAGTCTAAGGAATGGTTACATTAAAAAAATAGACATGTGAGCTTGGCTTCTGGAATAAATGGAACCCTAGAATTCCATATTATTGGAATATGCTCCTCCTTGCAGATTAGTTCTAGTCTCTCAAACTCATCTCCCCCACAAGGTGGAGAATCAGCTTGCTGACAGGTCCTGTGCATTGTATCCCACCCCCAGAAAGGAGTTGCCCCTTCTCCCTTGAGGTCATAATTAAAAAATAAATCCAAGGAAGTATTTTGATTGGCCAACTTAAATAATGTCAACTCTCAGAAACTGGTCATTGGACATAGAAAAGCTCTACCAGAAAAGAGTGTTCTTCTCAGCTTTTCACACCTCCAACCCTGGGCACATATTTCTCACCCAAAGCCCCCATCATCCTCTCCCAGCAGCTGTTTGGGCTCCCGAAATTCAGTGGTCTTTCACCTTCCGTCCAGCGCTATCAACACTTGCCCGCATTATGCTACATCCTTTCAGCACCCAGGTCTTTGCCTTTTGGAAGAAAAAGAAAATAAAACAAAATACAACAAATACCCTCACTGTTTTAACAGTGGCATTTATAATGACCACCTCAACCAACAGTAGTTCTAATACAGGAAATTTTGTCCAACTTAACACATCACAATCTTAAAAACACTAACTTTGAAAGCCAGCAAAGTCTTTTGAGATTGCCTCATTTAATCCCTCATCTTTTAGATGAGGAAAGTGATGACTAGAGAGTCACTTGAGGTCACACACCAAACTGGTATCAGGCTCTATGCCAGGCTTATGCCCCTAATTCCCAGACCAGTTATCTTCTGGCTTCACCATGATGTACCAAGGAAATGATTCGGCCTTTCACCAGTCCATTGGTCTCACCAGTCACTGCACCTGGGCTATTTCCTCACCGAGACAAGTCTTGATTTCAGTATGTTCATAAAAACATATAGGATTCCCTGGCTTTCTATGAGTTATGTGCTAGAGGTGTGGGGAGTATGAGTTTGAGAGCCAGACTGCTTACATTCATTCCTTAGCCTTACTACTTACATGCTTGAACAGTCAGTTAACATTCCTGTGCCTCAGTGCCCTCATCTATAAAATGCTTCCTCCTACAGGTCTTCTGAAATGAGAGCCCCACTTAGTGTTTGTTGTTCTTTTTTAAAAAAAAATATTTTATTGATTTTAAAGAGGAAGGGAGAGAGAAATAGAAACACCAATGATGAGGGAATCATTGATCAGCTGCCTTCTGCATGCCCCTCACTGGGGATAGATTCTGCGACCCAGGCATGTGCCCTTGACTAGAATCGAACCTGGGACTCCTCAGTGCTCAGGCCGACACTTTATCAACTGAGCCAAACCAGCTAGGGTTGTTTGTTGTTCTTTTGGTTGATGTTACTCTGTGTATTAACAGGCCCACAGCACACGGATGACCAACAGTGGTACCTACTGCATTGGGTTCTAGAAGAATAAATTAATTTATGAAAGTCACAGTCACAGTACAGTGTTCAAAGCATTTTTTTATTCCATGAATGTAATAACTATAATTAAAGTGAAGTTGTCAAGGAAAAAAAGGAGTCTCTTAAGGGCAAAGGCAATAAAAATACAATTTTTCAGAAGTTAGATAATTCAAACCCTTAATTAGCTAGAATTTTCTTTCTGTCACATCTTCTTATGAAAATAACACACACAAAAAAGCAAATTGTTACCAAGAATTTAGTTTAAAAATAATAAAACAAACAATCCAATAAAAATAAGCCTAGAATATTCCTAGATTTAGCTTGATCCACTAAACAAGCCATCCGGATCAGAGTTCTTTCATCAAAACTGACATTCAAAATAATGATGTGTGTCTCTTTAAAACCTGAGTTCTCAAAGACAAAACAATAATTTATATCTTTTGAGGATTGCTTGTCAAATAGCAGGCATTGTGCTAAGTAATTAACACATATTATACATTCTGTGGATGGACACACACAGAGAGAAAGAGAGAGAGAGAGAGAGAGAGAGAGAGAGAGAGAGAGAGACTCATTCATTTCTCATTCATTTGATCTTCTTAACAACTTGGAGTTGGGGTTATTTTAATTTTACAGTTCATAGTATACTTTAAATCTATTGTCTGTTTATATATGTTCTTGAGAAGGGTGTCTTTTTAGGTCCTGTGCCCACTTTTTGATTGGGCTGTTTGTTTGGTTCTTTATATATTTTGGAAATTAAACATTTGTCAGAGCTACTGTTTGCAAATAACATCTTCCATTTGGTTGGCTACCTCTTTGTTTTATTGACAGTTTCTTATTTCAGGAGTTTTTAGTTTGATATAGTCTCCTTCATTTATTTTTGCCTTTACTTCCCTTGCCTTTTGGATTAAGTCAATAGGTATATGAAAAGATGTTCAGCCTCACTAGCAATTACGGAAATACAAATCAAATCAAAACCAAATGACAAATAGTAAGTTATTTATTATATGAAAGATTGTGGAGAAAATGGAACCCTCATTCACTGCTGGTGGGAATATAGACTGGTACAACTACTATAGAAACGGTCGGGTGATTCCTCAAAAAATTACTAGAGCTACTATACCACTAGCAATCCTTCTCCTGAGATATACATGAAAAATTTGAAAGCATGTATTAGCAAAAATACATGGACCCCCAAGTTCATTGCAGCATTATGTATGGTGGCCAAGACATGGAAACAACCAAAAGTGTCCTGCAATAGAGGACTGAATAAAGAAGATGTAATACATATGCACAATGGAATACTACTCAGCCATAAGAAAGGATGAAATAGCAACAGAGGCTGAACCTTGAGAACATTATACTAAGTGAAGTAAGTCCATCAGAAAAAGCTAAGAACTATATGATTTCACTCATATGTGTGGGATATAAGGCTGAAACAAAGAGTAGTGTGGTGGTTGCCAGAAGGAAGGGGGTAGAGGGTGCTGGGGGTCCTAATAAATGATGATGGGAGAAGATTTGACTTGGGGTGATGGGCACACAGCCCAATATACAAATCCTGTAACATAGACATCCACACTGAAACCTATATGATCCTATTAACCAATGACACCCAATAAATTTAATTTTTTAAAGTACATTTTTATAGATAAAGAAGCTGAAGCTTAGAGAAGAAAAGTAACTTTCCAAGAGTACAATTAGTAAGTGTAACTAGGATTTGCACACAGTGTTTCTGACTATTTGTAGTCTTAATACTCCAGGTACCAAGCAAAAAGAATATGGTGATTTATTTTCAATTTTCAACTGAAGGGGGAAAAAACATACATAAAGGTTTCTGTTTGGCTCTTAATTGATGAGACACTGAAAAAAATTTAGAGAAATGTATCTTTGCTCTGAGAATCCACATACAGTGTCTATGTTTCAATGTTTTTAATTATTCTTCATTCTGTCAACAAGGAAAGCCAAGAATTGACTGTGACAGTGGATTTTAATTCCATAAACACAGGGTTGTATTTTATTCATTTCTGTTTCAACAGAACCAAGAACAATGACTTACTAGTGTTGAAGGTTAAATATTTATTGAAAAACAAATGAGTAATAAATGTGCATATCAGCCTCTCCAACATGGAGCTGGGTTTGAAAAAAGGAAAATCTTCTGTCTAGAAAGACAGGTAATATAATGAAAGAAACACTAATTCCAGTGCTTACCATCTGTATGATCTTAAGAAAGTTATTTAAACTCTCTGGTCTTCAGTTTTCTCATTTAGAAATTGGGAGATTGCTTATCATTTTATTCATAGTGCTAAAAAGTTCTAAGATACCTGTTACATAGTGGTCACTCAAAACTATATTTTGTTTTCCCTCCTGCCTTATTTTTTTTTAATTTCCAGCATAAGCCCACTATTTCTTTACACTTATACCATTGATAAATAGAATATTTTATTCCCAAAGTCCTTGGCAATTTACAAAGAATATCACATTATCTATTTTGAACACACAGTAACCCTGAAAGACAAGAATAATAGAATAAACTCATTTTATCTCAAGTTACAAAGGGCAAAACCTATTATTGTTTATACAGTGAGTAAATGATAGTGCCAAGACTCAAATCCAGATCCACCAGCTTGAATTCTGAGCTTTCCTCAATACTCCACGTTTCTTTTGGAAAGACTGAGAAAACCATATCTTAAAGGTTTCCGATTAACTACTATTTATGTTCTAAACATAGAATTATATGATATTACAATAATCATAGAACCAAGTGTATCCTTCAGGTTTAACCTATAGTTCCCTTCCTTGCAGAAGTACCTTCACTTGGTTCAGAAAACCAGCTACACCAATTTTTTTTTTTTTTACCAAGTGCAACTCTCATGTTAATGCCTAATAATGGAAACTAGTAATAGTAGTCATGAGTAAAATTCAGAGCTCATAAACTCTAGGTTAAACCTCCACCTTTGCTTTGTGAAGCAAACTCTTAAATATATACAGTTAATTAAACTCTTTTTAACAAAACTCTGGTTTTTACACATTGGTCAAAAGAATGTCGCTTTTCTTTTTTACTTTTGAAAGTGTAGGAACAAGTGGGGAAAGTAGATATAATATAAAGTTTATTTTAAATTAAAAGGTTATTCCATTGTTCTGTGTTTTAAGTGCAAAATGTTTTTGTGCCATTATTCAATTATTCACCGCTCCATAGCCTTCTAGGATGCCATTGCACAGCCAGATGGATTTCTCTGTATGGAAAGAAAGGCAAGTCAATTAAGTGTCACTTCAGGAAACGAACATTTTTAGTAGCAGCACATGACCATTGTTTGGCATCTATTAAGCATCAGAGATGATCCAGGGTGTCTGTTGTTCAGTGAGACTTTCAAAGAAGCAATTATGCTAATCCCATGGAAAGACAGCTCAGTAACTAAGTGAATGGAAAAAAAAAAAAAAGAAGAAGAAAAAAAAAGAACAAAACAAAACAAAAAAAACAACAAAACAAAACAGGAACTGGAAGAGAATTAAGAGGACTGTAGTCAAAGACAGCAGTGGTGAGTGTGGCATCCGATGCTGATGCTTTATGCTCATGGAGTACTTCTCTTTTAACTTTGTTAATAAGAGGAAGTTTCCTTTTAGGATAAGAAAACGGAGGCACAGAGTAACTAGCCATCTGACTCTGTGTCATGTGGCTGGAGAGGACCAATCAGCAGAGGGGGCCAGCCCAGAGGAAAAGTTAATCCTTCCCAGGCACTCTCATCACTCCTGTCTTTATTTTACTCTTTCTGTACTCACATCCCCACCCCACCAGACCCAGAATAATTCATCTGCAGCCAAGCCCCGTGATGCCTTCATTCCAAACCTGGTTTCCTTCTCCCTTGGAAAAATACAGGGTGCTCACCTCTCCCCACTGCTCTTTCCAATTGTTATGTAACTGAATGTTCAGGCATGCAAATAGAAAGAAAAAATGATAGGTGACATTAATTTTTGCCACTAGTTCCTGGTGTGAGAAGAATTACATCAATTTTGCATATTAGAAAAGTTTTTTTTCTTTTTTTAAAATTTCTTTATTGATTAAGGTGTTACATATGTGTCCTTATTTCCCCATTCCCCCCCATTCCCCCACTCATACACTTACCCCCCCTGTTGTCTGTGTCCATTGATTAAGCATATATGCATGCATACAAGTCCTTTGGTTGATCTCTCCCCCTTACCCCCACCCTCCCCTACCTTCCCTCCAAGGTTTGATGGGCTGATCAATGTTTCTCTGTCTCTGGGTCTGTTTTTATTCATTGGTTTATGTTGTTCATTATATTCCACAAGTGAGTGAGATCATGCGGTATTTATCTTCTCTGACTGGCTTATTTTGCTCACCCCTGAGGATGAGAGGACCCAAGAGAAGTGAGGGAGGAAAAACAGAAGTGGGGCAATTTTTCACATGGGCATTTTAGACCACATCAGAGGACACCCACCCGTTTTTAAAAAATCCTTGACAGAATCCAAAAGATGAGGTTAGCAATAAATAGTATAGATACTCATACACAAATAGCAAGATATTCGTTTGCTAAAAATGTGAAAGAATAAGCTTGCTTACAATCTATTGCACCAATGAGAAGTGCTCTTTCCTATGACATTTGTTGTAGAAGGAATATATACGTTTTCCCTGTAGATAGAGGCGACTTTACAACACTCCTTTTCTCTGTGAGCATGTTTGGCTTTCTATGAAACAGTTCCAATCTCATTTGTATAACTCCTTTTAAAAGCATTGGAGAAAATATCCCATACTATCTCAGAGGCCTCACTGGAATCATCCATTCCCCTTTGTTCTTGTTCTTTGGGCTTCTGTTGGTCGTGCTTCAGTGCCTGGAGTTTTGTAGTTAAGCTAAGCTCCTGCCACTCCTGCCCCATCACCCAGACTTCCCCATCTCAAAGGCTGATGCTCTTGTTGCCAACTTCAGGCTCTGTGCATGCTTCCAAAGCAGCCTGTCTGAGTCATTCTAGGTGTCTGCACCAGCCTCTTCATTATCAGTTTATCGATGGAAGCGATCAAATTGTTCAGCTGCCTTTTTTAGTTTTGAATGCTGAGCATCTGGTGTTTGATTGTGTATTGCCACGTAAGAAAGCAATGATCCTCAAACATTTTGATAACAAGTAAATCTGTGTGTGAGAAAAATGTCTTCCTGCTGGTAAATGTCTTCTTAGCTTTGATGAAAGGTGTAGAAGGCACTGCACAGCACTTCAAATTGCTAAGGAAAAGAGGCTCTTTGGAGTTTGGAGAAGCCTGCAATAGCATCTGATTCAACTCCCAGTCTTACTTCTTTCAATTTGAAAGTGGGAAAGCTGATTCCCAGAGGGGAAGTGAATGTCCCTGACCACCTCGGTGGTTAATGGTAGGTGCCATCAAGGCCACAGTCAAAATTCTAACTCCAATGGATGACAGGCAGACCAGGGTGGTCTTGCCTCTGGCTGCTCCTGTGGACAAAAGAGTTTTAAAAATCCCTACAAGTCAAGGTGAAGGTGAGGAACAGGGCATAGCAAAGGGAGCTCAGGACTTGTTTTGTCTGAGAGTCCCATCATCTAGTCTGACTCCAACCTTTCTCTGTCCTAGTGAGTTGGCATTTCAGTATCAAGGGTTACTCTTAGCTTTTTGTTCAAATTTAAATCACCCTGACTGGTCTGAAATAATAAGAAAGACAATGAGATGTGAATTTAAAAACCATTGAAGCAGGAGAAGCAAGACTCATTAAAATGTTCAAGTGGAGAGGCTTAAGAAGGATGACTTAGTCGCTGGGTTGTTGACTAGTTTTTCCCTAGAGACCCAGCACTAATTAAGCAGTGGCACCATCTGCCAGTCCAACCTAAGGGGCGAAGCTGAAGGCTTCCCTGTTTCAGAACATCTTCCTCACATGTGAACCATTGAGAAGCTCTTAATTTCTGAGCCCTTGAGGTCCTCTTCCAAAAAGCACAGGTACCAGATTTGGTGTGGCTGGACTAGATAATACATTAACCCATGAGTACCTAACTTTTGCCATTTAAATTCCTGCGGGAACTGAATGGAGAAAAGTAAGATAAAGTGCTGTTGGAAGTGTGAGGAAAAGAGGATAAAAGATGTGAAAGACACTGCACTGCACCTCAAATTGCTAAGACAAGCAGAGGCTCATAGGCTCATAGACTCTTTGGAGTTTGGAGAAGCCTGCAATAGCATCTAATTCAATCCCCAGTCTAATTTACTTCTTTTGCTTCTTTCAATTTGCAAGTGGAAAAGCTGAATGCCTGCAGGGGAAGTAATTAAATAATATGTGCCAGTCACCAGGCTAAAGGCTTTACATATACCATCTTATTTAATCCCCACTGTGAGGTAGGTATTAGCTTTATTTTCTAACTAAGGAAAATGAGACTCATGGAGGACAATTAAACAGCACAAGGTCACGGAGCTAATAAGCATGAGAGTTGCAGAAATAGTTAACTGTCCATCAAAAATTGTGCTCCTCCAGTTTAAAAAAATTGTAGCCACTATGGAAAATAGTATAACAGCTCCTTAAAAAGTTTAAAACCAGAATTATCACATGTTCCACTAATTTTATTGCTGGGTGTATACCCAAAAGAATTGAAAACAAGTAGTTCAAGAGATATCTGTAAAACCATGTTCATAGTATCATTAATCACACAACAGTCAAAAGGTGAGAAAAATCCAAGTATCCATTGACAGGTGAATGGATGAACAAAATATGCTGTATATATACTATGGAATCTTGTTCAGCCTTAAAAAAAAAAAGAATGAAATTCAGACACATGCCTTAAAAACATTAGGCTAAGTGAAATAATCCAGACACAAAAGGACAAATGTCATATGACTCCAACTTTATGAGGAACCTAGAGTAGTCAAATTCATAAAGGCAGAAAGTAAAGTGTGGTTTCCAGCGTATGGAAGAAGTGAGCAATGGAGAATTATTATTTAATGATATAGAGTTTCAGGCTAGAAAGGTGAAAAAGTCCTGAAGCTGGATGTGGTGATGGTTGCACCACAATGTGAATGTACTTATGCCACTGAACTGTACTCTTAAAACTGGTTAAAATAGTAACTTGTGTTGTGTATATTTCACCACAATAAAAATTGTATTTTCCCTTCCAAATTACAGAGTATCACTTGGAGTAGTGTCCAGTCAGTAATTACATTTTTCAGATCTCTTGCTTCCTGATGGGCCATGTAAATAGCTCTCCCCCATGGAAAGTGTGCAGAAATAATGTAAATCCCTCTGGATCAAGACAGGGAAGAAGCAGATGTGCCTCCTCTAGCCTCTCTTTCACCATGTGCTGGGTATGCTAGGGAATGATGAGACTGTAAAAGAGGAAGATGCCAAAGATAAGAGGAGCCTGAATCACCATATGGCACAGAACTGCAAAAGACTTATAAAAGTAAGAAATACAATTGTAAGTTACTGTAGTTTGGGAGATGATTATTACAATGGCTACTATTTTCTTTTTCTTTTCGATTCTTTATTGTTTAAAGTATTACATATGCTTCCTTTTTCCCCAATTGACCTCTAACCTGTCATCCCCACCCCTCAGCACATGCCCTCATCCCCCTAGTGTCTGTAAATTGGTTATGCTTATATACTTGCATATAAGTCCTTTGGTTGACCTCTTACTTCCCCACCCCCGCCTGCCTTCCCTCTGAAGTTTGACAGTCTATTCTATGCTTCTCTGTCTCTGAATCAGCTTATGTTGTTCATTATATTCCTCATTAGTGAGATCATGTGATGTTTATCTTTCTCCAACTGACTTATTTCACTTAGCATAATGCTCTCCATGTCCATCCATGCTATTGTGAATTCTTTCTTCTTTGCAAGAGTGTAGTATTCCATTGTGTAGCTATACCACTGTTTTTTAATCCACTCATCTGCTGATGGGCACTTAGGCTGTTTCCAAATCTTAGCTGTTGTAAACTGTACTGCTATGAACATAGGAGTGCATATATCCTTTCTGATTGGTGTTTTACATTTCTTGGGCTATATTCTTAGAAGTGGGATGATTAGATCAAATGGGAGTTCCATTTTTAAATTTTTGAGGTAACTCCATACTATTCTCCACAATGGCAAAACCAGTCTGCATTCCCACCAGCAGTGCACGAGGGTTCTTTAATTTTCTTAAACAATACATATAGGAATTTGGTTCCTGCCATGTCTAACCTGAGACAATAGAGAAGGCCAAGACCAGTGTCATGAGAATCCTAGAATCAGAAGGAGAGCACTGGAGATTAATAGGCACAAGGAAGGACATGGAAGTGGACTTTTTACTGAAGTAAGTGGAAGGCTAATCCATTTATGACAAGACATAACATGTGCAATAAAGATAGGACCAAAATAAAAACTAAACAACTTATGATCTTGGGGAAAAATGCTAGGAATTAACTTCTAAAACACAGCAAGAAAGAAGTTTGTGGTGACCCCACCAAGGAAGTCAATCTCTAAAAACTAATTGTATAATCATTAATGCTGTCATAAAAAAATCTCTGAAGGTCATTTTCAACTATACTTTTATGTCTGTGATTCTTAGTAACAGATTTTTATCTTGCTTATGAGATGCCTGATGCCTCAGATAAACTGCCTTGAGTTAAGCCACAAGACATTTTGGAACACAAAGGAATTGGTGAACACTGCAGTTCACATCATTATAAGGAGTCAAAGTGCATGCTGCAATTCTTCTCACAGAATATTATAGTTGACCATAAAGCTGGGGACCAAGGCCACCATATTTATTGACCCCAAAACTTCAGAGGACAAGAAGCAGGGTAAGCATTGGGAGAGTCACAGACCTCCTAACCATACAACTGAAGAGATTGGGGTACATTTTAGACTTAATGTTAAAACCTAATATCCCCAGTGTGATAGTGTTAGGAGGTAAAACCTTTGGTAGGTCATTAGATCATGAAGATTAATCCCTCATAAATAGGAATAGTGCCCTTACAGAAGTGACCCTAGAGAGCTCCCTCACCCCGGCCTCCATGAAAGACACAGTGAGAAGACATGGGTCTATGAATCAGGAAATAGACCATCACCAGACACTGAGTCTCCTGGTACCTTGATCTCAGACTTTCCAGGTTTCAAACCTGTGAGAAATAACTGTTGTCATATTAAAAGCAGTTTTAGCCTCTTTTAAATTAATAATTGTATGGATATATTCTCACATTAATAAATATAGAATATTATCCTATCTAATAAAAGAGTAACATGCAAATTGACCATCACTCCAACACACAAGATGTTGCCCCCATGTGGTCAAAGATGGCTACCCCCATATGAACACAAGATGGCCAGCAGGGGAGGGCAGTTAGGGGTGACCAGGCCTGCAGGGGAGGGCAGTTTGGAGCAAACAGGCTGGCAAGGGAGCAGTTAGGTATCAATCAGGCTGGCAGGGGAGTGGTTAGGGGGTGATCAGGCTGGAAGGAAGAAGTGGTAAGGGGCAATCAGGAAGGCAGGTAGGTGAGCAATTGGGAGCCAGCAGTCCTGGATTTTGAGAGGGATGTCCAACTGCCCATTTAGGGCCAATCCTACCTGGATGGGGTCTAAACAGGCAGTTGGGCATCCCTCAAGAGGTCCCAGATTGGAGAGGGTGCAGGCTGGGCTGAGGGACACCATCTCCACCCCCCTCCATGCACAAATTTTGTGTACTGAGCCTTTAATCATTTATTATAGCTGCAGAATTTATAGTTGTATGGATTTGCAGTGATTTAGCTACTTTTCCACTGATGAATCATTTTAAGTTGCGTCTAAATTTTATTATTATAAACAATGTTGAGATAGCTTTGAACAAATGTTTTTTCATACTTTTCTAATACTTCATTAGTATAAATTCCTAGAATTATAATTACTTCATGGAATTATTTGTTTTCTCATTTCTGTTCCAATAACACTTGCTATAGAACTAGGCACAAAAGAAACATAAGATGAGAGTCTATGTGTAATTCAGGCTGACAGATACAGGATGCCTCCAATACACTAGCAGTGAATACCAAATAGAAATGTAGAAACATTTCTCTGAAAAGGACATAGCCTAAGTCCAACACCGTGTTTTTTCCCAGGAAAATGTCCTTTGGTTGTCACTCAAAAAGGCATTTTTAATGTTGATAAAGAAATACAGTGAATTTTTCTGGTAAGAAAAAAATAAATAAAAAGCTTGCACAGAGCTCCTGTTGACTAAAATTGCTGTCAGAAACCAAGAGAAAGATTTCTCTGCATTCTGATTCAGAGACTGAATTCATTTCCCTCTATTAGCACCAGAGACTGGTTCAGATACAAATTAATTAAGACCTATTAAACTAAAATGTGCCTGACTGTGTTCATAATACAATACCAACACTAAGGACTCAAATTTATGTTTCTATGGAAAATATATTCTACTTCACAACCACTTGAATGAAAATTAACATATCAATCATAAGCAAGGGCTTTTGGTCCATGTATCTCTATCTTTGGCCAAATGTCTGCTACTGATATTTGGGTCAAAGAATCTCTGCAGGCTCAGCTCCACATCCTCTGCATCAAATAAGAGTGGCCAAAAATAAACAAACAAACCTTCCAGTAATACAATTCTATGATCTCATGAATCTACTTGAGAAGTAGATTTCCTGGAGAGAATTGCTCATTGAAGATATTTACTCTTTACTGGGACCCAATTAGGCTTAAGTGACTTGGGAAAAGCCCTGTGTAACATTAGCTGCTAAGTCCATTTTTATGCTAATCATAAATATTAGATTATAAGAAGGAAATATCACTTATTTTTGAAATAAAATTTGAAAAGGCAGTGCTTTTAATATTTTCTAAAATAAAATTATTTTATATAAGATTCCTACCATGAACCAGGATAGAGAAATAAGGACTAAATTTACCCTATGACAAAAAAAATAATTTTAAAACTGGACAACATATATGAAAAGATTATTTTCAAGATATTGGACATCAAGAAACAATGGATAGTGATCTTTGAGAGTCATGAAACCAAAGTGAGCCCTATGGTGCCACCAATTTACTGCTTGGAGAGAATTCACAGGAAGCAAGAGAAGAGAGCTAAGAGAAAGAGGGGAGGGGGGGGAGATCCAGAGATCTACAAAGAATCTTCTTTGAGTGTATAGCTCTTGTGTGAGAAAAGACTATCCAAGGCTAGGGAATAAAGATTCAAAGTGATTTATTATAGGACTGGCTCACACAATTATGGAGACTAAGATGTCCTATAATTTGCAATCTGTAAACTGAAGAACCAGGAAGTCTTTGCTATAATTCAACCCAAAACCAAAGGCTGGAGAATCAGGAGGCCAATAGTGTAAGTCCAAGAATGAAGGCCCAAGAACCAGGCAACAAAAAATGAATATCCCAATTCAAGTAAAAAGAGCAAAATTGCCCTTCTTCTACCTTTTTGTTCCACTCAAGCCCTCAAAAGATTAAATGAGGTCCACCCACATACTATAAATGAAAGAGATTTTTTCCCCTCAGTCTACTACTTCAAATGCTAATCTCTTTCTTTCCTTCCAAAATATCCTCACTGACACACCCAGAAATAATGTTTTACCAGCTATCTCGACATTTATTTGCTTATTCAAGATGATATATAAAATTAACCACCCAGATTGAATAAACAAAAAGGATTTTGCATCAGTAGTATAGGAATATTAATGCTAGATAAAATGCATTCTACTCCACCTAACAAAGTTTTAAATCATTACCAGAAAGGGTTGAACTGTTTCAAAGAAAATTAACTGAATCATAGAACTACAATAAGAATATTTATAGGAACAAAAATTACCCAACATCTAACAGATTAAAATTCATGATGTCTAGCATCAAGCAAAAACTACCTGCCCATGAAACAAAGCAAAAAATACAATTCAAAATCAAAACAAATATCAGTAAATTAATACCTACCAGAAATGAGAAATATGGTCAGTACACAGTAACATTAAAATTATACTACAGGTGCTCAAGAAGCTAAAAGAAAGATTATGTTACTTTGAGATATGGAAGATATGAAAATGAGCCAAATTGAATTTCTAAAAAATCAAAACTATAATGTCTGAAATGAAAAGTATGCTAAGATGAGGAGATGAGCAAACTGACAATGGAGAGCTGAGGTGGAGACAAGAACCAATTTAGGAATGTTTGTGTGCACTAAGGTGTGGGTGAAGCATTCTTTTCAGAGTGACTTGATAGAAAAGAAAGAGAAAGAAAAAAAGAAGAGAAATACTGAGGAGAAATAAAACAAAGGTGGAAAGGCAACAAGTTGTGATGCTGCCTTGTCTCACTGGACCAGGCAAATATTCAGATCTTGACTTTGTTACTTAGTTATTAGGGTCTTTCAGCAGGCCCATCCAACCTTCCTAAGTTCACTTCCTCTTCACTAAAATGGAGGTTTTAATAATTCTGGGTGTTTCTTCACAGAGTGTTATTGATGTCAATTCATTTATTCATGAAAACTTACCTGACACATTTTATGGAAATAAAAGATAAAAGACTCAATATTTACCCTTGTAGACTTAAAACCCTTTCTGAAAAAATGGCAGAGATGGATAGAGAGAGGAAAGAAAAATGATATGTTTTAACAGTATTGGAGGGTAGCAAGGGATGTAAATGAAAACCTGAAAGAGGCATATAAAATAGATTGTAACATGTTAAATGTATATTTGAAAGGGTATTTTGAAGAATACAGCTCCCAAGTTCAATACTGAAATATGCAGGGACTTTCTGCACATTCACAGAAATAATAGAAATGGTGAAATGGGTGAGAGTGTGAAGAAGAGAATTAAATAGCAATAGTAAAAAGAGCACAGCTTTGGAATCAGTAAGCCCAGGATCCGAATTTAAGGTATATTGTTCACTGTCTGAGTAATGACAGGTACTTTGCAGGATTAGTATGATGATTACTGACAGTTTATGGAAAACAGCAAAAATTCAATAAATAACAGCTGGTATAATGATGCTTATTTCAGTTATTGAGAACCTGAGGACATGTGCAAAGCATGAAGCCAAGAGGGAGTATTAGCATGATTATAGAGGTGGGATTAGAAGTTAGATTTTCAGAATTTTGAGTAAGAAATGAAGTTTCACCTTAGGTAATGGCAATAAGATTAGTGGCATGGGAGAGGGCCTAAGTAATGTCACTAGGACTTGGTCAGAGTGACATCTGCTTGGGCATGGCCTACTGGTTGTTCCTTTTCAGAGAGGAGGGAAATAAGACAAAGGAAAAAGGTTGCCTGGGAGATGTGGGGTAGAGGACAGGAACCAGCAAGAGAAAGCAAATTTGCTTCAATTTGAGGTGTTTCTGGTATATCCAAGAGGAGATGTTGAGAATAAGTATCTGAAGTGGGGATTTAGTTTTGAGGGTTGTCAAAACTCACAAGTAGTAATGGAAGCCGCTGGTGTGGATAATATCATCTTGGGAGAGCATTTCCTGGGAAGTGAGAAGAAGATCAAGGACAGAGCATTGAATAATAGTCAGTGGTGGGTTGAGAAAGAGAAGCTTCCTCGTGGAGGAAGGACAGTGCAAGTTCCAGGACTTGGCACACTCCCAGGTGCCTAGCATCTTTCTCTGCTCCCTTTCTGGGGCCTGTCTCCTATCTTAGACTGCCAGTCTTCCTGAGTTGTTCTGTTACACCCTTTTCAAGGACAACATCTCATTTATTAACCATACCTCCTCACTCCCTTCTCCCCTTCCTACCCTTCCCTTTTTCCTACCCACAAGTGTTTAGCTTCTCTGATAAACTAAATCACAAACAAACCCCAAAGGAGCACTAACCAATGATAATACAGGCCCTGTAGGTGAACAGGCTGGTAGAAATCTGTGCTTGGCAGGCTGTCCTTCTTAGACACCTAAAAATCACATCATTTAGTTCTTCCATGTACAACTCCAGTCCTTGAAAAAAGGCATATAGGAAATCAAAGAAGAAAAGAACAGACAAAAGGGAATGGAATTGCTACAACACCCCTCCATCCCCTCTTCTTGCAGGAGGAACAAACCAAGGGGATATTGAGGAGGTGGGAAGATACTTCCAAGCAGATGATTCTTCGGACAAAGGGAACCTGGTACTTCATTGTTACCATCTGGTACATAAAGCCATGCTGTTTTTCATGGAAAGCAGTAAGATTTGTAAAAGTATTATTACCAGCTGGATCTATTGAACCATCTGGATGCATAGGGCACTCAAGATTATCAGGTGGAACTACGCTGATCTGGGGGGGGGGGAGATCTAAATATTCATAAGTACCAAGATTTGAAAAGTAGACTCCAGTTTTTACCAGGTGTTCAGGCTTTTGAGTCAGAAAATATGTTTAGTGCCTTATTCTGAAAATATGGGAACAAAACCCCACCATTTAGAAGTCCCAAGAGATGGATTGCTCTCCCACTCAAATGGGGGCCCATAATCTTTCCTGCATCTGACTGGTGTTCTTCTAGTCTGTCTAGTAGGGAGCATATGAGAGGGCTGAATTCACAACCAGCACTATGCATAAGTAACTATTTCATCTATGGGCCTCTTTTATCTACAGCAGATTTTCATCTGTAGGTCTTTCTTATACATATGATTTCTAACTACTGCCTGGGGGAGATAAGAATGGTGTGAACTCTTCTATCTCCTACTCCTTCCCTACTCTTCTAAGCCTCGGAGTGTATATTAGGAAGCTGTATTAACACATAGTATGCACTTGATAGATTGTAACTGTCATCGTGTATTCCTATAGCATATATTCCACATACAGGATTCTCTTTCTCTCTAAACTTTTATTTCAAAAACTTTGCATACATGTAAGGCACATAGATTCCAATAGCCTACATGCAATATTGAGATGTTTCATCACTTACCAGGTCTGGTGTTTAAATCTGATCAAAGTTTGCTAATGGTCATGCTTCTCCCAGGCATCATAGGGATCTTGTCTTCCACCCAAGGAGGCTGCTGCTAGAAATTCCATTAAAACCACTGGATATCAACTCTAAGAAAGAAGTGAGACTACAGAGAGATTTTCATATATCTCACACAGGTTTCACTGGTTCTGGGAAGGAGCAAGGTAAACTGAACATGCCGATAATTAAGCATATATTTGAAAACTTGGACTCATAAAGGACCATCAACCACTTATTATTACCTTTCTAGAATTTCCCTTCTCTCCCTCCCTCTTTTTCTTCTCCTTCCTTTCTTCCTTCCTTCTGCCCTTCCTTCCTTCCTTCCTTCCTTCCTTCCTTCCTTCCTTCCTTCCTTCCTTCCTTTCTTCGAAGCTCCCTTTATTTTTCTTTCCTCCTTACTTCCAATAGTAATTACTGTATGCCTAATATGTAGCGGCTACTCACTATTGTAGGTATTGGGGATAAGAGAGTGACAACACAAACAAGACCCTATTCCTTAGGAACTTACATTCTGGGTAGAGGAGAGAGACATCAAACAGATGTGCCAATGAACAAGTTAACTTCAGATAGGAGTGGGAGCTATGAAAACAATAGAACAGATAACATAATAGGGGGTGACTAGAGTAAAAAGAGTGGGAGGGAGAGCTCTGAAGATTTGACATTTGCCCTGAGACCTGAATAACAAGAAGGATCTCACTTGGAAATTTGAGGGACTGAGCTTTCCATTCAAAGGGAACAACAAGTCCAAAGGCCTGAGGTAGAAATATATTTGGTGAGTTCAGGAATCAGAAAGGTGGTCTGTGAGGCTGATGTGTTTTAAAGGGGGAAGCAATAGGAGACAAGGTCAGTGTGGTGGTAAGGAGCCACATCTCTGTGTAAGCCTTGACAAGAACTTTGAATTTTGTTCTACTTTGAAGCCACTAATGGACCTTAAGGAGAGAAGATGTCATCTGATTTACATTTTACCAGATGGGTGGAGACTGGAGTGAAACAAAGCAATCTCATCATATTATAATCATTCTTATCATTGTATTTAAAAAAAAAACTGTGGCACCTCCATTCAATCTCTTGGCTATAGCCAACACTCATCATCAACTTGAAAGAACACATTTTGGTCCCATAGTAGAGGTTTAAGAATATAAAGCAGGTCCTAAAGACATTTCCAAGCAAGAAATTTGAATAACACATCCTAACTCATAATTTCTTAAATCCTGTTTTAGCCTCACCTACATTTTGACTCTCACAATATAGATAGTCTCAGCCCCATACTTCCCTATGCTACCCCCCCCCTTTACTGTACATTAAAATTGCCCAGGGAGCCTTTAAAAATCCATGTGAAGGCCTCCCTAAACTGTAATCCATTCAAACAGACTCTCCAGGGAAGGACCCAAGCTTTTTTTTTTTTTTTTTAATTTCCCCAGGTGATCTCCCTGAGCAACAAACAGGCAGCCACAGCCACTACCTCACAAAAACAGGCATAGCAGAAGCATCTGATGGTGGTGACAAGTGGCATGGGGGCCTCATGAAGTGTGCCCTCCTGCTCTGTGTACCTGGAGGGTCTGAAAGAAAACAGCAATGATGAGTTTTCAGCTTCTGGGGGCACACTGTGAAGGAAAGAATGCACAGAGCTCACACATGAGGCCACTCTGCCGTCAGAAGCAAGTTGCTCTGCAGTGGGACACCCAGATCTGCAAATGAAACCAGAGGACAGATTGCCTTTTTAGAAGGAACTTCTGGGGCCTTGACAAAGTCTATTTAAAAATAACAAATGAGACAAAGGATGGTTTCATCCAAATAGGATGCCTGTGCAAGTAGCATCATAAAGATAGATGCCACCCCTGCTCTGAAGTGCCTGACATCCCACAGAGCTCAAAATGTAAAAGCTAACACATCTTATCAAGCTCTAAAATAAGAGGCAGCTCTCCCACTTTCCTATTTATTTTATCTGTATGTCTTATGCTTAGCTGCTGGATTAAAACGAAAGAGAAAAGACAATAAAAAGATAAAAAGGCATAGCTGGATAATCAACATGAGCTAACCAAGCAAGTTTTCATTGTTTTCTGTAGTGGTGTTTAGCTTTAGTTGATTTTTTGATGATATAGGGAAATGGACAGAAGGAAGACAATGCTGTAGAGTTCTGAAATACTTTATTATAGTCTTCTCTGCATACTTTAACCCTGAATTATATGTTTCTTTACTTCAGATGTGTTGATCTTGCCAAAACTAGTACATGTCTTGAGAACATATTTCTTCCATGAATTAAACAGCACCTGTTCACAGGTACCAGTTGCCTAGTGATCACCACAGATCCTATGTTGAAGAGACCAGGTATACTTGTATCTATTTATATATTACTTATTTCCTTCCTGACTCTAGTCCCCAATCCTCCACTTTTATCTGTGTGTGTGTGTGTGTGTGTGTGTGTGTGTGTGTGTGTCCAAAGAAAGCACAAGGCTCTATATAGGCACCCTAGTAACTATGAAACTTCAATGTAGATTTTCAGAGGTCTTAGTTAATAAGGACATTATTTACCTATAAGAAGGGGATTGGATTCGATATCAAGGGAGGCTTAGTAGGTCAGTACCCAAATTCACATGGACCACAAAGTTGCTGGGAAATAAGTCACAGAAATCAAGGATGAATTTCCCCCACAGTCTAGATCCCTTAACAGGGGTATTTATAATCTGAAAAAGAGCAAAGCAACAGTCAGAGGGCAAAAAGTGTTGTAATACTTAGCAGCTGAGGGGTGGGGAGTCAGAACAGTAAGCATCATTAGCTACATTAAAGAAGTGCTTCTTTAAAGTTCTTTAAACATCACATGAGTGGTGTTCTTGGAATTGCCCAACATGCAAGCCCTCCCCAATATCTTCTGAGAGAGATGGTACCATGAATTACCTCCTTATATACAGATATTTGCAAGACAAAAATCAGAATCTATCACCAACTGCAATTCTCATTGGACCCAATAACCTGGAGTCCTGCTGAGTCTGAGAGCTTAGGAGTCCAGAAGCTTCAGAAGCCCACTATCCCTGTGGTCTAACAAGAATCATAGTCACTGTTATGAATAGAATTTAAATGATATAAGTTAAAGAATTTGAGGATTAAATGTCTCAAGAATTATAGTACTCCCCAGAAATTTCTCTAATGATTCCCTAGTCAGGGTAATTATCAAACTCGCCTGAGGAACTCATTGACAATGACACAGAGTTTCTGGATCCACTCTGTAACCATCAGAATCTCCAAATAAGGAGCCTTGGAACCCTTATTTATGAAAGGCTTCCCTGATGATATGCAACTGGTTTGGAAACCACTGTTTTATACTGACTAAAAATACAGGTTTTACACAGGCAAACAGCAAACACTTGACCTTGACTTTTTAAGAACTAATAAAGTCATCCATGCTTTCTTTGTCATTAATCAGGAGGTGTTGGTAGCATTGTCTGGAAAATAGAGTTTTTCACAGTCTCTAACTTATCTGCAGAACAAGGGCTTCTTAGGGTGGAAGGAGTAGAACTGATGTGTTGCTTTCTTCCCCATGGAATTTGCCCCCATGGATCTTACACTGGTTACATGTCTGAGATCTCAATGACTATCATAAAATTAACCTTCCCTCATCTCAGACAGGTGATAAAATAAATGAATCCTTTGCTATTTCTAGATTACTTTTGCTTTAAATCATCTCTGAGTAGGGCAAATCTTCATTGTAATCTTCAAACATTCTGCAAAGTTTAATGGGGGATCTCAATCTTTATACATCTACTGAAAAGAGGAGTCAGAGTTGGTGCTAAAAGAATGAAAAGGAGACCGGTGGGGAATTTTCTACCAGCAGGGCCACAGAGTTAGAAATAATTTATTAAAAAAGAGTTCTGAAGAAATGGGAAAGTTTAAGCAACAATATATGGCTTAGCATAAGAGGCCAAGAAAAAACAATAATAAAAACAATAATGACAAGATATGTAAAATGTGGTATGCTTTGGTAAAGTGGAAGCAGGACTGTGGGTCTGGCGGTACCTTGTCCTTCTTAGCTAACACCTTGTCCATGGTTTCGTTATGGCACTACAGGAGTTATGATTCATGATGGTTCCTCTTCTAGGTGGTCAACTAGCTGAGCTCAGGGAATATTCAGCTTGGGTGTCCTGGTACAAAGACAGCTCTTAATAAATGTTGAATGAATGGGCAGCCTTGAAGGCATTACCCATGGAATGGTCTTGCAGATGTTCTGTGACTTAATAAAATGTTGAAAATGACAGGAAACTGCCAGTAAAGTCTGAGTCTTGAGAAGTCTCTAGAATGAAATACTTTAGAATTATCCCTAAGAGGTTATTAAGCCATGTGTGGTTCTTGTTTTATTTTTTGAATAAAGTTATGTTTTTATTAAGCATACAAGAAACTATGCCATAGCTTCTGCATTGCAGCCGTATTTCCTGGGTTTAGGCTTTGTGGATGATCTCAGTGCACCGCATTTACAAGATACAGGGTAAAAGGATGCGCCCCATGGGTGTCTGTGACTGGTTTTGTTAATAACTGTTTTCCTTTTCTCATTATCACCTGACATTTTAGAAGCCAAATGCTGTTCCACACTTTATTAACCTCTAACTACTAGACTGAACTGAGGTTTAGAACAAAATAAGAGTAAAAATGGAAAAACATGCAAGACTGAAATGGCACAACTAGAATGACAACTTTAGCACATTCACCTGCTGACACCTGGAAATTAAGGGACCATCACTTACTCAGAGAGAGAGAAAGAATGGTGCAGAGAGCCGGGGAAAGACCTACCCCTAATACATCATATATTCCCCAACTAGTAGGTTTTCTTTTGCTACTTGTGTTGTCAGTTGGCACTGTACCAGTCAGCTATTGCTGCATAATAAACCACCACTCAATTCCAGTGACATACACTAAGGTGTTGGTTTCACTCACATGTGGCTGAGATAGGCAGGGGTGACTGGGTGGCTCCAAGCTGCCCTGGCCTATCTACATATGTCACTCTTCCTGCTCCAAAGGCTACCCTGGGGAAGCTTTATCATGGCGATGACAGAGAGACAATAAGGTCCACAACAATCAGGCAAGAACATTTCAAAGGAAATGAAATTTGAAATTATGAAATTGACATCTCATTAGCCAAAACAGATCACATGGCCAATTCCAAACTCAAAGGATGGTGATATATATATATATATATATATATATATATATATATATATATATAATCTTTCCACAAAAGTGGCAGAGGAGGAAGTAAATATTTTTAAATGACAATGGAATATTTACAGGCAGAGCCCAAGTCTGTTGCAATTCAATAGTAATTAAAATAATTAGCCAAAACCGGTTTAGCTCAGTGGATAGAGCATCGGTCTGAGGACTGAAAGGTCCCAGGTTTGATTCCAGTCAAGGGCATGTACATTGGTTGAGGGCACATCCTCAGTAGGAGGTGTGCGGGAGGCAACTGGTTGATGTTTCTCTCTCATCAACGTTTCTAACTCTCTATCTTTCTCCCTTCCTCTTTGTGGAAAAATCAATAAAATATATTTTTAAAAAGATAATTATACTAAGGAGGTGGGGGGATTTTTATATCATTAAGTATTTACTCTCATCCATTGCTGATAGGACAGTGAATTAATACAATCTTTCTACAATACACATTAGCAATGTTTTACCTGTTGACTTCTAAGAATTGTCCTGGGATGCAATATTCCAATTTTGTTTTTTGGCTTTTTTCGGGGAGAGGGGGGTGGAGAGTATTTCCTAATTTTGTTTTAAAATCATGTAGGTATAGTATTCATATTAAGATTATGTAAAAACATATACTAAAATATAATAATAGTTATTATGGGTAGAGACAGTTTTCCTATAAAATCCATTCTACTTTTCCTCCTTACACTGGAGAAAACAGATTATCCAGAACTACATTTGCCTGTGTCTAATAAAAGCCATCTGACATAGTTCTTGAAAACAAAATGTGAATAGAAGAAATAATGTGTGTCCATAAATTCTTTCATGAGGGTTCTTTCCTCTCTTCCTGATGGCTGGAGTGGTGATGGCTAGAATAAACGGATAAGGCACATTGAAGTTCACAGAACTACTTTGTTTGAAATGTTCTCCTTCAAATTCTTATGAGAGGAAATTAATTTTTATAATCTCTCCCTCAATTTTAGGATGACTTCATTATAGCAACTCACATAAACCCTAATGCAGTAGGCTTACTAATTATTTTAATAACTTCTATATGGTTTTCTGCATTTTCCAAAATTTCTATTTTGAATAGTAATGTATAATTAACAGAAGAAATAACAAATATTATTTTAAAACCTAGACATCTTACTCCAAGAATTCCTGAAAATAATTAATCACAAATGTTTTGAGCCGGTACTATTTTTCCCCTTTCATTCTTTTTTTAAATTTTTTTTTATTTTATTGATTATAGTATCACATAATTGTCCTCATCCCCCGATTCCCATCCCAAACCCCTCTCTACATATGCCCTCACCCCCCTGTTGTCCATGGCCACTGGCTAGGCCCATCTGCATACACACAAATCCTTTGGTTGATCTCTTTCCCTTACCCTCATCCTCCCCTACTTTCCCTCTAAGGTTTGAGAGTCTGATCACTGCTTCTCTTTCTCTGGGTCTGTTTTTATTGATCAGTTTGTGTTGTTCATTATTTCCTCTAGATATGTGAGATCATGTGATCTAAGAAATACCCTTGTAAGAACCTAAACTGAGACAAGCCATAATGGTTATGCTGAGAGGCAAATGAGTCAGTCTGTAGTGAGTTCCTTTCTGGGCCAACAGTTCTTTTGAGTCCCAATTTCAATGTCAAATAGTTCTTTATGTGTATACATCAGCCATGGTATTTCAGATCTGGTTGGTGGACAAATGGTGGTGATGCAGGTCTTACCATCTCTGGTTTGATCCTGGGCATCCTTCAGCAACAGGCAGCTGCTGTATGCTGGTATGGTGAGGCGTTGTCAGCATCTTCCATCTCTGAATTGTGTCTCTTCTGTCTTCATGGCTGGAGCACTTCTATCTATTCCTCTCTGTTACAGGATTCCAGATGGTCTCGGAGTTGTTTTCTGAAAATATACAAACATATTCTCGACCAAAAGTTAATAAAGGCATATTTTCTATAAATTTGACTTAGGATCCCTTTTCATTTTTCCCCCCAAATGATTTTCCTCTGGCTTGTTTTGACATCATGTGAACCTAAAGCAGTCATAGTTTAGAGCAAATAATTAAAATGTAAAAACTATCAAGATTACATTATTAAAATTTCCAAAAGTTTCCTATTACTTAAATTAAGAAAGAGGATGACAGTGGAAGAATATAATGTAAAGAAAAATATCCTGTGAATAATTTACACCACTTTCATTCTTAATTTATTTATGGGGCAGGAGAGCAATGGTAATATTTTCCCCATATTTCCAGGTCTCTTTTTAACCAAGAGAGTTTGGAAATAGAATGTAAAGTTTAGAGCTCAGGCCAAAATGGGTTTAAAATTTCTTTTGAGATTTGGGTAAGTTATCTAACCTCTCTGAGTCTCAATTATAAAACTTGCAAAATCTTGTGAGGATTAAGTGAGTTTATGAAGGAATACACAGCCTAACTGTAACTATTCCATGAGCTGTAAATTTTCTTCACTTCATAAAATGTGACCACTTGAACCAAACACTTGATATTGAGAAATGTGTCAAATATACAGCTTTGTCTTCTTGAGCTTGTGCTTTGACCTCTCGTCCAAAAGGTTACACTCCTCTGGAAAGTAGAATTATAACATTACTTGACTGAATATGCACTGGAGTCCACTTCCCTGTTAGTAGCTGGCCAATCGGATTAGGGAGGGAATGTCGTGACAGGCTTTCAAGATTACCACACATCCCTCCCCGCTCCTCTCCAGCTTATATTTTGCAAAATACATTACAGCCCAGGCTGAGAAGTGTGTTGCTCTTGTCAGGAGTTTGAACCTGCTTTGTGGAAACACAATTTAAAAGTAAGATGGAGGGGGAGATGTAAACAGAAAAAAGCCACAGTCTGCAAAAGCACTGAATGGGAATTTCATTGCATATGGTTTCTGAAAAGCCTAGAAATAACATGCACAGTCATGAAGCTCAAATTAAACTCACTAATTCCTACAACCACACATAACCTTTCATTTATGCTGTACCTCTTCCCTTTTATTTAATTAGAATATTAAATCTATCTGAAATCTAATATTTGACATCCACATCCATAGACCCACATCCACACACACACACACACACACACACACACACACACACACGCTTTAGGTGGTAAATCTTTAATGAAATATTTAAAGACTTTTGTCTCTGTTTTTCTACTTTTTTTTCAGGATCTCTCTCTCTCTCTCCTCTTGTCTTCCTCTCCCTCTTCCTCTTCCTCTCCCTTCCTCCCTACTCAAATCTAACTTTTCCACCATCATCTCTCTTGACCTCACCTCCTCCCAAGTTTCTTTGGTCTTGTCTTCTTTATACTTTCCTGTTTTGTATGTTCCAAATTTCATATACCCCCATTTCTGATCTTGTCAAGGTAAATGTTGTGAGGTTGTCAGAAGGGATGCATTCACTTAATGTTCTCACTTGCATGAAGGTTAGCTTTGAGTAAACTCTCCAGAAATAGCTCCCACTGAAGAAGCAAAATAAGGACCTAAGGAATAGATGAGTTTTAATGTATATGCCCTTGCAGATACCTAGCTTGTGGTAATAATTACAATTCTGCCAAGTATGCTTTTCTCTCAGGGACCATTTGAATTCTTGTGTCAGAGAGAAGGTACTGAAACCAGTATAATGAATGTCTGAAACCATACTCTCTATTTCGGGTTGATTTACTGCACTGCTAGCAAAGCTGCATTTCTCTGGAGCAAATAGAGTCATCAGAGATGAAATCTGGGGACCAGGTGCCAGGTCAGGATTTCCCCAAGGTTGAAGGTGAGGAACTGTGAAGGACATTCACACAAAGACAAAGGGAGACCAGAGCGCTGGTCCGTCACCAGGGGGAGCAGCTGGTTCTGGGAGGGGAGGGAGCATATGTGTTTTAAAAACCTGAGCACCTTAAAAACCTGTGCACCTCAGTGGGTCTTCCTGGGTTCTAAGGAGCAGTCTGCAGGAAGCTGCAGGAGAGTTAGAGATGTTGTACCAGTCCCATTGTCAGCACAGGAGTGGTAGGGGAGAAACAGGTGAAGAGAGCTGCTCCAGGAAGAAAGCAAAGCCCTGCATAAATAGAGGGGTTATGGTCATTAATAATATAGGTAACATTATGGAATGTATGATCCTCCATATATTGTATACATTATTGCATTTAACTATAGCAAGATGGCCTGCCTGTCAGAGAAAAGCAATGAGAGTTAAAAAATTAGAATTCTAGAGAACACTGGGAGAAACAGGGACACGGGTCTCAGCGATGAAGTACAGAAAAGCACTGTAGGCAGCTAAAAGTAAGCCATTAGGTAAAGTGATGCTGTTCCTTTGGGGCCACTTCTCTCATGAATAAATGCTCATGCAAGTTACGAGCCATTGCACACTGTGTCGGCACTGAGCCAAGCAGTACACACGTGTTTTCTCTCTCTCAGTCATCGTGGGGAGTCTAGATGGAGACATCTTAGAAGAAAAGAAAGTAGGTTTTGACAATTTTAGAAACTTCCCCAAGATTATACCGCTGGAAAGTGGCTGAGCTAAAATTTAAACCCAGAACAACTTTCCCCCCAGGCTCTGTCCTTTAATCGCTGTGATATGCCATCTCTGGTCTTGCCTTTTTCTATTCCTACCTGAAGTCTCACTGTTGGAGATCAGCCTTCTTCACACTTCTCACAAATCTGACTGTGTTCCTATTACTGTGACTGAAACTATGAAACAAATATTCCATTATTTTTATCAGGACAGAACATCCTAAATCCTTCTCCCCCTAAGGCACAATTTGACACCACCTTAAACTCAGAATAAGCATACCATACTCTTACCAATCTCTTTCACACTTCAGATCAGATCAAGTTGGTTTTTTTTTTGTCCCAAAGCCCAATACTAAATCATATAGCTCAATTTTGTGTCATACTATCAGCTTACATTTCCTTTAGCACCTGTCATCCCCATGGATACCAAAGCAAATTACAGCCATAGACCAATATGCATCTATGTATAAGTGTCTCTTCACCCGCCTGGGAACACAGTTTCTCAGAGTATTGAAGAATTACCTGACAGTTCTAAAGAAGAATGAAGAAAGCAGAAAATATCCATTTAAATCAGAATATTCATTGTGCTGCATATTTACTTAAAGCATGATAAATTTGAAGCTAGAAAATATTATAACTATATATAGAATTTTTAATACTGTAAGGTTAAATGTATCATTTAACTATTACATCCTTGAGTTTAAAAAAAAACAATTTTAAAAATGTAGCACTCTGCTAACAGCCTCTCTAATTCTATTTTCTATATTAAAAAATCAAATGTGTATTTGCTTAATGAGATTTGTGTTTCTGTAGTGCCCTGAATGCCACACGTTCCTTTTGAATAATGACAATGTTTTTCATCACAGACAAAAGGGGAAAAGTCTTCCCATCCATGACATTTATTAATTTTTAATTACAAATAATTCAACACATATTAAGCATCAAGTATTTTAGACATTTTTTTGGCGATTGAATGCAAGAAGTAGGGGTAAGAATATAAACAATAAACAAGATGTAAAACCTATATAAAGAAACTCAAACTATAACAACAAAAACAGAGATAAACTATCTTTATATATATTAGACATGATGTAGTTACAATATGTACAAAGTTTTGTGGGGCATTGAAGAGGAAGCAATGAATTCTCCCTGGGGAAATAGGGAATGACCAACAGAGGAGATGCTACAAATAATAGTATTGGGAGAAAGTTCCCCATGAGTCTCTCATGATTGTGCATAGCTTGTGGAAAAGGCATTGCCTATTGTTTCATACTATCTTTTCAAGGATGTCTGACATGCCAAGCACCCTTGGAAGATAGAGCTAATGTCTCCCTCCTGAGAAAAAAAGGGCATATTTCCTTATTTCCCAGTATAATGAAGACAGTATTTCACTTGGAAGCAAAAAAAAAAAAAAAAACAAGGTATGCTTTCAGCTCGTTATAAAAGAAGCATATGCCCTAAGCTTGAGGTTCTTTAGCTGCAATGTAACAGCTGAGTAACACTGATCTGGGCCCCTCCACTTCAAACCCACAGGACTTGGAGGGAGGGATGAAGATGAGGTGATACAAACAGAACCCTCAAGGTCTTTGTTCTGCCATAAGTATTAAAGTTCTTTGTCTCTGCCTCAAGAGTCTCGTGTCTTCTGACAGCATCCATGAAATACTGACACGCTAACTTGTTAGTTGATAAGGTCAGTCTCAGACCTTCACATTTCTTTACAGAAAGTCTTTACTACAAACTGTGCTGTCTTTACAGCAAACTGTCTTTACTACAAATTGTGCTAGATACTTGTCTACACACTTTAAACTTATTAACTCAACAGTGTTATAATATAAGTACAACAGACCCCCCCCCACACACACACACCTGTTCACAGTTTCACTTTTTGTGGTTTCAGTTACCCATGGCCAACTGCAGTCCAAAAATATTAAATAAAATTTTTTCAGAAATAAATAGTTTATAGATTTTAAATTGCACACCATTTTCAAGCCATCCTGTTCCGTCCCACCTTGGACAGGAATCATCCCCTAGATAGCCATGCTATATAGACTATTTCCACAGCAGTCACTTAATAGCCATCTAGGTTATCAGATTCACTGTTGTAGTATCACAGTGCTTGTGCTCATGTAACCCTTATTTTACCTAATAATGGCCCCAAAGTGCAAGCGTAGTTTAAACTTGATCATAAGTATGCAAGTATATAGCATAGTGTGTGTCAAGTTCGGTATGATTTGCAGTTTTAGGCATCTATTGAGTGTCTTGGAACACACCCCCACAGATAAGGAGGGACTACTCTACTATTGTTACTAGAGAAGAGATTACATGAGAAACTGGGAGATCACATGAGCAGCAGAGATAGGATATGAATCTGCAATCTGGACTGAGAGTCTGTAAACTGCACTGTTCAACTTTGCTCCCTCCATAATCAGGAGCTCAATGCACTCCTTTGCTGATGGGTGTGATGTTGTCATTACTTACAGTCTGGTTCCTTCATTAAAAGACTCTGTTCAGATTATAAGGAATTATGACAAGTCCTCTTGGGAGAGTCGGAAACAGTGTCCAAGGCCATGGAAATGGGATGGCAGTATCCAGGGAAGATATGACACAAGACTGATCTATATGATTTAGTATTAGGCTTTGGCACCAAGAGAGCTTGATCTGACCTGAAGTGTGAAAGAGATTGGTAAGAGTGTGGCATTCTTATTCTGAGTTTAAGATGGTGTCAAATTGTGCCTTAGGAGGAGAAGGATTTGGGATGTTCTGTCCCGATAAAAATAATTGAATACTGTATTTGTTCAGGTAGAGGAAAAAGCCAATAAAGGAAATTGACAAGACCTAGCCTATCTGTAGAACGGAACCAGACCAGTGTGTTGTTAGAAGTGCTAGGATCTGAAAATGTTTCAAGGTAAGGTGGTTTATGCATTTGGCCACATAAATATTGCCACAATGTTCATGAGGTAGCTTTGGTGGAATGATGAAGACAGAAGCTAATTTAGCAAAGAAAGAGAGAAACTAGTTATATAGTTAACTTTTGCTAGAAGTTTTGGTTGAATGGATGTTAACTAGAGAGATATGAAGACATGACAAGGTTTCTTTTTCTTTTTTTAATTTAGATGGGAAATAACAAAACAGTTGGCTATGACGTCATTGAAATACAAAAATGATATGTTCAGACGAGATCGGGCGCATCCAAGGTGGTATGGCCATAGACCAAAAATGATATGTTCAAAGAAAAGATAACCAAAGTAGAAAAATGCCTTATAAAGTAAGAGAGCATATAATAAAAAATAAAAATAAATGGGTTGGGGTGGCTAAAGAGAAGAGACTAATCCACAAAGATGTCTAGCAAGTTAATGGCAGTGCAGGGACTAAAATCAGGCCTGTATCTTCTCTCCTCAACTGTAACTTATTTCAAATACCATTTGATGTTGCTTTTTCATCCCAGCATTCACTAAAGAGGAAAAGAGAAAGACACAGTAATGGTTTCTTAACAATTAGATTTCTCAAATTAGATTTCACTAGGAAATCACAGTTTTTCAGAGAACACTCTTTGAAAATGTAAATCTAAGTAAGGGACAAAATAAAATACACGCCAGAGGTCATTCTAATTTAACATTGGTATTTTTATTCCTGGATTTGCATGGTTCAGTGATTGAGGTGAGCTGAGCCAAGAGTAGCTTTACAACAGAACTCAGGTTTCTATTGTCTGACACAATTTCCCAGCACATCAATTCCCCAGGATGCTGGATGCTTCAGCTATTTTGCATTATTTTCTCTGGTCGTCCCTTCCTGTCTATGGGACCTTTATGAAGTTATTGCCTACTTTTCCCAGCTTCTGCCTGCAACTGCAACTGAACATTAGGAGACCACCACCAAGAAATAGAGAATGTGGAATACAGTTCCCATCTCATCCAGGACCATTGTAAAGCATTAGATATATTAATTACAAAAAAAAAATACTTGTCAAGTACATACTCAATCAATAAACTTTTAATGAGTGAATTCTGGGCCACAAACTAAATAGGGCTACCTTCATTCTAAGTTGCAAAGTCATGTTCTAATAAAAGTGGGGGGAAAAGAAAAAAAAAAAAACTCCAAAGAATCTTACATAAGGGGGAATGAGTTCTGTTCATTTATTCTGACAAGTGTGATGGAGTTTTAATGACAAAAATATTTAAGAGTACACAGATAAACTTACTGTTGTACATCAAGTAAAATTAATAAAATAATTACAATGTTAACTCTCACTGAGATATCTGGCAGCTTATTCTTACCATTTTTGTACACACACACAAATGTAATACCAATAAATTTTTTTCTGACATTTAAAAACAAAAAATTGGCCGAAACCGGTTTGGCTCAGTGGTAGAGTGTAGGTCTGCGGACTGAAAGGTCCCGGGTTCGATTCCGGTCAAGGGCATGTACCTTGTTTGCGGGCACATCCCCAGTAGGGGGTGTGCAAAAGGCAGCTGATCTATGTTTCTCTCTCATCGACGTTTCTAGCTTTCTATCTCTCTCCCTTCCTCTCTGTAAAATATCAATAAAATATATTTTAAAAAAATAAAAACCAAAAATTTGCTTTTCATCATTCTTATCTATGTACAATCATCTAGAATTTTCCATTTTTATCACAGTAAAAACGGGAAATTCTATACATAAATATATTTTATCTCCTCAAGAAGGTAGTAATATCTTGATGCTAATTACTCTGACTTTATTCTTAATGTATAATCTCTCTCATTATTGCCTCTTGGTGAGTGTTCTACATACACTGCCCACTCAGATGCAGCCAGTGCCTCAGCTGGAGTGGAAGCCAGGTCTGGGATGAGGTAGAGGTAGAGGTGGGGAAGCTAGTGTTGACATATAGACAAATCAGGATGTACAACAAAGGATTAACATGTGGAGCATTTCACATGAACTAATTGGAAAGAACCAACTGCATTTAGATGTGGGAACCTAAGAACAGAAAGATTAAGATACTTCAGATTAAAAAGGTAAGGGATAATGTTTTACAGGTTGTCCAAAAAGATAAAATATTAAACATGACTGCTCAATTTTTTTTCTACAGGTTCCAGAAGATTTTCCAAAGGTAATATAAACTCTGAAATATGTTTTGAGACTAGTTATTAAATTAAATGATACTTTTTAAAGTCTTTGGCATTCGTGACTTTTCACAGAGACATAAGAACTAGAGAATATTATGCTAAGCAAAATAAGCCAGTCAGAGAAAGATAAATATCACATGACCTCACTCATATGTGGAACATAATGAACATCATAAACTGATGAACTAAAATAGATCCAGCCTAAGCCAGTTTAGCTCAGTGGATAGAGCCTGGGGACTGAAGGGTCCCAGGTTCAATTCCGGTCAAAGGCATCTATCAGTAGGGGGTGTGCAAGAGGCAGCTGATCTATGTTTCTCTCTCATTGATGTTTCTAACTCTCTGTCCCTCTCCCTTGTTCTCTGTAAAAAATCAATAAAATATATTAAAAATAAAATAAAATAAAATAGATCCAGAGACATAGGAGCATCAAACAGACCATCCAGGGAGAAGGCATAGGGAGGTTTATGGGGGTGGGAGAGGGGAGGTGAGAGATCAACCAAAAGACTTGTATGCATGCATATAAGCATAATCCATGGACACAGTCAGTAGGGAATGAGGGCATGTGTTGGGGGAAGAGGAAACTAGCGAGGAGAGGTCAATGGTGGGGAAAGGATTCATACTTAATACTTTAAACAATAAAGAATTTTTTTAAAAAAATAAAGAGATGATTAATTCATAAGAATGTACATAATCCTACCAAGTTAAAATTCTTCTAAAAGGAATGAGGGAAATGAACTACTTCCTCATATCAGCACAAAACTGTCTCCAGAGTTAAATAAAGTTCAATAAGATTGTAGTGATCCTAGAGCCTGGGTCCAGGTCTACCTTGCAGTATGAATATTGAGTGTAAAAAATCTGTGGCTCAGAGGTTGATGGTTTTGATTCTCTACCATCTGTGCTCCTAGAGCAGCATCTGTTCAGCCATTGGAACCAGAATAATTGCATTGAGCTAGTCATCATTCAGAATAAAACCCTACATTTTAAATTATCAAATATTTAAAGTGAGGGGAAAATTGAACATGGAGAGCACCTTATCCTGCTGTTTTAATACAATCAGCTTCAATTATGGTATTTAGCAAAATCATCTCCATATTATGGAAGATCACCATGCCTGTTCTCATTAATGATTTTTACATGCCACTTTGTCTAAGTAATCATTCTATTAATTTGCTTACTCCAAGGAGGGACAATTAACAGACACAGTCAGCTGCGTTTTAAATAAACATTACCTGAGACTCACAACAAGATGGCGGCAGAGGTAAAAGCCTAACTGCAGCCGCACTCAACAATTTCAAAAAATACAACTAAAATATAGAGTGGACACTATCCAGAACTACAGGAAAGTTGACTGACTGGGAATTCTACAACTAGAAGGAAAGAGAAAACCAGAAGGAAAACCAGAGGAGCTGTAAAAGCCTAAGGTACGGAGGCACAGTGCGTGCGCAGGGAGAGGACGGAGCCGGAGAGGAGGGGAGGCTGAGTGCCTGGCTGGCGTTCCCTAGAGGGAAGGAGATAAAAGCTCCGGACCGTGCTGAACCCCAACTCCGACTGCACTGAAACCCATTTCTGGGTGAGACCCTGGGCTCCAGGCTCACACAGAGGGAAACTGGGCTGTAAGGCAGAAGCTCAGCGGAGCAGTGGCGAAAGGCAGAGCCCTGGAGTCGCGCACATTGCGCGCAGAGGACAGACTGTTTGCTGAGCTGCTGAATTGCCCCAGCGGGAAGGACTCAAAAGCTCAGGAATGTACTGAACCCCAGTTCTTACTGCACTGAACCCCAGTCCTGGGCAAAACCCTCGGGCTCCAGCCTCATACAGAGGGAATCTGGGCTGTAAGACAGAAGCTTAGGGGAGCGGAGAAAAGCAGAGCCCCTGAGTCGCGCACATTGTGCGCACAGAGGACAGACTCCTGCCCTAGCGGGAAGGAGACATAAGCTCCGGACTGTTCTTAACCCCACTTCCAACTGCTCTGAACCCCAGTTGTGGGCTTGTTGGAGGAGAGACTACACTGTCTGGTAGTGGGCGAAGCTCTAGGGTGCCTTTCTCTCCAAGGTGCTTGCAGCGAGTACCAAAGGACACTGAGGTACACTGAGACTCAGGAACCTCAGAGGGCGGGGCTAACCGGAAGCCAAGGCTGAAGGCTCCACCCTGAAACTGCCCCATCCAAGCTGAACTCAGAGAGGCTTTTGCAGGTTTCCAAGTCTAGTGGAATAAGGTTGTCTCCTGGCATAGACACAGCTGATCCTCCCAACCTACCAACTCAGGGAAGCAGTGAAAATGCCGAAACGAGGAAACAGATCACAAACGAAAGAAATGGAGGACAAAAAGCGACTGGATATAGAGTTCAAAGCCACGCTTATAAGGTTGTTCAACAATCTCTTAGAAAAGGCGGATAAAATAAATGAGACCTATGAGGATATGAAAAGGGATCAACTAGAAATAAAGAATACATTCTCTGAAATAAAAAATATTATACAGAGTCCTAAAAACAGATTGGAAGATTGCAAGAATCAAGTCCAATATTTGGAACACAAAGAGCCAGAGGATACTCCTCCGCAGAAGCAAGAAGACAAGAGAATCCAGAAAGTTGAAGATGGTGTGAGAAACCTGTGGGACAACTTCAAGCGAACCAACATCAGAATTATGGGCATCCCAGAAGATGACAGAGAGCAAGATACCGAAAACATATTGAAAGAAATAGTGACAGAAAACTTCCCCCACCTGGTGAAAGAAATAGACTTACACGTACAGGAAGCACACAGAACCCCAAACAAAAGGAATCCAAAGAGGACCACACCAAGACACATCATAATTAAAATTCCAAGAGCTAAAGACAAAGAGAGAATATTAAAAGCAGCAAGACAAAAGCAGGTAGTTACCTATAAAGGGGCACCCATACAACTGTCAGCTGATTTCTCAACAGAAACCATGCAGGCCAGACGGGAATGGCAAGAAATATTCAAGGTGATGAATAACAAGAACCTACAGCCAAAAATACTCTACCCAGCAAAGCTATCACTCAGAATCGAAGGCCAGATAAAGAGCTTCACAAATAAATTTAAGCTAAAGGAATTCATCACTGCCAAGCCAGAATTATATGAATTGCTGAAAGGGGTTCTTTAGGAAGAGGAAGAAAATAAAGATAAAAATATGAGCAAACACGTAACTATCAACAAGTGAGTCTAAAAACCAAGGGAAGTAAAAATCATGATGAACAATATTAACTGGTGAATATAATAGAATCAGAGGTATAGAAGGGGAGTGGACTGATGATTCTCGGGGAAATGGGGAGTGGAGCGGGGCGGGAAGAGACTGAACATAAACTGCACCTATGGATGAGGACAATGGGGGATGGTGAAAGGGCAGAGAATTGAATGGAAACTTGGTGTAGGGGAGCAATTGGGGGGGGGATGAAGAACATTTGTAATAATATGAACAATAAAGATTTAGTTTAAAAAAAATAAATAAATAAAAAATAAAATAAATAAATAAACATTACCACATTACCTCAGAGGTAGTATCTCTGGAAAGCAAGCAAGAATTAAACCCCGGGCTTTAACAAATGTTGGCCTCTCACCTAACTCAGTGGTTTCTCAAGTTTAAAGTTTGGAGGAGAAATAAAGCTGTCATAATTAAATATGCCTACCTGTCCACACATTATTTTAAAAAGTCCTCTAACAGAGTTTTTCAAATTCTGATGCACTACTCAATTTTTATTCTCTCAACGGGAAAAAAAATAAAATGCATTTTGTGCTAGTGACTTTGCAGTTAAATCTAAGTCAATTTTTCAAAAGTCTCTGAAATATCAACAAATTAGTGTCTATTCAAAAAAATTTCTTTACTTATTCTAATCAAGTTGATATCTCATAACCCATACAGAACTACATTGGTATTCTGCAAAGAGGTTACTCATGAAATTGAAAAATGGGACGTGTCTAGGCCTTGATCATAATATATCCCAGGAGGAATGATTTGCAAGCAAGACATTACTTCCTCTCACACAAAATAAGTGGATAACTTGTAGGCTGCCATCTGCTCACAATTATAGCATAAATAATTAAATATTCAAAGAATCTTGGCTTAAATAAAAATGCAAGAATAGTTTGTGCTTTGTCAGAGAGGGCAAATAAATTTCATCTTATATACAAACACCAGTAAATTGATGATGCAGATTCAGGTGTTGTGTAAAGAAAGATTCTGAGGTCACATTGATGTTCAATGGAAAAGAATACCTTAATGCCATGATCAGCAAACTGTGGCTTGCAAGCCACATGCGGCTCTTTGACCCCTTGAGTGTGACTCTTGCACAAAATACCACGGCCTGGACCAGTCTATTTTGAAGAAGTGGCGTTAGAAGAAGTTTAAATTTAAAAATTTTGGCTCTCAAAAGAAATTTCAATTGTTGTACTGTTGATATTTGGCTCTGTTGACTAATGAGTTTGCCAACCACTGTCTTAATGGATAGTGACATCCACAAGAAACACAGAAAGGTTGTGTGTCATGAATTTACTATTTCTGGGATAGATCCTTGTGGCAGATTAAAATGGCATGTTGTAGATGATTATAGGCAGTTTCCATTCCAGGAAGTTTAAACTAAAAGAGACACTATTTGGGGAGAGGGGGGAGGGGGGAAATGGGAAGGGAACTCTTGAATACGGAGAGAAGACAGTGACTCCTGAGTTCCCATGACCTATAAGAGCTTGGCCCCTTCCAGGACCTGGAAAAAAGAAAAGGAAAGTTGCTTCTCAGCCCAGAATCTCCAAATATGCCAGATTATCAGAATCACCTGTATAGAAACCAAAATCTCCCTGGTTAGAAACTAAGACTCCTGTTCCCATTCCTGGCCTGATAAATTAAAATATCTGCATCTAACCAAAGTCTTGACCTCTAATTTCTACTGAGTAAGAACTTTGACAATCTTCCCTCATCCCCCAAGCCCCCAATGGGTTAAATGTATGGAGAGGATCAAGTTCATTCTCGAGGAGAGAATCCTAGATCATGGGAGGGAGGCTGAAGCATGCCCTGTCCCACAAACGCCAAGACAGGCTGCATTAGAAGGGAATGCAACCACTGTTTAAAGTGAAGGAAGATTTTTGCCAAAAGTTGTTTACCTGTTTAGAATATCACATCATTGCCCTCCAGAATGCCTAAGGTATGGCAGTCGAGCACACTCCTGCATCTGTTGGCTATGTCCTGACGCCCATTTAGCCCCAGTACATTCACAAGGATACAAGCATCACATTCCTTAATTCTTCCTGCTGTGGCCAGATGCCCCTTCCAGCCTACTGAAAAGGCTCTCAACAAGAACTCCCATACTGCTAAGACAATGTGTGTTCTTTTTGTCCTCCTGTGGATGACTAGGCATCTGAAACTCCACTCTCTCTTGCTTTTCATTCTCAGTCACCTCCACAGTCTGCTCACCTTATTGAGGTAGCCTTAACTCACCTCTCTTGTCACTTTGTGCCGTCTCTTTTGGAGTCAACCATATACATGGTTCCAATATGTTCCTGCAGCACTGTTCCACACGGCTCTGCAAGGAACTAGTGTCCACTAAGGTGCTGCCAGTTCTTCTTTGAAAAGTGTTCTGTGATCAGATTAGTTACACTACCCTCCCTTTGGACATAACCATCAAGGTTAAGAGTATAAGGTCTCATCAAAAACTTATGGATGTCATTTAAAAAAGAGAGAGATACCAAGTATTGGGGAGAATATGGAAACAAGAGAATCCTTGTGCATGTAAATTGGTGCAGCCACTATTGAAAACAGTATGGAGATTCCTAAAAAAAAATAAAAAATATATATAATTACCATAAGACCCAGCAATTCTACATCTGGGTCTGGGTATATATCCAGAGGAAATGAAAACAGATACCAAAGGAGTATCTGTACTCACATGTTCATTGCATCTTTATTCATAGCCAAGCTATGAAAACAATTCAGGTGCTCACTGATAGATGGATGCATAAAGAATATGCAATGGTACACATGCAATGGAATATTATTCAGATATGAAAAAGAAGAGAATCCTGCCATTTGTGATGACATGGATGAACCCTGACATTATATTAAGTGAAATAATCCACACAGAAAGACAAGAACTGCATGGCATCACTTAAATGTGGAATTTTTAAAAGCTGTCAGAGTAGAAATGTGGTTTCCAGGGACTGGGTGAGAAAGATAGGGAGGGATTGATGAAAGGGTACAAACCTTCAGCTATAAGATGAATAAGGTCTGAGGAGCTAATGCAAAACATGCTAACTATAGTGGATAACACTGTATTACATAATTTAAATTGACCAAGTGATTAGAATTTAAATATTCTAACCAAAAGAGAGAGAAAGATAAATACATTGAGTGATGGGTGTATTAATTAACAAGGTGGGGGGAATCCTTTCACAATATAAATGTATATCAAATCACCAGGATATACACTTTAAATATATTTCAATTTTGTTTGCCAATTATACCTCAATAAAGCTGATTTTTAAAAAAGAAAAAAAGAAACACAGTTTTTCTAATAAACAATCAAGTGAAGGTTGATTGTCAATATCAATGTTGACTGTTAAGCTAGATACAAACTTCCAATTTGCTGCTTAAGCAAGTATTAGGAAAGCAATAAATCAGCATGTTTGGAATCTTTTGTCCCTGGGATTTATGTGATATTTGCTAACCCCATCAGTTGTGTTTGATGTAAAGTAAATCTTGTCTCCAAAATTATTTGAAAGGCTTGTGGGTGCCACGTGAAAAATATATTCATGTAAAAGAGGAATCAATAGATAAGCTCAAAAGGAGAAAACACTGTGTGTGTGTGTGTGTGTGTGTGTGTGTGTGTGTGTGTGTCCCAAGCAAGATTTAGAAGAAACTATCTGAAATTTATGAAATCAATATAATTTCTTAAGTTTCCTATTTTTTAAGAAAAATCCAGAGTATGACAGATCTTCATACCAAGCCTCAAACTTGGTAATACTATTTATGGTAAATGAAAATATATTTATTTTGTAAAGGGTAACATATAAGTTTCCAATGATACATGAGTTAGTTCTCATGACTCAGAGCAATTTTTCTAAATATTTTAGTTGCTACTATTCTTCTAAGGAGTATTTTATCTTCTACTATGTGAGACTTATTCAAGGATTTCAGAATGAGGGATTTTGCTACTTTAGTTCTGGAAGATGGGCTTCATCCTTTGCTAAACTATAGTATATTCTGATTGATTCTCAAGTACAGCTTTTCCTATGTGGGTGAATGTAGCTATAAACTCTTTAAACTGCCAGATACTGCATCAAAATAAACTGCCATTTTTTTTAAAATAAATGCAGCTCATATTCTTTCCATATAGTATCCTAGATAAAGAGCATGCAGATATTGCTAAATTCTTTTTCACCTTGCTGAGAAATGGCTACATATAAATGAGATTTGTGGACATTAACAATCTAGCATCAGCATTTGATTCTATGAACTCTGCAAGAAGCAACATGAGTTCAGAATCTCCTAATTAATCATATTCAGATCTCAATTCCTATCAAGTAGAGCCACAATTTAGTCAGGACTTTTTTTTGTTTTATTGAAATTTCAAATATTATGGTCTAAGATACAGATGAGTAGGAAGATGAAATTAGTTGTGTATTGCTGAAGGTCTCAGATAATGCCATTTATTGCTAGAATTTTGTGAAGCCAGATTTTGCTTGGCTCATTGAGAATGGATCCATTCGCCAACTATATTTTTGTATCTTTCCAAAATCTTTGTGCAAATGGGATAAAATGGTATTAGGAATTGAATTACTAAATTATAAATCTGGGCTCTTTATACCTTTACAGTGAGAGGATTTCACCTTCAGATGGGTAATCCTTATCCATTTGGTATGAATATTATTAATTTAACTTTCAAAGGATATTATTTCCTGTATCTCTAGATCTCAAAACAGATTAATGCATTTCTTGAATTTAAAAAAGATGCATACTGTTTTGCCTTGACAAACAAGAAAAAAAATATTCTTCTCTATATGAACAATATGCGCTATCCTCCCAAAGCTTTTCCTAATAAGATGAAAATAGACAACATATGACAATTTTCTCTTAAGCAGCCAAATAAAGTCCCAAGGTACCATCTTTGCCAGAGTCTCTAACCTTGAATTCACTGCCCTCCAGCTGCTGTCAAAGGCTTGACTGACAGATATGATACCCCACAAGCAAGCAAACCATGTATTCCATTGCCCTGAGCACAGCATTCTCGCCCACAGGCAAAGTTGCATTGGCTGTAACCTGGAAGTGAAATCCCACTGGCTCAGCTGTGAAATTAAGTTGAAGTAAAGATGACACATACTTCTCTCCTAGGATCCAGACACCAAAACTGGTGGGGAAATGCAGAGAAGAGAAATTTGAGTTTTTCTCATCTGGTGTCACGTTAATTTCAGAGATACAAGGAAGATAGAAAAAATATCTGGCCTGATGCCCTGCCTTTAATATTCACTTGAAAAGTAGCTTCCTTTGGCCCAACGAGGCTGTGATTTTTCCAATGTATACTACTAAGGAGATGGCATTGGAAGAATTAAAATTAGAGGACAAGAGTCTCCATCCATGCCATAAGTGTCCCCTCAAAAGCATGACAGGTAAGCCAGAGAGTCACACCTACCTCAGTAATTATTAAACAAGTAATTATTGAGGACCTATTTAGGGCCAACCCCCATGTAAGGCACCTCAGGGGGTCAGGCAATGTGTAAAACATTCCTCCATGAAACTCACTGAGCATTTAACAAGAGATTGATGCAAGAAATAATCAGAAAACAAAACTCCTACCTTGTCAGGATGTTCTCCGTAGCTCATCCCACCCATCTCCCACAGGGTCCCTGAAGTTGCTTGGTGTCCTGTGCACACCCGGAGGTAGGGTGGAAGAGCACCGATGCCTCAGACAAGCGCTCTCTTCCTCCTTCCCCAGGGTACTTTAAGTGTGGTTTCATTTATGTTCTGCGGGTTGAATGCCTTTTAGATGTATTATGTCAATCAAAATGTATTTAATCCTCACAAGACACTTGTGAAATAGACAACACTGTGCTGTCTCAGTTTGGAAAATGGTAATAATCTTTGCCTGAGAAAGTCGAATGGACATGGTCACATGGCCAGTAAGTACAAAAACCAATTCAACATCTTTCTGGCTCCAAAGCTCACATGCTTCTGCCCTGCAGACTGTCTTCCAAACTATAATCTCATTTGATCCGCACAGCCACTCTGCAACAGGGGGGAGGGCAGCACCAATCATCTCCACACCAGCCTCAGCCAAGTCCAGTTTTCCTTCTACATCCCATTAGCACAATAATAGTTTATGCGCACCCTTTGGTGTTATACAAAGGGCCTTCATGTGTTTAGCTCATTCATGTACATCACCAGAGTTGAACTGCCTGGTCATTTCTACCAATACCTGAGGAGCCATCTGCTACAGTCTCCTTGAGTCTTGAATCTGAAAGCAGCATCTCCTTGGATAATCTCTGCATGTGTGTGTGTGTGTGTGGGGGGGGGGGGGGGGGGGTAAGATGCGCGCGCGCGCTCCCGGTCTAACCATAAATTAACATTATTTTTGTGAATTTAGACAAAATCATTTACCTTTTCTTAGCTTTAGATACTACATGATAAACTGAGATTAAAAATAACTCAGGATATTATTATGAGAATTTAGTAAGGTAATTTACATAAAAATATCTCAAAGAGTGCCTTGCAAATAATAGGTACCCATTAAACATTTGTTCACTTACTCCAAAAACATTAAGCACCTATGTCGACCATGGGCCAAACTCAGGGTTATAAATATGAGTAAAACTTACAAACTCAGTTGGATGAATGGCCAGTGATTTAACGTTGGCTCTTCATTACCAGGAACTGCATGCTAAAGGAGGTCTTGCTAAAGACTCAGATCCATAGGTTGTTTTCAACTAAGATTTTACTTTTTATAATGGAGAATATAGCATTGCACACTTATAGCATTTTATAAAATATCATTTCTAATTTATACTGCTCTAATTCATCTTCAATGATCTTTTCAGGTTTTTTGTTTGTTTCAAGGGCACTGGGCAGAACATTTAGGGAAGTGTTTTAAGATCCTTAGGATTAACTTGTAACAAATGGTAGTTTGGTACACCTTTTATTTGTATCATTATTGTTGAAAGTGTTACATATTCCCGCATTGACCTCTCCCACCCTGCCCCTTCAGGCCTTCACCACCCTATGGTCTGTGCCTATGGGTTATGCATATACACATATGAATTCATTGGTTGATTTCTTTCCTCCCTCTCTCCACCCTTTCCTACCTTTCCTCTGAGGTTCGACAGTCTGTTCAATTTTTCTATGTCTCTGTGTCTATTTTTGTTCATCAGTTTATGTTGTTGATTAGATTCCACATCTGAGTGAGATCATGTGATCTTATCTTTCTCTGACTGACTTTCTTTGCTTGGCATAATGCTCTCTAGCTCCTTCAATGCCACTGTAAATGGTAAGAATACCAATGGCATATTTCACAGACCTAGAACAAATATTCCAAAAATTTATATTGAATAAAAAAAAAAACCCTATATAGCCACAGCAATCTTGAAAAAGAAGAACAAAGTTGCAGGGATCACAATGCCAGATGTCAAGTTATATTACAAAGCCACTGTACTCAAAACAGCCTAGTACTAACACAAGAACAGGCATTTATACCAGTGGACAAAACAGAGAACCCAGAAATCAACCCAAGCCATAATGTTCAGTTAGTATTTGACAAAGGAGGCAAGAACATACAATGGAATCAACTTCTTCCCTTCTAATTTTTATATTACAACCTATTTTTATGTTTTTAAATTTTTATTTTAATTGGCTTTAATATTTTTATTTTACAGTTTTAAATCTCATTAAAGTTATCCTTTAGAAAATTTCCTTATTTCTATAACATTGATCATCTTAAATTTACTTCTCTTATTAATTTTCTATGTAATGTGTAAATTTTATTTATTTAACATATTTTTATTTCTTATATATCTTTGCTTTTTATCATTTCATTTTAAACTTTTTCTTTTCTTAAAGTATGATTACATGGAGTTTCATAATTTTCTTTCATAAGAAGAGGCAGGAATGTTACAGTAGTGGAGGAAGCCCACATTACAAATATGAGTAGTTAGAATCTTTGCCCAACTGTTTTCTCTCAAATCTCTTTTCCAGCTACCATCAGGTAGAGAATATGACAAGCTGAACAACTTGCCCAAGAATGTCACTGTGGTGATGTGGTGGGCAAGTTACTAGTATCACAGAGAGATAATGAGTGACAGAGCTGGAATTTCTTCGGGTTTCTATGACACCAATGTCTTCCCCACTCAACACTGATTCATCTCTACTACAGTGCCCAGCCTCTCAGATGTGTAGCTTTTTTAACTGACTTATAATTACTGTATCCATCAAAGATTATTGCCTACAGGTAAATTTTGTAATGATTGTAACTTGGAAAGCTCACCAGTGGTTCTATTGGTAGTGGGGAAGTTTCCATTAGCTTCTTATATAACTGTTAGGAAATTAGTAGTGCCTGCTTTGTAATATTTCTCAGCTAAGAGTGCTATGATATAAAACTTTAGTGTCCTGATAATGTATTTGTTCACATTTTGAAGTAGATCCAGACTCTTTGTGGGATAAACTTTGGCCTTATCTGTAGGTATTCCTTCAATCCACTTTCCTGAGATGTTGACTAGTTCTCCAGAAATAGTTTATAATATTTATATCTCAAACCAAACTTTCAGTAAAATATTAAATATTATTAACTGGAAATATTTATTGTTTTTAAAATTAATATTTTGCTTGCAAGTGACAGAAGCCTAATTTGAGTTAATTTAATCAATAGGGTGACTTTATGGAAAAATGCTATAGCAAATTATATTTTATGACCATGTTATGTCAACTGTAATTTGCAAAATAAAAAAAAATTTACAAAAAAATGGCCACATTGATATATTTATCCATTCCCACATGGTGATCTTGCAATGTGACTGACACTCCTCCCACCAAGAATTGAAGAGTCAGTGACCTGTCTCTTTGGCTCTGAGCTGAAGCTTATGATTGTCCCAAAACAATGGAACATGGCAGAAGTAATACTATTTGACATGCAAGACTAGATTAAAATAAAAAGTTACAGCTTTCATGTGACATGCCCTTTTTCTCTCTCTTGGTAACTCCCATCAGAAACTAGACATTATGTAAACAGTTTATCTTGGTTTGCCAGAGTCTTCCTCAGTTATAGCACTGAATGTCACATGTCCTTAGAAACCTTTAATTCTCAGGAAAATCATAATGGTCAACCCCCTTATAGTATCATGTTGTAAGGAATCCCAGGAAACATGCAGAGACCAGGTGATAGTGTTCCAACCACCTACCCTAGCCAACAAGGCCTCTTTCACCAACCAACATCAACCACTACACATGTGAGTGGATGAGATTTGGTCTATTCCACTGCCAACCTTTGAGTTGCCCTGCTTAGGCACTAGATATTGTGGAGTAAAAACAAGCCATTCCCACTATATCATATATGAATTCCTGATCTAAAGAAATCATCAGAGATAATAAATATTGTTATTTTAAACCATTAAAGCTCCAAATTAATTTGTTATGCAACAATTGTTAACTAACACGGATACTGAGGTATACATTGAGAATGTAACTGTATTTCAAGAATAATTGGAATAGAAAACAAATACTACTAGGACTATTTTCATATTATTTCTGTCTTCCTTTTTGTGTGGGCTTCATTCATATCTGTTACTCATAAACAGTAACAGATTAGCTCTTCAATGTAATGTAAAACACTCCCAAATTTTCCATCCCATGGCTTCAATCAGGAGACTCAAGTCTTTGGTCCTGGAGAACAGCTCTGATTAACCTAACTTAGGTCAGGACAGCACTTCTGGACTAATCAACTATATCTGGTGATGAGAGGAAGGGGCAGAAATGAGGTCATGTTGTGGAGAATGGCTGTCCCTAAATTGCTATGTGATAAGAGGAGGAGACAAAAGCAGTTTCCAGCAAAGTGCAGTCTGAGTAGATCCCACAAGGTGAGAACATAAGCATCTGAACTTCATAATCTTAATTAAACATACATTGTTGAACTTTAGCAAAGACTTAGCTTTCAGAAAATCTTCATAGACAATTATCTAAGATATGAGTAAACTACTCTCTCTGTACATCAAGATAAATATATAGATTTTTGTATCTCACTACAAATTTATGATTCTAGATCTCTGGAGATAAGGCTCAGGAATCTGCATAAGACACATTTACATTTTCACACAATTTGATAATACAAAAAATTATCTACTTAATAATTCTTATGTTTTCAGCAAAAATTCAGAATTGTTTTCTCCCAAATTTTTTTAAAGGCCTCTTACAAAATCAATTTGTGGAAACCTGAACAATGACACTTAACAACGCTGCCTTACAAGCAACACTTTTCTACACACTCTAAGTAAGTAACAATTTATGTCCAGTATGCAGTAAAAGCAGGAGGATTTTATTTATTTTATTACCTTCCTCATACTTGGAGGAGGGCAAGGAACCTAGTTTTTAAAACAAGGTACATTTTATTTTAGTACTTACTTGCACAATTGAATTAAAGTAATGGAGGGTTTTTTCTAAGGATATCACAGCTGTAGCAATAAATCATATAAAACCTATCTTTTGAAGATCTGCTATTTCTACTTTATTGGTATGTTTCTAGCAGGGACATAAGGGTCTCAGAAGCTATAAATCTCTGCCTCTATTCTTCTCCTAACATTCACTGCACCCCACCTCCCCACCCACCACCATCATTCAAGTCTATAGTCCACATAGCAGTTACAGGAATCTTGTAAAAACTAAGTCACAGTCACTCCTTTGCCTCCAACCCACCAAAACCTTCCTTTCACATTTAAAATACTAGTAGTGTTCAGATTATATTTTATATGGCCCCCTTCTTACCGTTCTGATCCCATCCCCTATTGCTTTTATTTTCTTGTCCTCTTTACAATTTCTCAAATATTCCCTCACACTTCTTTCTGCCTTAGGACATTTGCACCCCCTCTTTCCTCTATATGAAACATACTCCCTAGACCCTGGCTGGCTAGCTCAGTTGGCTAGAGTGTCATCACAATACACCAAGGTTGAGAGTTCAATCACATGTCAGAGCACATACAAGAATCAACCAATGAATGCATGAATAAGTGGAACAACAAATCAATGTTGCTTTTTTTCTCTCTCCCTTCCTCTCATTCTCTCTAAAATCACTTTTTTTAATTTCCCTAGATATTTTCATGACTTACTTTCTCACTTTATTCAGGTCTCTGCTAGAATGATGTCCCACCAAAGGGGCCTTCTCTATTTAAATTAGCACTCTCATCCCACCTAGGCCTTTTGTTATTTTCCTTCTGTTACTGGACTCACTAAATATTTTTGAATGAATAGATGGCTAAATAAGTAAATGTATGAATTAATAAATTAATAGACAAATTTGCTCAGTTCTGAAAAACTTTTAGGATTTTATCATTTCCTAACGCATCTACTGGGCTCTCCTAAAGGCAAAACAGCCTCCTGTAACAGCAGAGGTTGATGTCATCAAGTTCAGTTTCAAAGTGTTCCGAAAAAGTGTGATTTGTGAAGTATGTGACATTTTAGACATTTCTACAAATCAAAAATTTTAAACCGGTTTTCACTAATGAAGTGGGTCAAGGAGGGAACTGTGTGGAAGACTTGGGCTTTGAAAGAGTTGGAATTATTTCAAGGCTGCAACAGACCATAAGACAAGAACATTGACATTTAAAATTGCAGATGGAAGGTTTCCCATCAAAATGGTGGAGTAGGTAAATGCTGTACTTGCATCCCACCACCACATCAAAATTATAGCTAAACTACAGAATAACATCATTTAGAGCCATCTTAAATCTAGCTCACCAGAGATCCTATAACCAAAGATGTACAGAAGAAACAGCATTGAGACTGATAGGAAGATTGGAGATGTGGAACAGGCTGGTCCAAAATCCTGTGTGGTGGTTATAAATCAGGAAGGATATCTCAGCTGTGGAGGTTCCCCCTGAAAAGGGATGGGTCTCAGCCCCACACAAGCCCCCTTAAACCAGGTTTCCAATGACAAGAAGAGAAGTCCCCATAACTTCTTTCTATATAAACCAGCAGAGATTGTGGCTGAGTGAGAGGAAGAGCTGCTGAAGTCCAGGTGTTCTCCTTAAAGAGCCTGCACAGTCTTTTTCAGATTCACTTGCTCTGAGCTCCATTGCTGGGGCAGCAGATGGAAAGTTGCCAGGAGTTTACAAGGAGGAACTGAATTGTCTGGCTTTGGGGCAAGGACTGGAGGGGATGCTTTCTCCCAGAAAGAAGTGATGGCAAAAGTGATTCTTCCTTTGTTGAGACCTTCCTATGAAGGCCCAGATGGCTACCATATTGAGTCTCTATCAACCTGACTAACTGTTCTCCCCACCCTAGTGATTCCAATATCCTACCCACCCAACTTTGGGGCCCACCTAAATCGCTTCCAGTGGTTTTCTGATATGAATGGCCTGTCTTTGTTCATGATGAAAACTTTCTCAAAAGCTAGCAAAGGTTCACAAATTCCAAACAAGCAGCATCTGGCCTTTGCATACCCCATACCTCTTGCTAAGCTACCCCAAACCTGGTGCTAATGGCAGCCAGCCTGTTTGTGGCATAGCCTCTTCCATGCCAAGTACAAGTGACAACCATCTGCAGATCACTTTGTAGCTTATATCAAGTGAGTCCAGGTAAGGCAGAGGCAGAGGCTGACCTTGGCTTGCTCCAGACATCCTCCCAAGAGGACACAGAACCAACACACTCAGCTTCAGACCCAACCAGAACATCACACAGTCATCTCCACAACTGACACACCCAAACAGCAGACTTGGCAAGCAGCAGTGCTCTGCTAAAGCAAATCCTGTTCTGAAGTGTCAGCCCCTGCACAACAGCTCCTTCATTGGAGTTGCAGCCAGTCCTCACAGACCATTGGCCTGAGGGTCAATCCTTCCTATTGATATGACAACAGCAATCAAGGCTCAACCACAACATGAGGGTACATACTACCCACTCAGGGGACTTACCTGGAATGCCAAGCTCAGGTGGTCAGGAAGACTTTGCCACTGAGCCCCACAGGTTGCAGGATAAATACTACATGAGACTATTCTGCCAAGACCAGGAGACATAGAAGTTCTAATACATAGAAATAAACACAAGGAGGCTATCAAAACCAGGAGACAAAGAAATATGTCCAGAACAAAGCTCCAGAAAAATAACTAAATAAAATGGAAAAAAGCAATTTACCAATTTACTAGATGCAGAGATCAAAACAATGGTTAAAGGACGCTCAGTAGTCTCAGTGAGAACTTAAAGATATAGGGAACATAAAAATAGAAAACAAAAAAGAACCAGTCAGCCAAAACTGGTTTGGCTCAGTGGATAGAGCATCAGTCTGCAAACTGAGGAGTCCAAGGTTTGATTTCAGTCAAGGGCATGTACAATGGTTGCAGAAACATCCCTGATGGGGGATGTGCAGGAGGCAGCTGGTCAATATTTCTCTCTCATCAATGTTTTTAACTTTCTATCCCTCTCCCTTCCTCTCTGTAAAAAATCAATAACATATATTTTTAAAATAATAATATTCACATTAACATATTTATATTAAAAAATAAAAATAAATTTTAAAAAATAAATAAATAAAAGAACCAGTCAGAAATGAAGAATACAATACCTGAAGTGAAGAATGCATTAAAGGGAATCAACAGAAGAGTAGATGAAGCAGAGGATCAAATCAGCAATTTGGAGGATAAGGTTACAGAAAACACCCAATAAGAACATGAAAAAAATAATCCAAAAAGGAAAAAAAAAATGAAGGTAGTTTAAGGAGCCTCTGGGACAACATGACCTTCACATCATGGAGCTGCTAGAAGGAAAATAGAGAAATCAAGGAATAGAGAATCTATTTGAAAAATGACAGAACACTTCTCTAACCTATTGAAGGAAATAGATGTACAAGTTCAGAAAGTAGAGAGTCCCCCAAACAAGATGAATTCACAGAGGCCCAAAATGGGACACATCACAATTAAAATGCCAAAGATAAAAGAGAGAGAGAGAGAGAGAGAGAGAGAGAATATTAAAAGCAGTATAAAAGCAGTTAATTATCTGCAAGAGAGCAGCCAGTATTCAAAACATGTTAAAGGATCTTCATTCAGAAGAAAAAAAGATAAAAAATATGAACAATAACATGGTAATAAATGCATATGTATCAACAATTCCTTTAGATGCAAATAGATTAAATGCTCCAGTCACCCTCCCAAGAGGGCACAGAACCAACACAACCAGTAGACAGCTTCAGACTTCACCAGAACACCTCCCATCCACCTCCACTAAGGACACAATCAAGAGAGAGAAGGTGATTGAGTGAATAAGAAAACAAGCGCCTTAAATATTCTGTCCACAAGTAAATCACTTCAGGTCAAAAGACACACAGAGACTGAAAGTAAAAAGATAAAACAAAGGCCATTACAAGAGACAAAGAAGGAACCAGAAATTCCACTTCTGGGTATCTATCCAAAGAAACTCAAAACCCTACATTATAAAGACATATGCATGCATCTATCCATAGCAGCATTATTTACAATAGCCAATATATGGAAACAAACTAAGTGCCCATCAATAGATGATTGGATAAAGAAGATGTGGTGCATATATATAATGGAATATGACTCAGACATGAAAAAGCATGAAATCTTGCCATCTGCAACAACATGAATGTAATAAATTAAAGAAAGACACAAATGCCAGATGATTTCACCTATATGTGGCATCTATAAAACAAAATGAGGGAGCAAGCAGAACAGAAACAGTCTCCTAGACACAGAGAACATTTTGATCATTGCTAGATGGAAATGGGAGATGAAGGGCTGAGTGAAAAAAAAATGAAGGGTTTAAGAAGCACAAATGGGAAGTTACAGAACAGCCACTAGGATGTAAAATACCAAATTGGGAATATAGCCAATAAGATTGTACAACTATGTATGGTGCCAGATGGGCACTAGATTTGTCAGGGTAATTACTTTGTGAGTTAAATGAATGTCTAATCACTGGGTTGTACACTTGAAATTAATACAATATTATATATCAACTTTATTTGAAATTTGTTACATTATTTTTTTAAAAACTGTAAAATGAAAGTGAGTTATGCAGCACAGCCATTCAGAGTTTCATATTGGAGTCTGGCAATTAAGTCACATTTTACTATTTGAAAGTTCCCCACAGGTGCATGTGCGTTGTTAGCAGTGCATCCAGCATTGGCACTTGTGATGATGACTGGGAAAGGCTGGGGTATCTTCCAGGAAGGGCCTGGCGTTCCTGTCTCAGGAAGGCGTGTCTAACTTTTATTTACTGCTTAAAAACAGTTCCCGTATTTCCAAGGGCAGAGAGTTCATTCACTTTGTTATACCCTGGCTCCCACTGGATAGCCAAACAGAGGGGAAGCCTCACCAGCTGCACACTTTGAATATTTCCTGATATGACAGAAATCTAATAGGCGACAGAAGCTAATGGAGACCCAGGGTGCCAGTGACATTTTGCATAACACAGTGTTCACGGCTACCACTAACCAAAACTCAAAATTTTGCAGACTAATTGCTCTCACGTATAGGTGCACAGAAGAATTTGAGTCGAGGAGGACTGAGAAGGTGGGGCAGTTCTGTACCGTGCTGCCTTCCACTGGTTAAGACCTCCAAGAGCAAAGGCCTACCGAGGTGAGGATGCCCCTACTGTCACCTGTAGAGGGGCAGCACTGAGCTGGCCAATATTGGTGGTGCTGCTTGTCCTGGCTCAGGGGAAGCATTCCACTAAGTCTGAAAGACTAAGACATGGAGGGGACTCTCCGCCACCGCCCGCAACCAGCTCGGCCCTGCCTTTGCGCCACACCCACGGATCCCGCGGCCTCCACCGCTGCCACCGCCCGTGGCCTGCTCTGCCAGGCCTTCACGCGCGCTGTGCTGGCGCTGCGCCTTCCATTGGCAGACCCGGAGAATCCTCTCTCCGCTGCCGCATGGCCAGGCCAAAGCATCAGACACTACCACCATGCGGATTTTAAAACTACAGGGGAAATTGAGCCACAGGAGCTACCATCGCTGCTGCACCTGCCGCCGCACCCAAGAATGGGAATCCACCGAAATCAGAGCTCACTACACCCTGGGCTCACAGAGAGTGTGGCTTCAGAAATTAGCCTCTGCATCCACAGCAGCTCCACATCCGCACCAAAGAGGACACCATTGAGGGCGGACTCTCCCCATGCAGCCATCACAGCCCGCCCGCAATCTTCCCAGCACACCCACCATGCTGGGAGGGAGATGGAGCGCGCTGGTGAGGAAATGGCACGGCGCCCTCCATTAGCCGCCCGGGCGAGCCCTTCCTCCGATGCCGCATGGCCGAGCCGAAGCTCTCGCCACCACTGCCATGTGAACTTTAAAACTACAGTGGTAATTGAACCACAGGAGCGACCATCAATGCTGCACCTGGCACCACCACCCGCCACTGCCGCCGCAAATAAAGGAAATCCAACGAGAACAGAGCTCACCACGCCTTGGGCTCAGGGAGTGGGCAACCTCAGAACTTAGCCTCCATGTCTGAAGCTGCTCCACTCCCACACCGAACGAGACACCTTTGAAGGTGGTCCCCCCGCCTGCAACCATCTCAGCCCAACTGCAGCTGTCCCAGCCTGCCCGCCATGCTAGCAAGGAGCTAGCGAGACGCCTCCAATATGTGACCCCAACACCCTAGAGGGGCCATGTGCCCCGGGTGAGCTGAGTGTCCCAGGGGGCCGTGTGCCCCGGGTGAGCCGAGTGTCCCATGGGGCCGAGTGCCCTGGGTGAGCCGAGTGTCCCAGGGGGCCGAGTGCCCTGGGTGAGCCGAATGTCCCAGGGGGCCGTGTGCCCCCGGTGAGCCATATCCCCCAAAGGGGAATGGTGTCCCGGGTGAGCCGTGTGTCCCAGGGGACTGTGCTCCCGGGTGAGCCGAGTGTCCCAGGGTGCAATGTGCCCCGGGCGAGCCGTGTGTCCCAGGGGAAGCAGTGGGACCCAGGGGAAGGGGCGGTGAAAACCAGAGGAGGAGCGGACTCTATTCATATGGTCCTGAGATAATCACCATAAAACAAGCAGACTGCCAAATGAGGAGCGGATTCTATTCATGGGGTCCTGAGATGGTCACCATAAAACAAGCAGATTGTCAAATGACAGCGGGGAGGGGAAGGAGACCTGGGGGGAGATAGGAGAACAACCGAGGGACTGGTATGCATGAACATAAGTACAACCAACGAACACAGAACTCTGGGGAGGGAGGGCATAAATGGGAGGGGGGGGGCAATGGTAAGCTATGTACACAGATAATACCTTAATAAAATAAAATTTTAAAAAAAAGAATTTGAGTCAATCCCATGTCATTTACTCCTCAAAAGAGACTGTTAACTCTTATTGCAGCTCAGTGAACCCAGCACTATGAATACCATCCCTGACGGCCACAAGTTCAGACCAATTGTAATCTAGTCATTATTAGCAAAGCTTAGGCTTAGTGCTGGCTGACAGATGAGATCAGTGCAGATTTTGTGACTAATGTGCACTGTCAGACAGAAATGCAGGGCAGCCAAACTTTAGTGTAATATGATAGTCAAAAATAATGAAGATATTATCTTAGTTATAACTATGCACTTCCTGAATGAGGTGAGCTGGAAGGCAGCTATTCCCAAACTGCAAACCAGGTAAGTCAGAGTGACCACTGAGTATTTTAAAAATACATGTCTAAGGTTCCAGCCTAGAGTTTTAAAAACATCAGGTCCAAGTTACAGTCCAGAAATATATATTCTTTTTTTTTTCAGAAATATATATACTTATAAAATTTTTTAGGTCATCTGATGCAAGGGTAGAGTTGATTTTAAACTTATACATAATTTTCAATTTTTTTACACTTTGTGGCTTACCTGCAAACATACTTGTAAGGTTATATTAATATAAAATTTATTTCATAACATAACTAAACTAGAAGGTGGGTACAGAAGAAGTGTGTGGGCATGAGGATGTGATGTCATTAGTAGGATGACAAGGAAGGCAAACCCTAAAATTAAAAAAAAAAAAAAAAAAAAAAAAAACAGCAGAAACCCGTTTGGCTCAGTGGATAGAGCATCGGCCTGTGGACTGAAAGGTCCCAGGTTCGATTCCGGTCAAGGGCATGTAACATGGTTGCAGGCACATCCCCAGTAGGGGGTGTGCAAGAGGCAGCTGATCAATGTTTCTCTCTCATCAATGTTTCTAACTCTCTCTTCCTCTCTGTAAAAAATCAATAAAATATATTTTAAAAACAAACAAAACAAAAAAACAATATAAGCATTCAAGTAGAAATCTGGAATTATAAGAAACAAGTATTGGGGATGTGAAGGCAGCAACTATTATTTTGTTCATTATAAACATTATAATATTACTAGAGGCCTGGTGCATGAAATTCAGGCATGAGGGGAAAGGGGGGCTGTGTCCCTCAGCCCAGCCTGCACCCTGTCCAATCTGGGACCCTTCCAGGATCAGGACTAAACAGGCAGTTGGACAATCTAGGACTGCTAGCTCCAAACTGCTCACCTGCCTTCCTGATTGCCCCTAACTGTTTCTGACTGCCATCCTGATTACCCCCTAACCACTCCCCTGCCAGCCTTATTGCCCCTAACTGCCCTCCCTGCAGGCTTGGGTCTCCCACAACTGCCCTTCCCTGAAGGCTCAGTTGCCTCCAACTTCCCTCCTTTGCCTGCCTGATCACCCCTAATTTCCCCCCTGCAGGCTTGCTCACCCCCAACTGCCCTCCCTTGCAGGCCTGGTCCCTCCCAACTGTTCTCCCCTGCTGGCCATCTGTGGCAGCCATCTTATGTCCACATGGGGGAAGCCATCTTTGACCACATAGGGGTAGCCATCTTGTGTGTTGGAGTGACAGTCAATTTGCATATTAGTCTTTTATTAGGTAGGATAGTGTTCTGGTGCACAGGTGGGGGCTGGCTGGTTTGCCCTGAAGATTGTCTTGGATCAGGGTGGGGGTTCCCTTGGGGTGTTTGGCAGTCTGGGAAAGGGGCCTATAGTGGTTTTCAGGCCAGCCAAATCCCCGGGCGACCCAAGTGGAGGCCCTGGCATTTGGTATTTATTTATCTTCTATAATTGAAACTTTGTAGCCTTGAGTAGAGGCAAGGGATAGCCAAGAAGCTTGGCTTCCTCCATCGCCAGGGGCAACCCAAGTCTCCTGCTCTCTCTCCAGCTCCATGGCTGCTGCCAATTTTATTGGGATTTATTTATCTCCTACTAGAGATTCATGCAATCGGCCTTCCTTTCATTGGCTTCCAGCACCAGTTTTCCTCTGGCACCCAGGACCCAGGTCTTCACTCAGGCCAGAGTCTGCCTTCTTCATCCTTGCTTCAGACTCTGGCCAGAGTCTACCATCTTCATCTTCACTGCAGACTCTGGAGTCTGCAGTCTTGTCTTCACTGCGACACTTCACTCCTATAGATCCTTTCACCCTCTGCCCTCCCTCTCAAACAAGGCTTCCTGCCCTGCCCGGCCACTCCATGCTTGGAGCAGCTGGGCAGCCAGCATCTTTGGCCTTCTAATTTACATGCTCACTCTGATTGGGTGTGGGTATAGTGGAGGTACCATAAAGCTTCATGTTTATCTATTATTAGGTAAGATAATTAAAACTTTGTAGCCTTGAGCTAAGGCCAGGGCCAGCTAGAGCGGGCAAAAAGCTTGGCTTCCTCCATTGCCAGAGAAACCCAGCCATTTTGGTTGGGTTAATTTGCATACTTGCTCCTGATCGGCTGGTGGGCATGGCTAATAACACACTGTTTAGCTCACTATGAGCGTAGCGGAGGTGTGGTCAATTTGCATGTTTCTCTTTTGACTAATCAATGTACACATAATGTCTTGATTAAGAATAGGAACCAGACTTACCCTCTTGCAAGAAACATTTAAAAAAGATTAAATATATGAAACAGCAGATTGGAAAACACTGTATAAGGCACTGAAAGACAGTAATCCCTGAAAAGTGGGAAGCAAATGAGGTGAACTTTGAAATTGCCCAAGCTTACTGCTTTGAGAGCATTTATGGATAGCAGTATTGAAAATAAAAGAGTAAAAATGTCTTTACTCACAGACAGCATGATTATCTAATGTATATAATCCCATGCAATCTATAAAGAAGCTACTAGAATTAATAATTGAAAATAGTAAGGCTTCAAGAGACAAAGTTAATATACAAAAAATCTATTGCATTTTATATTTTTAAATGCCATTTATAATAGCATCAAAAAATATAAATTTTATAAATTTCTTAAGGTTAAATCTAACAGAAGACATGACATGGCTATTATACACTGGAAAATTCAAGATATTGCAGACAAAAATTTAAGAATTCTTGACTATATGAAAATATATATTGGGTTCATGGGTCAGGAGATACAATTGTCAAATGCCAGTTCTCCACAAATTGATCTACAATTCAATGTGATACTAATCAAAATTTTAGTATACTTTTATTGTGAAAATTAAAAACATTTAAAAATTCATGTTTAAATGCAAAAGACCTATATTAGCCAACAGCACTTGGAAAAACAAAGTTTCAGAACCAATACTAATACCACTACTTATAATAAACAACAGTGAGCCAAACAGTGTGTTATTAAAGAGCAGATATAAAAAACAGGCCAATGTAAAAGAATAGAAAATCCATAAACAATCCCCACACATATGCTCAACTGATTTTCAACAATAAAGAATAGTCATTTCAACAAATGATACAGGAATAATGAGATTTTCTTATGCATGAAAGTAAAATAAAAAAGAACTTTGATCATAAATTGTACTGTGCACAATTCTTAACTGCAAATGGATCACAGAATGCAAAACTATAAATCTTATGGAATAAAACATTAACAACTTTTGCATTTGGGGGTTAGGTATATATTTTTTTAAACAACAGCAAAACCATAATCCCTGAAGAATGAACTGATAAATTTGACTTCATCAAATCAAAAACCTCTGCTCTTGAAAAAAACATGTGAAGAGAATAAACATACAAACCATAGGCTGTGAGAAAATATTTTCAAATGATATATCTCATAAAATACTCACATCAAAACATGTAAATTACTCTAAAAAATCTATAATAAAATAAATAGTCCAATAAAAATGGCCAAAATTCTTAAATAGACACTTCTACCAAGGAAAATATATGGATGACAAATAAGTATATGAAAAAAATGTCAATATTATTAGTCATTAAGGAAGTAAAAATTAAATGTAAAAGGAGATACTACTACACACCTATTAAAATGGGTAAAATTAAAGACTGGCCATACCAAATGTTGACAAAGTTCTGAAAGAACTGGAACTCTCATTCCTGGTAGGAAAAGAGTTCGGCTATGTTTGAAGTGAAGCATACACTTGCCATATGATCCATCCACTCCATTTCTAGGTATTTATTCAAGAGGCATAAAGTACATGCCCACACGAAAATCTGTACATGAATTTTCATAGTTTTAACTGACAATAGTTAAAAACATCCCATCAACATATGAATAGATAAACCTATGGTATATCTACATCATAGAAAAGTAGTCAGTAATATGAATCATATGAGCCTAACCAGTGGTCAAGGACAATAGGGGGCATGAGTAGAGGGGGGGTTGGAATGGGGGGTTGAGGACAAATATGTGATACCTTAATCAATAAAGAAATTAGTTTAAAAAAAAGAAAAGTAATCAGCAATAAAAAGGAATAAACCATTGATATGTGTAACTGCATGGGCAAAACAATGATGTTGAATGAAAAGAAGTCAAACAAAAGAGAATTTAAAAAGTCAAACAAAAAAGAGTACAGTACCTATTGTGTTATTTCATTTATATAAAACTCTAAAAGCAATGTGAACTAATATGTGGTGACAGAAAGTGGACCAGTGGTAGCTGAGATAGGGGCAGGGGAGGAGAGGTGTACTGGAAAATTTTATCTGTAAACTTGACTAGGCCAGAGGGTGCCCAGACATTGGTCAAACTTTATTCTGGGTGTGTCTGTAACAGTATCCCTGGCTGAGTTAACACTTGACTCTGTAGACTGAGTAAAACAGATTGTCCCTACCCCTTATTGTGGGTGGGCCTCATCTTATCAATTGAAGATCTTAATAGAACAGAAAGGTGAGTAAGAGCGAACTCCTGCCTGACTACTTGAGCTGGGACATTAGTCTTTTCTTGCATTTGGACTCAAAATGAAAAAATCAGCTCTTCTTGGGCTGGAACCTGCCAGCCTTTAAATTAGGGCTTATTCCATTGGTTCTCATGTTCATGGCCTTTGGACTCAGACTGGAACCACACCATTGAATCCCCTGGACCTCCAGCTTACCAACTACAAGTCCTGGGACATCTCAGTCTTCGTGATTGCAACATCCAATTCCTTATGATATATGTTCTATTGTTTCTTTCTCTCTGATGCAAAGGATAAAGGGGTGCCAACCAACTTTTGGAGATGGTGATACCAAACTTATCAAATTGTACAATTTAAAATATGTGAAGTTTATTGTGATACAATATGCCTCAATAAAGTTGTTAAAAATTAATTTTTGAAAACAGTCAGTATATAATGACTAAGCCTATGAGAGTGTTATAACAGAGATGCATGTGAAGTGCTGAGGAATCTCAACAGAGAAAAGGTTAATTCCGACTGTAATACCGAAAACTTCTCAGAGAAAGTGCAGTTACCTCTCCACTTTCATGTGTACTTCTAATCCCAGCAGTCACTATCCCGAGAGCCTCATCTAGTTTGCATTTGCTTCCTTCTTATCTCAATCTGGTCCCTTTCAGTAGAAAGCATTGGTCTCAAGTTTAGGCTCTGAAGTAATATGGCCATTAACCAGTTATGTAACATCATCCAATAGGTTAGAACAGTGGTCTGCAAACTCATTAGTCAACAGAGCCAAATATCAACAGTACAACAACTGAAATTTCTTTTGAGAGTTAAATTTTTTAAACTTAAACTTCTAACTCTACTTCTTCAAAATAGACTCGCCCAGACCATGGTATTTTGTGGAAGGGTCATACTCAAGGGGCCAAAGAGCTGCATGAGGCTTGTGAGCCCTGGTTTGCCAACCACTGAGTTACACAACCTTCCAGTCTCAGCTCTCTGAACAGGCATGTCACTGACATCTCTCAACAATTTCTTTCTTTATAGAACCAAGATTAAGTGGTACTCTTTCCTAGGGCTAATGTAATGATTAAGTGAGGTAATGCATGTAAAAGGTTTAGCACAGACCATAATAATGCTAGCTGCTTTTACTCACCCCTAGTCTTCCTCCAAACATCAGTCCAGATAAACTTTTCCATACAAATTAGTGTGACAAACTCTCTATCTGATTCACCATTTTCTTCCTTACTAACCACTCTCAGTGGTTAACTCACTTCTTGCTCTTTTATCTGCTGGCTCCCTTCTAAGTCCTATTCCCCACCCGCAGCATTTGCAGTGAGAACTGGTTAAAAGCTATCTGAATTATTCAGTATTTGATAAACACATACCGTTGGGAATCCTAATCTGGCTTTAAAATAAAAAGTATCTGTGAGTAATTTGTCACTAAACTCAACACTGGCCAGAGCTTGAATAGATAAATATCAAATTACCCTTGATAATTCTTATGAAGACATATGTAGCTACAGGAATTGGCCTAGCATGGTTATTTGAATATTTAAAATCATTTCACCCATTACTAGTGAGCGACTGGCCAGAATCAACTGTATACTCAAAATCAATAAATTGAGGGTATTACACTCTGAATTTCAAAATAGACAAGGGATTTATTTCATGGTATGCCAACGGGAAACTATTAAAGGATTTAGCATTATTGAATCTGAAATGCACTGTTAAAGATACGGAGAGAGGGAGAGAGTAGCACATTCTCCCGGGCTTAGCCTCAGGCCCTGCCCAAATGGCAATGCCAGGCCTTGCAGACTTGTAGAGCTGACAAGGTTTAATTTAAGGTTTCCCAGCATCTTTTTGATAGCTCCTCATTTGTAGTTCTTTCTTATTCTCTTCCTCCCCCGCTCCCCACCTCCCTCCAGAGCTCAGGGGTCTATAAGCTATTGGGGGGGTGGGGGCGCAGAGCTCTGATATTAGCCACTTAAATTTCAGTATGACCAAGGGTCAATGTTTAATCCCTCTAAGGGAATTTCCATTTTAATCAGAAAATTTAAAATTTAAAATTTTTGAAATTTCAGGAAAAGACTCACTGGCTAGAAGAGAATTTGTGGGGAGCATTAGGGACTCTCTTTTCAGCCCCAAATGACATTACCTTATTTTATCACTTGTACTTGGTGAGAATGTCTCTGTTTCTGCATTTTTAATAACACTCTAAAATGTTTGTTTCACGTGGTTATTTTCCTGGAAAATTGTGATTTCTTCTTCTGTCAGAGAAGAATGTTTGAAAAATTTCTCAAGAGATTTCTTAGAGGGCAAAGGCACATCAATAATAGAACATTTAAACAGTCTGGTTTTCTAAAGTGAAAAATCAATGATTCGTTACCACGTGTTATTTAAAGCTGAGCAAAATATATGCCAGTGGTGATTAGAAATACATATATCTTATGCCACAAAGCCCCACTGAATTTTATATTTTCCAGTAAGACTGGTTGCCCAAAGCCATTTTAAGTAGAGTGAAATTAAATTTAGACTGCAAAATGTACCTTGCTTCTAACAAAGTGAAAACATAACCACAGGAAATCACTCTTAGTAGTTAATGTCATCGGAAAGAAAATATATTAAAAACACATGCTCGCGTAACACAGCCAAATGAAGTAAAGTTAAAAATATGAATCTAAAACCATTTAATTTCTTATCCATTCATCTCAAGCATTCAAGTAACCCGTGGGCATCAGGCATTGTAAGAGGTGATGGGCTCCCCATGGAAGATTAGTGCCTGCCTTCAAAGAGCTCACTGTATGGTGGAGACAATAGCATGACAAATTCTATGAGAAAGAAAAGCACAGGCTCCCAAGGGGACACAGAGGTAAAGCTCCTGGGTTCTAATTACAAGAGCAAAACCAGGGGTATGTTTCCCTCAAGAGTAGGACTTGCAAGATAGGACTTTTACACCACCTTAAGCAGAATTCACCCCTGGAGGCCTGTGTAAGAGAGAGTTTGCAAGTACCATTAATAAAATGTCCAAGCCAACTACAAGACCTAAGGTGTCTTTTGAAAATAAGGTTGGGCAGACACCTGCTGAGGTTGGAGTGTAAAGGAGAACTTGGGAGAATCACTCAGTAAAGGCCAGGGGCTCAGCCTCAGGAAGATTTGGATATGGGAGGATAAAACTTCCCATTCCCGCTGCCAAGAACATTTTTCCCTCAAAGTTCCTCAACATCAACTTCTCATTCGTCAAATATGGCACTCACAAGTTACCATGTTTTATATTATTGGCATCATTTGTCAATAAGTAAAATTATTGCATGTACTTGCTGATGTATCTCTTTAGTTTCTCTCTACGAGAATGTAAGTGTTATGAAGGACTGTTTCATAAATGCATCTAATAAACATTTGTTGAATGGTTGTGAAGTGAAGAATGCTAAGATTCAAGGGCAAGTCAGGAAGATGCAGTGAACTGGGAAACACGGCAGGCTGGCAGGGCATGAGGGATATAGCATTTTCAATTCTAATGTAATTGAATATTGAATTAGGTGAGCATGGGCTGAAATGGTAAAGACACTGGTCATTTAAAAAAAATTTTTTCACTGCCTTATGCAGAATCTCCATAGAAATTTTCTATAGACCTTGATCTTGGCTTATTTAATTAGTGATGGAACAATTCTTAAGTATCAGCCCACTAATACAAAATTAGTGAGAAATCAGGGTTTCTTAATACTACCTTCCTATGCCATTTGTTTGAGATATTGCTCTGTGTATTGTATATAGTTACATTCTTTTAGAAGGTACACAATTTAGATCACGTATGTCCTTTGATTCCATGAACTCCCCAGGAAAAATTAAAATCTTCTGGTGTTGGCTGTCCTTTCTCATCATTTCAAGACAGAGCTTGTGTTCTCACTGTGTCTGGGATAATTCTTCAGTCTAGTGACAGATGAGATTAAATTAGCTTTGCTTCTTTCATCATTAATTAAGTGACAAAGCAGACCTGCCTCAGGACACACAGACATAGACTCTGTTCCCACAATCAGTGTAATGAAGAGATGGCAGCCCTGGCAAGAGGTGCCCTTGCATGATCTCCAGGTACGGAATTCAAATTATCCAGGGAGTGTCTCAAGGTCAGGAAGGTACCTCATCCTCTGTGTAGCTCAGGTATCTAACTCAGGATAGCTTCCAACACATCAGAGTTTCCCAGAAAAAAAAAATTTTAATGTGTTTTTTCAAGTTACTAGAGGTAGATTACTGCATTCTACTCTTTGCTGTATTTTATTCACTTCGTTTTGTATGTGTTAACTGAAGAGAGTCATGCTTATCCCTTTTTTAAGAGGATACAAGCTGGGGGAGATAAATAATGAGACATTTGATGAAATGAAACCTTAACATTATCCCAACAGAGTAGAAAGACTGGCTTCAACTGACAGGATATAATTTTATAACGATACGTGTATATTTTCATATGGAGGTGCAAAATATCAATTATACCATTGGGAGAAGCAGACCTTATTAACAATAGTTTATGTGAAAAATATCTGGATCTTATCCTTAACTCAGGAGGAATTGACAGTGCAAGGCATTTGCTGAAAGAAAAAAAAACTAAATAAAGCAATAATAGGAAACTGAATACAAATATAATGTACAGAGCCAGATAAATAATGTGAGTGTTTCCTGCCCTCCTCGGATGCACAAAAGAATTTCCACAATTCTCATTGCTATATTTTAGGAGACAGCACAACAAACTGGAACAGTGCTTCTCAAACTTGAATACACATACAAACCATCTTGTTAGTAGGTCTGGCATGGGGTCTAATAGTCTGCATTTGGACAAGGTCCCAGGGCTGGTGAAGCTATTGGGACATAGAGTGCTTCCTGAATAACAATAAACTAGCATCATTCCGGAGAAGAGCCCACACCTGGTGGATTTCAGAAACTGAAAATCGGACCATGATAATTGTCGAAAGAACTGGACCAGTTTGGCATGCAGAAGATTTGCATGGTGGGGACAAATTCCTAGTTCTTACATTTAGAATAAGTTTCCTGTTATTCTAAACATGAGAACAGACGTGGGCTTTCTTGTCATAAAATGGCAAATGCAGAAGTGGAAGCGGTTATAGAAGGCAGATTTTGACTAACTGTAAGGCAGTGCATTATAGCAGATGGAGGCATTCAGTGATGGACAGCACTGCCTCGTGACCTGAACGTCCCTGAATTAGAAATGTTTAAACAAGAGCTGGTGGGTTCCTAGTTAGGCAGACAAAGAGAATTCCTGTGTGGGTGAGAGGGTGAGCATGATGCCATTTAGAATTCCTTTCAACGTTAAGATGCTGTGACTCTGCATCTTATCTCTCTTTACAGCCTCCTCCTTAGTGCTTTTCCCTTGGCTTCTTGTTCCGGGGCTGTCCACTTCACTGCAGATTCTCTCTTCTGAGGAACTAGATGTGAAAATGCTCTGCAGAATACATAGCAGTCTATAAAACACAAGGTTATACTGCAAATTTTATACTGCCCATTCATTTTCTTTCTATATTTCTGGTTGTCCACCAGACATGGAAATTTCTTGGATGCAGACAATATTCAGCAAGTGGATGATACTTAATTATAAATAAGGGTCATATTTCATACTAATGAGGGTAGTGATGGCTGTTATGTAGTTGGATGTGTTACAAAGCAGTTGTGACACTTCCAGCATTTAGAATAGATTCTGACTCCCAGAGGGCTCCATCATTAGCCACCATGGAAATCTGAGGGATAAATCAGCTGCTATGGCAATATCACTTTCAAACCTAGGCTTGGAGAAAGCATGCGCATATCCTTTAAAAGACTATATAACCTTTTCTGATTTCCTCGTGTGCCTGTAAGTTGATTGGGCGCTCTGATATCTCTTAGGCTTCACAGTTCGGGACAGCTTTTAGGGAACTGGCACTCTGAAAGATGGCGGAGGTACTTCATTAGGCTCATTAAGGGAATTGAACCGATGCTTTTGTGTCCTGAGGCAGGCCTGCTGTGCCATCTAATTAGTGATGGAAGAACCAAAGCTAATCCAAGCTGGAGTGCTGCTCCGGGGACTGGCAGATCACTTGGGATGCCTGGGAGCACAAGTTCTTTCCTGGGGTCCTAGCACCGGCATCAGCCCCCGCAGGACACGGATCTCAAACCAGTAAGGAAGTTCCAGTTCTCCTTCAAACACAGCTTTCAGTACACCACATGTGATGAGAGTGACAACCGGAGCAGGGCATTCAAATTAACCCTGTTCCTTTTCTTGTGGCATAAGTATCTACCCCAGTGACTATTCTGGATTTTTAATCAGAAAGTAGCAAAGAAGGCCCCATTCCCTCACGTGGTTATCTATAAAGCAATGCTTTGTATGTGTGGATTTATATAACAACACAGGACAGAAAAAAACACACCTTTCACATTGAAAACTCATTATGTCTTCATAACACCATAGATAGGATGTAACAAGGGAAGATAATCTCGTTTCCTTGATGAGGATCCGAATTTAAAGGAATCTAAGAGGTTTCCTCAATGCCACCAAGACCCTAACTTAATTTTCTTCCCATTATGGAAGGAACAATTAAATGTTTTGTTTTCTCTGAAAACTAAAATATGTCATGGATTATGCTCGTGTATTCCCACAATATAAATGTATTTAAATTAATGTTTCTAATATAGTTTTTTAAATTTCCCCTTTAAAGCATAATTCTCTGAGATAACTCGGAAAATGTATTTTAGAAATATCCATGTGTTATATTGTAAATCATAAATTGCCTTAATCAATAAGCCAAATTTATTTGGAGTTCTCATTTTGCTAGCGCTAGCGGACCCAGAGGAACTATTGCTTCTCAAATTCTGGGGCCCAATATGGTGGAAGTCTTTCCTATTTATATGTTTTTCCACTCTTTGTTTTCCAAATTTGGAATGAGACTTCCGGGCCTTCTGAGAAAGAGGTCCTGGGTGCTGAGACAGGGCCCTGAGACCGTATGTCAAGGCCTGGCCTGGCGCCAGCACTGACAACTCTGTCTGGGGCATAGTTTATGGCCTCTCTGGAATGGGGAGTAGTTTTATTTTTTCCTATTATTTAAGCAAGCAAACCTTTACAGAAGCCAGAATAGCAGGGTTAAATTTTAAACAGCAGTTTTTACCCAAGATGGAGGTTACTATGCTTCACATGATAATTGAGTTCCAACTGTGTGCAATGTTTTGCATGTGCTATTATTTAATCCTCACTGTAGTCCCATGAACTGGGCATTACTGGGCCCATTTTTAAATGAGAGAATGATTAGGAAGGATTAACCTACAGAAGGTCTCTCAGTTAGCAAGTGGTTATCATGCCTTTCTATCAGTACTGTGGAGTCATTGACTAGTTAGCTTGACCAATATACCAATATTTATCAAATATGTGTCTTTTGTAGTAGAACTAAAGGCCCAGGACAGAAGATTTATACACTCGGGCGGGGGCGGGGGGTGCCTCAGCCCGGCCTGCGCCCTCTTGAAATCAGGGAGCCCTCACAGTCTGGGAAGCTGGCAATTGGACATCAGGTAGGAGAGACTCTCTACACTGCCGCTATGCTTGCCAACCATGAGCCAGGCTTCTGGGAGCGCACTTGATCATGAGGGGGCAGCTCCTGCATTGAGCATCTGGTCAGTGCACATCATAGTGACCGGTTATTCCACTATTTGGTCAAATTGCATATTAGTCTTTTATTATATAGGATGATAATTCAAAGGTATAGTTGATGATACTTTGAACCAATTAAGTTATAGCAACTTAAAATTATTATTTTTATATTCAGCTGGGAATTTGTGTCTTGCTGGGTGTCATTATATTTTTTAGAGTAGTTCAGGGCACTGCAAGCACTGAGTCAACACACGGAATACCTTTCAGCAGTAAAGCTTTGAGGGTCTGGATCCAAGAATGAGAAAGATCCCAGGATAAATCCGCTGTGATTCCATTTGCTCTGTCACCCTGCTTTGTGCCTGGCACCAAAAGCCTATGATGATGTTTGAATAATGGGAATTGGAGAGGAAAGTGGTTTGACAGTTACCTTCTCCTGTGGAGCATATAGAAATCACACACCCAAAGGAACATGGTGGTCCGGGGCAAGAAATAACATCTTCAAGCTTCAGTCTCATGACCTGAAGAGAAAAGAGAAACTAGGCTCTGGTGGATCATTTGGTTGGAGCATCATCCTGTACAAAAAGTGTGGGTTTGATTCCAGGTCAGGACGCATCCCAGGTTGTAGGTTCCATCTCCGGTCAGGGCACGTATTAGAGGCAACCGCTGGATGCACCTCTCTCTTTCTCTCTCTTAAATCAATTAAAAAACATATCCTCAGGTGAGGACTTAAAAATAGAAAATATTAGCTCCACATTCCTCTTGGGATTGTCATGAGGATCAAATGAAATAAAGCCTATATTAGTAAAACTATTTTTAAACTGATGGATGTTACAAATAAAGATATTACATACCGGTGGGAGCTATTCATATGTCTTCATTGACTTGACCCCAAATCACCTCCTTAACTGGCCTTGATACCGTAATGCTGGCCTTGGGCTTTGCCACTAAAATGTAGGACGTGGCTCTACATGAAGAAGTAGGCCAGTCCTACAGTCCACATTTAGTAACAGTGTTACCCTCAGCAAGTTACTTAAGTATATGTCCCCCTCTGTAAATTGGGGAAATAACACCTGCTTTTTCATAAGCAGGCTATGTATTTAAAAACCTAACCAAATTTACAATGCTTAGGATATTTACCAATAGTTAGTTCCTTTTCTATAACTATCCATCCAATGAGTCAATTACTTTTTTAAACTGCTATGACCTAACTCTTAGTTCTCCCTTCCCACAGAGTGCCCTTTTACAACAGCTCGAAGTGAGTTGCAGTGTTTTTGTATGTTAATTAGTGTGATAAAAACATGGCACTCTATTTTTAGCTCCAACTTTTATCCCAGAAATGGATTGGGTCATTCTGAGACAAATTCCAACCTCTGTTTCTAAACCAATAGTCTGATATGTTAATTTATGTTTTTAACAAGGATTAGAAGGAAATGACTCATAAAAGCTACACAGGCCAAGATATAAACTGTAACCAAAATTAATTAAACTGTAATCAATATTGTTATAATTTTCAAATATAAGAATCATGTGAATGATTTGAATTCATGAAAATGTGGGGGTTTTTATTTTGAGAGATAAAAATGGAAGGGCGAGAGAGAGAAGCATCAGTGTTAGAGCATAACATATATCAGTTGTCTCACACCCCCTATGGTGGTCAGAACCCATAACTGGTCATGCGTTCTGACCAGGAATCAAGTCGGCAACCTTTTGTCACATGGGATGATGCCCAAACAACTGAGCCAAATTGGCCAGGGCCAGTTTTGAAATTTATTTCTGATTTTTCCTCCCACTGTAAGCCCTCCCCTTGAATTTATGTAAATAAAATTTTAGAGGAAATTTAGCCTTGTATTAAATACATAACAGAAAATAAACAATACTTTTTGAGAGGCATAACAGTCCTTAAATAGAATATTATTGATGCTTTCCAATCAATGTTTTCAATAGTGCATGCAGGAAAATTGTATAGGATCCATTGGGGGAGAAATCAATGTATCTTAAGTAATTCATCATAGTAAGAAAAGATAACTTCAGGAAACTGCCTATTTTTATTGTTGCTGTCATTAGGTTTTTGCTTTTTTTTCTCCCTTTCCTATAAACAATAGACTGATGGGCTGATTTCTGTAGTAGATATAATCATTATTCTGCCCAAGTGGCCCTTGTGAATTTATTATAATTTCATTAGCTCCCACCAGGAAGGGCCATAGCTCTAAAAATCAGCAAGTTGGCCAGCTGAGCCATCCCAATCAGGTTTCACCCACAATCCTAAAGCAGAGGGTTCCTGAGAAACCTCTCAAAGGCTGAAAAGCAGCACAGAATCAAGAAGCAATTATCTTACATTTATATGGAATTTTTATGAGCATTCCCAGACTCAAAAGTAACCTACCTGTCCTGGCCAGTGTGGCTCAGTTAGTTGGGCATCATCCCATGCTCCAAAAGATTACTGATTGGATTGCCCATTAGGGCACATGTCCAAGTTGTTTGTAGGTTGAACCCTGGTAGGGGCCGTGCAAATGACAGCTAATCGATGTTTCTGGCTTACATCAATATTTCTCCCTCTTCCTTCCTCTCTAAAAATCAATAAAAATCTTTCTTCAAAATAATAATCTACCAAATCCCACAAAATACACTTAATTATATCTAGTTTTATGCTAAGCACAATGTCCTGTGACCTCTCTTAGGCTTTTCTGATATTTTAGGAGATATCTTGCTAACAGATGCACAAAGTAAGTGGAGGTAAAACCCAGGTGCTCACAGACAGGGTTCAAAGCCCTGGCGTCTTGGTGCTAAGATGCTGAGGACAGTTCCTGGGGAAAAGTTTGGCGGGGACACTCCCACAGCTTGGAGTGCACCGCCTCTGTGAAGATCACAAGACAAATGCTGAGCCTTCTTTTTTTTTTTTGCTTTGCACCTCTTTTCATAAAGCAAAAATCCTCTTTGGGCCCTAACCAGTTTGGCTCAGTGGGTAGAGCATCATCCTGCGGACTCAAGGGTCCGAGGTTCAATTCCCATCAAAGGCATATACCTTGGTTTCAGGCACATCCCCAGTAGGGGTTGTGCAGGAGGCAGCTGATTGATGTTTCTCTCTCATCAATGTTTCTAACTCTCTCTCCCTCTCCCTTCCTCTCTGTAAAAAAATCAATAAAATATATGTATTTTAAAAAAATCCTCTTTGGATTTCTTTCATTTAGTGAAAACAACTACTCATGTAGGTCTCTCATAAAAGCAAAGTGAAGTAATGCAAACTTTTAAAAAGTGCAGGTACCTATATGTACTTTTTTGTGGTTTCCTACATGAGGAGTTCCTAGTATTCAGTTGTGGATGTTTGTCTCCCCAGTGGAGCAGTGAAAATATCCACCTGAAGAAAGACAAACACTTCAGGAACGCATGTCCTGAAGGGGTTTGAGCCATGACGCCTCAGTACAGGACCTCACTTTCCTGGGCTCAAACTCTGTTTCCATCATCCCTGTCTGCCAACACTCGAAATAGAGCTGTTTGTAGACAGTTGGGTCTCCTTAAAGCAGGGGTGGGGAACCTTTTTTCCTACCAAGGGCCTTTGGATATTATAACATCATTTGAGGGCCATACATTATCAACTTAAAAATGAGCTTGTTCCATTTGGTCAAATATTTAATTAGCTCATGCCTAATGCCTTGGCAAGGCCCAGACCAAATAATTTCATGGGCCTTAGACAGCCCACAGGCAAAAAGTTCCCCACCCCTGCCTTAGAGAAAACACTATCTTATATAATAAAGAGCTAATATGCAAATGGCCATCACATCCTTACGCACCTCACACCCTCAGGCCTTCATGCCCTTGTCCCTTGCACCTTCCAACAGAACTGCTCAGACATTCAACTCTGGGTAGAGAGGAAGGGGGACCAGCTAGACTGCAGTCTGGGAGCTGGACAAGCCGCCTTCCCTGCAGTCCTGGATGCCTGCGACCGCAGCCTGGGTGAAGCTGTCTGTCCACAGTCTGTGGCTGTGGTTATTCTAGGTGAAGCCAGCCTGGGTCCTGGGTGCCTGCAGCCGGCCAGAAGGATGGAATCCTGGGTCCCTGGTGCAGGGCAAGGCAGAGGCGATTAGGGGTAATCAGGCCAGCAGGGGAGCAATTAGGGGCGATCAGACAGGCAGAGAGTTCAGAGACAACCAGGCAGGCAGGCGAGCAATTAGGAGCCAGCGGATCCAGATTGCGAGAAGCAGTCGAACATCCCCCAAGTGGTCCCAGATCAGAGAGGGTTCACACTAGGGTAAGGGACCCCCTCCCCCATGCATGAATTTTGTGCATCAGGCCTCTAGTATGTAAATAAACTCTTGCCCTTTATCCTGCTTTCTACCTACCTAAACCTTACCCTTTATTTACTCACATAACAAATTTTACCTCAATAAATTCCCTGATGACATTCACCATATATGCTCTCTCCCCTTTATGACATGTGACCAAAGGATTACCTAGGAAGGAGATGACATAGAAAAATTATCAAAACTTTATCATTTAAGTAAGGCATACAAATAGTAGAACCCTAACTGTAACTGCTACTAGTCATGTGACTTTTGGTAAATTATTTAGTGTTATGTCTCAATTTCTTCATCTTTAAAAGAAAGATAACTATAGGAGGAATGAATATGGCAGCGTAGGTAAACACTCCTAAATGGCTACCAATGCACAACAAGTTCAAAAAAAAACTATAAAATAAACATCTATCTCCCAAAACCCAAATGAAAGCTGGCTAAGAGAAAGCCCTACAACCAGACTGAAAGAGAAAGAGGAGAATCCAGAGCACAAGCGCTGAAAAACTGAGGTACGGGGGCGAGGACACGATAAGGGCTGGCAGCTGATCCAGGCTGGTGGAGGGCGGTGCTTTCTTCAACCCAAAGAGAGACAAGTGCCCAATCTTTCTGAAATCCAGTTTGTGGGGAGAGGCTAGACTGTCTGCCATTGGGTCAGAAAGTGAGGCTGGCTTGCTTGCAGAGCTGAGATTGTCTCAGCTCTGCAAGCTGAGACACAGGGACGCCATCGGAGAGGAGGCGGACAGGCAGCCATCGCAGTTGGCCATGCCCCAGCCTAGTGATGCCCTGAGACTCTGCCCCTCATAACACATCCATGCTCCAAGCAGCAGACTTTTCATATGAATGGCCCTCTCTGTTGCAGTTTAGCAAAATTGCAACCTGGAGCAAACAGATCCAAGAAGGACAGGACTGTGGTTTACGCTGTAGCTTCTGCAATAGTACTGCCCTCAGACAGTAGCTGAAATGCACCTCATTGGGACCCAGAAACCAAAGTTCTAGTGCTCAGTTTCAATCCCTCACACCCATAAGTGACACATTCGGAAGACGGTCTCAGTGAGCACCAAAGCCCCACTGAAATAAGGTGTGTCTCCAGCGCAGCAGTTCTTCCTTTATAGACATAGCAGATCCTCACAGACAATTGGCCTGGAAGTCAATTCCTCCCAGTGTACCAACAACAATCAAGGCTTAATTACACCAAGACTTTGCACTAAGCCCACAAAGGGATATAGCAAAAGCAACCAACTCAGGTGATAGGGGAAGCTGAGCTACTGACCCCTATAGGTCACTGAACACACAAAGCTACTCCATCAACACAGGGAGGCAGCCAAAATGAGGAAACACAGAAATATGACACGAATGGGAAAGATGGAGGAGAGTAAACTACTGGACGACACACAGTTCAGAATCACATTTATAAGATTACTCAAGAATCTTTTAAAAACCTTTGAGAAACTTGATGAGACCTCCAAGAAGCTTGGTGAGACCTTCAAGGACCTTAATGAGAATACCAAAAAAATGGAAAAGGACTAGCCAGAACTTAAGCATACAAAGTCTGAAATACAGAATATATAGAAACTGAACTATAGATCAACATGCCCCAAGCATCAAACCAAAAATCTGGAATATAAGAAAGCAAAAATCCCCCAACCAGAGAGGCAAAAAGAAAGAAGAATCCAAAAATGTGAGGATAGTGTAAGGAGCCTCCGGGATGGCTTAAAGCATACCAACATCTGGATTTTTGGGGTGCCAGAACAAGAGAGCGAGATGAATATTGAAGGCTTAATGGAATAAATAATGACAGAAAACTTTCCCTACCTGGTGAAAGAAATAGACCTACAAGTTCAGGAAGCGCCCAGGACCCCAAACAGGAGGACCCCAAACAGAAGGAACCCAAAGAGGAACACACCAAGACACACCATAATTAAAATGCCAAGAACAAAAGACAAAGAGAAAATTTTGCAAGCGGCAAGAGAAAAGCAATTAGTTACCTACAAGGGAATACCCATACGTCTGTCAGCTGATTTCTCAACAGAAACTGTGCAGGCCAGAAGGAAGTGGCAAGAAATATTCAAAATTATCAACAACAAGAACCTACAACCAAGATTACTCTACTCAGCAAAGCTATCATTCAGAATTGAAGGTCAGATAAAGAGCTTCACAGACAAGAAAAAGTTAAAGGAGTTCGTCAACACCTAACCAGGATTACATGAAATGTTGAAGGGTATTCTTTAAGAAGAGGAAGAAAAGAAAAAGGTAAAGGTAAAAAATTATGAACCACAAAAAGACATCAAATACATACCTACCAACAAGTGAATCTAAAAATCAAGAGAATAAAAAAAAATCTGAAGAATGAAATGGACTGGTGAATATAATAGAATCAGAGACATAGAAAGGGATTAGACTAACAATTCATAGGGTGCAGGAAAAGATTGGACAAAAATCTTACACCTATGGATGACTACAGTGGCAGGGTAAGGGTGTGGGGTGGGGTTGGGAATCAGGTGGAGGGGAGCTAAGGAAGGGGGGTGGGGAGAGGAAAGCCTGTAATAATGTGAACAATAAAGATTTATTTAAAAATTAAAATTAAAATAAATAAAAGAAAGATAACTATATCTACTTAACAAGGCTGATGTAAAAATTTTTAAACTAAATGCAGGTGAAGCATTTAGCAGAGTGCCTAGAAAAATATAAACACTAAATAGAAATTAATATTAGATAAGACAAATTTAATTATCTGACACAGATTTCACCTTTTCACTGTATGATGTTTCTGCTAAAGAGAAAAGAGAAATTAGAACTAAATGCATGACTGCTACAAGCTTTGTGATATATTAGATACTAGCTTGAAATAGTCACAATGATGGGCCTGAATAAAACCTGATATAAAATCCTACATGTAGGTATTAAAAAACCATAGAGTAATTATAGAGTAGAGGAAAATCTAACTTAGTATTTTTCTTGAACATTTAGTTGACAATTACTTTAATGAGTTAAAAGTATGGGCATAGCTACCCAAAACACTTAAATGCTATAAACATTTTATTCCAGTCTATATTTGTGTTTTAATTTTATTTAAGATGTCTTCTGTCATCCAGACAATTTAAAGCCTATGAGCTCATGAATAGGTAATATTCATATGTTATAAGAAATATCATAACATATTGCACACTATAGCATTACAGACTGGTTAGCTGTCTCCCAAACCTGATTTCTCTTGTTTCTAGGTACACTTCTTTGCAGTTAGGTGTGGTCATGTGGTCTTATTCACTGAAGCAATGTGCACTACTTCAGGCGGGGGTCTATAAAAATGCCAAATGCTCTATTCTCTCTTTTTTTTTTCAATGTGATGCAAGTTAACACAATGACCCTGGAGATCGTGTTTTAAAGATAACAGAGTCTTAGGAGAAGATAAGTCTGGCACCCTAACAATGCTTCAAAGAGAGCCATCACCCATCACAAAAGTCCACTATAAACTCATATGAGCAAGAAGTAAACTATTGTGTTTGAACTACCACCATCTTTTGATTTGTTTGTTATGACAACTGACAGACCCTAATTCAACCAGTCCACATGTATCTGTAGATTGTCTGGATCAGTAAGTCACATATTAAGAGGGATATTGACAAGTTTTAAAAGTGTTTGGAGACAATATAAAATATGTAGAATATAAAATCAATTCGAGAGCTTTTACAAAAGGCACACTTTTTAAAATCTCTTAGGTGATTCTGATATGTATCCTATCTTTAAATTCACCAGTTTAGAACCCTTGCATGGGGATAGTGATTCAGTGAGTTTGAATGGATTTCCTGGGAAATAGAAACCTGATGATCACTGTCTTCCAATATCTCAATAACTAGCATGAGAAAGATAAATTTACACTTACACTGTGAAGAAAGCGATGTGCACTTATACGAGAAGCGACTGACCGGAATCACTGGGCAGCAGTTACAGGAAGGGAGATTTGGGATCATTCAAAGGAAAATGTTATAATTTTTCAAAGAATGAACCACCTGCTTTTAAAGTAATAGGCTCTCCCTTTCTTGTACTATCCAAGCAGAAATTATGTAATAGTTCCATTACTGTAATGCTCTTCACAATCATCGTGTTATCTAAGCCTCAATGACCACCTTGTGGTCAGGGCCATGTTTTTACAGATGAGGAAGCGAAGGCCCATAGTCACTAAACTACCTACCAATTGTCACAGAGCCAGAAAACACCATGGTGAAATGTCACCCCTGCCTTCAGACTCAGAGACGAGTTCTTTTCTCCAGTGGCCACACATACTATGTGAGTAGTTCTCAGACACAGGGAAGATATAAAGATATATAAAGAAGATACTGGGTACCCCTCAATAGCAGAGATGTTATCTCTTTTATTTATATCTTCACTTCGCTGAACACCTAGTACATGCTTATTAAATATACATTTATTTATATGTAATTGACATCATTCTTCTAAAATAAAAATGCCACAGAAAGCTGGCCTTCCCTCTTTACTCTGCTTTCATACAGAACTGCTGTCATTATAAATAACGCTGGGCACTCCAGATGCAACTCCGGGAACACGGCCCTCGCCTTTCACACAAAGAACACACAAAAGCAAGAGTCAGAAACTTGAGTCAAAATATGGTTGCATTATTATAGATATAGCAGTTCTGTTTTTAATGCTGGCCTATAAAGTGCTCTGGATTAGACTCCAACAGACTCAGCTCTGCCTTGAGTTTTGAGCCAAATCACTTGCCCTCTGGTCCCTGCAGTATCCTTATGCCGGAGCCAGGTGCTTTCTGTGCCCCGTGAACCTGACCACGCCTCTTTAGCAGACCACTAACCTGCAGGAAGCAGTAGAGATGCGCACACGTCTAAAGAAATACCCAGGCTGCAATTGGCAAATCAGTATGCAGGAGACACAGGATTCACATCTCAGTTTCTTTTATAAAGACTCAAAATAAGAGATGGAGAGGATGCATATCAAGACATAAATGACATAGCAATCAATTACAGTCTTGTTTGTAGGGGAAAATATTTTAAGCAAAAGAGCATCAATGGTGTGATTCCATTTATATGAAGTTCAAAAACAGACCAAATGAATCTGTGCACCTAGAAGTCACCATAATATTCTGTTCCTCCATCTTTGCTGTGTCCATGGGTGTGTGCAGACAAGAGGAGGTAGTGCCCTGTAGTTATGATATGTGCATTTTCCACATGTTATCATTTGCTAAAAGTATATTAAATGACATAGACCTGGGTACTTTGTCAGTAAAGGCACATGATAAAAGAGTTAAATTAAAAAATTATAAACTTCTTTGTAGTTTGTCAATAAAGGATTTAAGGAAAGATGGAATTGTTTAAAAACTCAATAAAAATAATCTTGATCTGTAAAATTAGATACAAAAGGCATAAGATTTATATCTTATGTGAGAGCAGATATAAATGCAGAAAGTTGGAAAAATAAAGAAAAAGTGTACTTCAAGAGGTATATGCATTGAGAAGAGAGGAATAAAAAAATATGATCTGTATCAAGATGTAAACAAGTAAAAAAAAACTAAAATTTTCTATAATCATATTTATATTCACCTAGACATAATGAAAATAGGCCTACTTTCCACAGCCCCATTGCTGTTGTGACTGGCAGCTCTATTGTAGGGATATGGTGACTGTAAGTGGCTGTCACAGGACATTAGGTGGTTGCAACATTAAGCAACTGTGGTCTCTGGCTCTGCATCTTGTTTGTTTCATAAACTGGCTTGTCGAGATGAAAATGTCATGCTAGTCATTACTTGAAGAGGAATAACTAGAAAAGGACACTAGAAACAGAGGTCCCCACATCTGTCACTCACTCTCTATATTCTCATTGCAGTAGTACCTACCCCCTTATCCACAGGAGATGTGTTTCAAGAGTTCTGCAGATGTCTGAAACCATGGTTAGCTCCAAACACTATGTGTATAATGTACTTTTCTATACATGCATGTGAGAAATGGCTCACCTGTCCAAATTTCAAATCACAGACTGGGAAACAGAAGCATGGCAAAAATGAGACTTTTAATAACACTATTGCGAATGGTCATCCATTGTACATGCACACAAGCGGGAAAGGGAACATAGCCTATTTATTTAGTCCCACCTCCAATTCCTCATTGGCTGGTACTATGAGGTCACTTTATTCCTCATATGTTGCCTAGGTTTTGTTGTCTCCCATTGGACCTTTCTAGTTCACTTCACCTCCCCTGTCTGGCTGAAGCAGATATGCCTGGGGGGGGGGGAGTTTCTACTATAATGCTGGCCCACCCTCTCCCATCTCTGTGTCTGCTGTACCTACATCCTCTTCCCTCCTCCACACATTCTGCTTGCCCTGGAGAAATTCAGCAAATTCCATCAGAAGCTGACCATGCTGAAGATGGATCATAGAGGTCCATTTCTTACAATGCATATGTATGATAAAGTTTAACTTATAAATTAGGCACAGTAAAAGGTGAGCAATAAAAACTAATAATAAAATAGAACAATTATTATAATATATTGTAATAAAGGTTATGTCAATGTATCATTACCAAGTAAAAATTAAGGGTGGCTTGAGCACAAACACTGTGATACTGCAACAGTTGATCTGATCACCATGACGGCTACCAAGTGACTGAGGAGCAGAAAGGAAATACAGGATGGAGATGCTGGACAAAGGGATGATTCATGTCTTGGGTGGGATAGAGAGGAATGGTGTGAGAATTGATTACACTGCTTAGAACATCATGAATTGAGACAGCCTGGAGGGACCTGGAGAGTTTTATGCTGAGTAAAAGACAAGTATCACATGATCTCATTCATATGTGGAATCTAATGAACAGAAGAAATTGTTGAACAAAATAAACCCAGAGACACAAATAGAATCATGGAACAGACTGTGGAATCTCAGAGGGAAGGTGGGGGAGGGTGAGTGGGTGGGAAGTGTTCAACCAAAGAATTTGTGTGCTTATGCATATAACCCATGGACTTAGACAATAGGGCAGTGAAGGCCTGAGGCAGGGTGCGGGGGCAGGGTGGGCTGGAAGGAGTTAATGGAGGAAAATGGGAACCTAAGTAATACTTTCAATAATAAATATTTTAAACATAATTTTTAAAAACTTATGAATTTCTTATTTCTGGAATTTTCCTTAACATTTTTGGAACACAGTTGACCTTATGTAATGGATAAAGGGGGTAATGGATAAAGGAGGACTATAGTATAGAATCAGACAAAAAAAAATACTAGTATGTCTAACATTGTTTTACTTCAACTCTATCCATTACTGAGTTATGTATGGGTAATGCTGAAATTCTCCACCCAGAATAAATAGATTATCCCTCCCCTGGCATATCAGCACACACTTTCCTTTGTTATCATAACTTCTTTGATGCAAGTAAAGCCAATGACTCAGAATTCTGGGCCCACGTCATGGGGATGTGGCAGTGATAAATACAAAGGAGCAAGCTCTGTAGACAGGGAAATCTGCAAAAGGGCTGATTCACACAGAAGGAGCATCTTGTCATCAAACCTTTCTGACTCTAGGCCTGCTGCTAGCAGACAGAGAGTAAGGTCACAAGCCCCCAGGGCCAAGCTGAATAAGGCCACCATAGGGATGCAGAATTCACCAAGATCTCCATTATAGAAGGTCTCAGACTAGTCCTCAAGAATTAAAATGGCCAAACACAAACCTTGGAAGATAGCCTAGTTGCAGACCATGAGGAAGAAAAGGGGAGTGGAGAGCTGTTATTCCATGTAGACAGAGTTTCAGTTAGGAAAGATGGGAAAGTTCTGGAAGTGGGTGGTGGTAATGGCTGCACCATAATGTGAATGAACTTGATGCCACTGACTGAACTGTACACTCAAAAATGGTAACAATGGATTAGCAACAAGATGGCAGCAGAGGTAAATGCCTAATTGCAGCCGCACTCAACAATTTCAAAAAATACAACTACAATATGAAGTGGACACTATCCAGAACTACAGGAAAGTTGACTGACTGGAAATTCTACAACTAGAAGGAAAGGGAAAACCAGAGGAGCTGTAAAAGCTTAAGGTACGGAGACAAGGTGTGCACGTGGGGAGAGGACGGAGCCCGAGAGGAGGGGGCGGCTGAGTGCCTGGCTGGCGTTCCCTAGCGGGAAGGAGATAAAAGCTCCAGACTGTGCTGAGCCCCAACTCCGACTGCACTGAACCCCAGTTCTGGGCTAGACCCTGGGGTCCCAGACTCATACAGAGGGAATCTGGGCTGTAAGGCAGAGAAGCTCAGGGGAGCAGCGAAGGGCAGAACCCTGGAGTTGCGCACATTGCACGCAGAGGACAGACTGTTCACTAAGCTGCTGAATTGCCCCAGTGGGAAGGACTCAAAAGCTCAGTACTGTGCTGAGCCCCAGTTCTGACTGCACTGAACCCCAGTCCTGGGCAAGACCCTCGGGCCCCAGCCTCATACAGAGGGAATCTGGGCTGTAAGGCAGAGAAGCTCAGGGGATCTGGGAAAGGCAGAACCCTGGAGTTGTGCACATAGGACAGACTGTTGATTGCCCTAGCAGGAAGGAGACATAAACTCCAGACTGTTCTTAATCCCACTTCCAACTGTTCTGAACCCCAGTTGTGGGCTTGTTGGGGGAGAGACTACACTGTCTGGGGCAACCTAGAGCGGGCAAAGCTCTAGGGTGCCTTTCTCTCAGAGGTGCTTGCAGCCAGTAACAAAGGACACTGAGGTACACAGAGACTCAGGAACCTCAGAGGGCGGGGCTAACCAGAAGCCAAGGCTGTAGGCTCCACCCTGAAACTCCACCCCATTCAAGCTGAACACAGAGGCTTTTGCAGGTTTCCAAGTCTAGTGGAATAAGGTTGTCTCCTGGCATAGACACAGCTGATCCTCCCAACCTACCAACTCAGGGAAGCAGCGAAAATGCCAAAACGAGGAAACAGATCACAAACGAAAGAAATGGAGGACAAAAAGCGACTGGATATAGAGTTCAAAATCACTCTTATAAGGTTGTTCAACAATCTCTTAGAAAAGGCCGATAAAATAAATGAGACCTATGATGATATGAAAAGGGATCAACAAGAAATAATAAAGGGTCAACTAGAAATAAAGAATACATTCTCTGAAATAAAAAATATTATACAGAGTCCTAAAAACAGATTGGAAGATTGCAAGAATCAAGTCCAAGATTTGGAACACAAAGAGCCAGAGGACATGCCTCTGCAGAAGCAAGAAGACAAGAGAATCCAGAAAGTTGAAGATAATGTAAGAAACCTCTGGGACAACTTCAAGCGAACCAACATCAGAATTATGGGCATACCAGAAGATGACAGAGAGCAAGATACCGAAAACATATTGAAAGAAATAGTGACAGAAAACTTCCCCCACCTGGTGAAAGAAATAGACTTACACGTCCAGGAAGCACACAGAACCCCAAACAAAAGGAATCCAAAGAGGACCACACCAAGACACATCATAATTAAAATTCCAAGAGCTAAAGACAAAGAGAATATTAAAAGCAGCAAGACAAAAGCAGGTAGTTACCTATAAAGGGGCACCCATATGACTGTCAGCTGATTTCTCAACAGAAACCATGCAGGCCAGACGGGAATGGCAAGAAATATTCAAGGTGATGAATAACAAGAACCTACAGCCAAAAATACTTTACCCAGCAAAGCTATCACTCAAAATCGAAGGCCAGATAAAGAACTCCACAAATAAATTTAAGCTAAAGGAGTTCATCACTGCCAAGCCAGAATTATATGAATTGCTAAAAGGGGTTCTTTAGGAAGAGGAAGAAAATAAAGATAAAAATTATGAACAAACATGTAACTATCAACAAGTGAGTCTAAAAACCAAGGGAAGTAAAAATCATGATGAACAATATTAACTGGTGAATATAATAGAATCAGAGGTATGTAAGGGGAGTGGACTGATGATTCTCAGGGAAATGGGGAGTGGGGCGGGGTGGGAAGAGACTGAACATAAACTGCACCTATGGATAAGGACAATGGGGGATGGGGAAAGGGCAGAGGGTGGGATGGAAACTTGGTCGAGGGGAGCAATGAAGGGGGGGGGATGAGGAACATTTGTAATAATATGAACAATAAAGATTTATTTTTAAAAAATTGTAACAATATTAAATTTTATATCATGAATATTGTACCAAAATAAAAATATTTACAGAAAGAGTTTTGGCAGCAAACTATTTTAACATAAGAAATTAGAAGGTGGTCAGGCAATCTAGTTTGAATGTTTAAGAACTCAAGGTTCTGCGATCAGACTTTTAATTTCAAGCCAATGCTTCTAATCTCCATCTCTTTTTAGTTCTGTAACATTAGGCAGATTACATAATTACTTCAAGGTTCAGTTTCCTCATCTGTAAAATGGGTTAATTATAGTATGTAATTTATAGGATTAAGGCAAGTAGATGGGATAATCCACTGTGTGATCCAAAATACATGCTCACAAAGTCTAAACTAGTATGTTTTTATCATTATTGTGTCATTTTGTTGTTGATAACTAAATTCAGACACTACTGATGTGGAATTTTTGGACTCAAACACATGGTGTTCCCCTGGGCAGGGTATCCCAGATTCTTTGGAGTGGAAGAATGAATCCATGGTCAGAAGCGGTATAGCAAAGGTGGAGATTTACTAAAGAACAAGTACAGACTTCCAGGTGAAGTCTCTTTTCAAAGATTCTGAATGCTTTTTTGTCCTAAGAAGCTTAACCAACTTTTGAGGACACTCATTTTCTGTGAAAGGACTGGGGGACTCCGGTGGCAGGCAAGCAGAACAGCCAGACCCGCCTGAGAATTGAAAGGACTGGGGGATGCCTGCCACCCCCTGGGACTGGGGGACTCTGGTGGGGTTTAGGGGACTGGGCGCCACCATCTTTGTGATAGTGTGATGGTCAATTTGCATATTCCCTCTTTATTAGATAGTATTCCCTTTGGGCTTTCTTCTTCTCCTTCTGGATGAAGAGCTTCCTTCTTTTTATTTTGTAAATATAGACCTTCTGCTGTTCCCAGCTCCCTCATTCTATGGAAATGTACCTGTTGCAGCTTTACAGCTCCCTATTTTATGGAAATAAACCTTCTGCTGCTCTGCAGCCCTGTGCTTCCTTCATGGTCCCCTTTCCAAAATTTCTAAAATTTTCTAAAACCTCTCTTTTTAACCCTTAGGACAAAAAATCCTATTTCACTACTGCCTGGCATTGACATAAATAAAGTCCCCAAATGAAGAGAAGGCTAGGAGTATACATTTAAATCAACAGGAATTTCTCCGTAACTAATTTGGCTCAGTGGATAAAACATTGGCCTTCTGACTGAAGGGTCCCAGATTTGATTCCCAGTCAAGGGCATGTACCTAGGTTGCAGGCCCAATCCCTGGCCCTGGTCAGGATACATGCATGAGGCAACCAATTGATGTGTCTCTCTCACATCTATGTTTTCCTCTCTTTGTCTCTCCCCCTCCCTTCCACTACCTAAAAATCAATGGGAAAATATCTTCTGTTGATGAATAAATAAATAAATAAACAAACAAACAGGAAATTTATTCAATACCTGTTATAATGCAATGCTCTCTCTATTAGCAACTGGGAAAAGGAGAACAAACCAAAATAAAAAATACACCCTCTTCTCTCAAGAAGTTTACAATCTTATTGGGAAATGAAGTGCACACATGAAGCAGTTTCAATAGTGCCAAGTGTGTGACAATACTTGTGTCTTTCTTTGGTGTCCCACTGGAGAGAAGGGGTAACACACTACAGTAGTCATGTGCTTTGGTGTCAGCCACACTTAGGCTCAAATCCCACTTCCACTCCTGCCAGTGACTGAATCTCTCTCAGCTTCAGTTTCCTTAGCAATATAACAGAGATAGTAACTCCCTCAGAGGGAATGACATTAATGGTCGTAAAGAATCTTAACACAGATTAAGCCTTCAATAAAATTACTTATGTCATCCATAATCCAATGAGGTGAGCACTGCTTATTCCTAGTTTATGGGGGTGAGAGGGTGGAATATAAAGCTCAAAAAGGTTAAGTAACTCACTCAAATTCAGGCATGGCAAAGCAAGAAATCCAACTAAAATAATCAGATTCCTAATCCAGTGCCCTTTTCACTATGCCACAGCCACCTGTGTGGTGTTGGTATCTAATGGGTACTGAAAGTAATTCCTACAGCTATTGAGAAGGTAATTAAAACAATGTCCATAGAGTAATAGAAAAAAACCTCATGTGTGAGTCAAAACATCAGGCAAAGTAAAGTAAGATTCTATTCAATACAATACATTATTGAAGACTTCCCTGACACATACTACCTTATAGACTTACTAAACCTCATCTCACTTAATCTTTATAACAACCCTTTGAGATATGTGTTATTAGCCCCATTTTATAGTGGGAAAATAAGCTTGGAGTAGGTTTAAAGACTTGTATAGAATGTCACAAGGTTAATATGAGATGAAGTTGGTATTTGAACCCAGGTTGATGTGATTTCAAAATCATTCCCTTCAACCAAGAAGAGGAGCTCTCTAAATGTGAGGGGAAGAACATGAGTTTCTTATAAATTGTTGGATGAATTGCAAAGATTGGTCATTAAAAAAAGTGGAGCAAACTCAGGAGTACAGGTGGAGAGAACAGGTTAACAGGAGAGAAATAGGAGACATAGCCTAGAGATGAGAGGTTTGTTTTGTTCTCCTTAAAAGGGATTTTCACTATCACATTCTCTTTATCCCCATGCATTTAAGTAGCAATTTTCTTCTTTTTAGGTCCTATTTTTTCCTAAGAATTTTATTGTAACTTCTGTGACTAACTCATGCCAGATAATTAATATCTAGGGAAGCCAAGAAGAATTCATACACCTCATCAAAGGAAATGGCTTAATCCAAAATCAAAATTGAGCCTGACTCACTCCAGAATCAATAATAGAGATGGCCAAACCCATAACAGTGTCCTTGAAGGCCACTATCCCTGACACTACCCATTAACAAGACACTGGGATAAAAGTTCAATGATGTTAATAAGAGCCACTCTGAAAACGTGTCTAAATGAAAGTCTCTATGGATGTATGAGCTCATCTTTATAAATATAAAGCTTTTGAGAGAAATAAATAGCCTTTGAATATTTTAAATTTGATTTTAATTGGATTACCTAAAGAGTCAGGAATATGGAACATGTAGATGAAATTCACCAAGAAATACAAGCCAGCCCTGCCAGTGTGGTTCAGTGGTTGAGCATTGACCTATGAACCAGGAGGTCACAGTGCAAATTCTTGGACAGGACACATGCCTGGGATGTGGGTTCAATCCCCAGTAGGGGGCATGCTGGTCAATGATTCTCTCTCATCACCGATGTTGCTATCTCTCTAACGCTCTCCCTGAAGTCAATAAAAACATGGGGGGGGGGGGATACAAGACAATGCATTTCATTGAATTTACAAGTGCCTTCACTTTGATGAGGGTATTTGTTAAAAGGTCTATTTACTACAGAAGAATCAAGGCAAAAGGGAAGTAAGATCTTTTGCAACTAAAAAAGATTTTGAATCCAAAAGTACCATCATAGAAAATCCTAGAAGAAAACATAGTCAGTAAAATCTTTGACATTTCTCATAGCAATATTTTTTTTCTGATATATCTCCTCAGGCAAGGGAAACAAAAGAAGTAAATAAATTGCATACATCAAACTAAAAAGATTTGCACAGCAAAGGAAGCCATCAACAAAATGAAAGACAACCCACTGAATCAGAGAATATATTCACTAATGATACACCTGATAAGGGTTAATATCCAAAATTTATAAAGAACTTAGACAACTCAGCATCAAAAAAGCAAATCATCCAATTAATCTCCCATGAGTTGAAGGTCTTGACTGCCCTCAAAGAGAAAACTAAGGTTGATGACTAATAATAGTTTATATTTAGCCAAGAAAGTGTATGTAGAACATTGTATTTGCCCCAAGTCATATGATCCCTAAAACATATTAATCAAAGGTTGGCAATTAGGCTAGCTAATAAAAATATAATTTACTTACATAATTGTGTTTATTTATAATTTGCATTAGATTGTTTTTAAAGAAGTTTATATTATTATATATACATATAATCAGTTGAATAATGAAGTATTCCCTCTCCCTTTGCTACCCTTAAAACAAGTTTAAATTACAAATTCAGATAGCCAAATGTCAGAAACAATTGTTCCCATGGTGATAGCATTTGAGATGCAGAGACAATATCTAAGATGAACTAAAACAACCTATGAAAGTCTAGGTCAAGGGTACAGAAACATTATCACGCAAGCCTGGACTTATGGCTTCTCTTGAAGAGATGAAAGTTCTGACAAGGCTAGGTTCACATTTCCAATTGACAACTACTGGCAAGAGCTGAGGAGCAGCTGTCTATTCTAGATCATATGAGCACTGCACAGAGCACCTCAGTTCTCACAAGCCAAAATTAATATTACTGGCCTAGCCCTGTAGACATTTAAGTTTATGATCCCTGGTATAGCAGCAGACTCAAATCCAGAGTTCCAGTAAGCATCACAGATACTTAAAGTTCTTATTCTGCAGAGAATAATTTATTTTTATTGCTTTAGAAGAGACTCCATTGCCTTTTTGAAATATTTTTGTTCTTTGAATTATAACCAGAAATTGGAATGCTGACAGTCCTCATTTATACCAGCAAGCTACCTTGTGCCATCAATTTTACTTTGAATATACTGTAAAAATGTAGACTAGAGAATCTCTAGACTCTAAAGTCTAATTCCTAATGTCAAATCCATAAATTTCTTCTCTAGCTTCTAGCATAATCATGAAGGAAAGTTTGGAATTGTTTATTGAAGAAGTAGAAGAATAATAAACATCTGATGTGCCTGCTTTTTTATTAAAGCAAGATGTCCCATGATATTTAGTAATTAATTATATGACTTATACATTGTTGGGAAAATTAATGGGGTACATATTTCAAGTGAAATACATTTAGTAAATGAAAAATGTTTTAGTTCTACACCATTATCCTCAAGTTGAGCTAAATGAAAATGTATGAACTGGTAGAGTCAGGAAGGGGAGTAAGAATCATGTAACTAAGTATGGAAGCTGTTAGGGTCGTTGCCATAACGTTAGTGAGCCCCTTTCATGTCAACTAAAGCTCTTCATGCCTTTAGATTTAGTAAAAATGATATAACTGGGCAAAAGAAATCCTGGAGTAGATAGAAGCTTTCAGGATTAAGAACTTCAGATACTCCATCACTTATTTTCCTAATTCCATTTCAGAAAATGAAACAAAAATCTTTGCACAGTAAGTATTGTAGCTAAATGTTAAGAGATATGCCCACCTTCCTTGGATGTTTTGTAAGACATTAAACACATACACACACACACACACACACACACACACACGAAAACACAAACATATAATCAAGTAATTCCTATGCAGAAATCCTTATAGCAAATCATGAAAAACATGCCAAAATATGAAAGGACTTAGAATCCTTGAATACACTCATATGAAGGCATTGCAAAATGGAAATGCTTCTTTATTGAGATAAATTATATGGCATTTAAATGCCAGGTCCAGACACACCACCTACATAAGTTTCTCTTACACAGAAACTTGGATGTTCATTCAAGCATTTTAATTACCTCAAATTGGGTAGCAAGAGCCTGGGGGCTTTTTCTGAGTAATATAGAAACTGCCATACAATATCGGTCAGAACCCTACAGAACCATCAAGTGTGAGATGAAGGTAACATCAAATAAGAAAAAGTTTCTCTATTTTCCAAGGCAATGGCCTTTGATCTCCACTTCTGAAGTTCATTTGGGACTACAATGCCTATCACTCACAGGGGTAATTGAAACTCTGAAGCAAAAAATAAGAAGTACACCTTGCTAAGGAATCCCTAGGCTGAGATGTTCAAGAAAGAGCATCTCTACAGATACCTCGCCATCTTTGTTGCAGTTAATAAGAACAAATTCACGCTCCAAGGCACCTGGAAGTCTCCTCCAGCTCTGTCAGGACAAGCAGCTGCTTTCTCTCTCCTTTCCTTCATCTGGACTATGAAGGAGCAAAAACAAAAATTATCATCCCACTCTGTGAGTGAAATAAAAATGTTCCCACAGGCAACCACGTATGAGATAAGATAAGAGTTTTCTCTTTAAAAAAATGCCATTCCTCCAGATACAAAATGAGTCAGGTTTGGGGTCAAGGAAACAGAAAGGTTTCTTGTACTCTCAAAACCAGAACTTCAGGTTAGGAAGATCCTGATCGCAAACAGCACAGGAGACCACTGAAATAATCTTTGGAGCTTTCCCCTTTGACATATCTGGGATGAAGTGTGAGTATATGTGTGTGCACATGAGCTAATGAGCCAGCCACCCAAGGAGCAGGCAAAGAAGGTGCCAACTGAAACACACTTCCAGAGCCAAAAGGGCAGGGCCACTGTGTTTCTGGAGCAGTCAGTATGGGAATAACCTACAGCGTAGGAATCCCTCAGTAGTCTTAGGTGGGAGACAGTCATAACTAAGGAAGAAGTGTAGCACACTGCAAAGACTCCAAGCTTTAGGTCTGAAAGACGGAAGTTTAAATCCCGGCCCAGCCACTTTATCTCCGACTTCATGCTTTCAGGTACTTGACTGCTCTGCAACTAATATTTCTCATCTCTGCATTCCTGTCTATCAGGGTTGATTGAGATAATTAATATACTTGAAAGTGCCGGACTTGGTGACTTTTATCATTATTATTATTATTACTGTCAATGAATAAATGAGTGACCTCCTCAGAGTTGCCTTGCTCCTACTTAGTTGCCCGGTTGAACATCATCTTTACAGTTAAAGGAACCTCTTGGGGTTGCTTTATCCATCAAAGTCAAGCTCTATCGCATCTGATAAGTTAACAGAAACAAAAGACCAGGAAGTACTGAGCATTCTAAAATGTATGCATATCTAATTGGGTGAGGTAAGACCCTGAAACGCGAGCCCAACTACGTATGAGATAAGATAAGAGTTTTCTCTTTAAAAAAAAATGCCATTCCTCCAGATACAAAATGAGTCAGGTTTGGGGTCATGTACTCTCAAAACCAGAACTTCAGGTTAGGAAGATCCTGATGGCAGACAGCACAGGAGACCACTGAAATAATCTTTGGAGCTTTCCCCTTTGACATGTCTGGGATGAAGTGCGAGTATATGTGTGTGCACATGAGCTAATGAGCCAGCCACCCAAGGAGTGGTAACAAGGGAGCCCAGCCCATGTTGGCATGGAGTGGCAGTAGCTCAGGGTAACTCTTAGGGAGCAGGACTTAGTCTTCCAGCCCTTCACCCAGAGCTGGCAGCCACAGCTCCCAGGCGTCTTTGTTCAGTAGCAGGGGTGGTCACCTCTGAGTTCTCAGATATCAGAGGTAGCACTACTCAGTACCAAATAACAGCAGCTCTCCTGCCAGCAGACGTAGACAACACCAGAGTTCAGGCTGCCTATGTTTCAACAGTGACACCCTGTGGCAGTGATAACAACCCTGTCTCTTTCATGGACTAAGTTGATTTCTGGTTTTCTTCCTTGATGTGAATTATTCACTCAGCAGATAAATATTGAGTCCTAGTATATGCCAGGTACTATTCTGGGCATTAGGAATATAGCAGGTCCAAAAATTCCTGCTCCCGATGAATTTGCATTCTATCAGGGGAGAGAGAGGATGAATAAAATAAATAAGAAAATATACGGCAGATGGTGATTAATGCAGTGGAAAATAAGAAAGCAGAGAAAATAGACAGGACATAATGGGGGTCAGAGGAGATTTTAAATGAGCTGGCCAGGGAAGACTTCTCTAGGGAAAGTGACATCTGAGCAAAGGCACAGAGACAAGAGCAAAGTGGGTGTGACCACATAATTGCAAAAGGCCAGTGTGGCTGAAATAGTGTAAATGAAGGGGGTGAAGAGTAGCAGATGAGGCCTGAGAGTGGAAGGGTCAAACTTGTGAAGCCTTGTGGACCACATTAAGGACTTGTATTTTCACTCATTTTCACTCTGAGTGGGGTGGGAACCATTGGAGGTGTTGAGACAAGATTATAGGCCTCGTGGGGAGAAGCGGGAGACAGGTTAGAAGTGGCTGGGATCAAGGTGTTCACCATGAAGGTGGTGAGAAGTGGTCTAGATTCCAGATGTATTTGGAAGGTAGAGCTGACACCATTTCCTGACAGGTGGGTTTTAGGGCATGACCCCAAGGATTCCGGCCTGAGGCACTAACCAGGTCCTGAGTAGGTCAGACTAGGCCAGGCAGCAATACTACATCCTCTGAGTCCCTAAGTCCCCTAAATCTCTCACAGCCCACCAAGACAACGGGTGCCTGAAAGCATGTGTTTGAATTTAGTCACAAAATGTGAGGGTGAAAGACAGAAATAAGGTCAAATCATGCAAAACCTCTATTTCAGATCCTATAAGACCAACAGAGCTCTCTATCCCCTGGATCACATCAATGTCTTCTCAGAGAAGCCATAAGGAGTCAGATTGTACTGTCTGCTTCTGTCTTACTTGTCACCAGAGGAGTAAATGAATTCTACACACACACAGCGTGAAAACATGTTTTGTGAGGAAGCCTTAACATATGATATGAATAACCCTAAGATACCTTCTCCAAAGAGCTATCAATCAGCAATCCTAAGCTGTCACCACCTGATCCCTTTTGTAACCTTCAGATATCTATACTAATAAAAGCACCATATGCAAATCGACCGAATGGCCAAACAGCAGGACTATCTGGATGACCATGCTATGATAACCACTGGCACCGGGCCAGCCAAGGCAGATGCCATGTGATTGGTGGTGGGGGAAGAGGCCTCTGTCACCCCATGATTACCCTGCAGAGAGAGGCCCAGGACACTGGCCAGCAGGGCAATAAATCAGGGGCTCCACAATCGCCCCAAAGAAGGAGGCCCAGCCCACCCTCTGCAGAGCAATCAGTCATGGGCTCTGCAGAACCTGGGAAGCTGGGGTGTATGGTGGCTGACACAGGCAGTGCCAGGCCAAAGTGGGTGCAGATGGGGGGGGGGGGGGGGGGCGGGGCTGCAAGGCAACCAGGGCTGTGAAGGTCTAATTTTGCACAAATTTCATGCATTGAGCCTCTAGTACTTATATAACTGATGAGTTCTATTTAACATAGTCATTCGTATAGAGCACACTCAGAACTTTGGCCTGTGTCCCATACATCTATCAAACCAGTTTTTGCTGTATTTGTCTTGCAAAGCTTTCTCTCACCCCCAGCCCCTAGTCCCCACTCCCACCATCTCAATTTCCTTTAACACTTATATATGTATATACTATTTTTCTGGTATCTCTAAGATTTGTGATATGTGAAGTAAAATACTTTAAGTCACATTTTCTATGTCTTTCAGATCCTGCCATTAACCTACGAGTTCAAAAATATTGACACTACAGACCAGTACAACCCAGATACAAATTTAGCTTCTTTTTCAAGACCCTGCTTATCCTTTCATGCTTTTGAAGACCCATTGCTAGCTTCATCCTTAGCCTTCCACCAGTACCCCCATTAATACTGGCCTCTTTGAAATAGCCCAAAAGCATAACTCCTTATATGGTATCATTGCAGGTGATAACGCACCAGTTTTCAGAATAAAGCAGCTGTATTAAAAACTCTCTTTCCCTTACACACACATACACACATCGTATATCTTTCATGTCAGTTAGCTTGTAAAATCAGAGCTCCTACCTACCAATTCATTTTGACAGCTACATTATAGCTATAATTCCCTCATAGGAATGGTCACCTCAGAGAAATTTAAAATTCTCCCTGTTGTGCCTTTGCAGATGCTAAAAAGGTGAATCAATTCACAGCAATGCTTTGCTCTTGAGCTCTCTGGGGATATCCTTGCAAATATATTTGTGTTCTCTGCGCTTCGGGATATGGTAAGTAGTCACCCTGTAATCTTCAGCAGGTTATTTTTAATGAAATCCTGACAGTTTAGCATCTCCTTGCATAACTGCATCCTAGGGTATCTGTCAAAAGTGACAGCTATTCAAGAAAGCCTGGAAAATCATCCACCAGTTATCAGTCCTTGAGTTTTCCTACAAATTGCTACAGCCTTGAAATTAATTTTAGTTGGCAATGGAAAATCGATACAAATAGCCAGAGGTCGTTTCACCTCTTTAGGTACGTTGTAACTCATATCGCTGCACGTTTATCCATATTCCCACCAATGCACTTGACGGTGTTAGAAGCTCAGGAAGAAAAGCAGAGCGTGAGCCAAAGAGTATCCGTGTGCAGAGAAAGGACAGCAATCCCACTGGCAAAACTGAAATGCCCCTTGGGGACAGATGTGCAAGTCACATCTGTGAAGTAAAGCAGGGCATGGGAGGTCCATGCGGCAATCATGTGCTCTCAGCTGGTGAAGAAGGAACCCAGTGAGTCTGGCTGCGCTTGAAGGCTGCCTCCCAGCGCTGTTTCACTGTGGGCTGGCTCCTAGAGTGATGCCTGGAAAGCATCCAGTTTCACATGACTTTCTTCTCCACTCTAAACAAAGCATGTTTCTCTGTGGCAATAGTCCACTAAGAGAAAATGTTGGCATGGACACTAGTCCTAGATTCTGGAAAATTCAGCAGCCATTGTTCCTTATGGATATGATTGTTTTCTGGCATCACTAAGATTTCATATGGAGTAAAATGCTTTAAACCACATTTTCCATTTCTTTCAGATCCCAACGTTGGCCTAAGGCCGTGGTCGGCAAACTGCAGCTCGCGAGCCACATGCAGCTCTTTGGCCCCTTGAGTGTGGCTCTTCCACAAAATGCCACAGCCTGGGCGAGTCTATTTTGAAAAAGTGGCATTAGAAGAAGTTTTAAAATTTTGGCTCTCAATCGTTGTACTGTTGATATTTGGCTCTGTTGACTAATGAGTTTGCCGACCACTGGCCTAAGGTTTCAAAACATTGCCAAAAGATAGCCTGGAGGAAAGTGAAATAAGTCAGACACAAAAAGACCCCTCTTGTATGATTCCACTTATATGTGGCACCAAAAATGGACAAGTCCATAGAGACAGAAAGCAGAATAGAAGTTACCAGGTCTGGGGAGAGAGCAGAAGAAAGGTTGTTGCTTAATGGGTACACAGTTTCTCTTCCGGGTGATGCAAAACTGTGCAAACAGATAGTGGTCAGGGAAGAGTTTACACATGGCACAGATCAGGTCCCTAACCTCATGCAGCCAGGTGATGAAGGCATGCATGCTTCTTCTTGGAATCTGGGAAGGAAGATGGTACAGAGATTTCCTCAGGACACACATGTAAGATGTATAAATTCTTTAACACCACAGGCTGAAAGTGGAAAACACCAGTTATTTGGTCCACCTGTCCCCATGTGTGATATCTCTCCCTAGAAGGAAGCACTTTTAACTAATCTTCTTGTGGTTGCCTATAAATTTCTAGTACTCAAGTCTCTGTTTCATGCTGCATCATCTTTAGTGATTTATCTGTGACTTCCTGTTGTCTGAGGCAATGATAGCTCATTTGTACCACCTCCCACCTCCTCTACCCTCTGCCTCCCAATATAGTGACATCAGCATTCTCAGTTTGAGTCTGCAACTTCACCCTTACACCTCCATGTCTTATTCAGGCAGTCCATTTCTCTTGGCTCCTTGTTTTGGAGCTGGGACTGTTAGTGGGTTTATTCTCTCTTCCCTTCACCTTCCATTCCCCATTTGGCCTCTCAACATCTGTCAGCTCGAGCTTCACTTTCATGTGGTCAAAGCTGATAGCAGCTATGACGGGAAAGCCTTTCATGACTTCTTTACAGATTGATTGCAAAGGCTGAAGCAGTAAATGGTATCTGTGTTATTGAAGTCACATAATGTTATTATCTGCAGCGATGTCGGGTGTGCAATGAGTATTGAGTCTTGAGGACACTGAGTCACTTAAAGGCAATCATCTTCTACTAGATGACCTGGTAACTAGTATGGTTACTCATGGTCCACACTCCTTTTGATCCCTGCAAACAAGCCTTGTTCCAGGGAATAGCCCTCTTTGTGTTCAGTTTAACAAACACTTATTGCTTGCCTGCTTTGTATTACAATGTAATTATACAATCTATTTTCCATTCCCACAACTAATTATCTTAGGTCTTTTCAATTCCTGTTTCCACTTTAAATAGCTTATTCCTTACTTGACTACCTCCTAACCTTCCTCAAAGAGTAAAAGTAAAAAATAATAATTAAAAAAATTACCATTCAACTGTGGTGCATCCAGACAATAGAATATTACTTAGCATTAAAAGAAATGAGCCATGAAAAGACATGGAGGAACATTAATGCATATTACTAAGTTCAAGAAGCCAACCTGAAAAGGCTAGATACTGTGTGATTCCAACTCTATGGCATTCTCAACCTGAAAAGGCTAGATACTGTGTGATTCCAACTCTATGGAAAAGGAAAATGTATGCAGACAGTGAAAGGGTTAGGGGTGTTTGGGAGGGGAGAGGGGTGAACAGGTGGAGCAGAGAGGATCTTAAGGGCAGTGAAATTGCTCTGTATGATACCATAATGATCAGTACGTTTGTCCAAAATCACAGCATGTATGACAGCAAGAATGAACCCTGATGTACACTATGAACTTTGAGCATTAAAGATGTGTCAATGCAGGTTCACGGGTTAATTCAAATCCACCTCTCTGGTGCAGAATGCTGATAGGAAGGAATTATGCACAATGTGGAACAGAGTGAGAAATCTCTGCGCCTTCAGTTCCATTTTCCGGCGATTCTAAAACTGCTCTAAAAAATAAAACCTACCTTAAAATCCCTTTCCCCCCCCCCTAATAACCCACAGTATGACTGTAGGTGGATGTTAAGAACACAGTCTTGAAGGAAAATTGTTGCCTATAATTAATCTTTCTTTCTTTCCAATGCACCTCCCTTCTATACACACAAGTGCATCGCAGTGTGCACCTATGCATACAAAAGCTTGCACTGCCATGGTGATCCCTGCTGATAGAGTATGGAATGTACTTTTGTGACTAAATTAATAATTCTAAACACTGGGCCAATGAACCTGCAAGGGCCAAATGTTCTTGTAAACCACTAACCCCTGAATAGCTGCTGTGCAGACACAACTTTTCCAGTGCCGATTGCCTTTGAACTATTCTCCCAAACAGAAAAAATAATGAGTTGCTTAAGGCAGTGATCAATCAATAAGCCAACTAACCCAAAGGGTGCTACATCACTAGGTAAATAAGTAAGCACTAGAAATTGGAAAACGGTGTAGCTATTTTCACCTTGTGAACCTAAGACACAGCCAAAAATCAATAGCTGAAAAAAGTTCCAAGTGCTCAAACACTTTTCTTGGCATGCTCTGAAAGCAGGAGCCATTATTTACACTGTACAGTATTATATTTGCTTAACAGAGGGAGAAATTTTTCCAAATATTATATAACCAGAAATTGGCATTGTGATGGCAAATATTGCATTTTCATAACTAGGTCTGCATGTAGGGTATGAGGTGGGACTCCCAGATCCACTTTTCCTGTTTCTCTGATTGACTCCTGAACCAGCCACTGGATGGACAGCACCCAGCTGTGAGACCCATGCCAGGGTTTGTTGACTTTGTAACAAAGTCATTCTACAACATCCTTGTGAGGACACTGGAAGGTGAGTTGTTTCTTCCTAATAAAGGGGAATGTGGAGATGCCAAGATCATATAAGAGATTATGGAAGAATCTCTAGATTTCTTCTCTGGCATAGTATCCACTGCATTCATGGCTGCTTACAATTCTGAACATTTTCTTAGTTGTAACAAGTAAAATCTGGGCACTGGTACATGGACAAGAGCTACTGGAAGAGCTCGGAAATTCAGAAAATTGTGATCAGGTAAGCCCCAAAAAGTACAAAAACAGTAGCATCCAGAGATTTCTGATGTAGGGATATTAGATTTTCATTCTAGTACAACAGAAAGAAGACACTAACCCTCTATGAAGAATCCCCTCCTCAATACAGATCCCAAAGAATTCTTACAGACAGAACTCCAGGAAATGAACTCAAATTAAATAAAAATAATGCAAAGCACAAAAATTAAAATATCTTTAGTGACATTGGCAAAAATATAAAGCAACAAAAATATAAATAGAACTTTCATACAATGCTGATTGGAATCTAATGATGGTACAGTTATTTGAGGAACTGGGTGGCTCTTCCTTATAAAGTTACACATACACTTATCATACATTCAGGCAATTCCACACTTAGAAAAAAAGTGTCCAGCAAAAGACTTGGACTCAAATGTTTATTGCAGCTTTATTTATAATTAGAGGCCAAGTGCACAAATTCCTGCACAGGTAGAGTCCGGTCAGCACGGTCCCAGTTGAGGCAGATCAGGATTGGGCCTATAGGGAGGAGGAGATGGTGGGAGGTTGGCTGGCTGGCCCACCCCAATTGAGGCCCAATCAGGGCCTGACCAGCTGAGAGAAGGGGCCATGGGTAATTGGCTGGTGGGTCCACCCCCAACTGGGGTTGGGGGGCTAATTGGGGGTGGGGCTGGTGATGGGAAGGGGCTGTGGGTGGTGGGCCAGTCTTCCCCACCCCAAAATGGGGTGGGAATGCAAATTGGGGGCCAGTGGCCTGGGGGAGGGGCCATGGGTGGATGGCCAGCCAGCCCTGCCTCTGATTGGGGTGGGGGAGCTTATCTAGGGTGGAAGGAGGGGCTGCAGGAGATTGGCTGGCCAGCCCCGCCCTATATTGGAGTGGGGGGGGTATGATGGAGGGGAGCAGGAGCGGGAGGAGGGCTGTGAGCCTATCATGGTGGGGTGGGCTAATCAGGGATGGGTTGGTTTTGTTGGGAGGGGAAGGAAGGGGATGTTTGGCCTGTTGACCCGCTCTTGATCAGACTGGGAGAGTCCAATCTGGGGCAGGTGGGCAGGAGGAAGGGGCACTGAGGTTGGATGGCCAACCCCACTCTCTGATTGGGCCGGTTGGCTGGCTACAATGGGTGTCACAGTGACCAGTTGTTACAGTCATTATGGCCTTTTCAGTGGCTGGCTTGATAGATAGATAGATAGATAGATAGATAGATAGATAGATAGTCCCAAACAGGAAATAGCTCAAATGCCTACCAACAAGGTGAATAAATAAGCAAACTTGGAAGTTTTTTTAAAAAGGAACAATGTACTGATAAATGCAATAACATTAGGTTTAGTGAAGAGAAGCCAGAAATCAAAAGTATATATATATATGATTTCCTTTATATAAAACTATAGAACAAAACCAATTCTAGGAAAAAACCATCTAGACTGTCAAAAAGCAGAACAGAGGTTGCTTCAGGCAGGGGTTGGGTGAAAATTAGCTGTGAATAGGCTAAGAACATTAGTATAATGGAAATATTCTTTATCTAGATTGTGGTTGTGGTTACACAGGTATATACATTTATCAAAATTACACCATTATAATGTTCATATTTTATTGTGTGCAAATACTGTGTATCACAATACCATTATTTTTTTAAAAGGAAAGTAACCATTTTTAAAAGTAAAAAACTTATTAAAAGCAAAAACAATTCATTATTTTATCCTTTCTGGAATTAAGTATTCATGAGTCCTGTATTCTCTTTTAGATTTATAGCAGAATGTTATATTTGAGTTTGGATGTAAGATTGGTTTTTGTTTTTAATTAAATATTTTATTTCTTTAATATTTAATGTTGAGACTAGTGAACTCTGATTGAAATTATTCTCCTGAAGGAATAAGTCATCCCCTCAATAAACTAGACATTAATTTCCTTGTCCTCAATATTTTTCCCTATTAATTTTTACCTTTAGGGTAGAGAAGCAACAAAACATAGCTTGTGAATTTAGTTCCTCAAACAAAGAGAAACTATATATTTTTAATTTAATAAATGAATTATAGAGTCCTTCAGACTGCAACATGGGTTTGGAAAGAAATTGCAATTTCTTAAATGTTAGATAATCAATATTTAAAAACAAAGCAGATCTATTATAATACTGATCAAAACACAAAGAATTTTTAAATTTTAATGAATTAAATTTGAATATTTCATTATTTATAGACAAATAAGTATTTATGTTTAGTTAGACGTTCAAGAGTAAAGATTGTATGATTTAAACAAAGGAACCAATTTCCATGCACTATAGTTTTATAACATGCTTCTCAGGTATATTAATAAGGCATTTTATTATCGTGTTAATTTTATTTTAAATGTCATCAATGAAATTTGTTCATGGCATCAGACAGGAAGCACATACATCTTGATCATTATCATCTAGAATCATGGAATCTAGAAATCCCACCTCCTAGGATCAAGATTGCTGCATTATAAAGACCCGCTCTTTACAATGTCTCTCAGAATGTCAGTTCTCAACTGCTCTAACCCAGACCCACAGCCTGTGACCTTAACCTCTGTGCTGCATCATTTCCAGAAGTTTACAGGCAAGCTCAGGACACAAGACCAATCTACATGAACCAATGATGTACACTCTGGTTTTATTTCCTTTTCCATTCTGTCTGGAAGGACTCATTGGACCTCATTCTGCTTGACCTTCTTCCAAGCCCCCATGGTAATCCCCAGCTTTGGGCCACTCCCTCTGCCTGCTTTTGTTCTGGCTCCCTGGCTGCTAAGAGTCAGAGGAAGTCAAGAAACAGAAGTAGGATGGGACATTGCAAATCCCACTCAGCTCAGCTAATCCTCCCTGCTGCTTGGCAATTTTTTCACTCATTCTGCTGTAGAATATTTAGTGGCTCTTCTCATTTTTCCCCACCCCTATAAGTTTTTAATGCCAGACTTACTCTCTTTTCAGAATATATTTCACAAGGAAGATAAATATAATTTATCATGATTTTATATACAAGAATTTTTCTGTATCTTTATTCTTTTTCTGCTCTCCCATTCCCTCCTAAACTTTATTTCATCTCTCTCTCTCTCTCTCTCTCTCTCTCTTTCTCTCTCTCTCTCTCTCTCTCTCTCTCTCATTTCATCTCCAATATTTTCCTCGGTCCTGCTCTTTCCCTTCAAACTTACCTTTGACTCTCTCAAGTGACCAATCATCGCTACACCTCTCCTGTGCATGGGCAGCATCCCTTCTCCATATTCTCGGCTGGGGTGCCTCCTCCTTTCCTCTCCTTTCCTAGAATCTACCACTGCCTTCTGTGCTGTCTTGAGCCAAGTACTAATCTCAAATCCAATGGTCTCTTATATGTTTCTCAGTCTCTCTCAATATCGCACACACTGTTGGCCACCATTTCCTTTTTCTATGTTTGCTTCCATGACATTGTTCCCTCCTGGTTCTCTGCCTCCATTTATTGTCCCTAATTTTCCTCCCTCCTCTACAAGGAACACGAGCCCACCCCACCCCCACCCCGCCCAAGTATCTTCCTCCCTTTCTCTTCCCTCTCTCACGCATTCTTCCTCAACAAGTTCCTAAGCTTTCTAATCTTAACTCTTCTCTTCTTTGAGATGCCAACTAACTGTCCTTGGTGCTTGGCTGGGCCTTCATAGATCACAGATTTAAAGCATTGCTGTTACCTGCGCCTTCCTCTTTTACCAGGCCCAGGTTGGTGGCCATCACTGACTTCTGTGAAGAATAAAGCTTCACAATATGTTTGACTGCGCAGCTTCGCAAGTCCTAAAAGAGAAAATTATAAGCAGTGACTTCTTGCTTTCTAAAATATGCCTCCAAGTGGGGGGTAGTCTTATACAGCGAGTATATAACAAACTCTGTATTTTGAGTGGAAATGTTAGGGGGTCGTCTTATATGCCCAGTCTCTTATACGCCGGCAAATACGGTATTTTTCAGGGCCAAAAAATCGTCTTATACGCCGGCAAATACGGTACCTAACATTTTTTTTCTGTGATTAAATCTTTTTAGGTAACAACCTTTTGAGAATCCATTGAAAACTATCAACTTATATGGCACTTACAAATCCCATGGAGCCATTCCTGAACTCTAACTAAAAAGTACCATTTTTGATAGTTTGTTGTTTTTTTTATTATTATGAAGATGGTCGGTTGTGGCTCATGGTTAATCCCAACCCTTGGGTTCTAGCAGAGGAGGACACCCTTCTTTGAGAATAATGTCTGTTTCCTACTACCATGCTGACTTAACACAGAAACAGGAAGAAAGCCATTCTGAGTATAGCTTTTCAATAGTCACATATGTCCTGTGTGATCACCAGTGACAGTTGCTGACGACACTGTGGGCATTCAGCTCTAAAAACAGCTGACAGGCCAAAGAAGCAAATCTAGAACTTCTAGTGACCATCTTTCAAACCCATGTTTTTACGTTTAAGTTGTTAGATCTTCTGATTATATTGTAAGTCTTCATGCTGCTATAATATTTTCTCTTATTTTACTTAGCACTAGTTATGCTGTCTGTACTTAAAAATAATAAATAACAATTAAGGAGGTTAAAGTGAAAAATGTATAATTTTTAGTATTTACATAACCAGACACTTAATGCAAGTGGAGGTCTGCTATGGAAGGTTTTCAGATGTGTTGATGCAGATTATTAATTGCTTAGACAAGAACAAATATTTCACTATCTGTTAATATGATTACACATTCATTTATGTGGTCTATTTTAGGACATTGCTGTCCCAATTTGTTTTGACTGAGGTAGATAGTTAATATATTTTTCAAATATCTGTATATAACTCAGAAGTCCAAAATTTATTGTCTTTTCAATTTGTGACATTTTTCTTTCCATACTGTTTTATTAATTAATATATTTTTCATTTGTATAATATTTTATAGTTTGAAAAATACTTTCATATACATTGATTATCTCATTTGATCTTTACTCTTTGAACTAGGTAACTTAGATATTATTAAGTTTATTTTAGATTAAGAAAACAAGATACAAGGTGAATCATGCCCCCGCCCAAATTCATATACCCCCAATATGACTATATTTGAAGATAGGGCTTTTAGGAGGCAATTATGGGTACATGTGGCCAGAAGGGTGGAGTCCTAATCTGATAAGATTAGTGGCCTTCTAAGAAGAAGAAGAGTGACCTTTCTCTCTCTGCCACATGAGCACAGGAAAACCAAGAGAGAGTCTCACCAGAACCCAATCATGCTGGCACCTGGTCTCAGATGACCCACCTTCTGAACTATAAGAAAATTCCTTTTTGTTGTTTAAGCCACCAGTCTATGGCATGTTGTGGCAGCCTGAGAAGACTAATACACAGGCGGGATTTGTCCCCAAATCTCATATTTAGTGACACTGAGTACAGAACATGGATCCCTCTCTTGTTTCAGGACTGTTCCCATCAAATCATAGCAACTTAGAAGAAATCACCTGACACATTGAGAGCGATTTATTTTTGCTCAAATTGTTGCCTGCATAAAGGGCAAGAAGGAAATCTGTACTTGCATGAAAAAAATAAATCAATTTATGGGAAAAAGAAAATAATATTTAACTTGAAATACCCTGGCCTTTGAACGATGTTAACCTTTCATTGTGGTTTTCCTTTGTCCTCACTGTGGTCAAAGAAGGAAGGTGATCAAGTGAAGTTTTCTATGCGTTCTGTGCTGAGGCCCCACCCACACCCAGTCCACCTTCCTGCCTAAATGCCAGCAGTTCAAACCGGATAATATAAAGGAGCTGGGGAATTATAGGTGAGAGCTTCTGTCTGATACAGAGGATAAGAGACAAGTCAAATATGAGAAGGCATATTGGATTCAGTAGAGGAATTTTATGACACTCAGGCCTATTTTATATTTATGAGAAATGGTGGAAAGAGCTATCTGAGATATGTTCACACATAGCTCTGAGGTTGTAAAAACTATTCTCTTATTTTTTTAATGGCCATGTTTTTGCTTCTGGGGAAGCAGAGACTATAAACAGAACATACAGAAAAGGAAGAAAAATAGGGAGAGAAAAAACTGAGAAGGGGGAAAAGTCTCTAAAGATTTAAAGTCTAAATCTTTAGAAACAAAGAATGCAGCCTAGCAGAAATGAAGTGGGCTTATGTAGACTTGGTTGCACCATTCTAGCCATGTTCATTAACATGTTTTGTCTTTTTATTTGATTATTTTAATAAGCATTCTGATTGATTAGTAATCACAATTAAATTAATTCTACCATACTACCTGCAATGTACTAAAAAAACCAGTGGTTAGTAAGGTGTTCATTAAATTATAAGAGAGCCAAGGAGCAGTATGGTCAAATCTGTCCACAGGACTGGTATGATAACCAGTGAACTACTTCCATCTTACAGACATGAATAACTTAACCTACATAATATTTTACAATGCTTTGGTCTTCAGATGGGCAGGAGCCCTTCAAAGTAGCACAGTGCCAACCTTCCTGTCTTATATTTGTCCCTCTTAATTTGTATTCAGGCACTGAAGACAAATTTTTCTAATTTTCCCCTTCATTTTCAAATGCACATCCCATGGCAGGTGGGCCTGGAAGAACCAGGGAACTCCATGGCTTCCATGCCTTGCAGACACATGACTCAGGTCACATCCCTCTTTACCAAGTTCCAGGTCTGTTTTCAGGTCTCTGCACTTACCAGAAACCCTCATCATCCATCACCAATCTCCTCTCAGCTATTGGAGCTGTCCTTACTTTTGATTTTTGCCTTGCAAGTTTCACTTTCTCTTGATTTTTTTTTCTAATCTGCTCCTCAGTCCTCCAGGTTAGGGAGCCTTCACTTACTCATCCTGACTTATCATCCATTTCATAATGCCACAGAGTGCAGTTAAACACTCTCCCACCTTTTTTTTCCAAAGCTGTTCTCTTGCCAGGAACTTCAGATGTCTACTTTGCGAATTAAAGGCTGAGTACTGAATCACATCCTCCCTTCTGAATTTTTCTAGTAAGGGAGTACTCTTGTCCAGCTAATCACCAAGACAAGGTGGGAAGGGATTGTAAAAATGGAACTCAAGGACAAAGTAATTAATACTCAATATATTATTTTTCATATGTTATATACATATATTTATTTATTCTCAAATATGCATATTTTGAGCATAAAATTTTATCATTCTTTCCTTACCTGGGATCCTCCTCCACACACAAACACATACACACAACACCCAAGAGGCTTCCAAAAACATATTCTAAGCATACTTTGTCCTTGTCGAGAGGAGAAAGGAAAAGAACTGATGTTTATTGAATCTTGCTCTATGTGCCAGGCTCCTTATTAGTTGCCTTTATATAAATTACCTTTTTTTACTTTTGCTAAGGAATAAAAATAACTTGTTTGTACATTGTACCTAAATATACTCTTGCTAATTTTCCATGTTCCACCTCTGCCCCATAAAGAAATTCTAACATTTACCAGAATGCCCCTGTATAAGGATTTTCATCACTCACCCTCTATGCTCTCACTCCCACTGCCCTTATTCAAGTTTATCACTGGAATGCAGAGCAGACCCAAGTTACTCCAAGAAGGCCTTACCGAATCCCCTGACCAAATGATTTAAAGGAGACACATCCAACATCAGGCCAGAGCTGACTCTGAGGTCAGTTTGGATTCAAGTTAGATTCTGAAGCTACTCCACAGCCAAACTATCATGAGCACAAACCTTACCTACAAAGCTAATGCAATTATTAAGCGTGTCCTTTGACCCATGTGGTTTTCATTTATTCAAAAAAAAATTTAGGCACCTACTCTATTATATGTGGTAAAATATAAAAGTCATCACATATGCAGTATCTACCTTTTGGTGTTCTTATTTTTTTTTATTTGGCCCTAGGTTTGTCTTTTTCACATAAAACTGTAACCAATCAAATAATTTTTTTATCTAAACAATGCTTCCCACAAACAGGTACAGCAAAAACATTTTTCCCATTACCCCTCCACTGAATTAACTAGATCTGATTAAAAGTAAAGTTGGATGAATTGCCAGTGATTTTGATGTGATGTGAAAAAATTCCTTGACTCTCTCTCCTTCTTCACCCACTCCAGAAAGACCCATAGCAGACACCAGGGATAGCAAAGTTCAGAGGGCCTGCCCCACTCTGTTTTGTTCAGCACAGGTTGAAAGGGCATCTTTTGCTGGAGGAAATTTCATAAGATGTCACAGTTTCTTATTTAGATAACCCCCAATTACTTTCTCTTCCTAAGTTAGTAAATAAATAAGCACTAGCACTAATGCAAATGAAGGACAGGGCTGATGTTTGTAAATGCCGCTGATGGCATTTTAATTTGGGGTTTGCAATTACAGACACTTCCTTTTATTTAAAACAAATGTCAGTCAACAAAGTTGTTGCTCTTCTTTGAACATCTTGTAGATTCCATTAATCATGTTTAATGATTTGTATCTTTCTTAATAGTGCAAGAAAAACAATTTAGAAACCCGTACCATAATTAAAATACTCTTTTGAGTATTCATGCTGAGCAGCTCTAAAAAATGACTTCTTACTTCCTAACCATATTGTTACCGGTGGGGAGAGGTCTCATCCCAACCTGTTGCTCGTGGGAGTAGGCTTCTTGTGACATCCCCCCAAAAAGAATTTTCTGAGGCTTACAATCCTCTGAGGATGAAATATTGTACTGTGAACGAAAACAGCCATTTGCTGACCTGATGAGCTCAGGGAAGGCCTGCGTGGCAGTCTTGCAGACTGAGAGACCTGAAGTAACCACAAAGGATGGTTTGAAAATTAAATATCTAACTACAAACAGGTTATAGTGGGCAGTCATTTTCTAGGCCAGTTTCCCAGACAAAGATCAGCTTTGATCTTTACTGAGCCCATCTGCCTTCCTGCCTCTAAGATAACCTATCTGTGAGATGTCTGGGTAACTTGTGTAACTTCCTTCTTACCCTGGACCCCTCAGGGCACAACAAATGGCCCCGAGACATTCTCTCATTGTGACTGTTATCAAGTTAATTGCAATGTATCCGTCTCTGTAAAAGAAGCTCATGCCCATCATTTTACTTTTTATCCAATCCCAGGGCTTTCCCACCGGCTTGCTTTCTCCCGCCTCCTTACTCCATCACCAATGAATATTCATGTAACCCACCTATGTCCCTCCTTTGATTTCTTTGTATAAATACAGAAATGTAACCTCCATTCTCCGGAGCATAATCTCAATCCGTTGAGGTTCTGCTTCCCGGCAATTGTCGACAGTTTTTGGCTCAAATAAACTCACAAAAAATTCCTTTACAGGTTTCAATGGTTTTTTTTCGTTAACAGTACAAACTTGCATCTGATTTCATCCATCCCTCAAGGAAGAAGCCCCATTTTGTCTTTAGAAGGGCTAAATCAGAGCCAGTGTCCAGGTTAGGGCAAAGTCCAATTCAGCAGCAGGACAGCTTAGTTTGTGTTTCCCATTGCAGTTCATCTGTCCATTTCCTTTGGGGTGTGCAGTGCCTACATAGCTGGGCAGGAAATAGGGTGAATGCAAGAAGCCAAGAAAGCCAAGGGAGTCATGAGCCAAGAGCTCCAAGAGCCATATGAGAGAGTGCTGAGAACCAATTCCAGCATGTAATAGTTACTGGAGTTTTACCAAAAGGTTGGTGAAGCTTGAGGAGCTCACAGGGTTGAGTCACATGTAGTATATCTGTTGGAAAGAGCTACAAAGCATCTCTCCCAAACCTGAATAGGATGATTGTTAACTGCCAGACAGCTCAGGGCATTTTATTGCCTCCTGTTGGCCAAACACCTGAACAGCTGTAGACTATTCCTGAAACTGACAATCTCTGTAAATCCTTTGATACAATACCCTTTGAAGTGTATACTTCCACCTTACATTAGGCCAGGTTGTGTGAATAAAATCATGAGTCCTTGGTCAAGGCAGAGTCTTCTATCCTGTTTCCCCAAAAATAAGACAGTGTCTTATATTAATTTTTGCTCCCAAAGATGCGCTAGGTCTTATTTTCAGGGGATGTCTTATTTTTCCATGAAAAAGAATATGGCACACATTTATTGTTAAATGAAAACCAAGGAAATTTATTACCTGTATACAGTACGGTAGTATGGTAGTTGTCAACACAAACCAGACAAACTGTGAATCCTACAGTATCAAGAATTTACTCATTTATTCAATGACAATCATGTCATCATCTTCTGGAATATCATCATAACAATCCAATTCCTGAATTTCCTGGTGAATTTCTTGTGACTCCATTTCTTTCAGAATCAGTGGACCAAATCTCTCATGTTTAACAATAGCACTGTGTTTAAATGAGTACTTGTCAAGGTAGCCTGTTTGGAGTGCATTTGCAATGCAACTATCAGTGATTTTCTCCCATGAATTCTTCACCCAAGTCACAACTTCTTGCAGTTTAGGTTTCACAAAGTTTCCACACTGATTTCTCTCCATTCTATTTTCAATGTAGTCATTAATTTCCATGCGCAAATTGTTTTTGAATGACTTCTTTATTGCAATATCAAGAGTCTGGAGATAGGCCGTCATTCCTGCGGGAATCATTATCTGATCTATTTTTCTTTCATGAAGAAATGTCTTCATGTCTTTAGCGTGGTGAGTGCTGGCTGCATCCCAGACTAGCAGACCTCTTTGGCTCCCTCGCATAACAAGCGGCAGCATTAAATCGACCCACTTCCTTATAACTGCTTGTGTAGCCCAGGCTTTTTCAGTTTCAAGAATAAAAACGCCCAAAACACGTTCAATCTTTTCCTTCTTGCCCTTAAAAATGATTAAAGGTGAGGTTTTAGTACCATCCAGATGAATTGCCAAAATACAGGAAACACGTGCACATTCGTAAGCAGTGGCGGGAATGTACACTAAGAAGGCACCCTACTATTCAATTGTTGTTTAAGATGATTGGCCCATAAATACTGCAGTTTCATCCATAGCAATCATGTTGGAAAGATTGTATTTAGAGAAGTCAGCATCATCAATAAAGGACTTGAATGCAAGTGCTCGCTTAATAACTTGAGTATATTCCTACCTAAACAATGCTGTACATCTTCTTAAAGACAGTTCACTTCACTAAAGGAAATTATCCAGCCAGTGTTGTGATGCTTTGAAATATTTGGGGCCTATGTCAAACTGTGGTGCCATTGCAAGGGCAAATACTTGAATCTGAGCCCTATTCACAACCAAAGCCTTTGCTCTACTGTCAACAACCCATCACAGATCAGGTCTTCCAGCTCGGAAAATAATGGTTGCCAAACTGATCCACACTTGCGCTTTTAGCATTTCCCTTGTCCACTTGTTCAATGAAGTTACCATACTCTGCTTGCCATTTTCGGACCAATTGGATACTCAACATCTTCTCTTTGTAGAAAGCAGTAATATTTTGGCCCCAAGAGTCTTCCCCGATTCCTTTCTTGTACTCCACGGAGTAGCTTTTTCTTTTTGCACTCATTTCTTAGGGGTAAAAAAAAAAGGAATTGGGGTATCAAGGTGGGGGGAGGGGGATCACTTAAAATGGCACAGGGGGGATCAGAGGGGGGAATCAAAATGGTACAGGAGAATCAGAGGGGGGATTACCATTTTAGTAACCCCTTTTGATCCTCCTGTGTCATTTTGATTGTCCCCTCTGATCCTCCTGTGTCATTTTAGGTGATCCCCCTCCCCCCACCCCTGTGCCACTGAAAACCTTCACCAGACATCCCCCCTACCCCTTTATCAGACATTTACCCCCTGGGGCCTGCCTAGGGACTGTCACTGGGCTCCTGGGGCCTGGATCTGGGCTAGAGCAGGGTCTGCCACTGACTGAGAACCTTCAATCATCATGAAGGCAGATGCGAGCATCAGGTAGTATCACCAGAGACAGACCAGCACTTACCACCTTGGCCACGTCCCATCCGCTCTAATCCTCCTGTTCTTCTACACGCATCTGTGAAAGTCTCCTCCTTTCTCCCGCCCCACACTCACCGCTCACTCCGACCCCCGCTCTGCCTCCACACATCAGTGACGTCAGGACTCCGCATAACATCACTGGTTGCTAGATGCCAGTCGGGGCAGCCCTAGTGACCAGTTTACGATAAATTAATTTTTATTCTGAGACAGAGCCTGGGGGCCTTATTTTCGGGGGGGATGCCTTATATTACACTCAAAAGGAAACCTGTAAGTAGGTCTTATTTTCGGAGGATGTTTTATTTTCAGGGAAACACAGTAGCCCCTTCGCTGAAGCTCCTCTGACCCCAATGCCTTTCAAAAATATCTTTTGTCCTTAGATTCCTTCTTAATCATCTACTCGCAGCCCTTTCTCCAGAACGCTGAACCCTTTGGAAGGCTGGGGAAAAAGACTCCAACAATTAATGCTCCAATGAGGAGTTCCAACAAGAGAGTTTTCCTTTATTTGGAGAAGCTGCCCAAATGTCATGCCTATAATGTCTGGGCTTCCCTTTGCTTCTTTCCTATCTATAATAATAAAAGCATAATATGCTAATTAGTCCAGACAGCCCAACGACCTTCTGGACAAAGCCAGGGCTACGAGGGCTGAGCCCCTTGCACAAATTATGTGCATCGGGCCTCTAGTTATTAATAATTAACTAATTACAGTGGTATCAATATTAATTAACTCCTGTTACATTTTCCCTATCGTTGTACTTTAAAAATCCTGTGTAAGAGTTCATCATCATCACCAACACTTTCCATGTGTATTTGACTATGAAATAATGAGACTGACTTTCCATTTTGTCACTTATAATCACATTTTCCAAATTTCTTTTAAAATATTTTTATTGATTTCAGAGGAAGGGAGAGAGAAACATCAATGATGAGAGAGAACCAACAACTATCTGCTTCCTGCACTGGGGATCAAGCCTGCAACTCCTGGCATGAGCCCTGACCAGGAATCGAATGGTGACCCTGGTTCATAGGTCAATGCTCAACCACTGAGCCACACTGGCTGGGTCCAACTTGTTTTTATTTTCTTTAAATTAATAATGAACATAAAATAGCATACAACAGAGAAATAGGGAAATGTAGACAATAGCTCCCTTGTAGGTAAAACCTAAATTGGTCAAACTGGCAGGTTGCAGCCTGGTATGCTAAGAAGATCTCATAGATTTAAAAACAAAAGACCCATGTTTAATTCCTGGTCTAGTCTCTTATTCACTGCTGGTCACTTTGGGTAATACAAAATGGAAAGGACCTGAGAAAGCAGAAATTGGGACTGGAAATAGAAAGAATGATTACAAGTCTGGGGAAGAACTTAGGTCCCCAGACTACCAACTCTAGTTCATGTAGTCAAAGACTCCTCCTTCCCAATTCCAGCAAGCTCCCAAATTCTCAGGAGAGTCTGAATGAGAGAGGCTCTGTACCAGAATGCCAGACAGAGTTGAAGGTGAGAATGAACACAGAGATTTAAGAGGAAGATTTATCCTCACTGTGCTCTAAGAATGCTGCCATGCAGGCTTGTTCCCTGCAGTGAAGAGATGGGCGGAAGATCTACTGATACTGACAAGTACAGATCTCCCAGTGAACCAGCTAGGTCTCTGACATGACTTAGGTTTTAGAGAATCACCAAGCCACTCTGTGATATGTAGGCAACAGGGAAACCAGTTACAAAGTATGTCAATAAACCACAAGAGATAATGGTGAAATGGACCAGGGTGCTATCATTGTGTGTAGCTAGACATCGTTAGATTTTTCATAAATTTTGAAGGATTTTCTGATGGATTTGTTATGGAATACAAGAGAAATTAAGGAGTCAAGGATGCTCCAAGTTTTGGGACCTGAACAATAGGTCAGCTGGAAATTACAGAGCATTTAGAACAGGGGTGGGCAAGCTTTTTGACTCGAGGGCCACAATGGGCTCTTAAACTGGACCGGAGGGCCGGAACAAAAGCATGGACGGAGTGTTTGTGTGAACTAATATAAATTCAAAGTAAACATCATTACATAAAAGGGTATGGTCTTCTTGTGTTGTTTATTTTTTTTTAATTCAATAGTTTTACTCACCGGATCTGGCCCGAGGGCCATAGTTTGCCCAGCCCTGATTTAGGAGCATGTACAGGGAGGTTGAAAAGGTGGGCCATAATTAAGCATCTTGTATTTCATGCTAAATACTTGAACTTTAGCTTATGGGTAGTAAAAAAAAGTTATATAACAAGCTTTGTATTTTCTAAAAACAACTCTTGAGGCATATGCAGGATGGAGTAAAATGGATTAGATTAGAAGATGAAAGTTTATTTAGAACAATACTGTAGTAGTTTAGGTGAAACATAAAGAAAGCCAGGACAGGGTGAGTGGCAGGCTGATCTTACTAGTAGTGTTTGCTTGCCTAAAGATGAGGTTACTATAGACTCTGAAGAAAGGAGATAAACAAATGTAAGAACTATTTTTACCAAGTAATGATGCGTGAACTCCAGTGCAATCTGATTTATCACCTGCCTAGACAGTTCTAAAGATATACTGGCAAATTCACACTCTTCCAACTCATCCAACACATCTCTAGGAAGTGTTAAATGAGTGCCTACCACTAGGTAGATCAAAGCCATACTACAGCTTAAAGAAAATAAAGTATTGGGCCTGGGAATCCAAATAACAGAGTGCTAGTCCTTGTTGTGTCTCTGGCTAAATCATTTCTCTGTTTTTGACACCAGTGTGCTCATCTCAAAGTGAGAAAATTTGATTAAATGACCCTTCCCTAGCAAACACCTGAATTATTCAATATCCAACTGTGCAGAATAAAAAATTTCATTGAGGTATTTATTGGTTGTCATTCATATGCATTATTTAACACCCAAATTTCTATTCAGTGAGCATTTTTAGGCATACGGTATATATCAAGACAGAACACTCTTTGATTTGATTTGAAATTTTTGTGTAAGGGAGATAAGGTGGTAAATTGCTTTCATGTTGTAACTCAGTCAGAGATATTTTTTTTCTCTTGCCATTGTTGAACAAGGAAAACAGTAACTAATCATGCAGATAACCCATAGCATTCTGTCAGTAATCTTTTTTTAAAAATCATTTTTACTTTTCAATTACAGTTGACATACAATATTATATTAACTTCAGGTGACTATCCCCCAGTTATTGGACATTATATAACTTTGAATACTTTTTGCCACTCCCTTCTGGCCTACAAAATTTCTATTGAGAAATCATCTGACAATCTATGGGAGCTCCCTTGTAGGTAACTAACTGATCTTCTCTTGTTGCTTTTAAGATTCTCTTTGTCTTTAACCTTTGGCATTTTAATTATGATGTGTCTTGTTATTGGCCTTCTTGGGTTCATCTTGTTTGGTACTCTGCACTTCCTGGATTTGTATGTTTGTTTCCTTCATTGAATTAGGGAAGTTTTCCATCATTACTTTTTCAAATAGGTTTTCAACTTCTTGCTCTTTCTCTTCTCCTTATGGCACCCCCATGATGCAAATGTTGCTACATTTAAAGTTGTCCTAGAGGCTCCTTACACTGTCCTCATTTTTTAATACATTTTTCTTTCTTTTTTATTTATTTTAATTTATTTTTATTGATATGGTATCACAAAATTGCCTTATCCCCCCATTCCCATCCCAAACCCCTTCCTACATATTCCCCCACACCCCTGTTGTCCATGGCCACTGGCTAGGCCCATGTGCATGCACACAAGTCCTTTGGTTGATCTCTTCCCTTTACCCCCACCCTCCCCTACTTTCCCTCTGAGGTCTGAGAGTCTGATCGCTGCTTCTCTTTCTCTGGGTCTTTTATTGATTGGGTACTTTTTGTTTCCTTATATTCCAAATTACTGATTTGATTCTTGATTTCATCTATTCTGCTCTTGATTTTCTGTAATTTTTTCTTCATTTCAGTTACTGTATTCTACATTTCTGAATGGTCTTTTTTTTCATGTCATTTTTTAATGCTTACTATCTTTCTTAAAGTTTTCATTAAGTTCATTGAGCATCCTTACAACCAGTGTTTTGAATTCTGTATCTGATAGATTGCTTGCCTCCATTAGTTTTTTATTTCTGGAGTTTTGTTATTTTCTTTCATTTGGGGTCCCCATTTTGACACCCTCCTTGTGTTTATTTCTATGTGTTAGATAGAGCTGATATAACTTCTGAGCTTGGTAGAGTGGCCTTATGTAATAGGTATTCTGAGGAGTCCAGTGACACAGCCTCCACAATCACCCAAACTAGGCACTCCAAATATGCCCCCACAGCCCTGTGTGGGCTGTGTACACCCTATTCTTGTAGTCAAACTTTAACAGGATTATATCCCCAAGCTGATAAGCTGTAAGAACTAGCTATGACCCGTGACCACTGTGGAGGATCAACTGTGCAGGGGCCCTCCCCATAGAGCAGGACTTACTTCAGCAGGGTTCTGATCCCCTCTGAGTCCATCCCTTGAGTTTGTAGCTTTTGGAGGTGGTTGGGTGGTGCTCAACATAGTCTAAAGCCATCCACTGGATGCACTGGCTCTGGAGCTTCCCAGGAGGTGCAGACCAAGGTCAGCCACCACCTGTGTTCTACATGGGCCACCTGGCATAAGCTACAAAGTGGTCTGCAGGTGATTGCTACTTGTGCTCATCTTGAAGGTGCTCAAAGAATGCCACACTATAAACCAAGGCTGGTGCTGCTAGTGCTAAGCTTAGGGTCACTTAGTAAGAGGTCTGAGGCATGCTGAAGCCAGATGCTTCTTCTTTTAGAGGTTTTAGGAAAGTCTGAAGCATGAGCCATGACAGGAAACAGTTTGTATGAAAAAGCCACTGGAAACAGTTTAGGTGGACCTGCAAGTTGGGTCGGGTGAGGCCTCAAGGAATCACCAGGGTGGGTGAAGAGTGTTAATCAGGCTGATGAAAACTCAGATATGTCACCCCCTGCTGGCTCTGTAGAAGTGGGGGTGTGTCTCAGAAAAGGAACAATGGCCTCTGCCACCACTTTTGTCTGGCAGAAAGCTGCACCCTCCAGCTCTTGCCCTGATGCCAAACAATTCAATCCCTCCCCATATGTCCCTGGTTCCTTTCAAGTTGCTGCCCCAGTTCCGGAGCTCAGAACAATGAGTCCATGCATTGTTCCTTTAAGAAGCATAACCTAGGACTCCAGAAGCCCTCCATCTTACTCAACCAAAATCCCTGCAGTTTTCCACAGCCAGAAGTTATGGGGCTTTCTCTTCCTAGCACTGGAACTCTGGGCTGGGGAGCCTGGTGTGGGGCTGAGACCCCTTGCTCCTCAGGGGAACCTCTGGAGCTGGCATGTGCCTCTTGAGGTGGGTGTGGGACCAATCAATTCTGCATCTTTGCTCCACCTACCAGTAGCTTCTTTAAATCCCAAATTGTAGGACTTTCATTCAGCTAGATTTAGGAGGTTCTAAACAATGGTTATACTATAGTTTACTTGTAATTTTTATGTAGTTTGGGGATAATTCAAGTACTAAACTTACCTATGCCATGATTTTGACCAGAAGTCAATAGTAATCTTTTGTTAGTTATCAGGTAGTCAATGCTGAGTGTTTTTAAGCAACAAGAATTCTTGATGTGTTTACAGTTTATGTGTACTGACTGGCAAATGTACCTCATCTTTCCTGCTAAAGTCTAAGCAAAAGAGCCCCTTTAATTTTTTTAATTTGACTTTAGGGTTCTTTTAAACAAGCAAAATAGAGACAGACTCATAGAGAGCAGGCTGACAGTTGTAGAGAGGGACGTTTAGGGCGTATTTAAGGGGTGAAGGATTTAAGCAAAAAAGAAAAAGAGAATAAAATCTCATGAACACAGACAGCACTGTGGTGATTGCAATGGGGAGGGGAGATGTGAAAGAGAGTATAAGGGGGATGAATGGGATGGTGAATACAAAATTCAATGTACAGATGTGTTGTGGAATTGTGTACCTGAAGCCTGCAGACTGAAGAAGGGTCCTCGGTTCAATTCCGGTCAAGGGCATGTGCCTTGGTTTCGGGCTCGATCCCCAAAATGGAGCATGCATAGAAGGTAGCTGATCGATGTTTCTCTTTCATCGTATTTCTAACTCTCTATCCCTCTCCCTTCCTCTCTGTAAAAATCAACTATATATATATATATATATATATATATATATATATATATATGTATATAGTTTTAGATTCGCCGAGACCGGTTTGGCTCAGTGGATAGAGCGTTGGCCTGAAGACTGAGGGGTCCCAGGTTCGATTCCAGTCAAGGGCATGTACTGTGGTTGTGGGCACATCCCCAGTGGGAGGTGTGAAAGAGACAGCTTATCGATGTCTCTCTCTCATTGATGTTTCTAACTCTCTATCCCTCTCCTTTCCTCTCTATAAAAAATCAATAAAATATATTAAAAAATAAAGTTTTAGATTCACAGCAAAATAGAGTGGAAGCTACAAAGATTTCCCATATCTCCTGCCTCCACAAACAGCCACCTCCTCTATCAACATCCCTCACCAATGTGCTACAGTGGTTACAATTAATAAACCTACATTGACACATTATTTTCAACCAAAGTCCCTTACAATAGGGTTCATTCTTGGTGTTGTACATTCCGTAGGTTTTGATAAATGTATAATGACATATATCCATCACTTTAGTATTATACAGAATACTTTACTATGAAAAAAAAATCCTCTGTGTTTCTAGTTTCTCACCATAAAATATTATGTTAGCTCTAGTTTTTTTCTAGATGTTCTTTAGCAAGCTGAGGAAGTTGCTCTCTATTCTTAGTTTTCTGAGAGCTATCATAAATGGGTGTCGGATTTTTTTTAAAGGGCTTTTTCTACATCATTTGATATAATCATGTGATTTTTTTTTTCTTTAACCAGTTGATGCTATGGATTACATTAATTGATTTTTGAATGCTGAATGAGCCTTACATACCTAGAATAAATACCACTTGGTTATAGTGTACAATTCTTGTTTATACATTGTTGAATTTAATTTGCTAACATTTTATTGAGGACTTTCACATCTTTGCTTATAAGAGATATTAGTCTGTAGTCTTCTTGTAATGTCTTTGTCTGATTTTGGTGATAAGGTAATCATAGCTTCATAGAATGAAACTAGGAAGTACTCCTTCTCTTAGCTACTGGAAGAGATGTTAGAGAATTGGTATAGTTTCTTCTTTAAATATTTGGTGAACTTCACTAGTGAACCCATCTGGGCCTGCTGCTTTCTGTTTGGGAAAATAATTGTTAATTTAATCTCTTTAGTATATACAGGCTGTCTCAGTCCATTCAGGCTGCTATGACAAAAATATCACAGACTGGGTGGCTTATAAACAATAGAAATTTATTGCTCACAGTTTGGAAGTCTGGGAAGTGCCCATATGTGATAAGGGCTGAATTTCTGGTTCATAGACAATCATCTTCTCACTGTGTCCTCATATGTCAGAAGGTGGCAAGAGAGTATTCTGGGGACCCTTTATAAGGGCACCAATCCCATTCTTGAGGGTTTTTCCCTCTGAATCTAATCTCCCCAAAGCCTATCTCATAATACCATTATATTTCGGATTAGAATTTAATCATATGAATTTCAACACAAACATTAAGTCTATAGCATAGGCCTATTTAGATAGGGTATTGCTTCTTGTATAATTTTGGCCAATTGTGTCTTTTAAGAAATTGATCTTTTTCCTCTTCAGTGTTTCCCAAACTTTTGACATATGTGTACCCCTTCTATAATTTTCGTAATGCTGAGTACCCCTCGTCAAAAAAAAAAAAAAATGAATGCATTTTAATAACAGAGTATATTTATTTTTTTTATTTTTTTGGTACATACACAAAATAATAATAAATGAAAAATAAAATTATTCATAATAAAATATAAATAAAAGTTATATTATAAATAACATTTATTTGCACACCGGACCATCTCATGCCTCACAAGACTGTCTTGATTTGACTCATGAGAATGTAGAATTAGGAGCAGCTAAGCATGGTGCAGTGCATATCCCCACCAAACTCCAGTGCAACACGCACCCCCACCAAACTCTTCCCATACCCCTGGGGGTACACGTACCACACTTTGGGAAACACTGGTCTAGGTTATCAAATTTGTGAACAGATGGTGCTCATAATATTTTTATTATTATTTTAATGCCCAGGGGATCTGTACTGATGTTTTCTTTTTAATATCTGATACTAGTGATTTGCATCTTCTTTCTTTAGTGAGAGAGATTTATTAATTTTATTGATCTTTTCTAATAACCAGCTTTTGTTTTGTTTACAATTGTTGATTTTCTCTATTAATTTCTTATTTTCAACTTCACTGGTCTCTGTTTTAATATAATTTCTCTTCTGCTTACTTTCAACTTAATTTGCTCTACTTTCAATTTTCTAAAGTGGAAACTCAGAAAATTAATTTTAGATCTATCTTCTTTCTAATATATGCATTCAATACTATTCATTTTCCTCTAAGTACTGCTTTCACTAAAACCCATGCATTTTAAGAATTGTATTTTCATTTTCACTTAGTTCAAAGTATTTTTAATGTTGTTTGAGAATTATTCTTTACCTATGTATTATTTAGAAGTGTGTTGTGAAATATTCAAGTATTCATTTCCATTTTTTATTTATAGTTTAATTTCATTGTGAGCTGAAAGCAGACATCATATGATATATATTCTTTTACATTTGTTAAGGTGTGTTTTATGGCACAAAATCTGGTCTGTCTTGGTGAATGTTCCATGTAAACTTGAGAAGAATGTATATCTGATTTGTTAATAAAGTAGTTGATTCTGCCTATTACATTCAGATGACAGATGGTTCTGTTGAGTTGAACTATAGTGGATTCATCTATTCTCCTTATAGTTATTTTATGTTTTGTCTAATGCATTGTGATGCTCTGGTGTTAGGTATATAGCTGATCTTCCTCTGGTTTGTTTCAAGAATTTTTATCTTTGATTTTCCATAGTATGTATATGATATACTTTGGTGTATGTTTGTCCTTGTTTTTGGGGTATGTGTGTGTGTGTGTGTGTGTGTGTGTGTGTGTGTTTGACATTTATCCTGCTTAGTGTTCTCTGGACTTTCTAGATCTTTAGTTTGATGCCTGACATTAAATTGAGGAAATTTTCACTTGTCTCATTTCAAATATTTCTTTTGTTTTTTCCTTTCTTCTCCTTCTGGTATTTCTATTACACATATGTTACATCTTTTATAGTTGTCTCACAGTTTTTGGATATTCTGTTCCATTTTTTTCTGTCTTTTTTTATTTTCCCATTTTTGTTTTGGGGATTTCATTCACATAAACTCAAACTCAGAATCTCTTTCCTCAGCTCTATTTGGTCTACTAATAAGCAAATTAAAGACATTCTTCATGTCTATTACAATTGTTTTGATCTCTAGCATTTCTGTTTGATTCTGTCTTATGAATTATATGTTTCTGCTTATATTTCCCATCTGTCCTTACATGCTGTCTACTTTATCCATTAGCATCCTTAGCATATTATAGTTGTTTTAAGTTTATAGTCTGATAATTCCATCCAAATTGGAATTATCCTGACAAATATGTGCTTAATTCTGATGCTTGCTCTCACCCTTCAAACTGTGTGTTTTGCCTGTTAGTATGTCTTATAATTTATCTTTGGTATCCAGACATTATAAACTGAATAAAAGGAACAGTGGTAAATAAATTTTTAGTATGTGGTGGTAATGCATGGGAGAGGGGGGAGTGCTCTACAGTCCTATGAGTACGTGTTAGTCTTTTGGTGACCCTCTGACCTGTGAACTTTACAAGTGCTTCCAAGACACCTTTCACTCCACATCATAGGTGGGACAGGTTCCTAGAGTGGACTAATGTTGGTTATTTTTCTTCCTGCATATAGAAAACTAGAAGAGATTGTAGTTGGTTATTTCCTGTCTCCATGGTGGAAGGCTAGAGAGAGCTGGAGTTGAGAATTTCCTGTTCCTCAATCATTTAGGTATTGATAGAACCCAAGTACATATTAGCTTCTGGAAAATAGTTTCTCTATAGGACAGGCATTGTTATGAAAACTTTGTTCTGTCATATTTCAAAAGGATTACTTTTTTCCTCTTCTGCTGGAAGCATGAGAGGACTTTCCTCTATGTTCATCACAGTGAGAACCTGAAATAGCTCCTGGTAGTAAACCTCAGAAAAGTGTGGGGAACCACTATAGCTGCATCACCTTGAAGCTTTTAAATCTCAGACTTGTCCACTTGTAGCCTCCCGACACTTCTTCCATCACAGTCCAGGGGTTTCTACCCCGACACTCATTCCCATGGAAGCTTCTGCTCATAGATTTCTGCTCGGGTAAGTTGTGATTCTATGTATTTCCCTGTTTGTCTCTTCAACTTGAGGGGCAGTGGTTTGCATTGTCAATTCACTTTTTTACAAATATAAGAGTTGTTGACTTTATAGCTTGTTTAGTTTTTTTACTAGGATCTAGTGATAACTTCCAGCTACTTATGTTCCAGACCAGAAATGGGAAGTTTTTTTATTTATTAAAATCTAAATCGTTCAAGTAAGTCAGCATATTTTAATAGGCATTCCAACAAGTCCTCTACTCTAAAACTGCTCATTTATTGATCCCTGAAATGCATAGATTTAGGACCAATGGCATAACAGAGTGGAGTAGGACTCGCTTGACTAGATTATGGCCCTCATTCTAACTTTGACCTAAGGTATAATCCTCAACAGGTCAGTTCACATTTCCATACTTTGGGGTCTCACTCACCTTTAATTCAAACAAAAGAAAATATTTACTGAGCATTTATTCTAGTTCAAGCACTGGACTAGACAAACAGAATATATACAATCCCTGTTCAGGGAGCTTTCAGCCTACTTAAGAAGGCAGATAAAAAACAGGAGATAGTAATTCAGTAAGCATTAAAATAGGAGTATAAGGTACTACAAGAACACATGAGAAAGGGATCCAATCTAAGGTCAGGCTTCCTTGAGGGATGAACTAGATAATCTGTAAGATTTCATTTAAGTTATTCTAAAAATGTATACAAGAGTTTTCCTGACTTTAATATCATAGAATATACCAGATAAATTGATTTTCCTCAAAGATCTCAAGAAAATAGGAAGAAATTAGTCTTGCGACAAAATGCAAGAGAGAATATCCTTCCTCACACCTTACATAAAAATTTACTAAAAAAATGAGCATAGACATAAATGTTAAGAGCTTAAACTATAAAACAGGAGTGAATATAAATATTCATGACCTTGAATTAGGCAAAACCTTCTTAAATACAGTACTAAAAACAAATCAACAAAATGAAAAACTAAATGATTAGAGTTTCACATAAACTGAAAACTTTTGTATTGCAAAAAAATACTTCAAAAAAGTAAGATGACAACCTATAAAACAGGAAAAAATATATTTGCAAATGATATAGCTGGTAAGGGACTTGTAGCCACAATATATAAAGCCCTATTATAACTCATTAATAAATAAATCAATAAACTAGTTTTTTTTAATGGACAAAATATCTGAGTACACATTTTTCTAAAAAGGCTATATTAATGATCTATTATCACATGAAAAGTTGCTCAAAATAATTCTCATCTAGTCAATGCAAATCAAAACCATAATGGGACATCCCTTTGTACACCCTGAAATGACTCTAGGAATCAAAATGACAGCCAATACATATGTTGATGAGGAGATGGAAAAAGTGGAACACTCCTACAGTGCTGGTGATAATGTAATACTGTGCAGTCTCTTTAGAAAACAGTCTGGAAGTTTCTCAAAATGTTAAACATAGATGTTCCATGCCCCAGATAAACAAAACATATGTCCACATAAAAACTTTCATATGGATATTCATAGCAAAGTTATTCATAGTCTCCAATTGGCAGAAACAAGCCGAATGTGCCATCAACTGCTAAATGGATAAAGGAATGCAGTATTTCCATCAATGAAATATTGTTTGGCAATAAAAGGAAATGAGATCTTAGTACATGCTATGACATGGATGAACCTTAAAAGCATACTAAATAAAAGAATCCAGTCACAAAAGACTACAAGCTATATGATCTCATTTATATTAAATGTTTACAATGGGTAAGTCTATGGAGATAGAAAGTAGAATGGGAAGAAGACAGTAATGGGAAGTAACTGTTAATGGTTATGGGTTATAATGCATTTGTTGGAGGTGATAAAAATGTTCTAAAGTTGATTATAGAAAAGGTTGCACAACTCAGTAGATTTATTCTAAAACATTTAATTTTATACTCTAAATGAATAAACTGTAGAAAATGTAGGTAGTTTCTCTATAAACTTGGTGTGTCTGTTTTTTTAATTTATAGATCAGTGTTTCTCCTAACACATACACACATACACACCATATATTGTTGTTGTGTGTTTTTTTTACAAATAGTACTTATTGCCCTAATGGATCTGCTTCAGTGGATAGAGCATCAGCCTGAGGACTAAAGGGTCCCAGGTTTGATTATGATCAAGGGCACATGCCCAGGTTGCAGGTTTGACCTCCAGTGGGGTGTATGCAGGAGGCAGACAGTCAATGATTCTCATCATGATGCTTCTCTCTCTCCCTCTCCCTTCCTCTCTGAAATCAAAAAAATATATATTTAAAAATAAAACAACACCTTTATATCCTTCTATTGTTTTTTATATTTTCATTCTGTATATGCCTCTTTCTTTCTAATTATCTATCACTTAGGACTTAAAAATAGCATGCTATTATTCAAGCAGTTCTATGGGTTGAATGGCCTCCATTGGGTGGTGCTTGCAGTTTTTCATGCAGTCACAAACATAGGCTGGAGCAGCAGAATTCTGGCGGTTCAGTGGTGTTGGCTATCCTGCAGTCCTCTTGTACATGGCCAGCAGCAGGTACTGGCTCTCAGCTGGGAGCTCAGCTCTGGGTGTGAGCTAAGCAGCTACTCTTGGCTTCTCCATGAGGTCTGGGTTCTCACTGTGTGGCATCCGGGTTTATAAAGAGAGTATCCCAAGAATGGGCCTCCATGAGACCTGAGTGGAAGCTGCAAGATGGTTTATGACCTCTCTGAAGTCCCAGACTGACACTCTGATGCCTTCTAGTGGTCAAACAAGCTACTAAGACAACCAAGACTCAAAAGGAAGAGACACAGACTTCTTTTCTTAATGGTGGAAGAATCAGAGAATTTATGACCATATTTAATCAATCACAATTCATTAGATTTATTTTACCACTTGCTAATGGGTCACAACCTGTAATTTGAGAAATATTGCTCTTATCTGGCAAGGGAATGTCCTCCCTAGTACTAATGTTTCCTGAACTTGTGAATTAATGAGATCTTATGTCAGGTTACAGAGGCCAGTAATTGCTTTCACTTGAAAATTGTCAGAAGGAAAAGCAGAGCACAAGGCAAAAGGTGTTGTAAGGTTCATGGTTGTGGTCAAGTCCCTGCCTAGGAGGAAATCACGTCTATTCTTCAGAGCTGCTCCTATTTGGGTCAAAGCAAATGTAGGGTAAATAATTTACTGTAGAGCCACACACAGTGTGATGGGCATGTGAACGTTAGCAATAATGCATTTATGATAAAATGGAGTTCACAGATTTACGAATGGGGTTAAGAAAGTAAAAGATTCATAGAGAGATGCCATATTCTTTAATGTCCCTGAACTTGGATAACTGTGAAAATGACAATCTTAGTAAAATTTGTCCATTACAAGGTATTGGGAAAAAAAGCATTTTTATGCTCCCTATGCAGTAGTATCAATGTGTATTACATCTTAATTTTCAGAGTAATCATTGTTTATTAAAAGTCCAAGAGTACTTAATAGGAATAGCTCTTTCCCTTTCCCTTGGCTTATCAGTGCAAAACTAAATAGAAAGCAATAGAATCAAGAATGGATAAATAAGGGGATGGGCACCAACAATCAGAATTTGTGAGCCATCTAGAATTTTGCTGAGCCAAATCGTTTGCAGAACTGATTTACAAGCTAAGGTAACTTGCTCTACTGAGTCTTAGTAATGCAAATTGCAAATTGTACCCATATAGTTACCTACAACACAAACTTAGTCTCTAAAAAATTGTTCTCCACCTATAATTTTATTATTGTTGTGTTCTCCATCTATAATTTTATTCTTTATGAACATCCATAAGACGTTCCTAAATGGAAATCCAATTTCTAAATGACCATGTAATTCCCCATCTCTGCATGGCAGGACGAAGAAGGATGTAAATATGCCAAAGCTGTTCTATTCCACGGTTGCATGGACACCAAGCAGATGGGTAGATGAACATGAAACTGCTCTTTACAAACAGAGAACCCCTGTCAATTGGAGCTGCAGCCATCTGGCTATACAGCTGCAACGTTGCTTTATCTGAGAGAGACAGAGTGGAAGAGGAGGGAAAGCTGTTTGAGCTTTAGAATCTAATTACCATTAAAATAATAAAATAGCTCTCAATTATGGAAACTTTGACTTTTTTAATTTTTTAAATATATTTTATTGATATTTTACAGAGAGGAAGGGAGAGAGATAGAGAGCTAGAAACGTCGATGAGAGAGAAACATCGACCAGCTGCCTCTTGCACACCCCATACCGGGGATGTGCCCGCAACCAAGGTACATGCCCTTGACCGGAATCGAACCCGGGACCTTTCAGTCCGCAGACCGATGCTCTACCACTGAGCCAAACCAGTTTCGGTGGAAACTTTGACTTTTAAACTGCTCTGGATTCACCTGGGAGACTGTAGGTCTTTGGATAAAACATCTATGCAGCCTATTTAATAATCCCAACACTACTTACTAACAAGCTACTGAATCACATCAAAAATTCTTTCTTATCTATAGAACAAGAGGCCCAGTGCATGAAAATTCATGCACTGGAGGTGGGTGTCCCTCAGACTGGCCTTCCCCCCTCTCACTGTCCTGGAGCCCTCAGGGGCTGGAAGAGACCCAGTGATCAGGGGAAGGTGATGCCCCATCACACCTCTGCTGCTGCCGCTTCTGGCAGCACAAGTCTCAGCCGGCCCTGCTTACCTGAGCTTCAGTCAGCCCTGGGCAGCTGGGCAGCAGCCATCCAAGGCTTTCCTGAACTTTGCCGGGCCCTTGGTGCCTGCTTCCCCAGCAGGGCTGGGGACTGGGTGCTACCATCTTATGGCTGTGGTCACTGCCATCTTTGAGGGGGTTTCAGTCATTTAGCATATTCTCTCCTTATTGATTGTGGACATGAGGGTCAATTAGCATGTTTCCTCTTTATTAATAGGAGGTGAGGGTTCACATTGATACCACTTCCTAGGATTTTTGTGAGAGTCAATGGAAACAATGTTTGCAAAACTTTTTGCACAGAATCTGGCATGTGACCAATGGTTAATAATTATAAAATATGTATCAGTGATTTTATTATGATTGTTGTCTTCACAGCCAACTGCTCTTTCTGGGAATGAATTTCTATCCCTTCCTTCCCTTACTTTCCCCCCTATGCCCTGTCAAACATTGTACTAGTATGCTCTGCATTGCTCTTTGCTTCTCAAGCATGAAAATGAAAATCTCTTCCATGAACTCTCATTGTCTCCCAGCAAGCCCAGAGAAGAAAAACTCAGATGTCAAAGGAAACAGTGTCTGAAAGTTACTTTGAGAGGAAACTGCCTTCTCACCTTTCTCTCCTCCAACCCATCAGAAGCTGCTGTGGCCTCAAGAGTCCTTGGTCATTTTTTTCCAATAATTTTACATGATGAGATCTTATAAGGTGATATTGCATGCTCTCAGAATTTAAAATAACTCATTCAAATGGCTCATTCCTCCTCTATCTCACCCATCACCTGCTCCCATCTCAGCCCCAGCTTCCATGTAGAATTCCCTCTGCAGAACTTCCGGCAGATGGCTGCCCAGCTCTTGTCTGAATGTCCCTCTGCCTTAGGAGGCAGGCAGCTGGAATTGTCATATCCTTGTTTTTTTAAGTGAGCTCAAATCTAACTCCTTCCCTGTGTCCTTTTCTGACATCTGGAGTCTGATAAAGCAAATGTAACTACTCTTACACATGCCAGCCTTTCAAATATTTGAAAGCCTAATTCTATCTCCTGTTAACTCACTCAAGCAGTCCCATGCTCTGACCCTTCCTCTTACATCTGTGAAATCGTTGTCTAGCATTTTCTTGTTTTCTCACCCTTCTCCTAAATGCCCTGTTACTTTTGCTACATGTTTTTGGTTTATTTTCCCTTTGGGTTGTTTTGTTTTGTTTATTTTTTAAACATAGTACCTGAGGGTTATAGCTCAGGCAGAGAAGAACAGTTTCTGTTCCTGAGAAAACAGTACTTCTTTTCTCTCAACCAAAAAAGGACCTTTGGAGTTAAGGCGGCTGCTTTGTTGGTATCCTTAACAGGCTGCCAGGGTCCCACAATCAAACTTCGTCAGGTCAGGTGACTCTCACCCACCCTGTTTAATTGTAAGCTGGATTTAAGTATGGATGTCAGTGGGGATGTACATTTAAATTTTCCTAGAACCAATTAACAATTTTTACATAACTAAGTCTTCATTGTTTCTTGATCAGAGGCTTATGACAGCCTCATAATTATTTTCTGTTCTTTCATTTTAATCTTCTCCTAACTTGTGCTCCATGCTACTGTCAAAGCTATCTTTTTAAAAATTCATATTTATTGTTAAGAGTATGTCCTCCTTTTATCACCATCTCCCCCTCCATTTTTCTCCCTCCTCCCCCTCCAAAAAAAGTACAAGTCTCATTGCATCATTGTGTCAGTTAAAGTCTCAGTTTTCTCCTCATAACCTGAACCCATAGAAGTCCCATAGATGGGCCCTAGAAAAGGCCTATAAACCACCTGGGGATATACAGGAGGGTGGGCAAACATAGGTTTACAATTGTTCATATGGAAAATAGTAAAATAATTAATAAATTATAATACAAGAATTCACTGTTATAAACCTACCTTTGCCACCTCTGTCCATGCAAAAAATCCCATAGCTTTCAACAGGCTAAGAACCAAGGACTTAGAAAATAAAATCCAGACACTTATGGCCAGAACAACTAAGAGGCATTTGGAACCCTGATGGGGAGGGGGAGTAGGAGGGAGGGGAATCAGAGGAAGTAGATTCCATCAAAGGCACTGATTAAACATCTTTATCCTGGATTCTTTCAGACATAGACCACCGTGGGGCCCCAAGCCTGCTGAGCCTGGTCATTTGTACCAGCTTCTCCTCTTTCATGGTCCAAAACTTTACTATTTTCCATTATCATCTCCTTCTCCTTCACAATGACCTTGAAAGTGGTCCTTTCAGGATTTTTTCAGAGGTCCCCTCCTCTGTGAGTCATTGCATGGATTGTAGTTGGTTGACAGTGCTTGAGTTTTGGAGCCAGACAGACTCCAAGAACAGAAGAGTTCCTTGTTCTACCACTTCTTAGCTTTGAAGACTTGGGCATATGCTTAGACTTCATAAATCCTTAGTTTACTCATTTAAAAAACTGAGAAAATGTAATACCTCCTAGGGCTGTCATAAGAATTAAATGACTAACATACATGTGGTTGGTAATCTACAGGTTTTCTGGTTTATCCACCATATTTTGAACACCATGCTGTATAATGGTCAGTGTCCAGTCTTATGAATCTTATCTGCTCAAGGCAAAAACCTGCCTCATTACAGTGAAAGCACAGGCACCTGACCCAGGCTACTCCAACCACATTTACTCACCCACCCAAGACTTCAATCCCCAAGAAGCAGCTTGAAGAAGGCCTTGTGTGGCAATCATTTTGCTAGTGATGCTGGTTGCAGAGACATGGAGTTTCATGGGATGAGTAGTAGCAAGGTTGAATCCTGATGCAGCAGAGTAGGTCATGGTGTTCGCTCTATGCCCTGGAGCCAGTTCCATAGCAAGTTTTTACATATTGTTCCTAGAAACTCTCTCGGGTCTGTTCACCAAGCTGATAACTATTTTATATCTTTTTATTTATATATATATATATATATATATATATATATATATATATATATAATTTAATAGATGAAGGGATATGGAGAGAAAGATAGATATATTAATGATGAGAGAGAATCATTGATTGACTGCCTCCTGCACACCCCACCCTGGGGTTTGAGCCCACAACTCAGGCATGTGCCCTGACCGGGAATTGAACCATGACCTCCTGGTTCATAGGTTGATGCTCAACCACTGAGCCATGCCAGCCGGGCCTATATCATAACTTTTTAATAAAACTCATATTCTGCATAATTGGCCATAGTTGGTACTTAACATACAGTAAGTGGTCATAGAATTCCCTTCTCTCTGGTGCTGCCCCAGGGACAGCCAGTGCCCAGTGTTCCTGACACGCCTGTGGTAGAAGTATGTCCCCACAGGACTGTGACTATTTACACTCGGGCTTGTCCTTCCCTGAACTGGGCATCTGTAAAGGCAGGACCCTATCTCATTCATTTTATAATTTCAGGGTCCAGAGAGTCATGAATGTTCAATAAATTGTGCAACTTGGTGAACTGCTCAACCAACTGTGACTCTACCTAATGGTATTTCACCCAGCCCACAGTCTATTACTTTTGTGATAAAATAAGAAAAATTGTGTTAATCACTGAGCTGAAATAAGATTGGTAGGCAGGACTACAGCATTTCCAATAACCCATCAACATATTAAAAAACTAAAAAACTAAACAAGGTATGTTTGGCAAGACAGCCTTTAAACACACACACACACACACACACACACACACACACTTTTTTTATTTCTCAACATAAAAACAATACACCCTCTCCTTAAAAGCTTGGGAAGTTAAAAGTATAAAAGTGTAACTAGTGGTAGCCTTGGGCACTGGGTTTGGGTTGGTGGTGCCTCGGCTGGACTTCCAGGAGCATGGGCTGGGCACAATGTCTCCTGAGCCAGAGAAAACCCTTCCCCGGTCTCCACTCTGGGGTGGCCCCTACACCCGCGTGGTTTTGGAATCCAGGACCACCCAGATCACCAACTTCACACCATGTTCAGAGCTGCCTTTTGGGGGACATGCAAATGAAGACCATGGACAGTTTGTTAGAAATGGAGCAAGAGGAGGCAGGGGACGAGGAAGATGGACATAACTGTGATGTTCCTGTCTGCAAGAGACCTTTTCTGATAATTCACACTCTCCCTTCCAGTCTGGAAAAAAATATGGCATTGACTATGTACAGTATTTTTACATTAAAATAACTTTGAACGTAAGACCTGAAATTGTTAAACTCCTGAAAGAAAGCAGGTGTTAAGCTCCTTGATTATAGGACTCGGTGGTGATTTTTTTAATCTGACTCCAAAAGCAAAAACAACAAAAGCAAAAATAAACATGTGGGACTACATCATACAACAATTGGTTGCAACAATAGAAACCAACAAAATTAAAAGACAATCTACTGAATGGGAGAACATATCTGATAAGGATCGTCTCTCCAGGGTGTATAAAGAATTCATACAACCCTAGCTAGTTTGGCTCTGTAGATAGAGCATTAGCCTGCAGACTGAAGCGTTCCAGGATCAATTCTGGTCAAGGGCACATGCTTGGGTTGCGGGCTCGATCCCTAGTGGGGGGCAAGCAGGAGGCAGCCAATCAATGATTCTCTCTCATTGATGTTTCTAACTCTCTCTCCCTCTCCCTTCTCTCTGAAATCAATAAGAATATTTTTTTTAAAAATAACTCATACACAACTCAGTAGAAACAAACCATCAAAAAGCAATTGTAATTAAAAATCTGAATACACATTTTTCCAAAGAAGACATCCAGGCGGCCAACAGGAGCATGGAAACAATGCTCAACATCACTACTCACTGGGGAGATGCAAGTCAGGACCACAGTGGGCTGAAAAGTACCTGGTAGAGTGGGTACTTTCAAAAAGACAAGACACACCAAGAGTTGGCGAGGATGTGGAGAAAGTGGACTCTTGTGTGCTATTGCTGGGACTGTAGATTGGTGCAGCCACTATGGAAAACAGAAAATTAAAAATAGAACTGCCATATGATACAGCAATTCCATTTTTGTGTATTTCTTAAAGAAAGTGAAAACACTAATTAGAAACAACATATGCACCCCCATGTTCATTGCAGCATTTTTTACAGTAGCCAAGATATGGGAAAAAAACCTAAAGACGATTTTTTGGCCCTGAAAAATACGTATTTACCGGCGAATAAGAGGACTGGGCGTATAAGACAACCCCCTAACATTTCCACTCAAAATACAGAGTTTGTTATATACTCGCCGTATAAGACTACCCCCCACTTGGAGGCATATTTTTCAGGGCCAAAGGGTCGTCTTATACGCCGGCAAATACGGTAAATGTCCATTGATGGATGAATGGATAAAGAAAATCTATCTATATCTATAAAAGCCTAAGCAACATTTAGATCATTAGATCATTCAACCTGTAGCTATGATATTCACTGACTACTGGGGGGCAGAGCTCAATACACAGGCATGAAAACATAGAACAGACTGATGAAACACAGAGGAAAGGTAGTTGGGGTGGGAAGAGACTAACCAAAGATCTTATATGCATACTAGAGGCCTAGTGCACGAAACTCATGCATAGGTAGGGTCCCTAGGCCTGGCCGGTGGTCAGGGCTGGTCTGTGGGACAACTAGAAGGGTGATGGGAAGGGCACCCACCTTGGCCAGCCTGGCACTGGCCCCTCCCCCTGCCACCACCACCAGTCACCTCCCTCTGTGGAGGCAAATGATAAGGCAATCGGGGTGGCAGCACCACCCACTTGCTGGCTAGCCCATCCCTGATCGCCCCGCTGCCACTGCTGGTAACCTCCCTCTGTGGGGCAACCAGTGGAGCAATCAGGAGTCCCTGTTGGCACCTGCTTGGCTGGTCTGGGGCCTGCAGGCTGGGAGAAGCTCCTGCATTGAGTGGCCACCCGCTGATGGTCAGTGTGTGTCATAGTGACCACTCATTCCACTGTATGGTTGATTTTCACATTAAGCTTTTATTATACAGGATTACCGTATATAGGAAACGGGTTTTGGAACCCAGGACTATATATATACAGTCTGACATCCCCTGAGGAGTCCCAGATTGTGAGAGGGCAAGGGCCAGGCTGAAGGATTCCACTGGTGCATGAATCTGTGCACTGAGCCAGCCTCTAGTGTGTGTGTGTGTGTGTGTGTGTTACTCATATTACTCAGCAATAAAAAAGAATGAAATGTCGCCATTTGCAACAACATGGATGAACCTCAAGTGCATTATGCTAAGTGAAATAAATCAGAGGAAGACCAAAAAAAGTAAAAAATTTTAACAGATAGAGAAAAAAATGAAATAAAAGTGAAACTAAAATTAGAATCTTACTGCCGAGGTATCATAGCTGTTTTCATGTTTTATGAAAACATTCCATTTCTTTTATTATTTCTTTTCCACTCCCCCCTTCATATAATTCACCTAACTGAGATCATAAGCTTACATTTACAACTTAAATTTTGTCATAAAGATTTTCTCATACGTCCAAATATTATTTGCAAACATTATCATATACCATTGCATAGATTGCAGTGACTTGATTAATGGAATGACTATTCAAACTGTGCCCTCAAAGTCATAGGGTGCCAAGTTGCTCTGCAAAATCCACTGCAAAGAGCCAAAAACAGTTGGAGTAGGCAGGCACAACCCAGGTTTTGCCATTCCCGCAACAGACCTTCTATTATGTGTCTTAATTATTGTGCTTCTAAGTAAGATTTTGTTTGATTAAAAAAACTTCCATTTGATTTTCACACATTTTGGGGGGGAAAATCACTAATTTAACATTTCTTTATTATTTGAAATTGAAGCTATCTAGAAATATCCAACATGTACTATTTTGTATCTGATTTCTGGCACTGAAGATATTTTTGAGACTGATCCCTGTGATTGTGTGTGTCAATCCCTCATGTTTTTATTGCTGAGTAGTATCTCATGTGCAAATATATCAAAATGTATCCATTTACCTGTTTGATGATAATAGGTTTGTTCTAGTTTGGGGTTATTATTAATAAATCTGTTGTGAAAAGTTGTGTACAAGTCGGTTACTATCTGTTTTTATTTCTATTGGATATTTAAATACCTGAAATGGAAATGGTGAGTTACATGGTAAGCTTAGATTTAAATTTATAAGTACTACTAAACTTTTTTTCCTAATTTGTACCCTTTTACATTACCACCATCAATGTATAAAAGTTCCAGATAGTTTACATTTTCACTCACATTTGTTACTGTCAGTTTTAAAAATTTTAGTCATTCTAACATGTGTAGTGGCATCAGATTATAGTTTTAATTTAGATTTCCCTGGTAACTAATATTGTTGAATTCATTTTCATGTGCTTAAGAACCGTTTGCATGCATTTTTTTAAATAAAATATACATTCAAATCCTTTCCCTATTTTATTTTTTTCTTATTTTTTATTAAGATGTAAAACTTCTTTATATATTCTATTTATGTCTAATATAAAATACTAGAGGCCTGGTGCATGAAATTCATACATTTGAGGGGGGGAGATGTTTCCCTCAGCCCAACCTGCACTCTCCAACCTTAAATCTCTCTCACAATCCAGGACTGCTGGCTCCCAACCGCTCGCCTGCCTGCCTGCTGGCCTGATTGTCCCTAACTGCCCTTCCCTGGCCAACTTGAATGCCCCCAACTGCCCTCCCCTGCAAGCCCAGTAACACTTAACTGCCCTCCCTTGCCAACCTGGTCATCTCTAACTGCCATCCCCTGCAACCTGGTTATCCCCAACTGCCCTCCCCTGCAGGCCTTGTCTCCCCCAACTCCTTCCTCTGCCACCCTGGTCACACTTAACTGCCCTCCCCTGTCAGCCATTTTGTGGCAGTCATCTTGTGTCCACATGGGAGCAGCCACCTTGTGTGTTGGAGTGATGGTCAATTTGCATATTACTTTTTTTATTAGATAGGATATAGCAAATGTTTTCCTCAATCTGTAGTTTGCCTTTTCATTTTCTTAAATTTGTCTTTCAGATAACAAAAGTGTCTTTATTTTTACTAAGTCCAATTTTTCATTTTTTCTTTTTATGCTTTGTATACATTGTGTCCTCTCTGAGAAATCTACTTCTACCCAAAGGTTGTAAAAATTTCTGTTATTTGGGAGAGGGGAGTTCAATAGGTTTCATTTTTATATTTAGCACTATAATTCTTTTTTATTTTTGTAATCCTCACCCAGAGATACTTTTCCATTGATTTTTAGAGAGAGTGAAAAGAAAGGGAAAGACAGTGAGAAATACTGATGTGAGAGAACACATCAATTGCTTGCCTCCTGTATGAGCCTCGGCCAAGACCCAGGCCAGGGAGGAGCCTGCAACAAAATCAAACCAGGGATCCTTTGGTCCACAGGTTGGTGCTCTATCCACTGAGCCAACCTAGCTAGGGCATAATTCATTTTGATTTAACTTATCTAAATGGCATGAGATAAGAACCAAGGTTCACTTTTTTAATGGAGACAAACAGCTGTTCTTGTAGGTTTTTTCCATAAGGCTATTATGCTTTCCTCCATGGAATTATCATGGTCCTTTGATAGGAAATCAACATAGATGCATGAGTGCATTTCTGTACCTCACTATTCTGTTCCATTGACTTTTATGTCCATACTTAGACAAAACCACACTGTCTTGATTTCTGTAGCGTTAGTCAGTTGGAAGTCCTCCAACTTTGCTCTTTGTTAAAATTGTTTTAAATACTCCAGGTCCTCTGCATTTCTGAATAAACTTTGAAATCCATTTTTTAATTTCTGTCACACAAAAATACTCAGCTGCAATTTTTATTGGGATTGAATTGTGTGTATAAATTAATTTAGGGTAATTTATATTTTTAAAATATTGAGGCTTCTAATCCAGAAACATGTATCTCTCTATCTTGACCTCATAAAAGTGAGTTATGAACTATATCTGCCTATTTTCCATATGAAAGAATTCACACAGGATTGATATTTTTTCATTCCTTAAATATTTAGTAGAATGGACCAGTGTCCATATTGGCTGGACATTTTTGTGGGAAGATTTTTTTAGTAAAATATCAATTTTTCTAATAGATATAAAAGCTATTAAAGTTTTTAACTTCTTCTTGAGTCTATTTTGCTAATTTACTTATTTTAGTGATTTATCTATTTTACCTAAGTTGTCAAATTTATTGTCATAACTTTACACGTAATATATTCTTATGCTAATGTTTATAAGATCTATAGTGACAGTTCCTGTTCTGTTTTTTATATTGATAAATTGTGTAGTCTTTTATTCTTTATCGTACTAGCTATAGATTTATCAATTTTATTGATTTTCTGCATTATCTATCATCTCATTTTTTGTTCTACTTTGTCTGATATTAATATAGCCACTCTTGGTTTCTTTTTATAGTATTTGCATGATATAGTTTTTTTCAATCCTTTTACTTTTATACCATCCTTATCTTTATATTTAAAATATGCTTGCTTTAGACAGCCTAAAATTGCCTCTCCTTTTTTATACACTCTGACATTCTCTGACCTTTCATTGGAGTGTCTTTATAAAGGCAAGTGTGGCTCTAATTTACTCCAAATAGCAAATAGAGGAGAACAAGGTATACTCATGAAGTCAAGAATTTGGCTTAACAATATTTATACAAAAGGATGCATACTTTGTAAATTGGCACATTGTATATAAGTATTTATATAATTTTATATTATACTAGAGGCCCTTGTGCACGGGAGGGGGTGTCCCTCAACTCAGCCTGCACTCTCTCCAATCTGGGACCCCTTGAGGGATGTCCGACTGCCCGTTTATGCCCAATCCCAATAAGATCAGGCCTAAATGGCCAATAGGACATGGGATCAAGCCTAAACAGGAAGTCAGACATCCCTCTCACAATCCAAGACTGTTGGCTCCCAACTGTTGTCTGCCTTCAAGATCAGATGCACGTTGGTCTTCAGACATTTTCTGTCGATAACTCTAGCTTCTTTCAACTGCAGAGCTACCTTGTATCAAAAGTAGATGCTTAGACATAGTCCCACCTCCCTGCTGTCAGGTGAATGAGAGTCCTGGCTATAAGGTGGCAGAGAGCTGTCTGACTAACAGCTGATTCTCTAGGGGTGGGACTTCCTCCTCCCTGCTGTCAGATGGCTGTCAGGCCACTGAGAGCTGTCTGACCAATGGCTGATTCTGGCTGATTCTGGCTGATTCTGTGGGGGTGGAACTTCCTCCTCTCTGCTGTCAGAGTCTGGGCCAGCACAAACTGGAACACAGCATCAAGTCCCCCTGTGCCAAAAGACCCAGAGTCAACTCCCTGCCCACTTGTGTGTCCCCTGAACGCAACATCCAGTCTCATGGAAGGGCTGACAGGCCCAGACATGCCAGAGGCTGGGGAGCAGTGAGGCTGGATCCACCATTGGAGTGGGTGGATCCCTCCTCTCCCCTTGGTCACCGTGACCCCTGACCAGGCCCATAGGCCCAAACACTCGCTGCTCAGCCCCAGACACTCCAGAGGCAGCAGAGCAGCAAGGAGTTATCCATTACTGGAGTGGGCGGATCCCACATGACCCCTGACCAGGCTGACAGGCCCAAACACTCCAGTGGCAGGGCTGAGGGGACTGGCACCACCATCTTGTGGCTATGGGTGCCACCATTTTTGTCGCTAAGTGATGGTTAATTTGCATATTACTATTTTATTAGATAATATAATAAAAGTTTAATATGCTAATTAGATTGGACATCCTTCCAGATGACTTTCTGGGCGAAGCTAGGGTTGTGAGGGAAGTCTGGGCCTCGGGTGCCAGAGGAAAGATGGTGCCGGCAGCTAGGGGAAGGAAAGCCTAGTCTTACATGACTTTCATGCATCAGGCCTTTAGTTTTAATATAAATTAAGATAGTGTCTGCTAAAATGTAGCTGGCAAGAACCACCACAAATTATACATTTCATAAAAATCACCAATCAGGTTTTTTTTAACCCTATAATTCATTGGTTACACATTGTATCTAGTCTTTCTTCAACAATTACAATGGCATTGTTTTAAAATGAAGAATCACATTGAGGCCCTGGTCCAATAGCTCAATTGGTTAGAACATAGTACTGACATATCAAGATTGTGGGTTCAATCCCCAGTCAGGGCACATATAAGAATCAACTCAGAAGGGCATAAATAAGTGGAACAAGTCTCTCTCTCTCTCTCTCTCTCTCTCTCTCTCTCTCTCTCTCTCTTTCTCTCTCTCTCAATTTCTCTCCCTCCTTCTTCCCTATGTAAAATAAATAAACAAATACATAATAAAAAGTAATAATCACATTGGAGATATTATATGGAGTCTTCTGGTATTTAGATGCTTGGGTAAATGATCTATTGTGGCAAACAAATCTTGCCAGTGTCATTTTTAGAATAAACCATTTTTCACATTAATTTTCCTTGGCTTCTTATTTATACACTAACATTTATTTCTGAGTTCTTTATGATATTCTGTGGGAACCCTTTGTAAGGTCCCAAGACCCCCAGTGAGTCCGACGGAGGGGGCAACGACCCCATGTCAAACGCCAAGACCGAAACTTGATGCAAAAAGCATGAGGATTTATTACAAGCGCAGCGCAGGGTCTCTCAGGCAGACAGCAACCCGAAGGAAATGCTGGCTGGCTGGAGCGCCGAGTAACTGCAGAACATGAGTTTATAAAGGCAAACACCACACGCAGGTGGGGTTACACATGGAGGGGGAAGAAGGAAACAAGGAAATAAACACCACACGCAGGTGGGCTCGTTAATTACATGTTTTAATCTTGCAAGCCCCTTAATCTCTCCCCTATTCCTCTGGGCAAGTCCTCAGGGTAGGGAGTTTCTGGGGACTGACTTCATTCTTGCCTAATCTTCAACCATAAAGAACTGACCTCATCCCTGTCTAATCTTTAACCGTAAAGGTCACATCCTGGAACAGGCAGTGGGGAAGGTTACTTCCTCCATCTTGGGGTCCTACACCTTGACACGACCAGCGTGGTTCAGGGCCCACACTCAGGGTCCGGTTTCTGGAGAAGGCCGTACACTAAAAATGAAGAGACTGGAAAAGAGTTAATTTGGGAAAATGCAGGCCAGGCGGGGAGTCAAGCCTCTAGTGGGAAGACTCACCCTGGCGTTATCTGGCCTTTGCCATTCCCTTTTATTGAGATTCTGAGACAAAGACATTGCTTAGGCGGAAAAGTTCCAGCAGCAGAAAATTAACAAGAATTTACATACGATTAACAAACTAAAGTTGCCTCAAGCTCTACTATTGCTCTGACCTTTCAGAGCCATTGAGGTGGGCCATCTCTTTTTGCATATTAACAATAGTGACAATGTTTGGTCTCGGTTAGACAGTTCTTTTTACATTTTATCACTAGTGATTCAACCTAGAGTCAATGAGTTAGTAGCTCTGACCATTCAGAGCCATCAAGGTTGGCCAGTTCCCTTTACATTTTATTACCAGTGATAATGTTAGGTTTCGGTTCCCGGCAATATTCCAGAGGTCTTTGTGTCCAGCTTTGTTCTGGTACTCCAATATTTCAATTAGTATTGATCTGTAATGTCTTTTGATATTAAGAAGGAAATACTCTCATTAGGGTTTTATTGTTGTTGTTTTTACAAATTGGCTTTGGGTATTTTTATCTTACTACTTCTCCAGAAGTTTAAACTCTTTAAATTTCTGCATAGAAAAAAAAAGTCATTGAGCATTGAAATTTTTATTTAAATAACATTAACATACTAAATATTAAAAAAACAAAATACTAAATGCATTGTAAGAACTGACATCTTTTAAATGTTACTTTTTTCAAACATTCAAGTCATCTTTTATATCACTTGTCAATATTGTACTGTTTTACTTCTCTAGTTCTAAGTCACTTCTTACAATATTGCACATATGTTCATTATACTCTATTTCTATACACCAGTGGTTCACTTCTGGTTTACAGAAAAGCTATTGGTTCACATATATTTATTTTGCATCATAAATAGCATAACTCTTATTTATTGAAACACTTCTTTATGAACCTCATCTTATTTGTTCAACATATATTGAACATTCCTCTGTACCAGACACTATGGGTTCTTGCCCACATCACTATCTTCTTATTTATCTCTACATTTTTTTCCTGCATATTTATAAACTAAGTGTTTTTAAAATAAGCTCTAAATTTTTCTACCAATGTCCAGTCTCTTAGGGCTCTGAGGCTGACCTTTTTGGACTTATCACAGGTCATTTTCTCCCATATGCCCTCTGATCCACCTACTCAGACAGGCACTGTGATTCTCTCATGATCTAATTATGCATTTCTGCATGCCTGCGGTGCTCTTTTCTATTTGATTACTGGAGAATTCCTATTCATTATTTAATGAGCAACTCAAATGCCACTTCCTATCTACAGCTATCCCTGACCACACGTTCTGACACAATTTCTCTCTCATCAGTATACATGTACCTTTATTATAACACAGGTTGTGTCATATTATTTTAATTTTTTTCATGCCTCCGTCTCCCTTTCTGAGGCTGAGGCTTTCTTCTTGCTCATTTATTTATTTTATTAAAAATGTGTTTTTATAAAATAAATAAATGGGAGAATTAATTTATTATTTCTGCAACTTAAGTAAAAAATAGTGACTTTTTGTTTGTGGAACCTACCATTCTTTCCTAATTAAAATTGTGGTATTCTTCTATTTACATTCACTTGAGGCTACTGACAATTCTTTATGATTGCTAAAAAATTATTATTCATAGTTCTAAGATCACCTCTAAAGCAATGTGTCTGGAGCTAGAATTTAAGTTATTTTAGATAAGAGTTGTAAGTGACTCCTAATCTTCTCCCCTCCCGATCTCTAGCTTAAGTGTCTTATTTATCATGTCAAAGTTTCCCTTTTAAAAAAGATGAATCAAATGGATCAATTTGAATCAATTTTAGAAGACTAAATAGTTTAATCCCATCAAAAAAATAAAAATAAAATAAACAAAGAAGATGATCCTACTTGCTGTAAAATGGAAGGAAAGTGGGAGTTAATATCAATTAATTCAAGTATTTATTCAGGCTATATTTATTCAAGTGTAGTTCAAAAGAATTATAGTATGGTTGAGGCAATGGCAGAGTGTGACAATAGCTAAACTAGAGGTAGAGGTGGTGCCTTGGTAGAACAGAGAAGGAACAGATTTACAGCGGGAAAAATAAAAAGGATTTCTGGGAGGGACAGATTAGGCTTAAGTTCATAGGATGAGGAAAGAGTGTAGCCCATCTGAACTGCAATTTTAATCTTAAAATATATTGCATTAACAAGGATTTTATTGTCTAACTAGAGACCCAGTGCATGAAATTTGTTCCTACAATCCAGGACTGCTGGCTCCCAACCACTCACCTGCCTCTGCCTGATTGGCCCTAACAGCTTCTGCCTAACAGCCTGATCACCCCCTAACCACACCCCTGCCAGCCTGATCAACACCTAATTGCCCCCTGGCTAGTCTGATTGCCCCTAACAGCCCTCTACTGCCAGCCTGTTTGCCCCCAACTGTCCTCCCCTGCAGGCTTAGGTGCCCCCAACTGCCCTCCTATGCTGGCCCAGTCACCCCTAACTGCCCTCCCCTGCTGGCCTGGTCTCTCACAACTGCCCTGCTCTGCTGGCCTGGTCACCTCAAATTGCCTCCCTATGCTGGCCTGGTCACCCTTCACTGCCCACAACTGCCTTCCTCTGCAGGCCATCTTGTGACAGCCATCTTGTGTCTACATGGCTGGCAGCCATCTTTGATCACATGGTGGCAGCCATCTTGTGTCTTGGAGTGATGATCAATTTGCATATTACTTTTTTATTATATAAGACCAGAGACCAAATGGATGAAATTCATGAAAGGAGTTCAGCCCTTGCAGCCCTGGCTTCATCTGGAAGGTTTTCTAGAAGGCATCTGGAAGAACATCTGTTTAATTAGCAAATTATGCTTTTATTATTATAGATAGACTAGAGGCCAGGTGCACGAAATTTGTGCATGGGGGAAAGGGGGTCTCCAATCTGGGATCCCTCTCACAATTCAGGACTACTAGCCTCTAACTGCTCACCTGCCTCTGCCTGATTGCTCCTAACTGCTTCTGCCTGCCAGCTTGATCACCCCTTAATCACTCCTCTGCTAGCCTGATTGACATTTAACTGCTCCTCAGATGGCCCGATTGCCCCTAACTGTCCTCCCTTGCCATCCTGGTCCCCCACAGCTGCCCTTACCACCCACAACTGCCAAACTTCCCTTCCTGCTGGCCTGATCACCCACAACTGCCCTTTCCTGCTAGCCCGGTTCCTCCCAACTGCCATCCCCTGCTGCCTTGGTAACCTCCAACTGCTCTCCCCTGTAGGTCTGGCCACTCCCGCAACTGCCCTCCCCTACATTCCTGATCCCCCCCAATTTCCCTCCACTGCAGGCCTGCCTCCCCCAACTGTCCTCCCCTGCAGGCCTGGGTCCCCCCTCCCAACTGCCCTCCATTGCTGGCCTGGTCACCCCTCACTGCCCACAATTCCCTTCCCCTGTAGGCCATCTTGAGGTGGCCATCTCGTGTCCACATAGGGACAACCATCTTTGACCACATGGGGGCGGTTATCTTGTGTCTTGGAGTGATGGTCAATTTGCATATCACTATTTTATTATATAGGATTACATGGTAGTCAAATGACATTTCAGGAAAAAATCCTGCACATCTCTTACTGTGGATGTGCCTGCAACCAAGGCACATGCCCTTGACTGGAATCGAACCTGTGGTCTTTTCAGTTATAACAACCATCCAGTTGCCCATCTTGAAATTCATTCTTGACATTCCCCTTTCCCTTACCACCAGTCTATAGTTAATCATGAAGACCTGTTCCTTCCAACTCCTGAATAGCCCTCAAATCTGCCTATTTTTCATGACACCCATTGCCCTCTTTCTCCTGAACTGCTGACACAGCTGCTAACCAACCTCCCCACAGCCACTCCTGCTGACTCCAAACCACTTCCCACATTAAAACCAGAGTTGTCTTTCATAAACAGTAAACCGTGTGCTGTCTTGATTTAAAACCTCAGTGGTTTCCTGCCACCCTTAAAATGAGTCCCTAATCCATGGTTTACAAGGCTCTGCACAATCTGGTCCTTACTTATCTCCCATGGGCCATCGACAGTAGACCGTTTTATTTTTCTTTATAGGTTTCTGTTCTGTCTTTGTTTTCTTTTTTGTAGGTGAACATAATTACTTAAATATGCTAATTGTTTAGGAGTCAATGAGAAATAGTGGAAAGAATCTATGATTTACACTCAAAAACCTAGATTCAGTCAAAACCGGTTTGGCTCAGTGGTAGAGCGTCGGTCTGCGGACTAGAAGGTCCCAGGTTCGATTCCGGTCAGGGGCATGTACATTGGTTGCGGGCACATCCCTGGTAGGGGGTGTGCAAGAGGCAGCTGGTCGATGTTTCTCATTGACGTTTCTAGCTTTCTATCTCTCTCCCTTTCTCTCTGTAAAATATCAATAAAATATATTTTTAAAAAAACAAAAACAAAAAAACCCTAGATTCATATCAAAGTTCTGCCACTTAAAATGTGTGTGGCCTCATCCTTACAGCTCATCAATGTGATGATTGGGTGTTCAGGTTCTCATGTGAGATGTGCCTCCCTCAAATCTTGTTATAACATTGACATGTTACCTGACTGGTGTGAGGGGAAGAAAGTTTGTGACCTTGGACAAATTACTTAGCTTTTATGACCTCCTGTTTCTCATCTGTAAAATGGGGTTAATAATCATCCCTACATAACTCATTGTTATAAAGATTAAATGAGATAAAGTATGTGAAAAGAATTCTGTAAACTATAACACATGCAAGTAAGTGTTAGTAATAATATCATCAACTAATAAGAAAATATATCATCAGCTAAATAATTACAGCATTGCTTTGAACATTAAAGAGTCAGTATGAGCTAATCTGGAAACAGCCCAACTTCACATACAGAAAAGAAAATTAATGAATTATACTTAATAATACAGTTCAAAAGGGATAAGGTAATACAAGGCAATGGACGAATTGAACCAAACTACTAAACATTTAAGGAGCTAACAGCAAGAAAGTTTGATTATTTACGTATAAAGAAACAGGTATGACATTTTATTTCTTAATTTTCTATGTTATGACTTATTTGCATAGAACACATTACTGATATTTATTGAATATTTGTGAATATTTTAATACTATTTGTCAGTGTTTGGCACAAATTATTATATAATTTAAATGGGATATTTCAAAAGGAGTGCTGCATTCCTGTGATTTAATGATATTCATGAACTATTTTTCTCTAAAGAACTATATCCCCAACTTAATAATGAAATTCGGTGAGGAGAAATGGGATTTATTTTATGGAAATTAGTTTTATGGCTTAAAAATAAAACAAATGCATTTACTTCATCAAACAAAAGGCATCTTTTCTCTGTGTGACAGGAACACCCAGCCCACTGAAGTGATGAGGCAGCATTAAGCTCTCTGCGCTCTCTTCTTCCTCTTGTACGCTCTCTCTGTCGTTACAGGTGAAGGGCAGCTGGAACCTGGCCCTGTTCATGTCCCTTCCCCTGGCGCAGAAGCCTTTTCAACGGCATGCAAAGTGCCTCCACTGCCATCTAGTGCATTTATAAAGGATTCATCCGTTTAGTCAGAGAGCTGGCTTAGTTTTAGTTCCAAGTGTCAGATGGCAGGAAAATCTATTTATTAAAAAAAATAATAATAAGTTCAGTAATGTTGCAGCAAGCTAAATCTTATTGAAACAGTTTTAAAATGTGTTACATTAATTAGTAAGGGGTGCTGAGTCACAGACATATTATAGGCTGATGAGCTAGATATTTCAGGGAAAGCTGCAGGAAAGCAGACATGGGAGACAGTGAGATGCAGCTACATCCCTTAAGCTTGTGAAAGAAGATGGTTATGAAGTTCCAGGAGAGAGCGCTGCTGAAGGCCAAGAGGAATCCATTTGCATTGCAAATGCACACTTGCGGATTCCTTTTCTCTAGAAACAATAGCTCTGAAATACATCTTTTTCAGGACCTCCCCACTCAGCAAAATTATGACATTTGCCAAAAAGGAGAGCCAGTCTGTCTGCTCTTCCAGTCCTTCGGCTTCTGAGAGCCCCTCCCAGACAAGGCTCAGGCACCCAGGCTCTGCTAGAAGTTAGTGTCTCCACAGCCTTTACCGAAAATGTTTCACTGCGTTGTTTTGACAGTGCATGTTCCCTATACTTGAAAAATAGTTTTTGGATGTTTTTAAAGGTTACCTATCACTACCATCAACAGAGTCTTTTGCCTTTTTATCTGAGGCACTTGAGAACTCTATAAAGATTCAGTGGGTTTCAGGTTGAAGACGAATGACAGGATGGGGTTTTATCCTTCCATTTCCTAAATTTGTCCACATGAGCATTAAAATACATGCTGTCATTCATATAGTTACTCAATTAAGAAATCTGGGCCGAAACCGGTTTGGCTCAGTGGATAGAGCGTTGGCCTGCAGACTGAAAGGTCCCAGGTTCGATTCCGGTCAAGGACATGTACCTTGGTTGCAGGCACATCCCCAGTAGGGGGTGTGCAAGAGGCAGCTGATCGATGTTTCTCTCACATTGATGTTTCTAACTCTATCCTTCTCCCTTCCTCTCTGTAAAAAAATCAATAAAATATATTTTTTTAAAGAAAAGAAAGAAATCTGGGAGTCATTTTTAATATGTTCTTCTCTCTGTTGCTTCCACCACTCATCTGATACAATGTACATACACGAAAATCTAAATAATCTAAATATTGTGGATTCTAACTTCTAAAAAATCTCTTAAATCCATCCACTTTTCTCTGTTACAACTAACATCACACTAGTGTAAGTTACCATCATCACTTACCCAACAAACTTATCTACCTACTTCCAATATTCATTTGGCACCTAGAATGATCTTTTAAAAAATATAAATAAATTCAGCCCAGCCGGTGTGGTTCAGTGGTTGAGCATTGACTCACGCACCAATAGGTCCCTGGTTCAATTCCTGCTCAGGGCACATGCTTGAGCTGCAGACTTAATCCTTGCTAGGGAGTGTGCAGAGGCAGCTGATCAATGTTAATGCATTGATGTTTCTTTCTCTAAAATCAATAAAAATGTATTTTTTAAAATAAATAAATTCAGTAATATTTCAGTCCTGCTTGGTATTCTTGAATGATTTCCTTTTGATTTTAAAATAAATTCCAGACATTTAAAATAACCTTGAAGCCCCTGCATGAGCTGGCCTCTGCCCAGCCTCCCAAACTGATCTCTTGGCAGTCTTTTCCTTTGATTCCTGTATCAGTCATACCATCTTCTCTCATTTTCTCCAAAGGACCAAGCTTCTTATCACCTCAGGGTTTTTGCACATGCTGTTGCCTGTGCTTATTCCTTGTTCTCCTTGCTCTTCTTTATTGTTGTGATTATTGCAAATAATTTGTATGATTTGTTATTTAATATCTACCTTTAAGCCCCAATTTTAAATTCTATGAAGTCCTGTGTCTTTTTTGTTTTTTAATATATTTTGATTGATTTCAGAGAGGAAGGGAAAGAGAAAGAGAAATAGTAATATCGATGAGAGAGAATAATCCATCAGCTGCCTCCTGCACACCCCCTACTGGGGATAGGGCCCACAACCCAGGAATGTGCTCTGACTGGAATTGAACCATGACTTTCTGGTTCATAGTTCAATGCTTAATCACTGAGCTACACCAGCTAGGCCCACCATGTCTGTCTTGTTCAGTTTTATACCCAGGCCAAAATAGGCAATTAATAAAAATTTTTTGACTAAATTGATTTAGCCACCTATTATTTGTGTGTGTGTGTGGTTTTACATATGCTCCCTGGTTGACTGAAAGCTCCTCAAAGACAGTCATACATTTATAATGAGACCTTATGTTGGAGATGGTTGTAGAGATGATTCATACATAACCTTAAATATAGGTAGAACATGCAAACAGTATCACTTTTGAAATGCTATAATGCACAATATGAGCACAATTCTTTGGAAACTCGAAGGAGGAAGAGGTTAAGTCAGTTTGGCTGAATCTGGGAAGACAAGTCAAGGAAGATGAAATTGAAGTTGAAGTTTTGTAGGACAGAATTCACAAGTAACAAGTAAGGGTAGGGTGATCAAGGAAGTGAGGTCAGAGAAGTGAGAAAGATGCAATGGTTTTAATGTAAGGAAAGGGAGGGTTGTTACTAATTACCAGAACCTATGTCACAGTTATTAAATGCACAGGAAACATCAAATTAAAATGTGTGATTTGACTTTTGAAGAATGGTAAGAGATGTGGAAATAACAGTATATGTGGCATCTTGCTTGGTGAAGTCAGAATAAGCCACTAAACAGAAGTCAGAATAAGCTTTCTCCCATTTTTAATATTCAGCAACTTTGGAAATTACATTTGACTAGTGACCCGGTGCACAAAATTCATGCACATTAAAAGGGGATTAATAAGAAGAAATGATTTAATATTGCTATTTGCCCTTTCTCTATAACAGAAGTGTCAGAGATGAAAGAAAAATTAGTAAAATGTATATTAAAACCTTCCTCCTCTCTGGGGCTCACCACAGGACCCAAAGTCAAGTCCCCACCCACCCACATGCACCTCAAAATCACGTTAGAGCCAAACCTGGCCAATCTCCCCACCCCCCCCCACCCCCAATTGGGCTAGATCCAGACCCAGCCAGTCTCACTCTTGTCAAGCCCTGTCAGGCACCAGGATGGTGTGTGTGGCCTGAGGTCCCCTGTCAAACCCCACCAGGTGGGGGGGGGTGCATCCTCAGATCCCCCAGCCTGGCACTGGGGCAGGGGGAGCAGCCTGAGGTCCCCTAACCTGAGGTCCCCTAGCCCAGCACCTTGAAGTCCCCTGTCAAGCTCCACAGGGGTGGGGCAGAGCGTAGCCACTGGTACCTGCTGATTGCTCGTTAATGCTCCTTATGGGAACTTGGCCTCAGCTGTGAGTGCAGCCATCTTTTGTGATGGAGTGATGGTCAATTTGCATATTCCCTCTTTATTATATAGGATACTCCTTCAAGGAAACACCAATAGGAATGTCATTTCTGGGGCTCCCTAGATGTTTGATCAAACCAGTTTACATTTGAAACCCCTCTGATAGAGGGTTTTAAGTTCCAGCTGGAGGTTTACTCACAAAATTAAACTTAAATTTTCCCTTAAAAAGCACTATTCTCTATAAATAGCTTCGCATTAAGACTGTGGAAGTTCCTGCTTATGGTCTGAGAGAATGATAGGGTGACATTATCTTAACTCATGCTGACACTTCTAAACAAATCCCCAATCACTCTCCTTTGAAAATCAAGACATGTGCCTTTACAACACCTTCTATTGATCTTTGGCATGATTTCATCCAAAAATGATAAATATCAGATTTCTCTGCTTTTGACTATTATTTCCTATTAAGCATAAAATAGAGATGTAGCCAATTAATTATCACTTCAGAAAATCTTGTCTCATCCTAGCTCTCTTTGATGCTGAGCATTACGTTTTAGGAAGCCAATCCCTTGCTGCTTTCTCAATTTTTAGAAAATTGAAAAAGTTAACAGAGGGAGTCAAGATATCTGTATTTCTAAAAGAAAAGAAATATTTAATACTACTTGTGAATTCTCAATTGTCTACATAACACACTGAAAAAGCAGAAGAAGGGAATGTGTTTATACAAAAGTTCTCTCTCTAGGAGTAGGGGAGGATCAGGAATAGATGAGGCCGCTAGAAGCTTGATGCTTTTGTCTAATTAATGATTTTAATTAGACAAAAAAATAATCAAAGGCCTCAATTATGGGTTTCTTAGATAAATAACTTTCCTATTAAGACTCTCCATCCATTCTTTTGTATGGTTGGGTTCATGCTTCAAAGTTTCCTGATAATATTACTACTTCATTATAGAAAGCATTGTATATACGATACTGAAAACTAGACTATTACATTCATGATTTATTTATGTCTATGTTTGAGAATTATATTTCTGTGCTTAAGAACCTTAGGGTAGAAATCATCCTGCTCTGACATTGAAGTGCACTGCCTTTCAACTGAGTGTGTCTTCCTTACATCATTGAATGGATCTCAAAGGAAAGTTTGGGGAAGGTTGGAGCCCGCAGATTGGGTTGAGTGTGGCTGTCAGGGGTTCTAGGCCCAGCTCCACCCCCATTGGCTATGGACTTAGAACCAGCCCCTGGAGACACTGAGGTTGGGCCTTGGAGAGGGGATGGTTCCAAGGATCCTTCCAGCCTTGACTACCAGGCAATGCTTCCAATATTTAGGCTAGAAAATACTTTTATATTTAAGATTTATCCTTTTGCTGGAACCCATGACTAAAGTGAAGAAACACTTCCATGATTTAAGAAGCTATTCAGTTGTCATAAAAAAGTAATTTTGTTTCTTCCAAACCTCCAGATTAATATGGAGATTTTTCTGCTGAGTCTTATTTTTAAAAAGGCATTATGCACATCCAAACTGACATAGCCATAAGGAATTGTAGAAATTTTTAATATCTGTGGATGGGAATGGGACTAAAATTTCCATATTTAAAACTGCCAGATGACTTTTAAACGGGTAACATTAAATCACTGTCAGAACTGTTAAATTTTCTCATCTGTATACGATTATTTCTCAGAAGAGGAAAGCTGCAATCTTAGGCTAAATGGCCGATTTTCACTTTGTCCCCAAGCTTTCTACCAAATGCAAGGGAATAAAATTAAATAACTTGTGTGTGTGTGTGTGTGTGTGTGTGTGTGTGAGAGAGAGAGAGAGAGAGAGAGGCAGAAAGAGTTATGAATATATATCTAAAAGGCATATAAATAATTTTCCCCAAAACTACAGGGTGTACAATGCACACACTATAATAGCTGATGGCTCAATGTGGAAAATTAAGTGTATTTTAAAAAACACTGCCTTGATAATTATACAAAGTGTGTGTATACATTTATATATATTATTTTATATTATATTATATTATATATATTAATATATATATATTAATGACACATATAAGGATGATATTTTAAATGAGGATACCAAAACAATAATCTTTTGTTCAAAGGTCTTCCAGTTATCTTGCATTTTTTTGTGTATTTATACTGTAGCAGTTAGAAATCCAAATATCAGGATTGATTTTGTTTTCACCCAATAACATGAGAATAAGTGAGAAATTCATAATCCTGATTTAGTCCTCTTAGGCCAAATTTGGATATATATATATATATATATATATATATATATATATATATATATATATAAAATTTGGATATATATATATAATTTGGATATATATGTATATATATATATATATATATATATATATATATATAAAATTTGGATATATATAATAAAAAGTCAATTGGAACATTATGATAAAATCAGAAACTTTCTCATTTTAGTTCAGAATATAATGTTCTGTGAAAAAGATGCAGGGCTTGGGGGAGAAGGTATAGCATTTCTCCAAGAACTTTAGAATAATCTGTAAAACAAATCAGTTAGTTGCTAGTCTCCTATATTTTTTATTACTATTATTTTCTCCAACAGTTAAAGCACAGTCCTTAGCACATATTAAGTCTAAGTGTTTCTTGAATGTGATAGATCCTCCCTTCCTTCAGTTGATGGACAGATGCAAACCCCACCAGCGGCCAGACATTCCTGAGCACTGAACCACCAATCAGCACCTGCCAAATACCCTAAGCCACAAATGATGGTTTGAAAATTAAATATTTAAACTACAAACAGGTTATAGTGGGTAGTCATGCTGTAGGCCAGTATTTTCCCTAAGATCATCAACTTAGATCTTCTTTCCTGAGACTATTTGCCTTTTTGCCTCTAAGATAATATATCTATGAGATGTCTGGTTAACTTGTAACTTCCTTTTTACCCAGGGCCCCTTAGGGCACAACAAATGGCACCGAGGGAGAGACATTCCCTCGTTGTTATTGTTATCAAGATAATTTTCAACTGTTAATTACATTAAAGTATTCTGTGTCCATCTCTGTAAAAGAAGCTCATGTCCATCATTTCACCTTTTACCCTATACCAGAGGTTCTCCTCCTCCCATGGCTCTGTCCCACCTCCCTAATCTATCACCAATGAATTTCATGCAACTCAACTCATCTATGTCCCTTTCCTTTTATTGCAATGTATAAATATAGATGTAACCCCGCATGCTCCGAAGCATTATCTCAATTCATTGAGGTTCTGCTTCTCGGCATATGTCCACAGTTTTGCGCAAATAAACTCACAAAAATTCTTACAGGTTTCAATGTGTTTTTTTTTGTTTGTTTGTTTGGTTTGGTTTGGTTTTGGTTTTGGTTTTTTTGTTAACACCTTAAACCAGGGGTGGGCAAATTTTTTGACTGGAGGGCCACAATGGGTTTTTAAACTGGACCGGAGGGCCGGAACAAAAGCAACCTGGCCATGCTGGCACTCTCATCTTGGGCTGCTGGTGAAGGAGGGGAGGGGAGAGCAAGAGAACCCTCTGCTCTTTCGGCTCCGCAGGCCGGATAGAACAGCCGACCGGGCAGGGCCGTAGTTTGCCCACGGCTGCCTTAAACACTAGATACCAAAGCGAATAAAAAATTATCATTTAAGTTAATATAAAGAGCCTACAGAAATCTTATCACTTAGCCTAACTGGTCCTCAAAGTCATGTACACTTTCCTAGAGATAATTGACACCAAAGTAAACTGTAGTTATTTCATTTTACTTTTTAATCACAGATGTAATATTATTTTATGTTAGTTTCATGTATACAGCAGAGTGGTCAGACAATGATATAATTTACAAAGTGATGGCTCCAAGAACTCAAGTGCCCACCTAGCGGCGTTCTCTAACGGTATTTAAACGTTAAAATAAAGATTGTGGGGGAAAGCACACTTGAGCAATGGTAACTTTAAAACATACTCTATTGGACTACAATGAAGAGGTGGGTAGCATGGCACCGTTTTCCTTTCCCCTCCGCCTCCCTGGCCACCTTCTGGCAACAACCACTCTAAGGACACACAGAGCCTTCCCAACGCCACAGCCTGGCCCCCTGAATGCCTGATCACCCGTGTCAATGATCCAATTTAAGAGAAACAGCCAAAGAATGAAACTCCTGAAGGTGAGTAAAAGGTATTTGAGGACAGGAAGCTTCTGGGCAACGGAGCCTTTGTGAAACAGGACGTCCAGTGGGTAGAAAGTGTGGGGCCTCAATCAAGTGCAATAGGCCATGTCTGTCGCTGCGGCCCCAACGCCCCCAGAACCATCCAGATACAAGGATTCTAAGACATGAGCTGGGCTGGGCTAGCTGCCCCAACCAATTTTAACTTCTACCTGAGGATTGAAATGTAACGGCCTTTACATTCTACATTCAGAGAACAGGGCTTAGAATGTATTTCCATTGGGAAAGGGAATCTACCAGAATTGGCCTCAGATCACACCAAAACCTGAGGCTGATGATACTACATCACAGATCTCAACAATGGCAATAGCCAGGATTTCTTCGTATGTATGTGATGGGCTGCCCTCGGAGAAGTGGGAGGTTTCACAGCTCCAGGTAAAGAAGCACTGGAGGGAGGCTGCATCAAAGGCAAATGGACACATCATTATTCCGCATCTGGTTGACTATTTACCGATCATTACCTAGGTCCCCTCCGGGTGCCTGTGGAGGGCGGCTTGTTTGATAAACCTTCAAAATGCATTTATGAACATCAGATGGTTGCTAGCGGCCGAACGAAGAAAGGGCTCTATTTTCCTTCGCCTTGATTTCTGAATTACGAGATGCCCTTTCGCTCCATTCGGCAACACCGGCTCTGACCGCTAGAGGGAGCTGCTCCACCAGCTGTATCATCCTCTAAAGGTGACAGAATACCCTTTTTATGCCAGTTCTCTCAGAAGCGTGAATCCAGCATTAATCTGACCGTGTCCTTTTCACGAATTGAAAATAGACGCTCCTGGCCTCAAAGTTGTAAGAGTTGAAACACACCTGTTCGCCAGAATTAGTTCTCAAAGACCTGGTTTCCTTTCGGCAGCCTCTCTGGTGATCGACTTCTATTTAGGGTGAGGGGTAAACTGAGTCTCCTCAGGCAATTCCATCATTAAGCAGGTCAAAAGTATAATTCTCCCTTCCACTCAATCGTTTCCAAAAACTCACTAGGTGCTGGACTCCTAAAACAGAAACCGGCAGAGGCGATGGTCCCAGTAACTCTCAGGAAGGTCAGGTGGCTGCTTCTGCTCTGTGCCAACTGAGACCAGGGAGCAGGCATGTGCAAAGGAGGAAGGAACTCGGGAAACGGGTGAATGTGCAAAACAGAATAAAATTTCTTTGGAAAATGAAAAGTGTCCACTGGCTTCTGTGAGAAGTTTATTTGGGCTCTGGGGTATATTCTCATTCCAACAATCATTCAAAGGTTTGTCCACAAAACCATGATTTTTTTTTCTTCCTCGCCTGTCAACTTGCTTACATTGGTTAATTTTTCAAATATTAAACTAGCCTTGCATCCCTGGAATAAACCCCACTTATTCATGGTATAAATTTTTTTTCACATAGCTGAATTCTATTTCTAGGTAATTTTGTCTTCTGCTCGTAGACGTCTTAGAATCTCTTGCTTAGAAGCAACCAAGGAGAATAGTCAGATTTCATGCACACTTTGAAGGCAAGAAATCCGGAATTTTTTCTTCTACTTTGCAAGAGCCGAACTTTGTTAAACGTGTGGAGTGGAATCGAGGAGGAGGGGGGTTCCTTTGCAGACTCCAAAGCCTTAAAACTGAGAGGACTGGAGAATAGAATGCATAGTGTGACCCATAGAAAGATACGATATGTGATATGGTATGGATGCCATATCCCACCACACAAGAAGGAGCAATCCTCCCAGCCAGGAGGCGGGAAAGACAGATAGTTAGACATCGGTCAGCATCCTCCCTTCCACGACAGAGAGACACTTGGCGCAAACTGAAACCTGCTCAGTGGGCTTGAGGATCTCAGGACCGAAGAGCCTGCTTTATAACAAAAGAAAGGAAAAAAGCCCTCACTGCGCGCCTTAAGCCCTCTCAGTGGCATCCTAGTTTAAATTCAGGGGGTAGAAATGGAGGCGTAGCATAGGGAGGTAGAGAGCTTTGAAACCCTGACTTCTCAATGCTGGCTCCTGTCCCACAGCCCCCGCTGCTGCAGGGCAGGGAAGCTAAGAGGAGTGGGGGTGGGGACATCATAAGGAGGACACAAAGTGCACATGTCATACCGTGGTCACAATCTGGTTGTTATTTCTCAGGAAAGGAGGAAGGGGAAGGCTGGATAGAGCCATCCATTTAGACGGCTTTGCCGAGAAGCTACATTTAACAAGTGGTTTCCCTGCTTGTGGATGGGGAAAGGGACTGAACAAAGGCCGCTGAGACACATGCCCAGTGAGGTCTGAGTGACCTGGGGCCCTGCTGGCCAGTCAGCCACACCTGGAGACAGGCAATTGGCCAGGATGGACGGAGCCGGTGCAAGCTCACCAAGTCTAAATCCATGGACTGCTAGTCAAACGAGCCATGCTCTCTCTCATGGCTCCAGGGCGCCTGCTGCGGGGGCTGCGCTCACTATGCCCGCCAGGCGCATGGCCATGGGGGCTCCGCACAGGGACGAACGGACTTGATGCTGAGCCACACCGGCTGCAACATGGACTGGAGACTCTGGACACTGGCCTTGTTCCTGGCTTCGCTGAACTCCCAGCTGCACCTTTTCCAGGACTGGAACCCGAGAAATATACCTTTATGTAAATAACCTTTTCCCACCTCCCATGGGGGCTCCTGAACACACTTCTTTCAGCAGTGCCCCGAGAACCCCGCTGCCTGAAATGGCAGGGGAGTTGCACCCACCGGCCACGTGGGCCTGAGGACACGGCCACCCCCAGGGCGCCAGCAGCAGGTGCCCATGCATGTCAGCAGCCCAAGCAGGGGTGGCGGGATGAGAGGCTCAGGTGGAGGCCCAGACACCCCACCTCTCACTGCACTGCTGCCCCGGCTTCCCCTGGCAGCAGAAGCCATCGCACGGAAAAGAAGTGCCAAGTGGAGGGCATCAAACAGGACAGCGGCGGGACTAAGAGGACAGGACAAAGCCCCTGAGAGGGAAAGGCAGCCCCAACAGAGCCTAAGTTGTGAATCAACTGAATTGAAATCCTAAGCCGTTACACCAAAAGACTAACTTCTAAACCAGAAGAACGTAAGAGAGCTTGAAAGGGCAAAGTTGAAATTTGTTTGCTTGATTTGCTTAGTTTCTCTGTGTGTGTGTGTCTCTTCTCCCTCCCTCTCTCATCATTAAAATAGGGGCTATGAGCAATTAGTTTGGCTATAGAGAAGTAGAAAACAATTACATGTTTACACACATGAGGTTTACCTGGGACAGTAACTACTCTGCTTAAACTTCGGGTCTAACTCACATTGCATGGAGAGGGAACAGACTGAGAAATGGGGAAGCAGCTAGCCAGCTCAGGATCACAGAGAGAGTTCGTGACGGAGCCAGGACAGGATTTCTCATCTCTGAGGCACCCGGACATGTGAGCGTCCACAATCCAGAGTGGCTTTCACCCATAGTTATTGACGGTGGAAATGCCTGGACCCATTATATAAGCACACACAGCCCTCCCCCACTGGGCAAACCTGTCAGCCCCCGCTGACTGACTGAGGACTTTCCCTTCGCTCTTTGCCTCCACTGATAATTCCCTTTGTGGTGACTTTCAGTTTTGTGCCGTGCCAGCTGGTCGTGACTGGTTTAGCCTCTCCAACAAAATGCGTTGGATTTTATTTAGAAGTCCCACAGTTGCATTTCTGAGCTAAAAATAAAAGTATGTTGCATCATCTGATATTCTCGGATGATCAGCCACATCACTCCCCACCTTTCTGAAAATAACAAGAGGCACGTGGACTTTAAAATTCTGTTCCTCGAACAGCCCAATTCAGAGAGCAATGGGGTTGTATCAGAGGCACCTTTAATATCAGAGAATTCAACTCATTATCCCCAATCCCAGAATGAGAGAGAGACAAAGACAGTGAGGTACAGAGAGACATAGGAGAGACAGACAGACGGATAAAGAAAGAATACAGAGTTTCATTTTCTCCTCTAGCCTCGTCATTGGAAATAAGACTCCAGCTAAATGACGGACTTTCCTTTATCTTCAAGAGATTCTCATTTAGAAGTGATTTTCCCTCATTTCATGGACTGCTAAAAATATATATATAGAAACAAATGTGTGTATACCAGTTAGCTTGAGAGTAAGGTGCATTTTAAGTGTGACCTCACACTAGGCTTCATTTTACTTTTCTCTATACATGTTCCTTTACCCTGATTTATACACACATTTTTATTTTATTTTTATTTTTTTTAAATATATTTTTTATTGATATTTTACAGAGAGGAAGGGAGAGAGATAGAGAGCTAGAAACGTCAATGACAGAGAAACATCGACCAGCTGCCTCTTGTACGCCCCCTACTGGGGATGTGCCCGCAACCAATGTACATGCCCTTGACCGGAATCGAACCCGGGACCTTTCAGTCCGCAGACCGACGCTCTACCACTGAGCCAAACCGGTTTCGGCTATACACATATTTTTAAATTTTATTTTATGTAACTATTTTTGCAACACAACTTATAAAGAAGACCAAGATCTTAATCAACCAATTTGTTTGCTCTCATCAGCTTCAGCCAACATTTTCTCTACCCATCTTCAAATCACTTACCTAAATTATATCTACAAAGCAAAATGAAATGGGGAGAAAACAAATACAAGGGAAATAATCCTCCTATTGGGGATAAAAGGCATCTTTTGCATAATAAATGTTATATTCAGTTTTGCAAACTGTGAAAATAGATGACAACATGAAACAGATGCTTCAGTGAGACACTTTTCACTCTGTCCATGTGGATATAAACTCAACTTGAAGTTGGAACAAGCCTGGCCAGTGTGGCTCAGTTGTTAAGTATTGGCCTATGAACCAGGAGGTCACAGTTTGATTCCCAGTCCGGGCTCATGCTCAAGTTGTGGACTCGATCCCCAATAGGGGGAATGCAGTAGGCAGCTGAACTGTGATTCTCTTTTATCATTGATGTTTCTATTTCTCTCTCCTTCTCCCTTCCTCTCTCTGAAATTAACAAAAACATATTAAAAAAAAAATAAAGTTGTAACAAAACTTGAGTGAAACAAGTGTGAGATTTAAGCAACCTCTTTAAGATCAAGGCATACAACTTTATATATATATATATATATATATATATATATATATATATATATATATATATATAAAATTGATTTTTTTTTACAGAGAGGAAGAGAGAGGGATAGAGAGTTAATAACATCAATTAGAGAGAATCATTAATCAGCTGCCTCCTGCACACCCACTACTGGGGATGTGCCCACAACCTAGGTACATGCCCTTGACCGGAATCGAACTCTGGACCTTTCAGTCCACAGGCTGATGCTCTATCCACTGAGTCAAACCGGTTTCTGGCACACATCTTCTTTTAATATTTATTTTGACTTTTTTTTCCTTTTAAAAAGACATCCCTTATTTTAAGGATTTTTACACTGATGAATTCAAAAAGTGGTAATGTTATTCTGAAATTTATTGATTTGTATTTAAAAGAAACTGTTGACAAAGATTCACTGAAAAATAATGTGAACAAGCAGGAAAATACAGTTAATAATACTGAAACACTACTTATAGAATTCCAGGACATAGGGTTTATCTAATATAACAGTATCTCTTAGATACAAAAACCTGACTGCTTTTTACTTTTCTAAACACACGGTGGTATAATTAACAATATTCAATCACTTCTGTACTTTCCTCAATATATAAAAATTAAAATACCAATTAAAAGTTAATACATCTTCTCTTTAAATGTTTCTTACAGATACAATTTCAATCTTTCCATTCAATGGCGGTGTGGTTTAAGAGATTCTTTATTCACAAGTCGAATAATAATCCATCCAAAGGAAACTGATAGTCTTAGGCTCATAGTGCAAATAAAGAGTTCAGGAATGCAGCAACTGACATTTCTAAATTACAAAACAGATAAAATCCTCAGAAGATGCATGCAATAGCTCTACTAAGCAGCTGGCCAGAGAACTAGAACATCTGGTAACTTCACTGGTGATTTCAATAGGACTCCAGATGTTTCCAAACTCAACTTGAACTCTCATCTTAGGCTTTGTATTTTGCTTTTCCAGTTTCACTCATAACATAAACATCAAATCCCTGAAGTATTCATTACAGTCAAGGGTATATCCTACAACAAACTTGTCTGGAATTTCAAATCCAACAAAGTCTGGTCTCTTTTTACCAGGAAGCTTTCCACCTTGACCATCTTTGGATTATGCTGCTTGACCAAGGAAAGCAAGGTTTGCATTATTTTGCCAGTGTCATTATATCTGCAACCATCAAGACATTCTTTCCAATTAGAGTTGAGAGATCATCTCCACCAGTCACTTTTCTGTCCCCTGTTGATTGGTCATTGCAGTAGCTCTTCAGTCTGATAAAACCTACAGTCTTAGGCATGGGTCTATCATTGTTTATGTTCAGTGCTTTGATGCAACCCAGCAGGTCAGCAAAGAATGTATAGCTCCCCTTTGAGCACACAGAGGGCTACAATATGATGGCCTCCCATCTCCTTCATCACATCTCCAGCAAGCTGCTCAGCCCCATCCATAATAAGTTCATGAGGAATAAACAACTTTTCCAAATCCTCCACGTAATGATTGGGTATACAAAGTAAATCTTGGTCATAGCCTGGTTCATCATCAGCAATCAGAAGGCTGGGGCTGCCAGTTCCCATAATGGAGCCCGGCAAACGCACCGGCGAAGGCAACCTGAAGAGCTTGGCTTTTTTTCATAGAGATTTACCTCAGCAAAGCAATCAGAATAACTATTTTAAATTAAAATGCATTATTAACAAACGACAAGTGTTGGTGAGGATGCGGAGAAAAAGGAACACTCGTGCACTGCTGGTGGGAATGCAGATTAGTGCAGCCACTATGGAGTTTCCTCAAAAAACTGAAAATGGAACTTCCATTTGACCCAGTAATCCCACTCCTAGGAATATATCCCAAAAAAATAGAAGCACCAATCAGAAAGGATATATGCACCCCTATGTTCATAGCAGCACAATTTACAATAGCTAAGATTTGGAGACAGCCTAGGTGCCCGTCAGCAGATGACTGGATCAGAAAACTATGACACATATACACAATGGAATACTATGCTGCCATAAAAAGGAAGGAATTCTTACCTTTTGCAGCAACCTGGATGGAACTGGAGAACATCGTGCTAAGTGAAATAAGCCAGTTAATGAAAGAAAAATACCACATGATCTCAATCATTTATGGATAATAAAGAAAATTACAAACTGTTGAACAAAAAGATAGATACAGAGACAGTAAAGCATCAAATGTCAAATTCCAGCAGGAAAGTTAGGGAGAGGTGGGGGAGATAAGAGATCAACTAAAAGACTTGTGTGCATGTATATAAGCATAACCAATGGACGCAAAACTCTGGGGGGTGAGGGCATGTATGGGAGTGGGGGGGGGCAATGGCAAGATATATACACATATAAAACCTTAATAAAAATGAAAATAAATAAATAAAATTAAAATTAAAATGCATTAATGTGTTTCGAAGCCTGCAAAACCAAAAACCTAAAAGAACTTAATAAGTAAGAATACAGTTGAGCCTTGATCAACACGGGGATTCGTAGCTCTGACCTCCTGCAGTAAAAATACTTAGGGTTTAACTTCTGACTCTACATTCAGCCCCTTCAAGGATTCAACCAACTGTGGATTGAAAACAGCATTTTTTATCCAAAGCTAGGAATCTGCACTTGGGAAACTACAGTCGAAAGTTCAAAAATACTGTTTTTGGTAGGTGGTTGGTTGAAGCTGCAGATGCGAAACCCAAGACTATAAAAGGATGATGACTGCATTTATCAAAAAAAAAAAAAATCTACCTTTGTGCAGTTCAAACCCATGTTGTCAACTTGAAAACCCGCAGCAAAACAAATTTAAGAAAACCCTTTGTTCTTGTCCAATTGTAAACTAAGTAAGTCCCCTTTCTTTGTGTCATGCACACGATTTAGGGACTCATGGAAAGCATTTGTTCTAAGACAAGTGAGATTATCAAAAATGTAAGTCAGAGTACCCAGTAATTACTCTCTTTTGTGATTCTTCACTTTAAAATTACAAGTCCCAGTTCATTGATGATTACAACCAATTTGTACTCTATCTCTTTTAAAATGTCCATATTCTTTAGCTTTTTCTAATCAAGGATGTGAATAGGTATCTTAGTAAAAGAGATAATAAGTTAAGTTTTTATTACTCACCCAACCTGAGTAAGATTGCAAGCACTATACTATGCTTTGTTGAGTGGGTTCAGAATAGCTTATAATATATTATCATAAAAACAGGTTGCCATCAATAGCATAATTGCTGCATGAATAATCTTAGAACAAGTGAGGCTTTCCAAGGCTTCTTTATTGGAAGCAATCATTGTGCTCACCACATAAAACAAATGCCTTCTGGGATTTTTATTTATTTTATTTTTCCAAGACACAGCTTTCTCTCGTTTATATTTCTTGGTTTCCACCGCATCTATCTAAAAGATGAAAGAAGCTGGCCGCTCTGGCTCTAGAGATAATACTGTACGGTGGCTTATGTAGTAAATTAATGGGGGGGGGGGGGAGGAAAGCTGCACATGTAATGAAACATTGGTGAGCTAGTCCTCATTACCATCATAATATCTGGCACTAAACTGTAATAACTCTTTCTGCATGTAGATGCCAAAAAGCATTTTAACATTAATTAAAACCCCACAGTGGTTTTGGATGAAAGGGATACCATTAACCCAATTTCACAAATGAGAAACGGAGTTATAGAGATTAGGAAAGTGGACTGGACAGACTTTTTATTATTATTCATAATGCCACAATATGTGCCTGGTAAAAATGGAAATCGGCACAGACCCCCGCCGCCGCCGCTGCGCTCGAGGCTGCCTGACAATGGAACAGAAGCCTAGGGAGTGCGGCCTCTAGTTCCCGCAGATGTTCGTTCTCACTCCCGGCCCGGCATGCCCTCAGCACCAATGAAGCCAGGATTACGTGGCAATACGCGGTTTTTAAAACATGAAAAGCTTTCTTCAACGCCTCTAGGGCAGAAACCAGTTCTCTCATTTACTCCGAATGTCTACGCATTTCTCTGGCTCGGCTTCCTGAAATGTGCACATAAAAGAAGAGGTCCTGGGTTGGGCCAAGTTAAATGGGCTTCTTTGCTTCATTGCTCAGAGCTTTTACTATGCTAATGTACAGTGCAAAGCTCCCAGAAGGACATGTGATTTGCCCACTAAATCTCTAGTTCATGCGTGTGGTGGGCAGGATAATAGCCTCCCAAGCTTGCCCATGTTCTTACCCTGGAACCTTTCATGGCAGGTGGACTTGAGGTTGCTAATCAGCCGACTTTAAAATAGGGAGGTGGTCCTGGCTTAGCTGGGGGGGTCCAGTGCAATTATAAAGGTTATTAGAAATGGAATAGGGGGCAGGAGAGAACTGACTTAAGAGTGAGGCAATAAGAGAAGCTCTACTGACCACTACCGGATTTGAAGATAGAATCAGGCAAAGAAATGCAAGCAGCCAGGAGAAGCTGGAAGAGGGAAGGATACAGCTTGATGTTAGCCCATCGAGACCCATGTCAGACTTTCCGCCACCAGAACAGTAAAATAATCAATTGTGTTGTGGTCAGGAACCCAGTTTGTGCCTATATGTTACAGCAGCCAAGGGGAACTAATACAGTATGACACTTGTTAACATTCTACTAACACACCCCAGAATTACAGTTCTGTCTTCCTAGAGGCCCAGTGTACAATATTTGTGCACGTGCAGGGTTCCTAGGCCTGGCCAACAACCAGGGCCAATTGGGGTCTTCCTTCCCCCAGCTGCTGGCTGCCGGCCAGGGCCTTTCTTCATTCTTCACCGCCCCCTGGTGGTCAGTGCACATCATAGTGAGTGGTTGAACTTCCAAAAGAACAATTTGCATATTAGTTTTTATTATATAGGATAATTGGGGAGAGGAAATGAATGCTATTCCACCTGGAACAGTGCCCCACATCAAGCAGGCAATCAAGAACTATTCCAGCCCTGACTGGTTTGGCTCAGTGGATAGAGCGTCAGCCTGCAGACTGAAGGGTCCTGAGTTTGATTCCAGTCAAGGGCATGTACCTTGGTTGTGGGTACATTCCCAGTGGTGGGTGTGCAGGATGCAGCTGATCAATGTTTCTCTCTCATAGATGTTTCTGACCATCTTTCTACCTTCCTCTCTGTAAAAAATCAATAATATATATATTTTAAGAAGAATTATTCCAGATTGAATAATTCATTTTTCCTGTGCAAATATTGTTGGTTCTTTGTCACTGGACCAGCCACTCTGTTTGCTTGTCTGTTCCACTATCTGCCCTTTTTTTTCATTTTAAAATAATAATTCCTTTTGAATCATGAAGGTAAAAAAAAGTGTTTACTTTAAATGATGTTATAACAGTGTGGAGTAGATTAGTGCATCTCAAATTTTAATGTGCATACAAACCACCTGGATGATTCTCTAAAAATGCAGATCAGATTAAGTAATTCTGGGATGAAGATTGGACTGCGTATTTCTAACAAGTACCCAGGTGATGCCAATGCTGGCGACCTGTGCACCACACTTTTAATAACAAAGAAGAAGAGAACAGGCCATGTCAATCCCTGGAAATTTTTCTGTCCTCACAGGATCAGGAGCGAATCCTCATTGCACAGCTTTTGGGACCGCTACTGACCCTATTATTGATATTCCAACTACTTTAGTTTAATATTTAGAAGACTCCATTTCGAGTTACTAGTGCCTGTTTTTAATTATGAAATGAGTATATTCTCATGAGACACTGTTTATAAAATAGAAGAAGGAATACTTTTATTCTTTCACAGTCCTAGAACCCAAATGTTATATCCTATTAACATTTCAATGTCTTTCCTTCAAGATTTCTTTCTCTGCATGGATTCTGTTTGACATATTTGAAATCATATTCAGATCTCACATTTTTTTAGCTAACATCATATACATATATGCATACAGTGTGGCACACTAAATTATCGGTTTCAAATCTCCACTCCCCTCCAATAGAGTTATATATCCACAGTTACAGAATGTTACATCCACAGTATCACCACTCCAGCGAACAGTGTCCAATCCTTCTCTGCTTTTTAATGGAAACATCATGCATTCCATTACTTTTTGACCGCCAAGCTGGTGGTCAAAAAGTACTTCCCCATACATCAACACTGAGCTTACATGACGTAAGTTGGTCAAAAGAATATTAATAGGGAGATACTTGAGGATGAGCTAAAGAATATATATATATATATATATATATATATATATACCCATGGACACAGACAATAGTTTGGTACAGACCAAGGGAGGGGGTGGGGAGTGGAGCTTAGCTAAGGGTGGGGAAAAGAGGGACCCTGCAATTATGTCAATACTAAAAAATTTTAATTTAAAAAAGTAGGTTTCATTCTTTAGGTATGAAAAGACCAACAGATCAGGACATGAAGGCTTTTGAAAAGAAAGTTGGTTAGCCAAAACTGGTTTGGCTCAGTGGATAGAGCGTCGGCCTGTAGACTGAAGGGTCCCCAGTTTGATTCCGGTCAAGGGCATGTACCTTGGTTGCAGGTACATCCCCAGTTTTGGGTGTGCAATAGGCAGCTGGTCGATGATTCTCTCTCATTGATGTTTCTAACTCTCTGTTCCTCTCTCTTTCTGTAAAAAAAAAAAAAATCAATAAAATATATTAAAAAAAAGAAAGTTGGTTATATTTACAGATGGCAAGAGAAGAGACATGCCACACAGGGAAGCACCAGGGTGGGTCAGGAGACAGAGGGAGGGAGGGGAAATGTGGGTAAGAGCTTTATTGTGGTTTCCCTGGGAAGGAATGGGTGAGGCAGGGCAAACAGGATAAGCTACTGAATCATTTCAATGGGCTCTGTGGTATAGGGGCTGTCCCTAGCTGTCTGGTACTGCCCCTGGGGTGACCAGATCAGGGGAATATTGGCCTGGAATGAATATATATTGATATAAAGGTGATGGTTGGGGGAGGATAGCCTCTGAATTAGTTTACATATGAAAGGTACACTCTTGGAAGGCTAGTGGTTTGCTACCTCTAGGAACTATCTGGTCCTGGGAGGTACAGTCCCTACAGCAGTTAGGCCCCAAGATGTCAAAGTATCAAAACTACAGCATAAACAGCATAATTAGCCCTGGTTTGGCTCAGTGGATAGAGCGTCAGCCTGCAGACTGAAGAGTCCCAGGTTTGATTCTGGCCAAGGGTACAGAATGCCTGGATTGGGGGCTTGGTCCCCAGTAGGGGGCATGCAGGAGGCAGCAATCAATGATTCTCTCTCATCATTGATGTTTCTATTTCTCTCTCCCTCTCCCTTCCTCTCTAGAATCAATAAAGTATATTTTTAAAAGCATAATCAATACAACATGATGCAAGCAGAGCTTGGGATGTGCTGGTGTGGTTGCCTATAATGAGAAGAGTTCACACAGCCAGTTGCAAAACTACCACAAGTGGGGTAGACCAAGAGCTCAGCCAACTGGTACTCAGCTGGAAGCTGAGCCAAACCCATCAACCCACATTAATGAGGAACACATTTTAATGCTACATGTCTGTGAGATTTTGTCTGTTGCATAGCTCTAGTGTGACAAATAGCTGAATAATACTGGAAGTGGGGTGCTGCCACAACAAACCCCAACATATGAGCCATTGGCTCTGGGACCCAGGAAGAAATTGTTAGCAGAGGATTGAAAATGTTAATCCATGTTATATGCGGTGAAACTTTGTTATAACAGTTACTTGCAATAAACCAAAAGAGAAAATGGACCCAATAACGTGGGATAAGGATCAAGCTAGTTTAAAGGCACAATGTTGGTAGAGCAAGGGGGTTGTTGATCATTGCATTTGAAAAACTACCTTAAGAGAAGAGTTCAGGGAAAAACTCATTCACACACAGAACTGGGCGTGAATAAACAGAGCCCAGAAACCCTAGGATTTTCAGGGTGAAAATTGTATGGAGGAAACTTGTGTCAGCTTGAGCCAAAAGTAATTGTGACTCTTTGAGATATAAAAATGCCACTAGCTCCCCTTCCCCCAACTTCCTTCAGGCAGGAAGCAGGCTGAGAAGGTTGTTCAGCCACCAAATTGGGCATACTACCCCATGCTGTCTGCAGACTTGGCCGAGGAGGAGGGTGGGCAAAGATGGACTTGCCAAAGAGTGGGACCAAGAGTCTGGGGAAAAAACAGACTGGGGTCTGAAGACCTATTCCCAAGGAACAGCAATGGGTCTAATCCAAGAACATTCTCTTTCCCCAAGGTAAGGGAAGCTACCAAAGTTTGCCTACAGGGATTTCAGTTACTATAAACCCATGACTGCTAGATGCTTCTCGTTCTTCCCCATTAGAATGGTGGTGTTTATTGTGGTCATCTTGTTTCTGTTCCACTTTTGTAAGTTGATGTGGAAGGGGGTAAGATAACCTGTCTTTTTAGTTAAAAGGTCACTAGCTTGAGAGGAATTGAAGTATCCATCTTCTATAAAAACTTCTCTTTGAAATTTTAACCCTGCTATTTGGCTTCTATAAATGCTTGCTTGCTTAAATAATAAGGAAAATGAGACTACTCCCACTTCAGAGAAAACATTAAACCTTCCCCGGACAAAATTATCAGTGCTGACACCAAGCCAGGCCTTTGGTTGAGGTCTCAAGGCCCCAGCACATAGGGGCTCTTTAAGAGCTTGCAAAAGGGGCCGGAGACACCCCATATTGGGGAGACAAAGAAGGCAAAAACATATAAATAAAATATGGTAGCAACCATACTTGGGTAAAAACTGCTGTTTGAATTTTAACCCTGCCATTCTGGCTTCTGCACCTGCTTAAACATAGGGTAGTCGCTTCAGCTTCCAAGTGGAGACCTGGAGGCTAAGGCAATTTTCCTGTGCCTGGCACCAGAACTACAGGAGATTGATTCCCACTGACTCAGTAGCTTCAGGGGTAGAAACTGTAGATAACCTTTAGAGATTAACTGCTGAGTTCTGCTTCTGTATTATCGGCTATAGCAAGACAGGGCCACATTCCAATGTCCCCTGAGGGCTGTTCTGAGCCTTTAGAACTTAGAATTTAGAACAAAGGAAAATTCCTGTGGTTTGGACCTTTAAAAAGACTGCCTAGACCTGGAACAGGTGGACTCCACCTATGTGTGGTACTCTCTGGCCAGTTTTCAATAAATCCTTGCCTGCTTTTTTAAATCAATCATCAGCCTCCAGTGGTCTTATTTTGAACCTAGGGTTCGACCCCACAACAATAAAAATAGGGAAAATTTCTCCATGTTAGGGCACAGAATTTGAGAGATATTTTCCTCTGGACCCATGTGTAATAAGGTATGACTCCAAACTCTCCAGCATTGTTTGATTATTCCCATTCTCTGTAACAAAATCACTTCTGGAGCTGATGTAGATCCTGCGACCTAGCCTGATGCCATCACGGTGGGAGATTTGTGGGATGTTCGAATGGGAGGGATGTGAAGGACAATTATAGAAACCAGACTGTAGTCCACTGAATTATTAGTACCAATTTTTTATTCCCCTGTAATAGAATTATACAGCTTCATTCTTGACACATTCTCAGGGCAGGCAGAGGATGCCTCCCCACCCTAAGGCTTTAGGCTCAGCCATGTGTCTTGCCTTAGCCAATGAGAAGTTAGCAAACATGAAACCAGCAGGCAGATGCTTTAAATGTGCTGAGCGCTCCTGCCCTCTTGCACGCCAGAAGTCAGCCATGAAAAGAGCTTCCTTCTGGTAGCAGGTGCCCCTTCAACCCGGGCTCCAAAATAAATACAGTGCATCCTACCTGAGCCTGCAGCCCAAGCCAGCTTACCTGAAGCCAAAAAGCAGAGCCACATCCCTGCAAACCTGAAATACATCTTTATTGTTGTATATTATCCGAATTCAGTGCTTATTTGTTAATATGGCTTAACTGAAGCAACAGCAGATTAAGACATGCATTTTTCCATGACATTACTGATAGATCCTCTCTTCCCCAAACTGATGGAGGGAGTATGACATAAACTGCACCTGCAGCATAGACATTCCTGAGCACCTAACCAGGCACCTTATATGGACTATACATTGAACCACCAATCAGCACCTGCCAAATACTCTAAGGCCCTGATTCCTAAGTACCTAAGTGCCTAATCATGTGCCTTATATGAAACCACCAATCCACGTGTGCTGAGTACCCTAAGCCCCTCCCTTGCCTTTCCTCCCCTCAAAAGGCATGTTTACCTCTGCACGTGCTGCTACTCCCCCTTGTGGGGCAGCCCGGCAGAGCTCCTTCTCCTCTAATAAAGCCTGTAGTCCTAATTTTCAGCCCTCTCTCTCATCTTTCAATTACATATTATTTAAGGACTCTTTAGTAAACATATCAACTCCATTAAGTGTGTTCACTTCAGTAATAATTTCCTGATGATGAGATATTTAGGTTTTCCCCCGATTTTTCTTAGCTTCTTTTTAATTCTTTGAATAGTTCTATTGAAACAAAATTTTTAGGAGAACATAGGCAGGCTTAGGGAATTTTTTAGAATTGGGGTGCACGGAAAAACACAGGGCTACAGATTGGTACAGCTCCACAACACAAGGATGCCAGGTGCATATACATTTCCATAGGACAAGGAAGCAGCAACAGGTACATCTCCATAACACAAGGAAGCCAGGTATGTAAATAATATGCAATGTCATGGGAAAATGCATGTTGTCAATCTGCTGTTGCTTCAATTAAGCCATATTAGTAAACAAGCATGGAATCCAGATAACATACAACAATAAACATGCATTTCAGGTTAGCAGGAATATGGCTCTGCTTTTTGGCCTCAGGTAAGCTGGCTTGGGTTGCAGGCTCAGGTAGGATACATATTTGCATAAGACAAGGAAGCTGGAAGTAGCCAAAAATATCTATATTTACAAAATAAAGAAGGAAGAAAGCCAGAAAAAAAAAAGAGAACAATGAGGGAGGAGGGCATCACAAGTCCCATGTGGTGTTTGACCTTTGAGTTCAGGAGTTACTATAGTAACCAGTCAAATAGTGACCAATCAGAGGGAATATCTAGGCACCAGCATCTGCAGCCTTTATAAGCTACAGGGAAAAGGAACTCAGTGGGACCCTTTTCCCTCTCCCCACCTGGGAGTCTGTACTTGTTCTTCAATAAATCTCCAACTTTGCTATACCACCCTCTGTCTGTGGATTCATTCTTTGACTCTGGCCAACAAAGAATCCAGGTTCCAGTCCAAAACTTCAGTTTCACTACTATAACATACTAATCCTAAATTTTTCATACTTTGTTTTATTTTTATAGGGTTAAAACTGGATAATAATAAATACTTAATAGGGTTGTTGTTGAAATATGGTGGAGAAAACTCTGTTCTACTCCACGGGAAAGGTTTCGGGGTGACAACCTTGGGACCTTCTCTCGACTCTTTCTCTACAGGTTGGCTAGGGGGGAAAGAAGGACACTTCTTTTCCACCCCCAACTTCTTGGTGGCCTTTCCCCTCCAGTCATGGGAATCTCTCAATCCAGTCGCTCCTAACGTGTCTTCTCGCCAATCTCTCGACCCTTGGTATTTCTGTCTACTTTGAACCAAAAACAATCATTTAAAACAGCATTCCAAGATCTAGATAATTTTGCCACAGGACAAGGAAGCCTCAAGATTCCCACAACAGGCTTCCCCTCTCCCTCTCACCCCCTCTCTCCCACTCCTCGTGTTTCTCTATCAGCTGAAAATTCTCTCTGTACTCTCAAACCTGTTCTCAAACCCCCTTGTCTTCTGACTGCTCTTTCTCTCCACATGGCTGATTCCTGCCACCTCCTTACAACCTTAAACTTATCCCTTTCTAACTAAGCACTTTTCCCCCAGGTCGCACCAGCGCCTGAGTACAGGAGTCCTTGGCGGACTCCCAAAGTAGTTTTAACCTTTATTTTTTCTTTCAGCTGAGGTGGCTGGGGAGCCAGAAAGTGGCTGCTGCTTTTGCAGACCCCTCCCTACGCAGTCCCTCCTAGTCTTGCCTTGTAGGGTGGGGCATTCCTACCTGATAATTCTAACCACGCTGCCTCCTGTGCTCTCCCGTGTGTGCTCTCCACTTTCTTGCGCTCCATCTTCTCCTGTGGGCTCCGCCTTCCCGTAATTGGCTCCTGTGGCCTCCAGCAAAGGTATTCACTGGTGGTTGGCCACTCCCTTCTCACTCTTATCTTTCTCAAATTGAACCAGCAGCTGCCTTCTCCCCAGTCTCTGAGAATTCTAATCTTGAGAAACCAAGCCCTGAACAGCTAAATGTGATTTCCATATGGCCATTGCCATCTTGTTCCTCCCCTCTCATCTGGTTCCCACAGGGCCGCTGCCATCTTGGCACAACAAACCTCACCCCTCTCCAACCACATGGTCTCAGGTAGATGGCTGCCATTTTAAACCAGTAAGTCCCGCCTCTGCAGGCCCCACCTGGTATGGCCATCCACCTCCGCCTTCCCCCCTCTACAACTTCCCCTCCTGAGTCTACATTCCATCTCTATATCCAGCCTCACAGATTGAGAGGCACCTCAGGTTTCTTTTCCCACGGACATGACCACTTTTACTCCCGCAACATAGGTCGCAACTCAGGTCCCCAAATCCCTCAAAAAGACCTCATTAGCCTGACCTTTCAGGTCTTTAATAATAGAGACAACAACAGGCAAGATCAGGCCAAGGCTGAATTTTCTAACCACTCACATTGTATTTTCTGTTGATGATCAGTTAGTATACCCATTTCCATCAGCGTTTGGAAAGCTAGTCCTCCTCTGGTCTGTTAGACTTCTCTGGGCCAAAAGCCTGGCCGATTTCTGTGCTGTTCATAGTACTGTGGCTCCTGAGCACTTGTCACATATTGATAGGACAATATTTGGAATATTCTGGATTCCATAAAATGTATTACTAGGATTAATTTTACCTGCTTCTTTTTGCTTTTTATAATGTAGCTACTAGAAAGTGTCCAATTACAAATTTCTATTGAGTAGTGCCAGTTGGTTAGACCTTTGAATATTACCTGCTCTGAAATTCTCTGGTCAAAAACCCATTGCCCCCACTTTCATGTGGGGCTCCTGATGATTGCACAGTCCATTCTAAAGGTCACAGCCTGTGACCTTCTAAATAAAGCTATACTGAATCTACATTTCTCAGCTCCCCAGTTTCTGCTCCTTTTTATCCCCCTGGTCCCACCTCAGTAGCTCTCTTACATATTCCTGGGTGAAATGGAAAACTTGTTAAGAACTTTCAGCCCTACCACATGTCTTAAATAGATTGCATTGCTATCTACATGCTCATATTGTTACAGAGAACTGGAATAAATCAAGCAATGCTCAGAGAGTTTGGAATCACACTTTATTCACCACACTGGGCTCAGAGAAAATGAATTCAAATTCTAAGCATAGCTATAAGCAGAACTTCCCTTTTTATTAATGAGCCAGCCCTATGTGCACCTAGTGGTTATCTCACTGCTGGCCTTGAAAACAACACAGTTGTATCCAATTAAAAAATACACCTGGCATGGCATTGAAATTATGGGCGTATCTAGTCTCTGGCCTACAAGGTCAGACAGCTAAGTATATCTTCCTCATTGTTCAAGCAGGCTAGAAAGCAAAATTATTATTTTTTTAGAATAAGAGGTCATCTAAAAAATAGCAAAGAATCTCAAATAGTAGTTTTACAAAATAGGGGTTAGCCTTCTCAATATTCTATTTATTCTATTTCTGTCACTGAAACATACGATTTTGCAAAGTTCTCTTTATATTTTGCCATTGAAAGGTCACAATCATACAAGGCTGTTAAACTATTTCATATGTTTTCCAAATTCCCCTGCCTCTGCCCACACTTTCCAGCACCACTGTGAATCCTCTCAAACCACATTAGTGAAGACAGCCAAAGGTTATGCCTATAGCCACTATGCTCAAAACTTCCCCCAACACCAACTCCAGTTAGCCAAAATGTCAGACATTTACTCATAATTCCTGGGGATTTTTTAGTCTAGAGAGCAGGGTTAGTATGTGTAGACCTACCTGGCTACAGTAGGAGAATTTTAAAAAGCCATTTATGAAGGATTGAAGAAAGAGAAGTTCTTGCTAGTGCAAGGTCGAATTTTTAATGTATCGAAAGGGCTTACCATATGTCACTTGGAAATTCAGCCTCATATTCTTAGATGCACAGTGCTTTCCTGGTTGCCCGAATCTTTATGATCGAGATGCTTTAATACCTTAGGGGACTATCTGTAGCACATTTTTAATGCTAGCCCAGCTTCCTCCACTGTTCCTGCCGATTCCTAGCATGCGCCTTTTCCACCTCCCCTGACATCCCCATGGGTGCCCAGAGAATTCAAACCAATTTGAATATGTAATCGTGTGTAATAACACACTCAACTGTACTCTCTGGGGTGCTGTCTGGCTGCTCCTCCTCTCCCTGCAACTGGTTTCTGAAGTGCCTTTGAGAGATGCTGACAACACCATGGTGGTCGTTAACCTTTTAACAGTAGAGCCATTCTCTCCCAGCACTCCCAGAGCCCAGCCTCAAAGACAGTACAGGAAGTGGGCAAAGGAGATGTCCTTCCTTCTAAGACCCTTGAGGACACACTCTACGCAGCCACAGGGAAACAGTTCGGTGGATTTTCAATCAACGTGCTATTAAAGCATTCGTTAGGCTGACAGTGGAGTTTTGTGAAACTAGCTTTTTTTTTAATTCCTTTTATACAAGTCACGTAGAGATTTCCCAAAGCATGTTATAGTGCTTGGAAGTAAATAATTATTGCCTTGTTTTGTGAATATGAAACACTTCTGTGAAGATGCATAAATATTTTGATTAAGTTAAAAGTCGATGAGCTGACATGTAGGTATTTACAACATCAAAGTACTTCTCCGATTGCATCCGTTTAAAATTGCAACATAAAAGGTAGGACAGTCATGTTACACAGCAGTTTTAAATGGGCACTTTGGTATTCTATTTGGAGGCTTCCAGAATCTGATCTAAACACTGGAATTAATAGTCAAACTGAAATATTAAAGCACCTGCTGTGCCTTTTGAATATATAATAATGACAAACAATATCGATGAATATCTGAATGGCAATCAGTGTTGTACATACACTAGAGACCCAGTGCATGAGATTCTTGTATGGGGGGGCGGGGATCCCCTCAGCCCAGCCTGCACCCTCTCCAATCCAGGACTCCTTGGGAGATGTCCAACTGGCGTTCTAGACCAGCAGTTGGACATCCCTCTCATAATCCTGGACCACTGGCTTCTAATTGCTCACCTGCCTGCCTGGTCACCCCTAACAGCCCTCCCCTGCTGGCCTGATCACCCATCACTGCCTGTGTGTGCCGGCCTGATCGCCCTTAACTGCTTCCCACTGCTGGCCTGGTTGTCCCTAACTGCCCCACCTGCCAGCCTGGTTGCCCCTCATGTCCCCCCTCCCCCACCGGCCTGGTTGCCGCATACAGCCTGATGTTCCGTTGTTTGGTCATCTCTCACTAACCCCCCTGCCGGCCTGATCACCCCACACAGCTTGCTTATTCAGTCGTTTGGTTGTTCCTCAGGCCAGCTCTGAGCATCTAGGCAGCTACCATTTGAGGCTTGCCTGCACCTCAGTTTGACCCTGGGGGGCTGGGAGGCTGAAGGGACTGGGGGACTCCAGAGGCAGGTGTACAGAGCAGCCAGACCCACCTGGGGGCAGCCCTGGCGATGCTGTGCATCGTCTGCCCCAGCAGGACTGAGGGGACTGGGTGCCACCATCTTGTGGCTATGGGCACCACCATCTCTGAGGGCATGGCAGTCAATTAGCATATTCCCTCCCTATTGGCTGTGGGCTCCACCAACTTTGTGAGGCCATGATAGTCAATTAGTATATTACCTCTTTATTAGATAGGATACTTTTATTTAATCTTCAAAGCTTGCATCTGAGAGACTGATACTATTATTCTTTTATATATATATATATATATATATATATATATATATATATATATATATATATAATTGTTTTTTTACAGATAGTAAGGAGAGGGAGAGAGAGCCAGGAACATCAATGAGAGAAAAACATCAATCATCTGCCTCCTGCACACACCCCCGGTGTCACGCCTGCAACCAAAGCACATGCCCCCGATAGGAATCAAAACTGGGATCCCTAAATCCACAGGCCAACACTCCATCCACTGATCCAGATTAGTCAGTGCTGATATTATTATTCTTAAATGCTGATGTTGCTGAAGTGGTAACTTCCTTCCCAGTTGCTTAGAAAGGTTTAAAAATAATTCATCAATCTTGAACTTGGGCATATCCATCCAGGTCAGAACCTCTGCAGATTGAGCTAGCACTATTTTAGGTGGGGTTCCAAAAAGCAAACAAGCCACAATTAGATGCCTTTTTACTCCACAGCTGAAAGCTGTGCTTCGTGGAGCAAGAACACAGAGGGTGTTTGGGATGTGCTATGCTGGATTATGCACACACCCCACCTCTCTACTGTGACTATAAGCCCCGTGAGGTTTATAACCTATGAAACCTTATGGTAAGGCATTGAACAACCCACTTCAATCAATGTTCATTGATAATGAGGCTCTGTACAATTTGACAGGCCATTAAAACAGAAATTTTAGGGTAATACAGGCAGGCTTAGGGAATTTTCAGAATTGGGGTCCATGGAAAAATACAGGGCTACAGATTGGGAGAAGGTACATTTCCATAACACAAGGAAACCAGGTACAGGGAGCAGCAACAGTTGCATTTAAGTAAGACAAGAAGTTGGAAGTAGCCAAACAATAGTCTATATTTACAAAATAAAGAAGAAGGAATAGGAGGACAGTGATGGAGAAGGGTTTCAGGAGTTACTATAGTAACAAATCCAAGGGAATAGTGACCAATCAGAAGGGATACCAAGGCACCAGGATCTGCAGGCCTTATAAGCCATGGGGAAAAGGAACTCAAAGGGAGCCTTTCCCCCTCCCAACGTGGGAGCCTGTACTTGTTCTTCAATAAGTCTCCACCTTTGTTATACTCTCCTCTGTCCATGGATTCATTCTTCGACTCCGGTGGACAAAGGATGCAGGTTTCAGTCCAAAAATTCTGTTTCACCATGATGCATCATAGCCCTTACCCCAAGGCCAGAGACTATAGTTGGCAAGACTGAAACCTCCTGTGAAACCACAGTCAGAGGAGAAACTGGTGTTGAGGAATGGTCTGGGTTAGCCTGGCAGAGAAGTGAAAGCTGCCGTGTAATGGCTAGAGGTTTGGGGATAGGAGGCAGAGTCCACAATTAGGCATCAGATAAAAGTTTTCAGTTTTGGTCACTGTTATTTCTTAAGAATCTCGCCAAGCACAGTCAAATCTAAAGGGCCAGAGTCCTTGCTCCCAGCGTCTAACCCCCTGTTGCCACTGTCTTCCCCAAAAGCTGCCCATGGCCATTACTGTCCTTTCTGTCAGCACCAATTACTGGCTTCGTCTCACATTTGAAGAATTATAGTCTTAGATTTTGTAAATCCCTTTCATGCAAATAATCTAAGATCCTGCTTAATTTTCTAATTTTGTTGTTGTAAAAATTAAGAATTTAGCCCTAGCCGGTTTGGCTCAGTGGATAGAGCATTGGCCCTCAGACAGAAGGATGTCTGGTTTGATTCTGGTCAAGAGCATGTGCCTTGGTTTGGGACTCAATCCCTGACCCTAGTCAGGGTGGGTGCAGGAGGCAGCCAGTCGGTGGAGACACATGGATGTTTCTCTCTCTGTGTCTCTCTCCATCCCTTCCATTCTCTCTGAAAACTAATGGAAAAATACCCTCTGGTGAGAATTAACAACAACAATAAAAAAGAATAAAGAATTTGATGTGGGTGTGATGATACAGTTATTTTGGCATTCCCCCTTTTCCAAGCATATGGGCAACCCTGAGCTCACTGTCTCTAAGAAGGGATGCAGCTGGTCTGGTCAGGAAGTAGAAATAGCCAGTGGGCACTGTTTTTCTCTGTGCTTTAAGCAGGGGACTTGGAGCTTGGGTATGATGAATGTGTGGGAGAAGCAGGGGTCAGAGAGCCATTTCTTCCACTCCCTGCCTAGAACAGGATTTTCTGGGGGCTGAGGGAAGGAGAGTGAAGAGGAGGCAATGAGAACAGACAGGATCATGGCTCCAAAGAGGCAAGTTCTCTATTTCCTAGGCTGACACCCTGGGGAGATAGCAATACTCCAAAGAGGAAATGGCTTCATGCAGAGTCTAGACACAGTTGTCTATTACCTCTTAAAAGTTCCCCTGCCACTATGTGATACAGCAAATCAATGTGTGAGCCACCCTGCAGTCCAAATGCTATCTCAGGAAAACTTAGTGTGAACATATTACCTCAACCAGAAGGCTCCTCATGCCCCCAATTTACTGGCCAGGGCACTGTGAACCCTCCCTGGGCCTTTGTCTCCACCTCATGGAAGAAGGGAGAAACCAAAAACTACCTGAGATGTTACTCTTAGCTTAGTGGTGGGAGGGTTACAATTAAATTGAGTTACAAGAAATGCTTAAGTTATTTTTATAGATAAACTGAGTCTATGGACTGAGATTCATATGTCTACTATCCATATAAAACATCTATAACTAACACATAATAAGTGTTTAAAATGTCATTTATATTAATATTAATAATGAATTCAGCCTCATGCCTTCCTTTTCATTTATCTTAATGGCAATAGGAGCATCAATAATCTCCCTTTCTCTCTTTGCCTGTTCAATAAATATCAACAACTATAGTGATCTATATATATGAAAGCCCAGCAACCAGAATGGTGGAATCACCAGAACCAGAATGACTGGTAGCTGTGACATGCACTGCAGCAGCCAACCAGCCTGATCTGGGCCCGGATCCATCCCCAAGATCCCAATTAGGGGGCGGGGCCAGCCAGCCAACTGCCTTCGGCCCCTCCCCCCTACCAGCCTGGCCCAATGGTCCCCCTTTGGGACTAGACAGCCAGACCCCACCTATGCATGAATTTGTGCACCAGACCTCTAGTAATTAATGATGATGATGATGATGATGATGAGTTCAAAGTCAACTACAGAATCTGAAAGGTATTTTTCATTGTCAATTTACCTTCTTTTACACAGTTCTTATGTCCAGATGGAAAAATGTTGATACAGTTCATTGCTCTTTTAAAATTCATTCTTAAAAAAGAAAATGTTAATTAAAGGTCTGTTTTTACTTCAGAGGAAAAAGAAGAGGCGAGAGTGTGAATATGTTGCCAGATAGGGTCTAGGCATGCAGCGGGTTTGCCTAGGGATAGCCACTAGCATGGGCTTCTGACTTCATGCAGGAAAGATCTGACGATACAAACCCAGGTGATTTTGGAAGTATGCTTATTAAAGCTGGTGACAGTGAAAAAAAAGGAAGGGCTTAGGGTAGAAGAAGTAACAGCAGAGAGCCTAGATGGAGCTGTTTAGCTCCCTAAGACATAGAAGTCACAATAAAAGTAAGCTCACTGTCCCAGGAGGCTGTGTGTCCCAGGAGAGCCGTGTGCCCCAGGAGAGCCGTGTGCCCCAGGGGAGACATGTGCCCCGGGAAAGCAGTGGGACCCAGGGGGAGGGGTGGTGTGAACCAGAGGAGGAGCGGACTCTATTCGTGTGGTCCTGAGATAGTTACCATAAAAGAAGCAGACTGCCAAATGAAGAGCGGATTCTATTCATGTGATCCTGAGATAGTCACCATAAAACAAGCAGATTGTCAAATGACAGTGGGGAGGGGAAGGAGACCTGGGGGGAGATAAGAGAACAACCAAAGGACTGGTATGCATGCATATAAGTACAACCAACGAACACAGAACTCTGGGGAGGGAGGGCATGAATGGGAGGGGGAGGCAATGGTAAGCTATGTACACATATAATACCTTAATAAGTTAAAAAAAAATTTTAAGTAAGCTCACTGATTGGAAAATCAGAGAAAAGGAGCCTTTGGAGGGTTAGCCTGGATTGAGCTGCCACCTCCCACTCTCCCCTGGTTGTAAGTCTTATGGGGTCCCTTAGAGGTTAAGAGAAAAGCAGCAGAGATACAAGGCATGGGCATGCTCTTGCAAGGGTGAGCCATGTTCCCTTTGTCTTGAGGCTTTTTCTCTCTTTGGCTGGCAGGAATCCTAAGGGAGATCTTAGCAGAATATACATTAGCTTTCCAGGTATGTCCTTCAACACGTTGATTCATTAAAATGAGTGTATAGCAGAAACTGGTTGGGCCAGTGGATAGAGTGTAGGCCTGCGGACTGAAGGGTCCCAGGTTCAGTTCCGGTCAAGGGCATGTACCTTGGTTGCGGGCACATCCCCAGTAGGGGGTGTGCAAGAGGCAGCTGATTGATGATTCTCTCCCATCGATGTTTCTAACTCTCTATCCCTCTCTCTTCCTCTCTGTAAAAAATCAATAAGATATACATTTTTTTAAAAAATAATAAAATAAGTGTATAGAGGGGTCAGGGTTATTTTCTCATTAATTTCATTTTTAAAGACATTAATTTCATTTTAAAAGACAAAGACATCTCTTAGGCAGGAAATTCCAACTACAGAAAATCAATAAGAATTTACATATGATCAACAAATTCAAGTTGCCTCAACTACCACTACTATCTCAACTAGATGATGAGTTAATAGTTCTGACCATTCAGAGCCATCAAGGTTGGCCAGCTCCCTTTACATTTTATTACCAGTGACAACGTTAGGTTTCTGTTCCTGCAGGTCCACAGGTCTGTGTCTCAGGTCTTCTGAGCTTCATGTCTGAATGTTAATAAACATCTCACCGACATCATAAACACATTTTAAAAACACATTCAGAAATTGACTTGTTTTCTATTATCCCCTTCAGTAACACCTGTATTTCCAATTTAAGTAAAAACTGCCACCATTCTTTTTTGTACACATGGCCAGATCTCTGTACAGTTTCTTCCTAGAACATTTATTTCCATCCCATGTCTATTAATAAATGAACCTACTCCCTATTCCTCCAAGAAAAATGTGACAGACAATGTTCATGCCCCTAGTTGGTATTTAATACATATTTGCTGGATGGGGGAATCATTTCCATTATCTACTAGCTTAATCATCTTCTCAGAAAAGAAAATTAATATGCTGACAAAACTTATACTTAGGAACCAGTGCCAACTCTTCATGATCATTCTTTTTCATTCCTAACCATCACAAACCATCCATTTAATATTTCGCTTGGGGTAAACATCAAGCTTTTTTGGTTCACTGTTCACAAAATTTTGGAGTAAATAGACTCTTCCTCTTCTCCTGTTTGGATATCTGCATCCCACCGTCTCTGTGTCCTCATCTAGACACGTGTCCATGCTCTGTGCTTCCTCTGAGATAGTCTGTGGTTCCACAATCTTACCTGCCCTTTCCCCCAGAAACCTATGACATGGTTCATATGAAATCGTTCAGATAATTCTCTTTCTTGCTCTAAAAATTTAGACTTTTCCTCATTAATGTTTATTCTTCCCTTTCTGACTGAAAATACTTCTCTTTGACCAAGAAGATAAAGTTAAAAAAACTACTATGACAGATCTGGTTTCTTTCTCTTGTCTGTTAACATTACACACTTTTCCTTAAGAATAGATGTTCTTCCTTATGTTTCTCAACTCTAAGATTGACTGAGGTTTTACTGGTGTTGTCCTTTGTACTTTGCATGATGTACCCCTTTTTTCCTGATAAATTCTTCTCCCTAACTCTTTGCCTGATCTGGGGCCAGTATCCTTGAATTGCCAGTATCCACTCATTCTTGGTTTTAGTCTTCCTGATCTATTCTTCCTGACACTTCCTCTTTCTGTGTAGTTTTTTCCCCTCTCTTTCCAGATTATTGTTATATTATTTTAAAACATGTATTAAAATGTTGCCAATAACATTGGCAGCCGAAACCGGTTTGGCTCAGTGGTAGAGCGTCGGTCTGCGGACTGAAAGGTCCCAGGTTCGATTCTGGTGAAGGGCATGTACATTGGTTGCGGGCACATCCCCGGTAGGGGGTGTGCAAGAGGCAGCTGGTCGATGTTTCTCTCTCATCGACGTTTCTAGCTCTCTATCTCTCTCCCTTCCTCTCTGTAAAATATCAATAAAATAAAATTAAAAAAAAAAACATTGGCAGATAGCAGTTATTGAACTGAAAGGGCAGTGCGGTGCTAACTCCAGATCTCCATTTTGTAACTGGACCCTAGCCCTCACCCAACCAATTGGGGTCAACCAAAGCAGTGACATTACCACCCCTATAAAACCCATTGATCTGTTGAAGCTCGCTCTCTTCGGCCACGCAGCTGTCGGTGTAAGTGGGACAGAGCCCATGCTAGCATGGAATACAGGCTTTCTGCTATTGCATTGGACTCGGCTCCCTGGTGGTCTTTGGGGATCACGAAATCTGAGCATAACAGAACATTTATTGTATAATAGGTGACTCATTCAATCTTTCAATTTCGCAATATCTCAGTGGTGTTCATATCATTAAAACCCCTACATTATATAAATGAGGAAATTAGGCTTAATGAGATTCAAATGATTTCCAAGGTCACAGAGCTGGTAAACAGCACAACCAGGAGCTCAAACCCAGGTCTAAAAGCTATTATTTATTGGAAAATTCTTTTTGTATGTGAAAATTATCTTTCTTGGAACTGGCTCACAAACTCAAAAAGACTCTCAAAGACATGCAGGAAATGTATACGAGTAAGAAGGACCAGTTGTTTGCATGGTAAATCTATTGGAATATTCTTTGTTTCCACAAAGACAAACATTTTTATTTTTTCCACTTTCAGGAGAGATACATAGACAAAGATGTTTCTTTAAATATACCAAAGATAGCAATGTGAGCTTGGTGATAAACGGCAGTGGATACCCAAGTTAAGAGAATCAACAAGAAGTGGGAGGACTGTGGTTTGCCAAAACACACATTTCCTACCCACTTTAGTAGTATTCAGTGTGGACCCCTCACCTTCAGCATCAGAAGAAGTGCAGAGACACTGACGTGTGGGTGGGGCCTGCAACAGCTTAACAAGGCCTCTGGGTGGTTCTAATGCCTGCTCAGGTTTGAGAACCACTGCTCTCCTTATAATGGACACCTTCAACTTCACTCTAGCTGCTTGCTGCCAGGAGAGGAATATGAATCTCAGGGCATCAGAATCTCCAAGTAAAGGAAGCTAGAAGCCTCAATTATTTTCATTCTCCCAAATTTCAACAACTACTTCAAATTTTTTTAATACTGTATAGGCTAAACAAAACGTATTTATAGGCAGTTCTGACCTATAGATCACCAGTTAATGACCCATGAATATAATCTGAATAATATTAAACATTAGATTTAGATTATTAATAAATATTTACTGCAATATCAATTAACCTGCCAAATGAATTAAGATCTCATTTTCTCTGAAATAACTTGTTAGGGGACGAGATCTGCCTACCTTACAATAGTGACGAATGGAGCTTAAATGTTTTTGTCACAGTTTCTTTACCCTGATAGAAATTATTAAGCTACAACTTATGTTTGAATGATAATTTGAACTATTATAAAATAAAATATTAGCTCCAAGGACTTAAGTGGCAGCCCACAAATATTTATAAACTAAAACATATTATAGTATACTAGAGGCCCTGTGCATGAAAATTCATGCACTGGAGGGGGGGTTCCTCAGCCTGGCCTGCTCCCTCTCACAGTCAGGGAGCCCTCAGGGGCTTGTCTGGCCTCACAGTGCACCTGCCACCCCCCCCCAGGTGGGGCTGAAAGGTCTGGGGGACTCCAGTGGGGTTGAGGGGACTGAGTTCCACCATCTTTGTGATGGTGTGATGGTCAATTTGTATATCCCCTCTTTATTAGATAGGATTATGAAACTTGGGGTTTTGGTGTGTGTTTTTTTAATAATGGGATGTGTGGGGGTTTGTATGTGAATGTAGAATATGCTAAAGACTTCTAGATCAATAAATTCAGTTTTACATTTTAATCAGCCTATGGAAAGCCTCTACCCAGGGTTTTATGATATGGAGCTTTAATCATGGACTAAATACCTCTGCAAACCTGCCAATGCAAGGATACTGACCCCAGATCAGACAAAGAGTTTGAGAAAAGTGTTTATCAGGGGGGAAAATGGTACATCATGCATGAGAGCCCCAACTTGGAAAGGTTGGCATATTCAAGAAATGGAAGTACTATTGGTATGGAGATATTATTTCAATATAAAGTTGTGGGCCATGTAGACCTCATTAAGGATTTGAGGCCTTATTTTAAGGATAAAGGAAAACCATTGACTGGTTCAAATATAGCCAGGATTCTCTAAAAGCTGAGTCTAAAAGATGTTTGGTTGTACTATGGATATTCCATGGGAAAGAATAGGTGTAGAGGACATTGTTTAGAAAATTATTCCAGGAATCCTGATGGAAAATGGTGGTGGGGTGATGATGATAATAAAAATAAAGAGAATTACACATGTTTAATCAGTTAATATGGCTTCAATAAATGAGAAGGGTTGCCACTTAAAAGAGCCTACAGTATCCGTGCTTCAGCCTGCTCTGCTGCCCACCTCAATGCTCCTCATAGCTCATTTCTCTAGGAATCAAGATTTCAGGATCACAAATATCTATCAAAGAAATAGTATGGCCCATACAAGTAGAAGGAAATACAGGGTGCATATATTAGCACAATGTCTAGAGGAGCATCTTTTGAAATACAATAATCATCTTAGCAGCAACTATAAAGAGGTTTGGTCAATATAGTATCCTAGAGGCCCATTGCACTTAGATTTGCATAATAGGCCTTCCCTACCCTGGCTGCTGGCACTGGTTTTCCTCTGGCACACAGGACCTGAGCCACAGAGGAGCCAAGCCTTCAGCCTTCAGGCTTGGCTCTGGCTGCAGTGGAGCCTTCAGTCTTCAGTCTTCAGTCTTTGCTTGGGGAGAGCCTTCAGTCTTCACTCCATGCCTGCATATGCAAATTACCCACCATCTTTGTTGGGTTAATTTGCATAGTCACTCATAATTGGCTGGTGGGTGTCGCAGAGATATGGTCAATTTGCATCTTTCTCTTTTATTAGTGTAGATACTTGTCCCATTAAATTAACAGATAAAAATGTGGACCAAAATTAAGAAAAATACATTTGTATCATCCTAATTACACATGCTTTGCACAGGAGAATTTAAGATTTCAAGCCCTTGCACCTGCCCCTCCAGGATGTCTACAAAATTGGTGGCATTGGTACTGTCTCTGTGGAGACTGGTATTCCCAAACCCAGTATAACTAATGGTTATCTTTGCTCTAGTCAGTGTTACAACTGAATGAAGTCTGTTGAAATGCACTATAAAACTTGAGTGAAGCTCTTCCTAGGGACAATGTGGGCTTCAATGTCAATGGCATGTCTATGCAAGATGCTCATCATGCACCATGGCTAGGGACAGCCAAAATGACCCATGAAGCAGCTGGCTTCACAGCTCAGGTGATTATCCTGAACCATCCAGGCCAAATCAGTGCTGGTTAAGCACCTGTGCTGACTATTTGCAAGTTTGCTGATTAAACTAGTGAGAAGATTGATTGTCATTCTGGGAAGAAGCTGGAAGATCGCCCCAAATTCTAGAAATCTGTTAATACTGTCATCATTGCTGTGGTTTTAGGCATGCCCAGGCATGTTAAGAGCTTATCCTCTGGGTCATTTTGCTGTTCATGATATGAGACAGACTGTTGCTGTGGGTGTCATCAATGCAGTGGGCAAGAAGGCTGCTGGAGTTGGCAAAGTCACCATGTCTGCCAGAGATCTCAGAATCTCAGAAGGCTACATGAATATAGCCACTAACACCTGACACCCTGTCTTAATCAGCATTGGAAGGAGGAACAGTCTCAGAACTGTTGTCTCTATTGGCCATGCATATTTAATCATTTTTAAAAAATGGTTAATGATAATGCATTGAAAACCTTCAGAAGGAAGGGAAAATGTGGACCATTTGTTCTGAGAGAGGAGCATGGGGCTTTCAATTATTAGTTTTTAAAATTAATACTTTTTAATGAAAACCACTTGATCAACCATTTGCCACACAATTTTGAGACCCACTAACACACAGTTGTTTTTTAGAGAAACCTGTGTCTTCTTTTGTTCAAAATGTAAGATTCTATACTACTACTTAGGTAAAATACTTAAGTTAAAGTTGCTTATAATCTATTTCTGGTATTTCATCTGCTGAAACATCAAAATTTGATAACTCTGGGTTAACATTTCTTTCTGGGTGGGAATTCTGGTTTTTTACCTTGTCTAAGAGGAAGAATTACCTGTATTTAAGGACATGGGAGAGGGGGGTCTGTTGGTTTCACTATTTCATAAGTTAGGACTTACAAGCAAAGAGTATCCTTGTTTATAAGTCATTTACTTACAATAAGGCCAAATTCCATAATGTTAAAAATCCATATGTTGCATGTATAATTTTGCATCGTTACATCAATATCAAGTAAATTTGTTGGTATAACCTCAAATTACAGTTTCTTGGTTATTGGAATGTACATTCTCCCATTTGCAAATATTGCAAGTACTAAAGTGTGAGCCTTAAATATACTGAAGATTGCTCTGATAGACTCCACTGTATCAATACTCTAGGGCAGGGAGGGATAGACAACAACAAAGACACTGGCAGTTGAAGGGGGTAAAATAGAATTCAAACCCAGAACTTCTAAGTTTCTCTCCAGGATTCTTTCCATTGGCACATGACTGTAACATTATACTAGTCTAGTGTTTATTATTTTTAATGTCATTTATATTTTTGTTGAATCATCCAGGGGTCACCTTGCTTTTTAAAAGCTAGACAAGACTATTCCTGGTCACCTCCACACTGTTAAAACAAACAAAAAATGTGCACACAAAACCTTTGTATATTAGATTTTACAGAAAGTTCCTAGAAATTAAAATATAGGTGGGGTTTGCACTGCTGACCCACAGCAGTTAGAATTGAATTCTAGTCATTCCTGTTCTATAAAGACATGTGGTTGATTTCTCATGCTGTTCAGCTGTTCTCTCTCCTTTCTGTCCCCTCCCACCACCACCAATTATTTCTAATCCATTTGTCCTGTCCCCAGGCTTCTGAATCCTATGGTGAGTCTATATTTATACCCAAATTCTCCAAGGCACTTTCTTTTCTTAAGACCACCTATTCTCAAAGGAAATTCTACTATCAACTATTAAGAAAACAGTAGGATCTTTTTTACTACCCACCAACCATGCCATATGTCCTAAGGAATATACAGGAAGAAAAGCTGCTCTTAAATAGTAGCTAATCTAATAGGGGAATAAATGCATGCAACTCAAATTTCTCTCTGTCCTCACCAGCCTCTGAAAATAATGAAGCCACATGATATTTAATCGTTTAGCCTCTACAACAACCTCCCTTACCCCCAGGATCCCCTGGCCTCCTGTCCTGACAGATATGAGAAAGGCCAGTACAACAGAAATGCAGTCAGTGCAACTATAAAAACCACGTAACTTATAATTAGACGGGGGAAAGATGTCTTAAGGCTGAAGAAAAAGAGAGCTACTAAGATAACCATAAGCAAATGAATGGCTCACCTGAGGTGAAGTCAGCTATTTAGGTTTCTGGGCTTGAGTCACTAATGTTCAATGTCTGCTTGGCTAATCTATTTTAGTTTTACTCTCCACCACCATCACCACCACCTCAAATCTAGGGTTTTCTGGGGTTTCCCTATCTGACCAAATGGAAAATATTAACACTCAGAAATCAACTGACATGGAAATCCATTTGACTTCATGCTACTCTGTTTCTATTACAAGCAATGAGGAAAAACTAATAAAGTCAACAGAAAAGCTGTTCAGCAAAACAAGTTTAAATCATGTTGCTTAGCACAGGTCCTTATTCCCATTAATCCCTTATTCCCATTTCCAAAATCGAAAGTGCTCTGGGATTTTAAAGGTGTTTATTCATAAAGTTCCCAGCTGTCACTCAGTGGCAAAACATGAACTGCATAGACGTGAGGCTACTTGTAGTCTTAACTCATCCCACTTCATGGACTGAGTCCTATGTTTCCTGCAGAAACATGAAAATCCCCTATTACAGGGTGCTCCTCTAGCCACACAGATGATAAGTAAAATCCACTGAATAAATGGCTATGCCACATGGGATATAGAATCTGCCTTTCCAAAATCTAAGACATTCTGAATCCCAAAGCACACCTGCCCCCCAGGGTTTCAGCTCAGATAAAGAAAGGACTGTCTCTGGATACTGGCCTCTGGGAGAGGAACATGAGAGTAAGCTAGGGGAAGTAACGGCGTATGGGAGACACTAGCGTGGTCCCAGGGCCCCTATTTTGAGAAGGCCTAATCGAAACATGCGGTCTCTCAGCTGGAGAGAATAGTTGATACGTAATTGTGCTGTGCACACGTGGAGTCACCTAGAACTCCCGGTACATGAAGATTGGGGAAATTCTGATTTGCCTGCTGGAGAGATGAGCACTCAGCCCTGCCTACAATGCCAGCAGGACAATAAGACCACAAACATACTACTGGAGTTTTCCGAGCTCCCTTTTGTCTTAAGAATTGTGATAAATTGATTTTTTTCAACATTCATTGAATTTTCAGGGGGAAAAAAGATTATTTTAAAACAAAACAAAAAAAGAGAGACAGGCTGTAGAATTACTACAGTAATTCTTAAATTTGGCAGCCCATAGAATCACTTGGGAAGCTCTTGAAACCACTGATCCCTAAATCTGTCCCAGACCCACAGGACCGCCTGCAGAGGTTCCAACATACATGACATTCACAGGGCGCCCAGGTAATTTTGATGTGTAGACAAGGTTGAAAAATACCACCTTAATTTTTTTTTTAATTTTGAAAGAGAGAGAAAGAAGAAGACCTTTTCCCTACTTCTATACAAGGAATAAAGTACCTATGATCCAGAAAAGCCCACACAGGGTAGTGAATACACGTTGCACTTTTTGTTTGAATCACATATGCTAACCACACAAAGGAAGTTTCATTTCTGCAAAAACTATCAGTTTCTCTTTCATTCTTAATTCTTGCAGTCCTAGACACATAAAGCAATTTAGGCCATTGATTTATTTAATCTTCCCCATTGCTGAGGGCAGGGATATACCCTACATCTGTGTACCATGAAGGATTAAGGGGAATGCCTGCTGTATGTCAAAAGGAAAACCAACTTCCCAGAAATTCTCTGGTGTATTGGATGGGGTGTAGCAGAATCAGTGTCTTGACAGGAGTCAACTTTTTTCTTTCTTCTGCTGGAATGCCTATGCCATAAATTTCACATTCCTTAGATGTGTGTTCAAGCAATTTGGTTCTTTCTTCTTAACCATCTCAAAATGAAGAAAATGTTGCAAGGCAGTGTCTCTCTTATCTCCTTTAAAATATGGCTCTGCAAACACTTTGTCTTTGACTGTGACATGTTTATCACCACAAGTGTTGGGTTTCTTTGCGATAGCTGACAATTCATCTGCTGCCTAGGGAAATGATCCAAACAGGATTCACATCCTTCCTGTGTTGTCTCATCAAACATATTTTCCACACTACCATTTTCTCTCCCAATTTGGACTATTTTTTTTCTCTCCCTTATTCTCAGGTCTCCTTCCTAGAGATGCTCACTTGATCTCTGATTTAAGTTGGGTTCCTTATTAATGTTTTTCAGAACATCGTGTGCTTTTTTTTCTGTTCATATCACTCATCACAATTTAATTAAATGTTTATCTCTGTGTTTATTAAATTTCCTACTAGGTGATAGGATATTTGATATCAGGAATCAAGTCTGGTTCTTGTTGCTGATTAGTTTGCTTTGGTGTTTGTTTGTTTATTTGTTTGAAGTTTTTGTTGGTTTGGTTTGGGTTTCTGGGTGTTGGTGGGAGAAGGGTTTTTCCTTTAAAAAAAAAATCAAATGGCCAAAACTGGTTTGGCTCAGTGGATAGAGCTTCAGCATGAGGACTGAAAGGTCTCAGGTTCGATTCCAGTCAAGGGCATGTACCTTGGTTGTGGGCACAACCCCAATAGGAGGTGTGCAAGAGGCAGTTGATTGATGATTCTCTCTCTCTCATCGATGTTTCTAACTCTATCCCTCTCCCTTCCTCTCTGTAAAAAATCAATAAAATATATTTTTTAAAAAGCAAATGCACCCAATCAATGCCTACTTCTAATCCACAGTGAATAAGTAAATATCCACTGAATCAATCAATTAAGTAATCCAAAAAGTCAAGAAAACTGGGGCCATTGGATATGTTCACCAGAAAGTCACTGGAGAGTTTATGAGAAGGTTTAAGTAAAAGCAGACACTACTGGAAACCAAAAAGCAGCAGACTGAAGGGCTGGGGCCAAGGAAAAGGAGGCATAGCACATTCACCTCTATGGAGCAGGACTTGCAATCACCATGGTGAAAACAAGAGCATTCAAATGCAAGATTCCAGTCATCAAGTTACACTTAACATGAACATTTATTTCAGAGTTGTATAAACCATATATTTATATATGCCTAAGTGACCAGAAAGCCAAAACAACTGGAACAGCTGGAATGACTGGAACAATGGGTCGCTATGATTCACACTGACCACCAGAGGGCAGATGCTCAATGCAGGAGCAGCCCGTTGGAGGCCAGTGCGCTCCCACAGCCAACCTCCCGTGGCCAGCCAACCTCCCCTGGTCAGCAGCAAGCATGAGGGCCCCAGCTAGCAGCAGAAGGCCCCAATTGGCCCTGATCACTGGCCAGGCTTAAGGACCCACCCATGCACAAATTTTGTGCACTGGGCCTCTAGTATTTATATAATTGTGATGCCGAACAAGTATCTTGATGGTGCTTTATTTCTTATGCCAAGTGCTTAATTGCAGCTTATTTTGTTGGCATTTATTTAAATACCAGTAACATTTTCTCCCACGGATATTAAATTTTAAAATCAACCAGTGCACAAATTCATGCACCTTGAAAGGAGCTGTGGGCTGCAAGGCTGTGGTAGGCACAGGGGTGGGTCTTGGCTCATCCTCTGGGCCCCCACCCAGCCCCCAGTCCCCTGTCTGCTGGCAGCCCCACTCCCACCATCACTCCCACACTCTGAATGCACTGGCCCCACTCACACCAGCTGATGAGTTGGAATGCCAGCACCAGCAGTGAGTACAGGCAGGGCCAGCATCGACAGCAAGTGAGAGTGGTGGTGGCTGCCCTGATCATCCCTCAGGAGCAAAGGGAGGTGGAGAAACCCTCAGGGGCTATCAGGACTGGCAGCTGCTGCTCCCACACACTGATGGGACTGGCAGGCACTGGAAGCACGTGTAAGCAGCGGCTCTGGAGCCAGCAGCGGGTTCGAGCGGGGCTGGCACCTGCAGCAGGTGCAAGTGCCGGGCAGGGGCAGGAGCACAGTGTGTGGGAGTAAGGAATTTTCAGGAACCACCAGAGGTTCACCCCGATGACAGCAACTGGTGCCCCACCATGGTCTGATGTCCCCACTCATCTGCTTTACTATCCCACCATGGGCAATGCCCGTCATGTTCCTCACTCTCCCCCTGATGGTCAGAACATGTCATAGTGACCGGTTGTTCAGTTGTTTGGTTGTTCTACCATTCGGTCTATTTGCATATTAGCCTTTATTTATATAAGATCAGTCATGAAGCCTTCTTTAATAAACTTTTCCTTCAAATTTTTATATTCTTAGCAGGCCCATGTATGTGCCCTGTGAGATCTAAGAATTGATTTTAGGTGATATATTGACTATGTTCATTCTCCCAAAGCACTTTTTTTCCTAAGAGTTTAAAAGCATTCATATGCATTAATCCTAGTTATTGTGCAGTGGAGCCAAGCCACAATAATGACTGGTACCTGTCAACCCCATGCCAATTCCTGTCAAGCATTCTTGAATTCCTTACATCTTTACTCAAGTACAATAAATTCATCCATATAGTCGATGAGTCAGCCAGCCAACACATGAGCAAATGTCAACTATGAGTCACATCTGGGAATAAAATTATATAAATCACCATGAAGATGAATAATACCATGGAGTTTATAGTCCAAGTGGAGAGGCAGACATGAAAGCAAACAGGAATAGTAAAGAGTTACAGCAGCTATGATGGTGGCAAGTATAATTTATAGAGGGAAAGGTTGGAGTGGGAGGTGATAGGAAGGTGAGAAGACCTTCTTGACTTCAATGCTACCTTAAAAACTGACTAACGGGAGGTTGGAGTGGGAGGCATAATGGAAAAAGAGACCCAGAGGCATGAAACAGCATGGCTTGGGGAACATGTAGTCATTAGGCATCTGGCAGATTATTAGGCATTGGGTGAGAAGTGAGGCTGGAGAGGCAAGCTGAGACTAGATTGTGGTTTCTTGTGTGCCGTGCTGAGCAGTTTGGATTATATTCTCTTGGTAATGTGGCGTCTCTGTAGTGTTTTGAGTAGGGTGTGACTTGGTGAGAATCATGTATTTGAGAGTTCACTCTAGGAGTGGTCTACAGCTTAAATTAGACATTTTAGGGCCTAGATACATTTTATTCATTTATTCAAACATTTTAAAATACCCTTTAAGTGCCAGATAATTGCCTAAATTCTAGGAACACAGCAGTGAGCCAAGAGGACAAGATCTCTGCTCTCACAGCATCCTGGCAGAGACAGAGAGATAATAACCAGGCAAGTGACTAGATAAGCAAGAAAAATAGAAAATAATGTTAAGCACAGTGCCAAAATGAAAATAAGATGGCAAAAGGGAGTCCAATGGCTACACGTAGCTAAAAAGGACCTCTCTGAGCAAAATCTGAATGACAAGAAAAATCAGTGACTCTATGATTGGGCGTAGAGCAATATCATTACATCTAAAAATTAATAATTCCTTAAGATCATCAAATGTCCACTCAATGTTTAACCTTCCCAATATATTTTCCAGAAGTTTGAATGAGGACTACATAAGCTCCATCTATTGCAATTGATTGTTGTGCTCTCGAAGTCTCTTTCAGTCTATAGATTCCCTTTTCAACTTCCTTTTCCCCCAACCTCTTTTTATGTTGAAATTGAACAATGGGCCAGGAACTGTGCTAGATGTTTAATGGATACTTCCCTCTTTATTCATCACCTCTCACAAGTAGATATTATATTACCTAGATACAAGATCAGGAAATGAAGGCTTAGAAAAATGAATACACTGCAGTGGCAGATCTGAGTTTAAGTCTTCAGACCTACTTGACTCCAAAGGCTGTGTTCTTTCTGCCAGCCAAGTCACTGTGTACTTGACCTCCAAAGCCTAAGAGGACCTGTATCTAATTTTGAAATGCTATCCAAGCATCCCTGGGTTTTTCTAATGAATGTAGGAAAGAACATCAAACCTTGTAACCACTGAGATGTTTTGGAATGTTCAGGACCTGTGTAATTCCCACTAAAGCAACAGCAATTGCCTAAACAGCATCTGGGAGACCATCCCCTCAGCCCTGACTCCAGGTCTCAGCTTTCAGCCTTTCCCAGGGGAGAGGGAAAAGAAGAGGGTGCTGTGAGTGATCAGGCAGTGCCACAAGGAGACAGAGATCCAAAATGGCAGCACTCATATTTGTCTCTTTGTCCTCAAGTTTTGCGGAGTGGCCCCTACTAAAGAATAACCCTGAAAATAATAGAAGTTTCCATTTTTCTTTTAAAAAAATGAATGCCTTAAAAACCTTATAACAAAACATATCTAAAGCAATTGCAGTGTCACACAATATTTTGATTAGGAATTGCATTCTTGATCAAAAAGCTATCTTAGAAAAAAATAAAGAACTGTCCCACAACATATCAAAAAACAAAAATACAGCTAAAGTTCACAATTAATTAAAATAATAAAATAATATTCCAAGTGCTATAAAAGAGTATAAATTTGCTTTTTATATTGATGTGTAAAGCTGTCCCAATTTACTATAATTGCATGTGGAGCTTACAAATAATATAATCCTCCTGAATCTCAACATGTATGATTGTATTCACTTGTATTCAATCTCCCAGACCTGGGTCTGTCATTTGCATGTTACTTTTTTAGATATATGGTAAAAGCTAACTTTATGCCTAAGTAAAAAGTTGATTATAATTCTGTATTCATTCAAAACACATTTAATGAGCCCATCTTGAGTGGCAGGTCTAGTGTTAGATGCTAGATACTAGATATTTAATAATTAATTAAAAAAAAGCCATTCAGCCATATAGAGAGCCTACATGAAAAGGAAGAAAAACCATATAGTACAGTTAGTGCTGAGTGGATAGGAAAGTTTCACAGATGACACGGTATATGAACTGATGATTGAAGGATGATGATGGTGATGATGATGATAGTGGTGATAGTGGTGGTGGTAGCAGCTATCTTTACAGTGCCATCTATAATAATAAAGGGGTAATATGTTAATTAGACCAGACATCCTTCTGGATATCATTCCAGACATCTTTCGAGACAAAGCCAGGGCTGGAGCAAAGCGTGGGTCCTGAGTGCCTGCTGGCAGCCAGAGGGAAGCCCAGGTCCCAGGTGTCAGAGGGAAGCCAGTGCCAGCAGCCCGGGGAAGGAAGGCCTACTCTTGCACAAATTTTAATGCATTGGGCCTCTAGTCTGTACATATAAAGGCCTCATATGCGAAGTGTCTGACTGATCCATCAATCATTTGGTTGACCACTCAACCAGTCTCTATTACGTGCATTGACCACCAGGGGGTAGATGGTCTGACCAGTAGGTTTGCTTGCTGCTGGGGTCTGGCCAACTGGGACTTGGTGAGATGAGCTGGACACACTCTGGAGCCCTCCCATTCTCCCTCCAGGGCCCTGATGGGCTCCCATTGGGACTGGGGAACACGGGCTGAAAATGCCCTAGTGCCAACCTTCTATGGTTCCACCCCACCTCTAAAATATTTCTTCTAATTAATTTCCTAGTGTTTATATATTATCTCATTGCATTCTCACAACAGTCCACCAAGACCAGCTTTACCCACATTTACCAAGGAAATAACTGAGATCTAGGAAGTTAGGAATTTTACCTAATGTTGCATAAGAGGTAAATTGAATCAAAACCACCTACCAAAACTTCTGGTTAACCCAAAATTTGTGGTTCCAACAATAGCTTTCTATACTAATACTCAGCCTCCCTGCTCAAGGGTTTGTCAGGTGGACTGGTGGAGAGAAGGCAGCCCAGGCTGAGGGCTTGTTTGGGAAGACTTTGAAGTGAGAAACAGCAGTCCCATTCACATAAAGTGGAGACTACGAAACTCTTATAATTTCTGCTAAAAGCTTTTTGTCTTTCAGAGAGATACTCTAAACTAGATCTTATACCTTGCAACCTGACTCAAACTGAGAATGATAGAAAAAAATAAAGCAGGCCCCAAACATTAAACATACCAAAAAAAATAATTCTGGTAAAGGTGTTGGGTAGGAATTAAAGTAAGATGATCAATAGAGTTTATTTACAGTGAAGCTGAAAATTAAATATATTAACTTCCTATCTTTCTAAATTGCAAGCTACTTTCAGGCAGAAACTGATGACCAGATTGTGTGGTTTATTAATTACTTAATGTATTCATTTATTTGACAAATATTTCTTGGTTGCTTCTATGTGGCAGACAGTGCCCTGGGCACTGCCGAGGAGGAGGTGAGGAAGGCATGAAGCTTCCTCATGAAAGTCATCATCTGGAGGAGGAGATTGACACCTCAACAGGCAGCACCAATAAGGTGTGCACAGCAAGCAGACAGCAGCACAGGTGCAGGGCAGGACTGTTCTCACGCCCTCAGCTGATTCACGCTGGGGCACAGCGGTTGCCTCCAGCAGTTTCTTCAGCACAATGCAAAAAAAACGCACTGGGATTTAAATTCAGAAGTTACTGAATTAAAAATTAGATTCTTAAGAAGATTGAGTAATCAGAAAAACAGCAGACAAAAGCCAGTGAGAGATGATTTTTTTCAGAATTTAATATACTTTCTCTTTCATTAAGCCTCAGATGACTGTTCTGTGGGGCCTATTTTGCAACAATTATAATATTTCAACTGTATTTCCACTGAGAATCTACCTTTACATTATATTATAGATAATATTGAAAAATATCTTTCCTTTGGGGGGAAAAAAAACACAACAAGAAAAAGAGCTGAAACTGGTTTGGCTCAGTGGATAGAGCGTCGGCCTGCGGACTCAAGAGTCCCGGGTTCGATTCCGGTCAAGGGCATGTACATTGGTTGCAGGCACATTCCCGGTGGGGGGTGTGCAAGAGGCGGCTGATCAATGATTCTCTCTCATCGATGTTTCTGACTTTCTATCCCTCTCCCTTCCTCTCTGTAAAAAATCAATAAAATATATTTTAAAAAAAGAAAAAAAGAAAAAGAGCATTAAACCTTATAATTATTGGTATTTAAAGATTTTCATTTTTTAATTTTCTTAAACTAAAAGCTACCTGTCAGGGACTTGATTTCCAAGTGGAGTAACTAGGGGATTAAACAATTGTCAAAAATATAATATTAATTAAATCAAATGAATTATCTGACAAAATAAATCAGAAAACAAATGAACATCAAGAGAGTCCAAAAGGCAAATGAGCACAGCAAGGGAGGGGCTGCTGTCTGATGGCTCCAGAAGTGGTGCTTCAAATGGAAGATAGCACTCTGTCTTTTTAAGAAAGCCTATGTGCACATCAGCGGGCAAGATAGGTGCACATGGAGGGAGGCCAGCTGCAATGGGGCCTGAGGAATGGAACCCAGTTTCCTCTAGGTCTTAAAATTCAATAATTGTCCCCTTCTAGCCACCTCTCCCTGTCTGGGGCCCTGGTAACTGGCACTCCCAGAGTTCATTCCGAAAAGTCCCAGTATGGAGTGGGGCTGCAGTGATGTCAACATAAGACTATGTGGAAGTTCCTCTCCATAGTGGTTTCTTAAGAACATGTTACTCTTACTAAGATTTGGCAATGATGATCATCTATATAAAAGCAACAGCGACCAAAAAAAAAAAAAAGAGAGAGAATGGCAACTTGGAATAAATTCCTGTGGTTTGATTCACATGCATGACTAAGCAGTCCATCACCTATTCAAAAGCATCATTCCAGGAGTGTTCTCATCTCTGTCCTACGCCTTCAGTTTTGCCTTGTCTATGAGTTGGGTGGTTTCCAGCACATACAAGCATAGTTTCATCTTCATCACCTCATCTTATAAAAAATATCCTCTCTGCACTCCACTTCCCCTTTCAGCTACTGCCCATTTCTCTGTTCTCTGCAGCAAAGCACCTTGAAAAATTTGACTATTCAGGATTCACTGTTTTCTCCTCCAATTATCTGTCAGCACATCCTAATCATACTTTTGCTACCACCACCACCACCACACCAAACTGCTTTTCCAAGGTCATTAAACTCCATGTTGCTGAGTTCAATGGTCAAAGCTCAATCCTCCTCCCACTTGATGCATCAGCAACATTTGATACAGTTGATCATATTCAACTTCTTGGAAACGCTTTCTTCACTTGGCATGCAGAGTTACACACTGGCTTATCCTCTTCTCCAAGCCCAGCTCTTGGTTCTTGGACCTCTCTTATTTCTCTGCGCTGTCTCTTGGGATCTTGTGGCTTTCAATACTATTTATGTGTTGATGACTGCCAGACTATACTTCCACACTGGACCTCTCCCCTGAAATCTTGGCTCATCCATCCAACCATCTACTCAGCAATTTTATTTGAGATGCTGTTTAGACAAACAGTATCTCAAAATGAATGGGCTTGTAACTGACCACTTGATCTTCCTCACACTTAGATCACTTTCCATCTCAGTCAATACTATCCATCCTTTCACTAGTTCAAACCAAAAATCTCAGAATTTGTGTCCAGTTTCCTCAGATGTGTTGTCTGTTCCCAAATATAGAGAGGCCCTAACAAAATGCCATTGGTTTCTTTGAGGAAGGACCCAGTGCTACAAGCACCACAAATTTTCCTACCAATCTTCCCTCAAGGACAGGTGCTCATTGACCAGGGTGACTGTGCACTACAGAAATGTAAATACCTAAAATTTGGGGGGATTACGGAAAACTGGCTCTGAGTTGACACTCATTACTGAGAACCCAAAATGCCATTGTGGTTTGCCAGACTAAATGAGGACCTCTGTAATTTTGGCTTAAGTCTCTCATAAGCCCAGGGGTCCAGAGACCTATCCCGTGACAAATACCATTAGAATCCTTTAAGAAGAAGAAGAAGGAGAAGAAGAAGAAGAAGAAGAAGAAGAAGAAGAAGAAGAAGAAGAAGAAGAAGAAGAAGAAGAAGAAGAAGTGAGCCTTGATTTTATAGTGGCTTATTTTAAGTACTGCTTTCATTGGATAAATTTTATGATGTTGTTTATGCTTGTCTTCAGGGTAGTTGGCCATGTTTATGTTTGATATGGATCCTCAGATGCAGTGAATCTTAGGAGAAAAGTGTCTATAGATATTAAGTTTAATTATAAACATTTCAAGCAGGTCTGCCAGTCTTGAAACGTGGTGATCTCACCACAATGCGCTTTGGCCCTTAAGCCAAAGTGAGCCCAGCAAGAGGATCCCAGGGCCACGGAGGCAGAGAGAGGCATGGAGGGCCACTGGAGACCTCTCTGAAGGTATGTTCCATCACTGCTGATACAGCACGGCCCCAGGTTGGTCCTTCCACACGGACCTCCAATAGAGATTGTGTGGTTTCTGAATAGAAGGCTTTGACCCTTGTGCTGCAGCCTCTCCCTCCCAGAGCTTTACACCAGTGGGACAAGGAGGGCGAGGCATCCTGACTGGGGACCTGGAGACTCTCTGTCCCCACTGCTGTCCACTCCCTGGATTCAGTCCTGGTAGTTGGTAAACTCCCATCTCTCTTTAGTTTCAACGAGGACGTTTTGAGCATACTATAAACAAAATCTTGTTCTGCTCTTCTTTGGGGGGACACATCTTTTTCAAGATTTCCCTCAGGTCTGGCAAGTGAACCAAAGTTCTAGGGCTTCGGCTTCTAAAGGCTTCACATTCAGAGACTGTCTGCAATAGTCATTAGGCAGTGCTGACCCATGGCCTAGTTTCCATCGGGCTGAGGCAAAAATTAGAGCTACGTGCAATAGGGTGATTTTCCAGTGGAGCTAAATTCATTCCATTCAGAATGTTGCTCTTTGTCCTGATACATACTAGGTTCTTCCTCTTTTTAGTTTAAAAATGGCCTTTCTTTTATGAAATAATAGTAGATGGCAGGGTTGGTTTTTTTCAATGTTATTTCTTAAAAAATAAAACTTTGACAAACCTATGGCCCCCAAATGAATGAATGGAGATGTAACTATATGATGTATTATTCTGTTAATTCAAGTGCGTGGGGACCCCAGTTCTCTGTGGTTTCCTTTCCGCAGCTCCAGGGATTATCCATGATGAAGCACATAATACCACGCTTCTGCAGTCACCTCCCACCCTTTGCAAATGTATCTTGACCAGTAATGCAATTGGTCTGGTCATTCAAGGAGCCAGATTTACTTTGGAGGAATTCAGCTCCATAATGCAGAGTCCTGCCCCTGGAGGCCAGAACATGCTGCCTGGCTGAGCCTGGTGATTCTCAGCCCTCCTAACCCTGACAGAGTCTGTCCCCACGTCATGAGCCTGAATACTTGGTCCCCCACATATCCTACTAGGAAAACTCATCAGAATCTCATTCTAAAAAAAAAAAAAAAAAATTCTCTGATACACATATAGCCAATGTCACAAAGTGGCCCTGAATTTGTCTTCAAAATTCAAAGGAAAAAAAGAATGAGTAGTGGAGGTTTTAATTTTACTGGTGTCAACCCAAAAATAGACCAGTATTATCTTCATTTACACGATGCTTCTATCATCCAAAATTTTCAAGTGATTTCTGATGTTGTCATCTCCATTTAGGAGTTAAAATTTTAGGCAGTGCACTATGAACCAAGGCTGTTTGGAAGTTGGGCTTCTTTGACATAGCACTTCACGTCTTTCCACCAACAGTAGACAGTGTGGGGTAAGGAATGTTGGTCTGTCTGATAGCAAAGATCAGAGTTGGAATCTTGACTGGAAATTACTTGTTAGCTGTGTTACTTTCAGCAAGTTTTAACTTCTCTGAACCTCAGTTTCATCATCTGTAAGATGAATATTGTAAAAATAGCAGCTCATGGTTTTTTGTTGTTGCTATTTTTTGTTTTTGGTGTTTGTTTTTTTTAAATATATTTTATTATGGGTTTTTTTTACAGAGAGGAAGGGAGAAGAATAGAGAGTTAGAAATCTTGATGAGAGAGAAACATCAATCAGCTGCCTCCTGCTCATCTCCTAATGGGGATGTGCCTGCAACCAAAGTGCATGCCCTTGACTGGAATCAAATCTGGGACCCTTGAGTCTGCAGGCTGACGCTCTATCCACTGAGCCAAACTGGTCAGGGTACAGTTCTTGGTTTTACTGCATGTGGCGTTTAGTACTCAAGAAAGCTAGTCCTTTTTTAAAAAATTGAATTAGACTTCAGCTTTTCATTTCAAATTAACTTAGATAAGATACGGGGTTTTTTTTTCTATTTGTATTGATATATATATATATATAAAAGGTTGGAGGAAGATTCTTAATTTGTTTACAAATAAACGTGGAATGGAAAGGGTGTGCTAAATGTTTTGCCTACTCATGATGCCAAATATGCACAGATTCAAACCCCAAGTGGTCTCAGCTTTAATTTCACACCACTGTTGCTTTAACCAGTGTCCTTCACACTGTGCTTTAGTGCTGAGTCATGACTGACTCAGAGGTTTATAAATACCGCTGCTTTAATCACTTGAAGTTTTCTTCAGTGGTCCCTACTTCCTGCTCTAAGTTTCTATTAGACCTGACCCTGCAAAGGGAATGATATGTAACAAGTTCAATTACCACACTAGTGGGGCTGCTATGTCTCTGTAATATACATAATACATTATTAAGAAGGAACATTCTAAAAATAAGCTTAATGTATGCTCATTCAATTCACTAAATAACTAATGTAACTTGAAGACTGTAAGCTACAGTCATCAGTTTTCTCTAACAGCTTACTAAATGTCAGAACAAAATGAAATGTTCTAAACTAGGACACCACTCTTAATTTCTTAAAGATAAATTAGAACCAAAACCAGTTTGGCTCAGTGGATAGAGCTTTGGTCTGTGGACTGACAGGTCCCGGGTTCAATTCTGATCAAGGGCATGTACATTGGTTGCAGGCACATCACCAGTGGGCGGGGTTGCAGGAGGCAGCTGGTCGATGTTTCTCTCTCATCAGTGTTTCTAGCTCTCTATTTCTCTCCCTTCCTCTCTGTAAAAAAAATCAATAAAATATATTTTTAAATGATAAATTAGAATGCATTTTTTATAGAAAAAAAATGTTGGTTGGGGGATGAAGAGATTAAATGGGTCAAATAAATTGTGACATAAGTAGCCTGTGGTAAGCACACAATGCAATACACAGATAATGTATTATAAAATGTACTGGCCTGTGGGGATTGGGCTAAAACTGGCTTTCCAACATCCCCAAGGGGTCCCACATTGTGAGAAGGTACAGGCCAGGCCGAGGGACCCCACTGGTACATGATCAGAGCCTGGGAAGGATGTGGGAGGTTGTACAGCCAGGTAGGGACCCCAGGAAAGCTCCAGGGCATGTCTGGCCCATCTCGCTCAGTCCTAATCAGCCAGACCCCTACTGGTCAGAGATTTTCCCCCTTGTGGTCAGTGCACATCATAGCGAGTAGATGAGCAGCCTTAGCATATCATTAGCATATTATGCTTTGATTGGTTGAAAAGCCGACCAGTCGACTGGACACTTAGCATATTAGGCTTTTATCATATAGAATACCATCCAATATTACCCCAATAAATTTGATTTACATTTTTTATTTAATGCTTTAAAAAGATCATGTAAATATATAATTCAAAATCTAAATGTCATTTGGTAGCAATGGTTGAATAACACTCAAGAAGACAGCTAAGATGCCAAGTTGAAAGCAGGTGAAATGTGACTGCTGGCACATGAAATAATTTCAGCAAGAGAGTTAGTGAAAGATCAGGGGGTGAGGAATCCTATATAATAAAAGCCTAATATGCTGTGTCCAACCATTCGTTGGACCATTTGACCAGTAGCTATGACACACACTGACCATTGGGGGTCAGATGCTCCAACAAGTAGGTTAGCTTGCTGCTGGAGTCTGGCAGTCCCTCGCTGGCCAGCCAACCTCCCATGGCCCCTTCCCAACCCCGGTCATGCCTGACCTGAACCCTCTCACAATCCAGGACCCTTTGGAGGATGTTGGAGAGCTGTTTTCAGCCCAATCCCTGCAGGCCAGGCCAAGGGACCCCACCAGTGCACAAATCCATGCACTGGGCCTCTAGTTATTAATATAATCTTTAAGTCAACATTGTTAGGGTCAACTCATCATCTGTGCTAACAATAAATACAATAACAAAGATAACCCAAATATATTTTATATTTTCTCTTGTATTATAACATACTAGAGGCCAGTGCATGAAATTCATGCACGGGGGAGGGGGATGGGGGGTGGAGGGTCCCTCAGCCTGGCCTGCACCCTCTCTAATCTGGGATCCCTTGGGGGATGTCTAATGCCAGTTTGGGGATCGGGCCTAAACCTACAGTTGGTCATCCCTATCGCAATCCTGTTCCACTGGCTCCTAACCATTCACCTGCCTGCCTGCCTGCCTAATCACCCCTAACTGCTCCCCTGCCAGCCTGGTCGCCCTTAACTGCCTCTGCCTCAGCCCCTGCCACTGTGGCTTTGTCTAGAAGGATGTCCAGAAGACGTCCGGTCTAATTAGCATATTACCCTTTTATTAGTAGAGATTATTATTTGCGATAGATTTATCTTCCCACCATATTTAAGATTTGGAGATTTATTTCTGATGGATGGAAGGAGATACCCAGTAGCACCCTCAAAGGCACAGGAAAGTCAGAGAGATAATACTTTTCCAGAAATATTTACAAAATAAATTGTGTCAGTAAGTGAGGCCTGTGATGCTAAGAGCATGAAGGGAGGCCAATCACAATACTTTTGTGCTCTGCAGGCCATCAGCCAGCCTTCAGGGAGCCCAGGATAATCATGGTTGCAAACTCCCTACTGGCTGCATTTACTCTCCTTTCCCTCAGGCAGATACCCACCATTAGCACTATTGTAGATAGAGCATATGGATGGAAGGCCTCAAAAAAAAAAGTAGAGCCTCTTCAGAGAGCCCAAGCCAGAGAGTCCTGGGTGAGAGCCTCCTGGACTTCTTTCAGGCCAGAGAAATCCTAAAGCCAGAAATCACCAATATATACTTTGGCACATGCTTTGGATGCTTTTTCTGGAAGCCCTGCAACAACCCTCAAAACTGAATGTATTGTAGAACAGAATTATGGCCAATGGTGGCAGAGTCTATGCAGAACTCTGCTTCATGGTGTTCTGGGGAAGACCTTTCAACTTATTGACTATTCTAGTCAATGGAATGTATGTGCTTTTAAATACATTAGTAACATTGTCTATTATGTGTTCTGGACCATCAGTGGAGCCTAAAATTCAAAATTCAGGTAGTATTGTCTTTGCAGAAAATCTTAGTTGACATTTTTAATGTGTCCAAAGAGGTGACATTGTGATTGCAAAGAGCCCAAGTGATCCAAAATCAAATATTTATAAAAGAGTAAATGGTTTGGAAAGAGACAAAATTCTTATTAATATAGTCCATCAGATTTCTTTAAAAGTCATAGTTATGTGCCAACAGATCATGTTTGGTTAGAAGGTAACAACTTACAGAATTCTACAATTCCAGGGACTATGTACCTATTCCACATGGACAAATAAATAAGAGGACATACTTCTTTGAGATTTGGCTTTAGAATGATTTTGAATTTCTACATGACAACTCTAATGGCCACAGATCTTCTGATTATTATTCTTCTGATTTAATTACTGTCTCCTATTCAGGAGACTGTATTATTGGCACTGAAAACATGTATTTACCAAGAAAACAATTACCATTCAATAAAACAGGAACACCTACAATTTGGTGGACAAGTCCAAAGAAAGTTAATATAGATTAACTGAAATATGAATGATCTAAGCCACATGTTGAGAGTGACCCAGAGAAAGGCTCAATTTGCAAAGTAACCCTTCCAGTTCTTAAGAAGAAGATGAACTACAATTTATTAAAATTTGTAATATTAAATTCTAGGGAAGGAACAATTAGTTTCAAATCTGAAGCTGGGGGTCCTTAAGATCTTGATTAAATTTAGTTTAAAACCCTATCTCTGAACATCATATCATATATATATATCTCTCTCTCTCTCCCTCCCTCACCATATCCTATACAATAAATAGGTGATATGCAAATTGACCATCTTCCCTCACAAGATGGTTGCTTGGCTGCTTATGACCAGGCTAGAAGGGGGCGGTTAGTGAGGGAAGACCAAACAACTGAACAGCAGGCTGTGTGGAGCAATCAGGCCAGTGGGGGGGGCCCTGAGGGGAAACCAGGCTGGCAGGGGGGGTGCAGAAGGGGGCAACCAGGCCAGAGTGGGGGGAGTTGGGGGTGATTAGGCTGGCAGGCAGAACAGTGAGGGGCAACTAGGCTCGGGGGGGGGGAGGCAGTAAGGGGTGACCAGGCCAGCAGGGAGGGCAGTTAGGAGCGATCAGGCTGGCAGGCAGGTGAGTGATTAGGAGCCAGCGGTCCAAGATTATGAGAGAAATGTCCCAGATTGGGAAAGGTGCAGGCTGGGCTGAGGGGACCCCACCCTCATGCATGAATTTCATGCACGGGGCCTTTAGTGTGTGTGTATGTGTGTGTGATATACATATACATATACATATACATATACATATACATATACATATACATATACATATACACATACATATACATATATTCCCGACTACCAGACAACCAGCAGTTAGACATCCCTGAGGGGGTCCCTGATTGGAGAGGGAACAGGCTTGGCTGAAGGGACGGCCCCCATGCATGAATTTCATGCACCAGGCCTCTAAAAATATTTATATATCCTTTAGAGACATAGCCTTAACCCCAAGAATCAATAAACACTCAAGTCAGCACAAGACCTCCAGGAGGCTAAAGAACATCTTGACCTAAGTTATTTAAGTTCCTGACTTCTAAGATGGAATGACCCCCTGCTATTTTCTCATGTGGACACTGGAACAGACCTCAGAGCTGTTCTCCAGGCCTAAGTAAATGATTCATCACCCTTACCTCACCTCCAACCAATCAGCTCTCAGCACGACCCCAAACCCTTAACCCATGTCTCATTATTTTGCACTTTGTAGTCTGTAATCTAGACCTTTGGGAAGTTTGGGCTTTTGGGCATTAGCTTGGTGTTCTCCTGGGTGGCACCCTCCATATTACAATAACCAATACTTCTCCATTGCCATTCTTCGTGTCTGGTGTTTGGCCCTGCTAGCCTCAGGTGGACAAATTCTTTCTATTCTGTAACAAATCCTCCTTTCAGAAACAGACAAAATCATAAAAGTAAAATACCAGAAACACTTCCTGAATTCTGAAAGTCAGGTATGTTGTGGACAAACAGGGAAGATGATCTGATCTGTAAAGTAAAGGTGAAACAAGATTGAAAGATCTCACCAAGCGCCAAATCTGGTTCCCACCCTGGAAGTGGTGTTTCCAGTGCTGTGGGAAGAAAGTTAAATCTTGACAAATTTCACCTGTAATCATTGATAATGAGGAATGAGGGAAGAGATGAGGGTGGACAATGGACGGGAGAGATTCAGAGGCTGCAGTGGTGGGGCAGAAAATACAAACCTGTGGGCACAATAAAAAACCTTCTGGCAACTCTGCTTGCTGCCTACCCATTGCCTCAAAACCAGCTCAGACTCATTTTGAGGCAGAGAGGCACTTTCTTAACATGGGGAAGGAGGCTGGACCTGAGCCCCTCTCTAAAGCTTGAAAAACTCATGAGAAAGACAAAGACCACTCTTCTTGGAAGCACTTTTTCTAGTGGAATCAGACTTGGCTTGCTCCAACTTTCTTCTCATCCAAAATTCTACCTACATGGCTACTTCTTTCTGATATATGAAAATGCATGCCCAAATTAGAGATCATTTGGGACATTGTAGAGGGATAATTCTCCACATTGACAAGCAACTGTTGCAGTTTGGAAGGTAAAAGCCCCAGGGAAGAATCCAGAGAAAGCTATACCCATCCTGTGTAGTTGGAGTAGAGCATAGGCTGAACAAAAAACTAACTATAAAAGAATCTGGCTTCTGGCGTAACAATTTCAACAAAGAGTAGAAACACAACTTCTGTGAAAATGTATCAATACATCCCAACCTACACTCACATGTGACCCCAGTCCCCTTTCTACCCTATTCAGGCTGCTCAATGATGGAACTTGCAATATCATCCAACAACAACCAACACTTCAGATAATCTATGAAAAAAAAATTTTTGAGAACCAGGCTGGAATCAGACATCTTCCCTGCAATATTAAATACCAAAAGAAAAGGGAGTCATATTATTTTTTAAGAGAAATAGCCATGATTCATGAGTTCTGTAATTTAGTAAAGTGCCCTTTTCATCTAGAAGTAACAAAAAAATCTTATCAAATTTACAAAATCTTCAGGAAGTGTACAACCCTACACTCTACTCAGATAAATAACTTGAGGATATGTATCAGCGGCAAAGAGGAGGTGCAAATGTAAGTGTCACAGATGGAGATGCAGTTGTATGAAAGGCCCATTCACATGAATTAAGACACATAACCAAATCAAAATGACTCGGCAAATAAGGTTATAAAACAAGGTGCAAGAAAAAAATTTTTTTTAAATCATGTTTAAACAATCTAATAATTACCTAGGAAAAACTCCCAGAGTACAAAAACAAAAGCTTAAGAAATGGAAAGATAATATCCCTGAAAAATTCTTCTTCTTAATAGGTGGCAGTCAATAAAAACTATTTCATGTTAATAACTTGAGAAAGTTTGGACCTAAAGACTTAAAAGGAATCATTAGTAAAAATAAATATGTCTTTAATACACAAAATAACTTAAATTGAAAGAAGGAAAACCACAGATGCTATAGCAAGGTAGAGAATAAATGAAAAAGACAAGGCAAAAGAAACATGAAATGAGACAAAATAAACAATAAAGATGTTATCAAAATAAAGGGTAAAGATCCTGGCAAGTGTGTTTTAGTTGGTTGAGTGTCATCCAGTACACCAAAAGGTGGCTGTTCGACTCCTGGTCAGGACACATACCCAGGTTTCAAGTTTGATCCCCAGTTGGAGTGCATAGATTGATGTTTCTGCTCCCGCTTTCCCTTTCTTTCTTTCTAAGATCAATATAAATAAATAAATAAATGAATAAATAAGTAAATATTAAGAAAATAATCTCAGCTATTAAAAGGAAAGCCTCTTAATTGGGTCAAAAAAACACACAACAAAAACCAACTTTATATTATCTATAAGCAATATACTCAAAATAAAGTGACTCAAAAAAATAAGCAAAAGGCAGAATAAAGATATGTTATGCTAATATTCATTGTAAAAACAAAAATAAAAAAATGAGTTACAACATCAAAGTAGAAATCAAAGAAAAAATGTATAAAAATAATAGTCACTTTGTTAAGAAGTGAAAATTCACAATGAATATTATCTATCACAAATGTCACATGCTAAATAACATGCCATTATATAGTTTAAAAGTTTAAAATTAAATTACTTTACATGTGAATAAATTAACATAATTATTGCATTTCAAAAAGATTAGGTAAATAAAAATAATCAAAAATAGTAAAATTATTTTAATGTCTTTATAAATGCCAAGTATACAGGGAGTGCGCCTCCTTTTCAAGCTTCCGTGGAATACTTTAAAAATCTAAGGTTATAAAACCTAAGGTTAGCCGAAACCGGTTTGGCTCAGTGGTAGAGCATTGGTCTGCGGACTGAAAGGTCCCAGGTTCAATTCCGGTCAAGGGCATGTACCTTGGCTGCGGGCACATCCCCGGTAGGGAGTGTGCAAGAGGCAGCTGGTCGATGTTTCTCTTTCATCGACATTTCTATCTCTCTATCTCTCTCCCTTCCTCTTTGTAAAATATCAATAAAAAATATTTTAAAAAAAACAAACCCTAAGGTTATAAAATCTAAGGTTATAAAGTATTTAAAGTATTTAAATACTTTAAATACCTAAAAATATATTAGGTAACAACATAAATCTCAACAATTTCATCTCATTTTTCTTTTTTTTATTTGTCTTAAATGTCTTGCTGTCTTTTTTTCTGTTTGAAGGAATAACCTGGAAGAAGAAAAAAAAGAGGTGGGGGGAAAATGAAACTAAAATGAAATCCAAATTACAGGAGGAATTTTTTAGCATGAAAGAACTGATCATGTCAATTATTGCAGGAGGCTTCTTCATGGTTCTCCAGGTTAGGGATGAAATAAAATGAGGTTTTACAATTGAAACAGTTTTGGCTCTGAAAACAGATTACTCCGAACAAACTTCAGTGCATACACAGGCTCGCCATTACCAATCTTCACGTGCACAGAATGAAGACTCCACAGGGCCAGGGAACATTAACTTCTGGGAAAGAGTAGTTGCCTGGCAACTGTGAAGCAAGACGAACACCAGAGTTCATGCAGAACTGAAAATCTTTCAAGTTCCCAACAGCCAAGTAAAGACATGCTGATGGATACAAAGAGCATTTGGTCAAGATGCCAGAGAGGTCATACCTTGTAGGGTAACAAAATTAATCACAGGGGGGGAGCTATTTTACAGATTTAAAAGTAAGCCTTGGTCTAACCTGCATATAACTTATTTGCATGCTAAAACAAAGCCAAATACTGTTTAAAGAAATACAATGACACCTAGCACCCAAAATATAAAATTCATTATGTTCATAATAGAACATAGACAGGTTTGTATGTCCGCCATCTCTTTTTAACACTAGGGCACTCTTGGGCTCAGTGTTCCTCACTGAGACACAATCCCCTGTGTGCATAAGCTCCTGGGCCCCCCTCCACATCGCCCCACAGGTCTTGGGGGCCACGGGGAATCAATGCAAACACAACGCTCATGCTACTGACTGTGCTGTGAGTCTGGATCCGTTTCTGTTCATGTCTCCCTAGGGGCAAGTCTATGCAGGACTAGTCATCCAGACAAGCCCTGCAGTGGATGCTGCTTCTTAACATAAACTGTAGAGAAGAAAAATCTGATCTACAGTGATCCAAAGATCAATGGTTGATTGGGACTGGGGTGTGGGGACCTTTGAGGTTCAAACAATTAAAAATCTATGCAATGTCCTGATATGAGCAACAAAAAAACAAACAATAATAACCTCAATAGAAAATCCTAATCCCATTAAAAATACATTACATTATAAATAAATAAAGAAATGCTATTATACCTGGTAACTATAGGGATTTCCCTAACAGGTGATGTTTTTATGATGAAAGGAGGTGAAGAGGGGTTGGAGTTTCTGACTTTATAGAGAGGCCAGGGCAAAAGAACCCCACAATGAGTACTTCTAAGATAAAGGGTATGTTCAGACTGGGAAGGAGTAACAAGGTGAATGGGTAACATGAGCCGTACTGGATCCTCCCACACCGTGCTGTTCAGCCCTGTGAGTGGATTTTGCCTTTAATTGCATTAGTTGTTTACAGTTAGCATGCTGGGGAAATCTACACCAGCAAAGCTCATGATTTTCACTTTATATTGTTCTCCGGTTTACCAATCATACATGTGCCACTTTGACTTACAGAAATATGGGTCTTAGTGGCAGAACAGACTGTGCTATTGTTTGAATCTTTGAGCTCAAAGTCAGTTCTTCAGGAAAACCTTCCCTGACCTCTTGCCCAGGTGAAAGCACACATTCTCAGAACTGTCTGTATATGTACTGCCACTTAGATCCTTGTGAATTGTTATCTTATGGTCTGACTCTCCATGTGAGATGAATTTTCATTCATCACTCTCTCCCCATCACCTGGCCCATGCCTAGGCATATAGTAGATGCCCAAGAAATATTAGTTGGCTGCAAGAATTATTTAATTAAATATTGTATCATTAAAATAAAATCTAATTGCCCTCTGCTATTGTCTTTATAAAATTTTCAACAGTATTCTTTTTCATATTGCCCTGGCTTTCTTTTTAAAATGAGCAAAAGAAAGCTTAGATTAAGTATAGATCTCCTCTATTGGTAACAGTGACCGAAACAACAACAAACAAACAAAAAATAGTGGGAAAAGGAAGGCATGGAAAAATGAATAAAATAAGCCACTCTCACTATGGCTACCAGATCTGTATTTTAAAAGATGATCAAGCCCTAGTTGGTTTGGCTCAGTGGATAGAGTGTTGGCCTGCACACTGAATGGTCCCAGGTTCAATTCTGGTCAAGGGCACATGCTTGGATTGCAGGTTTAATCCCCAGTAAGGGGTGACGTGCAGGAAGCAGTCAATCAATGATTCTCTCTCATCATTGATGTTTCTGTCTCCCTCTCCCTCTCTCTTCCTCTCTGAAATCAATAAAAATCTATTTTTTTAAAAAAGATGATCAAGTAAACATGCTTAGTCAACATAATAAATGCTAATCCTCCTCGACTTCACCTATTTTAACCTATCTCCAGAACAGAATTAATGATGACATTGGAAATAATACTATAAGAATCATTTGCTTTTACCAATTCATTCAGTGATTTACCTCTGCTTTACATCCCACAGTAAAGGCACTACAGGATAATTTGTCTCACACTAATTAGACAGTAGCACAAATACAGTTTTGCATTGAGTGGGGTGAGAAGAGTGAATCAATAAAATAAGTACTGATTTTGTTTCCCCTCCAGAATGCTATGACATTACCCTTTCCTCAAAATTCCACAGACTACTGAGATTGAAATTATAATATAAGTCACTTATGAACTAACTAAGGCCCAGAGAAACTGAATATTTTCTTGCCCAATAATGTCCTACAATAAATTTATGGAAGAGCTAGGGTTAAAATTCAGATGGTCTGCTGCCCAGTTCTTCCGTTCTCTCTTTGTAAGGATTTCTACATGTTTTGCTTTCTGAAAATCTGCTAAAAATCATGATAGCCTAATATGAAAATCTAATGCTTCTCTGTCATTTGCCAGAGTATTCCATCTGTGTCTGAAAGATGAAGCACAGAAAACACATACACAAATGTACACATCAAACCAGGTATCATAGCTAGAAAAAAAATGTTGCTTTGAACATACACTTTAAAGTAATAATAAATCTAAGGCAAAGTGGTGTTTGAAAATCCAAAATTTTCCATCAGCCCTAGAGGTGGGTCAGCCTTCTTAACTGGCATAATTATTATTGCCCTCAGTGTGGCTTAAGACTTGGGAACTGGTCCTGTGTGTTTAGTCAGAGGGCTGACGCCTGGGATGTAAGAAACAGCTCAGGTGGCCCCCAATGTCAAGTTCCCAAGTGAAAGTCCCGAAGTAACATAGATTCAGAACCGCAGAATTTGGGAGCTCTTCTCAAAAGCTAGCTAGAGGGATGCTCAGCCCCAGAGTAAATGAGGACCTTCCTTTCAGAGATGTAGGCTCCAAAGAGTCCTCACCATCAGGTGACAGGAGCAAAGAATGCATGTTAAGATGAGCACTCACTGGGGTAGGGTGTCTGGTGATTAAGAGTATAAGTCCCGGAAACACAAACTCTACCTGGGTTCAGAGTTGAACTCTGCCTCTCAATAGCCTCTCTCCATGAGCAAGTCATTTAACTTCCCTGCACTTCAATGGCCAAGGCTGTAAAATGGAAGTATTGATAGTACTTTAAATCAAGCACCTAATCATAGTATTAAAGATTAAATTAATTGATACTTTAAAGCACTTAGTGTTATACCAGGGACCAATAATTACTATGCCTGTGTTTGGTAAATAAATAAAATGATCTTCCCGACAGCAATTAGGGGACTTTTTTTTATAAAGGAAGTTCTTTGTCTTACAAGTTCCAGAAGCATAGCCTGTAGTCCTATTTACTCACACTGGTGTGGTAGTTTGGAAAGACCACCTCAACACACAAACAAATGGAAGCTCGACATTTAAAGCTGAAATACTGATGCACGCTTAAGCGTCCAAGGCCAAAGCAAATCTCTTGATTTTTAGCCCTAACTGGTTTAGCTCAGTGGGTAGAGTGTTGGCCTGCAGACTAGAGGGTTCCAGATTCGATTCGATTCAAGGACAGGTACCTTGGTTGCAGGCACATCCCCAGTAGGAGGCGTGCAAGAGGCAGCTGATTGATATTTCTCTCTCCCATATTTCTAACTCTTTCTCCCTCTCCCTTCCTCTCTGTAAAATCAATAAAATATATTAAAATAATTTTGTGTTAAAAGAAAGAAAGAAGCAATGAAATCTGCACACAAGACATGAGCCATGTCACTGATCAGTAATGAGGGCAATAGTCTCCTGTATCTCTCAGATGTCCTCTCAATAAGGCAGACTATAATCGTTGCTTTGCAGACAATTGAGCTCTATCAGAGAAGGTCATCTGAATGCCCCTACATGATAGGTCAGTGGGAATTTGCACATAGTTGACATTCAATGAACAAATAAAAAATAGCAAATATATATTGTCTGATCATTGTACACTTAGATAATTATGTCCAACTAGGGATCCGGTGTATGAAACTTGTGCACTGGGATGGGGTCCCTCAGTCCAGCCTGTCTTCTCTCACATTCTGGGAGCCCTCAGGGAATGTCCTACTGATGGCTTAGGCCCACTCCCAATAGGGAGTGGGCCTAAGCCATAGTCTGGCCTCCCTTTGTGGGAGGCAACTGGGCTTATCAGGGAAAGGCACCAACCCCATCACCCAATTGCTGCACCCACCAAGGTATTTTCATCAACAGGAACACTAGTCCCTTCACCATGAAAAAATCATAACTTTCTTTAGGCATTTTCAAGATGTGTCTTTCATAGGATATGACATTTCTCTCTTTTTTAATTTTTATCCTCACCTGAGGATATGTTTCCATTGATTTTTCCCCCCTTCCCTCCAATCCCAGGCTCAGCCCCTGCCCAAGCCTAAACCTCCCCCCCTCCCTTGCCCCTCTAATCGCTAGCTTTGAAAGGCTCCCCACCCTGCCCCTCCAATGGCCAGCTGGGAGTGACCTGGGTGCCAAGGAGGTTCCCAGGACCCAGGTATGTATGCAAATTAACCACCATCTTTGTTGGGTTGATTTGCATACTCACTCTGATTGGCTGTGGGCATAGTGTAGGTATGGTCAATTTACATGTTTCTCTATTATTAGGTAAGATATTTACTGTGTCAAGCATTTTTCTAAGTGCTTTCCAATAATTCTGTAAGGTTATTACTGATTTCATCTCCAACTTAAAGATGAAAAGTATTGCCAAGACTGGTTTGGCTCAGTGGATAGAGCGTCGGCCTGGGGACTGAAAGGTCCTGGGTTCGATTCCGGTCAAGGGCATGCACCTTGGTTGCGGGCACATCCCCAGTAGGGGGTGTGCAAGAGGCAGCTGATCGATGATTCTCTCTCATTGATGTTTCTAACTCTCTATCCCTCTCTCTTCCTCTCTGTAAAAAAATCAATAAAATATATTTTAAAGATGAAAAGTATGAGGCAAAGAAAGCTATACATTTTTTCTAAGATCACACATGAGCAAGTGTCGCTGGAATTCAAACACACACTGTCTGACTCCAGAGGCCATGCACTGAATGAATTTGGGACGAAGTTCAGAGGGAGGGTGTGCCAGTCAGAGGACTACGCCGCTCAGATCTCCAGATCTCCATTCGGTTGTCAGGAGTTCCATAACTGCAGGCTACTGCTATTTCAGGATCCATAGGTTCTGGCCCAGGGCCATGCTCTTCCTGGGCAGTCAGTCCCCCACCAGCAACCACAGCTGAGGGTTCTAGGCCTGGCTGCTTGTGCCCAAGGCAGGCACTCTTTGCTCCGGAGCTCTATTAGGTTGAAAGAAACTGTCAGATCTGCACATTAACCTGAGGCTCTCCCTACTCAACCCTGATTCCCTTCCCTTCCCTTCCCTTCCCTTCCCTTCCCTTCCCTTCCCTTCCCTTCCCTTCCCTTCCCTTCCCTTCCCTTCCTGCTTTCACAGAAGTTACACCCAATCAACTTCTTGCATTACTAACTCCTCTCAGCATCTACTTCCTGGAAGAAATACCTGGTCCTCCCGGGCACATATCTGTCTGAGATCTCACCGGTAAGGAAGGAGCCTGAAACTTGAGTAACAAAAGTCTGACCTGAAGACGATGACGGAGACCTGGCACGTGAAGCTGTCTGTCAGGTACACGCAGGCATTGACTGCCTGTCTCTCTCACAGGCACTAAAGCAATGGCCTCATTTGCCAATTTGCTGACAAAACCTTCATCTTCACTTGAGAACTTATTTTCCTCTTATGCTAGGATACCTGCCCTCCTTTTGTGAATTCAACACCAGTTAAGTGGATAAAACCTGTCTTAATTTCAGAGCACCGACAGTTTGGCACATGTGAATGCATCCTACTCCCCCTGTTTTACCTGAAAGAGAGCACAATGCCTTGTCCCCACACAGCTCCACAAGGAAGCTGACTTCTTCCCTGGTGAAAGACAGACAGTTTGCCTTTTCAAAAGGCCACCAATCTGTCATGTTCAGTCAATTCATTAATTTATATTCTACTAAAATACATAGAATCATGTAAAATGGGAAAACACTCAGATTTCTCTATCACAGAGTCAGCTTCCTGGAAATAAAGATAGATAGAATATTACAGTAAAAAATGACAGGAGATTACTTATAGGTTTTAAATTGCTGAATATGTATTTTAAAAAATCTTTAGGGAGAGATATTATAGAAGTATTTATACAGTAGATAGGCATGCCAGCATGTAGATGGTAGTATTATTTAGGGTCCTTTACTTGTAAGTAGTAGATAGCAACTCTAGCTAACTTAGGTCAAAGGTATGTATTAGGAAGATGTAAGACTCACAGAAAGAATGGCAAAGAAAGCAGGAACTGCAGCAATTGAGTTGCATGTAAAAAACCATATAATCAAGGAGCCTTGCTGGGGTGGGATGGAAATTCAACTACTGTCAGCACCATTGTCCTGTTAAGGATTCAAATTTCAGGAGAAGAAGAACAGATTGGCCCAGCTTCATCGTTACTCAGTCCTTGGGGAGGAGTAAACAGAACTCCTGTTTATAATTCCAACAGGCAATATCCATTGGGGAAGATATAATTCCTAAAAAGAAAATCAGATTGCATAAAAAGAGAAAGGAAGGAAAGGAGGGAAGGAGGGAGGGAGATAGAAGAAGGGAGGGGGTACCTCCTATATTTAGGTATGTCATATAATTGGGATTATGCTGTATTTGTCCTTCTGTAACTAGCTTATTTCACTTAGCATCATGCACTTAAGTTTGGGATTATGAAATATTTGTCCTTCTGTGACTAGCTCATTTGACTTACCCTGTTTCTCTGAAAATAAGACAATGTCTTATATTAATTTTTGCTCCCAAAGATGCAGATGCGCTAGGTCTTATTTTCAGGGGATGTCCTATTTTTCCATGAAGAAGAATTCAGTACACATTTATTGTTAAATGAAAATTAAGGAAATTTATTACCGGTATACGATGGTAGTACGGTAGTTGTCAACACAAACCAGACAAACTGTGAATCCTATAGTATCAAGAATTTACTCATTTATTCAATCACAATCATGTCATCATCTTCTGGAACATCATCATAAAAATCCAATTCCTGAATTTCCTGGTGAATTTCTTGTGACTCCATTTCTTTCAGAATTAGTGGACCAAATCTCTCATGTTTAGCAATAGCACTGTCTTTAAATGAGTACTTCTTGTCAAGGTAGCCTGCTTGCAGTGCATTTGCACTGCAACTGTCAGTGATTTTCTCCCATGAATTCTTCACCCAAGTCACAACTTCTTGCAGTTTAGGTTTCACAAAGTTTACACCCTGATTTCTTTCCATTCACACAGCAGTGACGTCAGGTCTCGGCGAAACGTCACTGGTTGCTAGACACCAGTCAGGGCGGCCATAGCGACCAGTTTACGGTAAATTAATTTTCATTCTGAGACAGAGCCTGGGGCCTTATTTTTGGGGGGATGCCTTATATTTCACTCAGAAGGAAACCTGTAAGTAGGTCTTATTTTCAGAGGATGTCTTATTTTCGGGGAAACACTGTAGCATCATGCATTTAAGGGAGGGAGGGAGAGAGAGGAAGGGAGGGAGGTACCTCATATATTTACGTATGTCATATAATTGGGATTATGCAGTATTTGTCCTTCTGTGACTAGCTTATTTCACTTAGCATCATGCACTTAGGCCATGAATGCTGAACAACCAAATAACTTTAACTGTCACACTTCCCAATTAGTACTAGTGAACACATTCAGTAAGATGGAGATGACGTCTATCAGCCTTGGGGCTAATCAGTCTTTGGCGGAAAGCAAGCACGTGAATAAGAAGTTTCAATACTATTGCATCAGTTCTTTGAGAGAAATATAAATAAATCAGACTATCTTTTGAGGTGGGGGAGGGCAAACATATAGATAAATCAGAGTATCTTTTGAGGTAAGGGGGTGCAGAGAATCATTCTGATAAAACCATATAAAGAAATTGTGAAGGGACTAAGAATACTTAGTAGAAAAAGGTCTCAAGAGGGATTGGTTAGCTGCCATTACATATTTGTCACACATTGGTGACTTTAGAGTCACTATCTTCCCAAGAATTAGACTTAGAACCAGCAGGGTTCAGAACCAAGAGATAAATGTAGAATAAATGAGAGAAGCTTGGATCTGCCTTCCCTGGGAGTCAAGGGCTAAAGGAATTCCTATTATAAAAAAAAACAAAACAAAACAAATAAGAAGAAAACATGGAAAAGGGTAAAGCTGGGTTAGGAAAGTGTATAAGAAGAGAATTTAGTTAATATAACTATAGTACAATAATAGCTCTACTTTCTAGAAAATACTGTATACTAGGCACTGTTATACTCATTAAATATGACTGTACTCAAACTTTCACACTCCAATCTTCCTAATTCAAGAACAGAGAGAAGGTCTATTCCAGATCCCAGGGGGGCAAGACAAAAGAACCCATAGAAATGGTAAGATTGCTGGGGTTTCTTGAGTCTTAGATAAAAATGAATGGGGCCTTTAATTTTGCATTTATATTACGACTTGTTTGGAAGCCTTTCGGAGCACCATTGCATAAATATGGGGATATGCATATTCCAGTTTCAGAAAGGCAGTCCAATATTTAGAAAGGTGTTTTAAAAAATATTTAGAACTGTCTGAAGATGGACTGAATTACCCAAGTAAAGTTGTATATAAACAGGGTGATTTCTAGGCTACCAAGAGTGAGATCAAAACCATGCCCAAGAAAAAAAGTAGAGTCCTTCTACTTAACCATCAGAAGCACACTCAATCCCTATCCTTCAGCATTATCCCCACACTGAAGTTCCAGGCACAGTGACCAGTAGCAAAAGATCAGGGACCGATAGAAGCTTTAAAAAGGCTACCAAGTAGAAAACCCAACAGACAGGAGGAAATAACTATTTTGCTACTTAAATATGCTCTAAGTTCCATTTATCCTGTTTTGATGGTGAACAATAATAACATGTTCAAGAGACTGTCAGTGAGCCAGAAAAACAGTACATTTATTACATTATTCAGACTTGAGAGCTGAAAGGAATCTTGAGGTTCATTTAGTCTCACTTTCCTTAGGTTGCCGTTGAGGGAGCTGAATTCCTATGAAATAAAGTGGCTTGCCCAAGATCAGGCAGCTTGAGGGGAGGAGCTGCAACTTTTCATTCCCAGGCAAAAATTCTGTCTGTGATAACAAGGTGTGCTGTGGTGGAAAGAGAAGCTTTAAAATGGTACACTCAGGTACAGCCAACCCTCTGGCTCTGTGACCCAGGGCACATTGCTTATCATCTCTGGACCCATTCCATTGTCTGTAAGGTGGGAATAATACCCACTTCAGTGGATTCTTCCAACAACTTTAAGAGGGAATGTTCACAAAGCAGGCAGTGCAAACCTTGTTGAGGAGTTTCTGGGAACCCCATTTACTACGGTCCCCCTCTAGGTCCCTCATGGAGGTTGCTTACAAAAATACTTTTGTTCTCCAATTTCCTGCCTTCCTTATTGAGTTGTTTCCCAAGTATTCTCGCTGGTAGATGGTTTTAATAAGAAGACTGGACTTTCCATTCCTCTTTCCAAATCACACGATTGAGAGAGAGACACAAAGAGTGAGAGAGATGGGCCAACGCAATGAGATGTTAGTGGTTGAGAAATCTGGATCTGGGGGATGTTAGAGTTCCTTGTACTTTACTTGCAAGTTCTCTGTTTAAGTATAAAATAATCTAAAAACAAATAAGTGTTTAGTGAAAAGATAAATGCATACCACCACATTTTTCTTCCATGCTAAAGCCCTGTTGCATAGCAACTGGACTAAAGATTTTTTAATACTACATGCATCTTAAAATACTTATTAGTAAGTGCACCCTTTCTACCCCTCTGTTCTGGAGGAAGTTAAGGTTTGTAATTAGTTTTTCATTTGTTGAACACATGATACAAAGAGGAACTGTAGCTAGGCTTGGAGGACAAGGACAAGCTGGAACTTAAAAGTACCTTGGTCTGAATGATATATGGATAGTCACCCCACATTAACCACCGATTATGAGGAGGTCATGTACTAAATTGGAAAAGTCCCAACGTAGGAGAAAGTGAGAGTCTTTTGTCCCCAAAATAGCACAAATAGATTCCAGCTGAGAAAAAGAAGGAAAAAAGGAAAAATTTGTTTTTCTTTCACAGTGATCTTGAAAAAAAATTGGAGACTCATTTTCTGATGTTTTCAGGGGAAAAATAGGCTAAACAAAAATGATCTCTAAAAAAAACCACTTAGGGTTAATAGTTCTAAGAAACAAGCTTCAACTAAGATTTTTCTTAGAGGTCTCTATCCATGCATCTAGACATAATATAAGGTTGAAAGGAACATGAGTAATCTTCTCATCTAACCCTGTAAGACTGTCTTACTTGTCTTTTCTTTTTTTACCCAAATGTTTGCCACTGTTGAGCCACTCCTAATCTGAGGCATGAATTCTAACATTATCTCTGACACATGGCCATTGGCCAATGCACAGACTACCTACCTCAAAGGCCAAGACACTCACTACTTCTGGAGGCAGCCCCATTTATTTTTCAGGCACCCGTAACTGCTATTGGCTGTCTTAAACTGAGCCAAAATATACTCCCTATAATTGTACTTACCAGAGAAAAACACGTTAGGACACATGAGAAGTGGGTAGACAAAGGACAAAGCTATGTGATTTAACAAGCCATAGCGTGACAAGAGCTCTTAAAGGTCTTTTTGAATTTCCATTTCACCAGATATGTAAAAATAACCTATGCGAGGAGAGAAGACAAAAATACTGACATTGTGAACAAAAGGAAATGGGGTGAAAGTGAACCAGGCCTCCCTATGAACAGGGAGAGTGTTCATGCTTTTTTATAAATAATGGGTGAGAGGGGCCAATGTCCGAACTATAAATGACCTAAGGGTTCTCCTAGTAATGAAAGAGAGAATGTGAAAAACTCAAATGAATCACTGTCTTGATTCAGACTACAATACAGACATGGCAGTGAAAAATGCGTCCCAAGAGTAAGGGTCATGCCTATTAAGACAAGTGTAGGGTCGTTTCAGACACAGCTTCCCTGTGCTCTGATGAAAAGCCTGCTGGTCATTATCTACTGGGAGTGTCCCATTCACTGCCTCCTGCCCTGGGAGCAGGAGCAGAGGCCAGACTGAAAAAGATAAGTTGTAAGTAAAGTGCATATAGAGTGGCCACCTGCCAAGGGTCAAGGGTTAGGTTTAGGGTCATTATCTTTATTCGTCTGTTTTTGTCCTGTGAGGGCATGAAATACTTCTGCTTGTACTTAAAGAATGCAGGTTTGTGGGGAAAAGAATGATGCTTCACCTCTAATTGACTGCAACCTTGAGCAAATCCCTTAACCTTTTTGTAATGTTACCTGGGACTAAAAGGAAGGATGCAGCACAGGCCTTCCATTGGGTCTATTCTATTGGATCTTGTATTTACCCATATTATTTTCTCTATCATGGATGCTCTGCTTGCCAAATTCTGAGAAGGGGATATGTACAATTTTCTACCAAAAAACAGCTCTCCTAGCAAATAGACATGGTAACGGGCAACATTGTTGAGGAGTTTCTGGGAACCCCACATTTACTGTAGTCCCCCTCTAGGTCTCTCATTATTCTCAGCCAAAACCCAGCCCAGAGCTGCTGAGGGAGCAAGTTGGTTCCAGAGATTATGAGTCACTCACAAGACCTATTACCAACTTCCTCTCCCAGGAACTTGTGGTTTCCTAAGCAAGTCCAACACCATGGCCAGTTTTCTTTATATTTAGGTGATGATACCCATACCCCACAATAGACCTGACACAGCACTAAAAGTGTACCATGGTGTCTAAAGTGGCCCTAAACAAATTACCAAGTTTATTGGTATCAGGGAATTAGCAGATATTTTGTAGCTAAGCACACTAAATCTCAGATCTAACGTATTTTGCAATTTATAAATGATTTTTTGCTTTACTTATTAAATATATTTGGATCCTTGATTTTCCAAAAAAAGTAACATCAATTTAAAAGTTTATAGCAATGCACTGAGCTTTGCCTTTTGTTTTTTTAATTGTAATTTATTGTGGTAAGAACACAACATGAAATACCCTCTAAACAAACTTTCAAGGTTATAATACAGTATTATGGACTATAGTTTGTTGGGAGGGAGAAATATGCCCCCTGCCAAAGGTAATTCCCATTTTTTTTTAGTTCTTATGGCTGGACTAACAATGAAATTGGAACAAGAACAGATTAACAGGAGAAAATAACAATTTGACATGCGTACATGGGAGATCTTAAATGTCACCCAGAGAAATGATGAACCAATTGGCTTTTAGACAAAATACAAATATATTTGTGAAGATTTGACAGGACAAAGAAACTTAAGTTTGGTTACTCTTTCATGAGAATTCTAGGTAAAGTGTGGGCTTGGGTAGTAAACCAGTACAGAAGTAACAAGGTTTATTGATAAAGGCTTCTTGGCCCTAGATTCTTAACTTTATCAATAAGTGTGTCTCTCTCATCATCACCACCTCCTCCAACCCCCGCATCCCACTCAGGGAGCAAGGAGGGTACCTTTCACAGGGGAGATTTATTTCCTGCATTCAAGGAGACAGAGAGGTCTTGAACCAGCTGCTTGTCAGGCAACTGTAATTGAAGGTCACCAATATGCCCTGGTGGATATTTGGGGCAGCCTGCCTTGGTAAGGTACCTGGTTGTACAGCTGATCTCCAGAACTTGTTCATCTTCCTCAATAGACACGTTATGCTCATTGATGGGCAACTTCCCATTTCCCTTCCTCCTCTGCCCCTGGCAACCATTACTGCACTCTTTGGTTCTATGACTCTTTTAGGTATCTCATATAACAAGGATTGTGCAGTATTTGTCCTTCTGTGACGAGCTTGCCTCAGCATCATGCCCTCAAGGTTTGTCCATTTTGTTTTGTGTTGCAAAGTTTTCATCTTTTTAAAGGCTGAATAGTATTCTATTGTATGTAGGTGCCACATTTTTCACCTGTTGATGGCATTTTGGTAGTTTCCACATCTCACCTGTGAATAGTACTGCAATGAATGTGGGAATGCTAATATCTTTTCAATATCATGATTTCAATTCTTTAGGATAAATACTCAGAATGGGATTGCTGGATCACATGGTAGTTCCATTTTTAATTTTTTGAGGAACTTTCATCTGTTGTCCACAGAGGCTGCACAGCATGTTGCATTTCTACCAAGAGAGTGCAAGAGTTCTGACTTCTCCACGTCCTTGCCAACACTTATCTGTGTGTTTGTTTGTTTATTTGTTTTACTCGAATTTCCCTGATGACCTTGAACATTTTATAGGCCATTTATATGTCTTCTTTGGAGAAATGTCTGTAGAACTCCTTAGCCCATTTTTAATTAGATCATTGATGCCTTTCAGAATTTTACTTGTGCCAGCAAAGACCAAAGTAATAACTTGAATGGAAAATAACACAATAAGTAATAATATAAGAATAAACTGTTTCACTTCCTCAGAACTGTAAACCTAGTCTTGCCCAATAAGTATAGTAATTGAAAACAATTTCCTGACTCCCTGGATTTTTGTGACTTTCATGAATTATATGAATTATGGCTTATTTAATTTTTCCAATTTTCCAAATAATTCAGCCATGTGCTATACCACTAAAGATAATTAATAATGTCTTAACTCTAATGTTGTCATTCTTTGCCAAGTATTCCAAAGGAATGAAAATATTCCAAAGTATTCCCTAAAAAGAGCTATTATTTTTTCTATTTTAATATAATCTTCCCACAAATCCACACTACACCTGCTTTTTCTGTTTTTAGGTTTTTTTCTGTCTTCTCTGATCCAAGTTTCATGGTGTGCTTTTCAGTTTCTTTTCCAATAACCTTATCTTTTCTTTGTTTCTGATGGTTTCAACTCCCTCCCATTCATCGCATCTTCGTATTCCTCTCTGACATCTGCTGCTGTGGGTTTCCTTTGTGTCCTGGGCTTCAATGCGTGGCTTTCCTCCCATTCTCTTCCCTATCTCACTGTCCTCTCTTCCTTCAAGCTTCTTTGTCTTTTGTGCTGCTGATCAGAGCCACACAGACTTTGAGAAGGTCGGGAGAAGTCAGAATTCTGGTCACAGCTAATGATCCAACCACTCTTTAAGCTGTAGGCAACTGGAAACATTCAAGCAGGAAAGGGAAGCACAGAGAAAAGGCCCTGCCACCACCTTTCCAGCAATGTCGGTGTTCTAGCAATGTGAATGGGACTCCTTCTATGCCACGGAGTGCACCAATTAGCTTGCCTTATTCAACTAACAGATCTCCTTGTGCTCAGGCTCCTGGAGTGACTGCTGAAGGTCTTTTCCCTTCTAATGGAGTTGGGTTTGGTTTATGGTTTGTTGTGTTGTTTGGTTGTTTACCAAAAGAGCCATTTCACTTCTTGTGCTTTGCTTCACCCACCTGTTTTTCTGCGAGATTTTCTAGTGCTTATTTACCCTTCCATAGCAGAGACAATGGTTCGTCCGTGCCTTGATGGTACCACACTGGAGGGAGTGTCAGGAAACAGGGGGTCACACACAAAGCAGTGCCAACGTGGCCTCATGGGGCATTTTTCAAGCAGCCTTATCCCACTAAATCAACATGGATTTCTGAGTACTTAACAGTTCTCTGTCAGGTTTTGGAGGTGATACAGGGATTTATTAGATGGGTGGGGGCATAAGACTAATACAAACCAAAGAGATAAAGTAATCAAGCAAGACCATCTGAGATTAAGTGAAGGAGACAGATTGTATATGAAACCTATGAAACCGAGGGTCCTCCAAACTTTATTAAATGTAGTTTTAAGTCCTAGCTCTAAAATTCATCAAGAGGGGAAAGAGAGAGAGAGGGAGAGAGAGAGAGAGAGAGAGAGAGAGAGAGAGAGAGAGAGAGAGAGAGATTGCCTTTTTCTACAACCAGCAACCCCAAGGAAGCAGAAGACAGTAGCTGCGACCTGACAAATGGTGGTAACAGGAATCCGGACCTCTAGCAGGCTAAAGACATCGTAAGTTATGTTTCAGTTCCTGAGTCCTTAGGTGGAATGACTCCCTGGCTACTTCCTGAGACCCAATACAGGGATACTGAAAAAACTCAGAGCTGTCTTCAAGTCTTGAAGAAATTATTCACCACCCTTACCTCACCTTGACCAATCAGCTCCCATGTCCCCAAGCTCCTTAACCTATGGTGCCTTGTGATTTTTCCCTAAATAGTCTATAACCTACATGTCATTGGGGAGTTCAGGCTTTTGAGCATTAGCTTCCCCTTTTGGGTGGCACCATTCCTATGAAAATTTCTCCACTGCTATTCCAGGTGTCTACTGTTTGGCCCTGCTAGTACCAGTGGACGAAGTCTTTCTGTTCCGTAACGTAAGAGCAGCTGGGTTGAGATAAAGGTAACATCAGGGTTGACTTGGAAAAACAGAAGGTGCTCTGGCTTTGATCTGGGCCAGGAAGGGTAGCATTAGATAAGGACCTTGGAAGGTCAAGAGGATTCTAGGCCACAGGTGTCACACTACTTTTTGGAGTGCCCCAATGCCTGTCCTTGGCCCCTTTTTCTTCTCTGTCTGTATTTTTTCTCATGGCTTTACGACTACCTAATATAATGGGTTACTGATTCAAATTTATGACTCAAGCCAGGATCTTCCTATTCCAGATTTGTATTTTTGTTCACTTGATATTTCTAATTGGTTGTCTGATAAACATTTCTAACTTAACATGACCAAGATAAAATTCTTTTTTCCCCCCTAAATCCCATTCTCCCCTAAAGATTTGCCTATCTAATGAAATTGCACCACCAGTCACCAGTTGCTTAGGTTGAGAATTTGGGGTGGGGTGGGGGGTCATTCTTAATTATTCTTCTTCCCTTGTACTCATTTCCAATCAGGAAGTCTGATGTTCAACTCTAAAGCATGTCACATGACTCCACCATTCCTGTCACTATAACCCTAATCCAAGCCACCATCACGTCTCCTAAACTATTTCATAACTTCCACCTGATCAGCCTGCCTCCACCATTGATCTTATAGGCCTGTTATCTGCACAACAGAGAGAGCAATCTTTTCTAAGGTAAGAATCAGGGCATTTGCTCTCCATTCCAATAAAATAAAATCCAACTCCTTATCAAAGCTCTGCCTGATCTGACCCCTGCCTCCTTCTCTGACCTCTTCTCTCACCATTCAGCTCCATTTACACTGGCCTTTCAATCCTTCAGTCCTCCCAAGCTGAGTCTAGCCTCGACCTTTGCACCAGCTGTTGCCTCCATCTGGAAAGCTCTGTCCGATCTTTGTGTGACTCCCTTTTCCATTTAGTCTCTTCAGCTGAAATGTCTTCTCAAAAAAAAATTATCTTCAACTATTCTAGCTAAAACCAACAATAAAGATCCTTTCCTATCCTTCCTCACTATTTAATTGCTGTGTTTTATTTTCTTCACAAAAGTTATCTGGAATTATACTGTATGTGATTTTTTTCCCAGTTGATTATTTTTTGCCTCCACTAAGTGTAAGCTGTGTGAGTACAAGCACTTTCTCTAGTGCTAGCAAGTGTTCAACAGATAATTGTTAATGAAGGAAACTGGTGTGGAATGAAGCTCTGTACACATGGGCAGAAATTCAGTCAGAATGAGGGCTCACAAGCTTGGCAGGACACAGAGTTCAGGGTAAGGTGGAGCTCACAGGATGTATCCTATGCACGGACACTAATACTATCTCCTCATCCAAGCAATTTGGATTTTGGACTCTGGAGAAGCCCTCATAGAGGAGGGTTCAAATAAAATACATGCCACTAACATTTCAATACTTAGTGAGGACACGTGCAAACTACCACGATGGTAGGTCACTCCACCAGTTTGACAGGAAGATGATTAGGACCTAAAGCAGGCCTTTTCCTACACACTCTGAACTTATTGTTGCATTTGGTCCTCACAACAGTTACATTATAAAGCAGGTCTTATTGCTCCCATTTTACAGGTGAGAAAAAATGGACTTTAGGGAGGGAATATGATGCCTAAATTTTATTAATATCACCTCTATTCCTATATCCTACCAGAGGTATCCATCTCTCCCCCACCCCCATTCCCACATACTAGTATATATAGACTCAAAGGTCCTCAGTTCTGCTCTGTTCACCCAACAATATCTTTGATTCTGTTTATGTTGCAAAATACCTAAAATAATCTTTGTTCCTGCTGATTCTTCCTGTCCACAGAATTCTGTCTCTCTTCCTCGTGGACACAGACAACAGTATGGTGATTACCAGAGGGAAGTGGAAGTAGAAGAGGGTTTGGGGGAGGGGGAAAGATAAATGGTGATGGAAGGAGACTTGACTTGGGGTAGTAGTAAACATACAACACAATATACAGATAATGTATTGTAGAATTGTATGCCTACATAATTTTATTAACCAATGTCGCTCCAATAAATTTAATATTAAATTTTTAAAAAGAATGATGTCTCTCTTTGACATTATAGATGCTATCTTCTGTTTCTCATTTTCATGACAATTAAGCTTTTCCTTTACCTTGCCGCCTGGGAAATATTCTCTCCAGAGTTCATCTCAGAACCTGTCACCTCCCCATCTCCCAGCACCCCTCAACAAAGATAGGCAATGATAGATTTCAACAGACACCTGAATGCGGTTCCCACACCATTCCAGGCCTGTGCTATTTTCTGCAGGATGGTTTAACCTTGCCTTTCTGAGACCTGGCTGGGCTCGTCAGATCTCAATGGGTTCCACAATCTTTCTCCCTACTTGAGTTCTCAAATGACTATTTAACATCAATATTTCTTCCTGTGTTCGTGGCAGGTGGTAATTCATCTGTAAATGTTCATTTGGCCTTGAACATCTTTCACAGTATTCTGCTGCTATCAGAGAAAAGCAAAGTACAGTACAGAGGCACTTACCAGCATGCCAAAAGTCAATTAGACCCTTATGCTGGCCATCCATGCCAAGAAACTTCACATGAGCTTTAAAAAGAACAAAAAAAACAAAAAAAAACACCTGTGCTTTCCAATTTCCCAGGGAGGTATATGTGTGTCCTCAGACTTTACAGGGGAACAAAATAAGGCTTAATATTTCACTCTAGCAATCAGAGTACTAAATTACAACAACATTCTTTTTTTTATCTATTCATTTATAATAGAAAAGAGGCCCAATGCATGAAGATTCATACAAAAATGGGCTTTCCTTCCCCTGGCTGTTGGCACCGCCTTCACTCTGGCCTGGAGCCACCTTTCCACTTTCCTACACTGCCCAGAAGCCTGGAGTGCCTGGACAGGGCGACAACACAAATGTCCTGCCCCACCCCCAGCCACTCAACATCTGCAAATGCAAATTAACCCACCCACTTTATTGGGTTAATTTGCATACTCACTCCTGATTGGCTGGTGGGCATCACGAAAGTACAGTCAATTTGCATCTTACTCTTTTATTAGTGTAAAGACCTTCTTGTCAGGTCAAAGGAAGCCAATTTTTTATGAACTTCTTATCAAGTCAATATCACTACTGTGCGATTCTCTGCTGCTGAAACTCCATTATGTAGAAAACTTGAAAAATTCAATATGTAACCAATTTAATTTTCCAATGACTAAAAATATTCAACATTTTTATTCCCAATATTTATTATTAAGTATCTCTCTAAAATGTGAGCTCATTTTTCAGCCCCAGTGAGCATGGAATAGTGGTCATGATTTACTCTATTTCTATAATATTGTGAGATGAGAATTCTGAAGAGTAATTATAACTAGAGCCAAGGTCCTTATCTGGGGTTCCTGAGTGAGCTTCACAGTTTATAAGCCATCTCAAATTGTATACAAAATAGCACACATTTTTCTATGAAAAAAAAAAACTGGCCATAACTTTCATCAAATTCTCAAAGGGATTGTAGTGAAAATATACCACTTCTTTCCTATATGCAAGGTATGTAGAGCATGACATTATTTCTATAAAGTTTTCAAAACTGCAAACAAAAACGTTACATAGTTCTGGTCCATGGACCTACATAAATGTAATAAAAGTATAAATCCTGCTTGGAATTGATGACCACCCAATTCAGAATAGTTGTTACCTTGGTGACTTAGTCTGCTTGGGCTGCTGTAACAAACTGCCATAAACTGGGTGCTTACATAACAGAAACTTGTTCTCATGGTGGGGAAGTCCAAGATTAAAGTCCTGCCTGGTGAGAGCCCTCTTCCTGGCTTGCAGACAGCCACCTCCTCACTGTCCTCACATAGCAGAGAGAGAGTGCTGGTATCTTTTCTTCTTATGTTAAGGCACCAGCCCTAGAAGGTTTGGGGCCAATTCTTATTATCTCATTTAACCTTACTATCTCTTTCCAGGCCCCATCTCCAAATATAGTCACATTGAGAGTTAAGGCTTCAATATATGATTTTTAAAATTGATTTTAAAGAGGAAGGGAGAGGGAGGGAGAGACATAAGCATTAATGATGAGAGAGAATTGTTAATCAGCTACCTCCTGCATGCCCCCTACTGGGGGGTCAAGCCCGAAACCCTGTTATGTGCCCTTGACCAGAGTTGAACCCAGAACCCTTCAGTCCTCAGGCTGACACTCTATCAACTGAGCCAAACTGGCTAGAGCTGAATTTTTATTTTATTTTACACAATTCAGTCCATAGCATTCTGGGAAGGGGAGATGAAAAGGGAATTGGTCTAGGGAGTTTCAACTCTATATGCAGTGCATTCTAAAAAATAAATAAATAACCAAGTGAGTTTGACAACATGTTGAGATCTGACAGGGTAGAGATATATAAAATTTTTGTGCAGAGTTCTGATATTCTACACAAAGGAAAGCATTGTATTTTTTAATACTTTTTAATTACAGTTTACATTCAATATTATTTCATTTAGTTTCAGGTATAAATAGACTCGTGGTTAAATAATCATATACTTCACCAGTACCCACCTGTTAATAATAACATAGTCATAATACATAGTTGATAATTAATGCATAGGTATCACAATATTATTGCCTATATTTTTAATGTTGTGCTTGACACCCCCATGGCCATTTTTGTGACTACCAATTTGTCTTCTTAATCTCTTCACCTTTTTACCTAACCCCCTTCCCTCTGGCAGATCAGCCTGTTCTCTGTATCTAAGTCTGTTTCTATTTTGTTTTTCCTATTAATTTTGTTCTTTAGATTTCACATATACATTAAATCATATGCTAATACACTTTTGTTATATAATATTTTTGCATAAAATATATATTTTTAAGAAATAAGCAAAAACTCTTATTTAGATTCCTCTGGAATGTGAGCTCCATGTGAGTGAGGAGTTCCTTCCTTTTGTTCCCTGCTGTATCCCATCACTTACAACAGTGCCCAGTCCAGAACTGGCCTTCACTGCCTGCTGAATTCAATGTCTCTTTCTAGCCTAAAATAATCAACAACCAAAAAGTTTTAGTAATGTTGTGTTCAGATTATGTAATTTCTTTTCAAAGGTGTCTATTATGAATCATATTGGCATGCAGGAAATGTGGTCCTAAATGCCAAAACAACCATTGTAGGGAACCTGGGTATGACACATGGTGTCTTACTTATCATGGAATTGATGTGACTCAGACGAGGTTTGGAGTTAAACCTGACTTTTTAAAAATGATTCCTGCCAATTATATTCATTTCTAAAGGAACATGATTACCCCACAGTCTTACTCAGGGACAGCAGCCACGTTTCCTAACACAGAACCCAGCCCTCCTGACTGTAGCTGATTGTACCCACTGGAAGACAACCTTAGGGCAGCTCATCTAGGAGTTGACCAATAGTCTATCACTGCTTCCAAGAGATGAGCAGCACCAGTTAGATTCCTTTCAGGTATAAGGAATTCAATGGAAACTGACAGACTGAGCAGTTGATTGCAGCAGTAACAACTAAAAATTAAGAACTGTCAGGAAGTAGAGGGGGGGAGACTATCAGAGTGAACCAGGTAAGGATAAAAGTGCTAAGAAAATGGAAACTCGGAGTACTCACAAGAAGACAATGGGTAGAGAGAGAAGATTAGAACAGAACTACAGAAAAAGAGAGGTTGAAAGGAAAGAAAAGAGAGAAGAGCCTGAGGGTATTTCTAAAGCCAACGGCAGCCCCTGCTGAACATCATCTAGTCAACCTTCTTATTTTGTAAGTGAGAAATCTGACGAGGCTGGTATTTGCCCAAGGTCAACAAGAGAGATGGGGAAGGATGCAATGGTGTTTTCACCGTCCTTTGGTGCTTTTCTAACTCTTAGAGTGCCATGATCCAGGGGCAGAGGGGAATAAACAACTCCCAGGATGTTAAGGCACAGTCTAAAGCAGGTTGCTTTAAGTGCAAAATTCCTGTTTTTACTCTGAAATTTACTCTGAAAATGTTGCAGTCTGTGCCATAGTGTCTCTGTTTTAATATACATACAATACTATTTAAATGCATGCTGTATGAAAGGCTGTCATATTTGGTTTCACGGTTCTAAGCTCTGCCCAGCAGGCTGACTAGCCTTCCAATTTGAGAAGAATGCCTGTGTCAATCCAGGACTCTCTTGGTTCCCACAGCACATCTGGCAGCTTCAGATGGAGCTCTTTGAATGGTAAGCTCTCTTTCTCTGAGCATATAAAAGATACTCATTTGGACCAGATCAGGAAGATGAACTTTGGAAGGAATCTTGTATCCTAGGAGTCCCTCGAGCTTCCAGACTTCTCTTAACAGCTGTTTCAGCAGCTTTGTCCATCTTTTCATATCCTGTGAGAAGGCCACCCTCCTGGGGGTGCATATGTTCTCACTGAGACCTTCACCTCAGTGAGCTGTTCCCACTGCATTCCCAGTCTACCCGAGTGCTCCCCAAACAACATAGCTGCATTGCTACAATGCCCAGAACACATCCACACGTGAGTATGAGACATCTCTGTTCTTTTTTAAAAATTCATATTTGTCCTCATCCCCCATTTCCACCCCAAACCCCTCCCCACACATGCTCCCACCTTCCTGTTGTCCGTGACCACTGGTTAGGCTCATATACATACACACAAGTCCTTTGGTTGATCTCTCCCCCTTATCCCCACACTACCCTACCTTCCCTCTGAGGTCCGACAGTCTGATGGATACTTCCCTGTCTCTGGGTCTATTTTTGTTCATCAGTCTATGTTGTTTATCATTTCCCCTAGATGAGTGAGCTCATAGGATAGTAGAAATATACTTATATGATCCAAAATATCATTGTTGACATGTACACATAGGAGCTGTTTGACATAGAAATTGAAACTCAAAAGAACTGTTGGCCCAGAAAGAAACTCATTTCAGACTGATTCATTTGCCTCTCAGCATAAACATCTCTGTTCTTATGTCTTCCTGGATCGCATTGGGGTTTTCACCCTTTGCTGGGGAACTGCCTATACAAACTTTAAAGTCCTCTCACTATCTTGGGCTGAACAGCTCAGATCTCTCTGGTTCTGCACTTCCTTTCAGGTCCATATCCTGTGGACATCAGCTTCCATTGCCAAACAGATTCATTCTTGCATTTTAAACATGGATCTAAGCAAAGTTTGTGGTATCACATAGATGAGTCAGGGTAAGCCTTATTGAAATGTGAGATTTCTGCAAAGACTTAAATGTAGTGGGAGGCTGGCCAGGAGTTTCTTTGGAGGAAGATCATCCTCAGAGGAAGAGACAAGTGCTCCAGCAGGAGAACCTGATGTGTGTGCGGAGCAGAGTGAGCAAGGAGGGATAGTGGCGAAGGGGATGGGAGCAGAAAGAAGGACTGATCCTGGCTGGATCAGAGCTTGGAGCATATGGTGCAGGTTCTGGCTTTTCCTCTGAGTGAAATAAAGCCATCTTAGGCTTTTGAGCCAGAGAAGTGACATGATCTGATTGGTTTCCAAAGGACACTATAGGCTAAGAAGATGTTCTTGTGGGTGGGCAGCCTGACACAGAATGTCTGAGCTTGGCCAAGCAGGGAAAAGAGAGTATCCCAGGCAGGGGGTAACCTAGTGAGCAAGAAACGAGGGAGATGTGTGGGGAAGGGTTTTCCAGAAAAGAACCAGCATTCTTGACAAAATGCCTGATTCCAAGGTTCAGACAGGGAGAGTATATGATGAGCCTGGAACATTTGTATCTCACACACACAGAGAGAAGAAAAAAAAACACAACAAAACACCAAGAAAATGTTCAAAGAATGATAGGAACATAGCAAAAGGCAACTTGAAAGAGATTCCATTAACCAAATTAGGGACAATTTGAGCATTGAAATAAATAATTATAGTCACCTGTAAAAATAAAACAAAGTAACATAAATTCAAAACAATATAGAAAACCATGAGTCCATACAGATACAAAAAATCTTATATAATAAAAGGCTAATATGAAAATTGACCTAACAGCAGAACAACCGGTCACTATGACATACACTGGCCACCGGGGGGCAGACACTCAGCACAGGAGCTGCCCCTGGTGGTCAGTGTGCTCCTATAGGGGGAATGCCGCTCAGCCAGAAGCTAGGCTCACAGCTGATAAGTGCAGTGGCAGTGGCAAGAACCTCTCCCACTGCAGCAGTGCTAAAGATGTCTAAGGGCTCCCAGATTGCTGGGCTGAGGGGAACCCCTTCCCCCACCCAAGTGTATAAATCTTGTGGGGCCTCTAGTACGTAAATAAATTGTGTGATGAAAAAGGTATATTTATATAGTTTCCAAGTGACTTCATGCAAAATATTTATTAAAATTGCAAAGGGAAAAGAAGTAACTTTATAATGGATAACATTGGCAGGCACTAAGTGATCAAAATGAATCTCATCTGTAACAAAACAAATTGAAATTCTAAATGCCACCTAATAAGATGACACAAGAAAAGCACAACTCATTCCTGTAATATACTTGCCAAAGCAGCATAATTTGAATCTGTTTATGAAGAAATGTGAGATAGATTCATATTGGGAACAATTTTATAAAATAACTGGTCTGTGATTTTCAAAAATAACAACATCTGGAAAGTCAAGAAGAGGTTGAGGAACAGTTCCAAACCAAAGTTGTCTAAAGAAACATGGCAGTTAAATTCAATGCCGGATTCTTTTGCTATAAAAGGCGATGGAATATTATTCAGTGCTAAAAGGAAATGAGGTGTCAATTTATGAAAACACATGGAGGAAACCTAAATTCATATTCCGAAGAGAAAGAAGCCAATCGGAAAAGGCTACATATTGTGTGTTTCCAACAGAAAACTATGGAGACAGTGAAAAGATCAGTGGCTGCCAGGAGTTGAGGGCGTGTGTGAGTAGGAATGAATATGTGGAGAATGGAGGATTTTTAGGGCTTGAAACTACTCTGTATGATACCATAATGGTGGGTATGTTGTACATCTGTCCAAACTCATGGGTTGTGCAAAACCAAGAGTGAACCCTCATGCATTCTTTGAACTTTGGGTGATAATATGTAACTATAGATTCATCAATTATAGAAAATATTAGAGGTCTGATGCATAAAATTTGTGCAAGGGACTCAGCCCCTGCTGCTGCCACAGCTTCATCCCGAAGGACATCCAGTCTAATTAGCATATTATACTTTTATTATTATAGACTAGTGGCCCAGTGCACAAAATTTGTGCATGGAAGTGGGGGGTTCCCTCAGCTCAGCTTGCACCTTTTCCAATCAGGGACCCCTTGGGGGATGTCCAACTGCCACAGGGATTGGGCCTAAGCCGGCAGTTGGATATCACTCCCACAATCTAGGACTACTGGCTTCTAACCGTTCACCTGCCTGCCTGCCTGATTGCCTCTAACCTATCTGCCTGCCTGCCTGCCTGATCACCCCTAACTACATGTGCCTGCCTGCTTGATTGACCCTAACTGCCCTCCCCTGCCAGCCTGATCTTTCCCACAACTGCCCTCCTCTGCCACCCTAATCTCACCTCCAACTGTCCTCCACTGCTGGCCTGATCTCTCTCTCAACTGCCCTCCCCTGCTGGCCTGATCTCACCCCCACAACTGCTCTCCCCTGACATCCTGATTGCCCCTAACTGCCTCTGCCTGCCTGAACACCTCTAACTGCCCTCCCCTGCCATTCTGATCTTGCCCCCAATTGCCCTCCCCTGCAGGCCTGATCTCATTCACAACTGCCCTCCCCTGCCGGCCAATTTGGTTCTAATTGGTTGGTTTCTATGCCAATCAGTGTCAAAAGCTCCACCTCTTAGATAGCCATTGGCTCCTCACAGATTTGGTTCTGATTGGTCGGTTTCTCTGCCTGGCCCGGTTTCTATCTCGAGGCCTGATCAGAGAGGCAGGGCTGATCAGCAGCCCCTGTGGAGTCCCAGAGAGAAACAGAGGCACGTCTGCTGGTGAAGCCCAGAGAGAAAAAGAGAGGCAACAGCTGATCAATAGCTGCCACAGAGGCTACTGATCAGACCCTGCCTCTCTCTTTGGGCCTCTCTCTGGGCCTGATCCACAGCTCCCTCAGTAGTCAGTCGCCATGACAACCCAGCACTGACTGTAGGACTGACTTCCAGTAGGTTGAGCCTTTGGTTGTATTGGACATTATGGACCCTGGGTTTTTATATATTAGGATACCACTCTGGTGGAAGATGTTGCTAATGGGGGATATATGGGAATTCTATGTACTTTTTGCTCAATTTCCTTGTGAACCTAAACTTGCCTTAAAAATATATATATAGCTAAGCAACTGTTCAATCAGCAGCTATAACATGCAATGACCACCAGGGGCAGATGCTCTGACTGGTAGCTATGATGTGCACTGATCACCAGAGGGAAGATGCTCAACACAGTAGCTGCCAAGCTGCAGTGACTTAGCAGAGGCAGCTCTCGGGTGATGCACCCTGGAACCAGATAGGAGGGAGCCTGATTCCAGGATGCGTCACCTTAGAACTGCCCTCTCGCAATCCAGGACCCATTGGATGATGTCGGAGAGCTGGTTTCAGCACGATCCCCACAGGCTGAGAGACCCCAGTCCCACCCTGCCAGCTACCTTCTAATTAATTTGCTTTCATTATGCATTAGTCCATGCACTGGGCACTGGCAGTCTTATAAAAAGAGTGAAGATTATAAAATAAATAGTTTTTTATTTACAACATCAAAATTTTAGCTCTGATAAACTGAATAATATTCTACAAAGAATATTATTCTCCTAAAGATATCAGAGACAAAGAGTAGATTTGTTATGCTGAATACAGCATTTGCTTTAAAATTAAATTCTCCATTTAAAAAAATGTCACTTGTTCATAAGATAGCAGTTTTTGTATTAATCTGAATTGTCCTGATTTTACCTTCTTGTCTCCAGTGGCTCTCTATCTAGGATTCAATCCCAGATCGTGTCTTATGAGTTCAGACAAAAGCTGCCTAATTCTAGGACACAAATGTCAACTTCATTTTATAATTGGCAATCTGAAGTCAGATTAGAGAAAAGGGAAAGGGATATTTTTACAGATTTCACATAATAAAGAATAGTAACCAAAACCGGTTTGGCTCAGTGGATAGAGCGTCAGCCTGCGGACTGAAAGGTCCCAGGTTCGATTCCGGTCAAGGGCATATACCTTGATTGCAGGCACATCCCCAGTAGATGGTGTGCAAGAGGCAGCTGGTTGATAATTCTCTCTCATCAATGTGTCTGACTCTATCCCTCTCTTTTCCTCTCTGTGAAAAATCAATAAAATATATATTTTTTAAAAAGAATAGTAAACATAGTAGAAAATAGTAGACGTGTAATCAATATATGTTAAGAGGACATAATAGATATATAATTGATAAATACATCACTGAATTAATGAAAGAATAATTAATAAAAAAATTGAGGTATTTATTAATTTGTAAAATAATGAAAAATGTTCAGCTTATACTTAGTGCTTCATTTCTTTCTAAAATTTGGCCAAAAAAAATAAGAGGTGAAAATATCAGAAAAGACAAATTTCCCATTTGCCAATGATTGTCTATCTAAAAAATTATAAAGAGAGTCAATGAAAACCTACTAAAACTAATGGGTATTTTAGTAAAATGGTCAGATATTTTTCAGTGCATTTTTTTAATTATTAAGAAAATAGAAATGAAATTCATCAATTTGTAAAACTAAATTTATTTCTGTTTCCTTAGTAATTACAAAGCATGATGAAAATTATTCCATTCACAATCGGGTCAAGACTACAAACAGCAGGCCCTAGCCAGTAGCTCAGTGGTTAGAGTGTTCCCCAAAAGGTCATGGTTTCTATTTCCTGTTAAGGACAGGTATCTGGGTTGCAGGTTCAATCTCCAGGCACCATAGGGAAGTAAATGGAAAGAGCCAGTTGATCTCTCTCTCTCTCTCTCTCTCTCTCTCTCTCTCTCTCTCTTCTCTCTCTCTCTCTCTCTCTCTCTCTCTCTCTCTCTCTCTCTCTCTTTCTCTCTCTCTCTTCCTCCCTTCCACTCTCTTTTGAAAATCAATGGAAAAATATCCTTGAGTGAAGATTAACAAAAATAAAACACACACACAAAAAAATTTAAGTATATCTATTTTTTCCAAATCAATCCATATATTTAATGCAATACCAGATAAAGCTTCAACAAGAATTTTATGAATCTTAAGCTTAATTTTATATGCTAAAATTCATATAAAAAATACCAGGTGCTGAAACCTGCCTGGCTCAGTAGATAGAGCGTCGCTTTTGGACTGAAAGGTCCCAGGTTCGATTCCGGTCAAGGACATGTACCTTGGTTATGGGCACATCCCCAGTAGGGGGTGTGCAAGAGGCAGCTGATCGATGATTCTCTCTCATCGATGTTTCTAACCCTCTATCCCTCTCTCTTCCTCTCTGTAAAAAAATCAATAAAATATATATATATATATTTTTTTAATATCAGGTAATAGCCAATATTTTAAAAAGAAGAATTATAAAGGGAAGTAACATTCTTAGATATATCTAAAAATACTTTGAAGATGAGGCAATTATTAAATTAGTATGATATGTACATTAAAATATATTAATAAATAGCCGAAACCGGTTTGGCTCAGTGGTAGAGCGTCGGTCTGCGGACTAAAAGGTCCCGGGTTCAATTCCGGTCAAGGGCATGTACATTGGTTGCGGGCACATCTCCAGTGGGGGGTGTGCAGGAGGCGGCTGGTCAATGTTTCTCTCTCATCGACGTTTCTAGCTCTCTATCTCTCTCCCTTCCTCTCTGTAAAAAATCAATAAAATATATTTAAAAATATTTAAAATATATATATATATATTAATAAATAAAACAATAACAAGTCCAGAAACAGACCCATTTATAAATAGGACAACTCAATTAATAGTATTAGAATAATATCTATTTAGAAAAAGATAAAACAACAAAGTTACTTCAAGTTACAAAAACACAATTCCAAATGTACTGGAAAACTAAAAGTGAAAAATTAAATAAAACATTAGACTAAGGACAGATACACACCAAAAAAATAAAAAATAAAAATTCTACAGTTTTATAATCCCATGATTGAAAAGGTCTTCCTAAATTATAAAATTCCAGAATTTAAAATGGGAAAAATTGATTGATTTAGTTAAATAAAACTAAGAATGTTTTAATAATTAAATTTACCATAAATAAAGCTAAAATATAATACTAGTAGAAAATAATAGAGCATAAAACAAATAGAGAATTTATATTCAATCTGTATACAAACAAAAGGTTATAAAAAGGTAATTGGCAGAAGAAATATAAACCACCAATAAAAACCTAAGGACTAAGGGGACTGGGGACCATCATCTTGTGGCTATGGGTGTTGCCATCTTCTGAGGCCATAGCAGTCAATTAACATATTCCTTCTTTATTGGCTGTGGGCACCACCATCTTGTGAGGGCATGATGGTCAGTTAGCATATTCCCTCTTTATTAGATAAGATAATCCTGAGTTCCATGGCAAATTACTGGAAAACCAATGACCCAGACATCTTTTCTTTTCTTTTTTCTTTGTCTTTACCAAAAGTCCCATTAGCAATCTTATTTAAATAAACTGGGCATTTTACTGTAACTACTGTGAGCAATTTTAACCAATCCACTTTTTAAAAAATATTTTATTGATTTTTCACAGAGAGGAACGGAGAAGGATAGAGAGCTAGAAACATCGATGAGAGAGATACAGTGACCAGCTGCCTTCTGCACCCCCCCCCCACCGGGGATGTGCCCACAACCAGGGTACATGCCCTTGACCAGAATCGAACCTGGGACTCTTGAGTCCGCAGACCGACGCTCTATCCACTGAGCCAAACCAGTTTCCACCCAATCCACATTTTTTTAAAAATTGAGTATACATTGTTAAAATTTCATTTAAAAATGTGCTTTTTTATGATCTTTACACTGACAGAGAATAAATAATATTAGTTAAAAGAAGAATATCTTCTAGTCTATTCAAAGATGACAGGCATAATAATTCACTTTTTAAATTTTTACCGAAGTAAATTTGAATTAGTCTGTTAGATAATAGTATCTTAGATTGTTGTAAATTTCCTGACTGTAATCATTACTCTGTGATTATATAAGACTATATTTTCTATTTCTTTAAGAAGTGCACTAAGCCTGGTTTCTGTGGCTCAGCAGTTGTGTCGACCCAGGAACCAAGGTTGTTGGTTCGATTCCCAGTCATGGTACATGCCCAGGTTGTGGGCTCAACCCCCAGTAGATGGTGTGTAGGAGGCAACTGCTTGATGATATTCTTCTTTCATCGATGTTTCTATCTCTCTATCCCTCTCCATTTCTCTCTCTCTAAAAAGAAATCAATAAAACTTTTTTTTTTCAAAAATTGCACATTAAAGTATTTAGTATTTAAGGGTCATTATATCTCAACTTACTTTAAAACATATCAGAATAAAATTATACACACACACATAGAAGGACAGAATGAGTAATAAAGCAAATATAGTATGATGTTAACATCTGATAAAAAAGGTTGAAAGACAAATAGTTTTTGCACTCTTTTGCAACTTTTAGTCTGAAATTATTTTAGAATAAATTTTTTTTAAAATAGGTATTTTCTCCTGTGGACAAAAGAGGGGTTCTATGGAAAGTAATCTCACAGGGTGATCTGATCATAAGTTCCTAACTGGCCAGGTCATGGTGGGTGTCATGCTGCAGGCATATAACTTCCTTAGTAAAAGGCTCATCTTTGCCTTAAACAAGCCTGTCCACTGTTCTGTGCATCTAGGTTAACATATCTAACTAAGAAAGACCTCCTTTCACAATACCCCCGCCACCCCTTCTAGTGATCACTTTCAAGAGAACACATAATCTTTACTATGTCCAGTCCTGCCTCATTTTGCCTCATCTTCATCTAATAATCCTATGTTCCCTCCTTAATACCAAATGCATAAAGAAGCTGCAAACTGTCATTTCTTTGAAGCATTTATCTCAGTCGGCTGAGCTCTTCCTTCTTGGCATATCCTCTGCTTGACTCAAATTCATTTTTATGAAAATTCGTTCAGGTTTGGACTTTCTTATATCGACATTCTCACAGTGATCCATGGATTCGATAGTAATAACAATTACTGCAGCCCCCGCTTGCCTCTGTGTGCCAGACATTGGGACAGGCCTTCCCAATGTCTACTTCTAATCCAGTCTCTGCAAGTGATACCATCAGCCCCTGCCGCTGAGCATGTGAGGGTCTCCCCCAGGAGCTCAGCAGCGCTCTCCTGCGCCTCTGGTCAGCCCTGACTGCTGGCTTTGCTTTCTCCTACACTCTTCCTACATCCTCCACCCCCTCAGCACATTAATTCATTCTTTTGTTCAGTATGTAATTATCTCCTTTGTCTTCTAGATATTCTGAATCTCATCCTCTCCAGGGACTCCTCTCTGGACATATTTGCATGGTACAGTTACCCCACCCCAATTTGGAAGCCCGCCCTGAACTCAGTGTCTTTCTCTGTCTCCTATCTTCTGGGCTTCCTTTCACAATCAGGCTTTTGAAAAGAATAATCTATATCCCCAACCCTCACTTCCATTCATACCAGTGAAGAGAGAGAGAGAGAGAGAGAGAGAGAGAGAGAGAGAGAGACTCTATATCCTACTATGTGATTGCTTTTTGCCATATATATATGTGTGTGTGTGTGTGTGTGTGTGTGTGCGTGTGTGTGTGTGTGTGTGTGTGTGTGTGTGTGTGTGTAGAAAACAGGAAAACTGAACTAAGAAAAAATGATAAGGATAGTGCTGCAGGAAAAAAACAGACTTTCTCCAGATATGCAAAAACACACTGTGAATGAAATAAATAGCTACTGGATTCCTATGCATAAAGGACTCTATTAGGTTTAGTTACTGGGTGTTTAAGAGAGGATTCTTGTTTATAACCTATTGCTGGCTGTAAATATAAATTTCACCACCAGAAACAAACAAACAAAAATGATAAAGGCAAAGATTCTTAAAATCATAGAACAGAATTATATCAAAGAATTTTCTAGTTTTTTAGGTCAGATAAGATACTGGCAATCAAGAATAAGGACTAAAGACTTGCCTCCCTGGCCAGGTACCTCAGTTGGTTAGTATTGTCCCCATTCACCAAGATTGTATTGGTTCAATCCATGGTCAAGGCACATATAGGAATCAACTAATGAATGCATAAATAAGTGGGACAACAAATCTCTCTCAAATCAGTTTTTAAAATTATATATGTATAATTATGTAATATATATATATATATATATATATATATATATATATATATATATATTGTTGCCGGGTGAATCAAAGCTCTATTTTTCATCATCAAAGGAGAATCATGCATGCCCATTTAAAGAAAACTTAAAATCCAGGGCAGTTTGGGGCTTTGCTTGTTTATGTGGGTGCAAAGTACCCTATGGATCAGGTAGGACTCCCAGTGGATCCTAATCTCAAGTTGAATAAGCCCCTCCCAGATGCCTCCTCCCCCCAGGAGGGGGTGTAGTTAGTTTCCTCATCATTCCCTGAGGCCAAGACTCCACTCCTGCATCTGGGCACTTATCACCATGCAAGGACGGCTTGGAGCTGCAGGAACAGAGGCAACATTCAGCACTGCAGAATGAAAGGATGAATGAATGGATTGTCTCTCTAGTTTCCAGCACATAGATGAAATTTTAGGAATACTTGTTGAATGAATAAATAAATTCAACCCAATAAATAATGGCACAAAATTACTGGCCTTACAGTTATAATTTCAACCTTTCCCCCTGCCCTCTCCAGCCTACACCCCTCTCCCCACACTCACCCCCATCCTTTGAAAGCATTTGAGGGTTCAGCTAAGAATGAAGTCCATAACTAATCATGTTTTCATCTGGGATCATTTCAGAGCCAATGAAGTTAAAAGCAAACAACTTGGATAGTCACCTCAGAAGTGCTGTGGAGTGCATAGTCTTTCTTGCTTTCTAGCTTGATTCATTTATCCATCCTTTCAACAAATAGTTATTGAAAAACCACTGTTTCAGCTACCCAGGGTCCCAGTAACTGGGGGCAGAGCAATAGACAAGTCAACAAGGCCCCCCTTGCTCTTATGGAATGTATCTCTTCCTTCATCCAAATGACAAATACTGAAGGGCTACTGTGTACCAGGTTCTTTACTGAGCAGTGATTAGACATTCCTGCCTCCATGATCTATACTAATAAAAGGGTATATGCAAATTGGTCAGGACACCCTCACAGTAACAACTGAACAGCAGGCTGAATGGGGCAACAAGATCAGCAGAGGGGGGCAGTTGGGGGCAATCAGGCTGGCAGGGGGGACAGTTGGGGGTGATCAGGCAGGCAGGTAAGCAGTTAGGAGCCAGCAGCTCTGGATTGTGAGAGGAATGTCAGACTGCCAGTTTAGGCCTGATCCCTGTGGTAGTTGGACATCCCCCAAGGGGTCCCTGATTGGAGAGGGTGCAGGCTGGGTTGACAGAATTCCTCCCCCCACCCCTGCACAAATTTCATGCACCAGGCCTCTAGTATTTATATATTAGTAGAGGAAAAACAGAAAAATAAATACATAACTCATATTGTATATAGAAGATAATAAATCCTGCATGGGGGATTGGCAGTAGATTATAGGGTAGTGAAACAGAAAAGGAATAGGGGCATGCAATTTTAAATAAGGAGGTCAAAGTAGAACTCATTAAAAACGTGATGTTGGAGCCAAGGTGTTTAGGGCAGAGCATTTCAGGAAGAAAAAAGCAAATGTAAAGGTCCTGAGCTTAGAACATTCTTGGTGTGTTCAAGAAGCAGCAAGGAACTCAATATGGCTGAACCACAGCAAATAAGGAGGTAAGAGGAAATAAGGGGTAAGAGGAAATTGAGTTGGGCCTCGTTGGCCATTTTACAGATTTTTCCCCTTTCTCTTACTGAAATAGGAAGCCATCAGCCAGGTTTCATCAGGATCACTCAGGTAGCTGAGCTGAGAACACTCCATGGGCAACAGGGAAATGGTGTAGTGGCTTTGGTTCTTGTATGCTGATGGAGATGCTCAAGGGTAGTGGTCGGCAAACTGTGGCTCTTTAGCCCCTTGAGTGTGACTCTTCCACAAAGTACCACGACCTGGGCGAGTCTATTTTGAAAAGGTGGCATTAGAAGAAGTTTAAGTTTAAAAAATGTGGCTCTCAAAAGAAATTTCAATCGTTGTACTGTTGATATTTAGCTCTGTTAACTAATGAGTTTGCCGACCACTGCTCTAGGGAAAAAATGAAATGATGCTCCAAGGAAAAGAAAGGATAATTGCTGGAGGAGTGACCTTAAGCAATACAGAGGAAGAGTTCGGTAGCTAAGTGCAGGGGGTTAGGGAAACAGAGTTCTCCAATAGTCTGGAGGGAAAGGCAGAGTCTATGGGCATAGATGAATGTAAATAGTTAAAATGTGGTGGTGGGAGCTTGTGTTCTTTCTCTCACATTTGCCTCAGCTTTTCAGTAATGTGGGAAGCAAGACCATTGGCTGAAAATGAAGTATGATATATTTGAGGAGAAAACAATTGTCCCTGCATGAAGGCATCTTTAAATAATCCCTTAAAACATTCATAAAACAATAGACATAGTACTAAAATGTGGGCTATAGATATGGTTTTAGAAGAAAAAAAAAAGACCAGAAGATATTTTTACACACACAGCATATGTAAAGCCATCTGAGTACAGCAACATGTACAAACAAAGTAACATGATTTGGCACATTTCCATGCAGCAATGAGCACTGTAAGTGAGTTACCTAAATGCTGTTGAGTTTTGAATAAGGCAAACACCTTTTTATTACTGGAAGTCATTTAAATGTAGGTCATTGCATTGGGAGTTAAATGCTGCAGTGTAAAACACCTGTGCAGAGTTGAGCACGTGAGAAGCATTGGTTAAGGAACATGATTGTAGGATCTGCCTACAACAACCCGGAATTCCAGCTGTCAGCCGCCAGCCTAATCCAGTTCTCGGTTGTACCTGAAATTTCCAGGATTTTTTAACTCTCCCTTCTCTTCTATTAGTTCAGCCCACAATTCCACTAGACCAGGGGTGGGCAAACTTTCTCACTCGAGGGCCAGAATGGGTTCTTAAACTGGAACGGAGGGCCAGAACAAAAGCAACCTGACCATGCTGGCACTCTCATCTTGGGCTGCTGGTGAAGGAGTGGAGGGGAGAGCAAGAGAACCCTCCGCTCTTTCGGCTCCGCAGGCCGGATAGAACAGCCGAACGGGCCAGACTGCACTAGACTCTAGTGACTAGAGGAAAACATGCCCAGAGTACACTGAGTGCCACGACTAGATTTTACCAACTGGGTAAGACAACTTCAGAGTGCCACATGGGAACAGTTTGTGTAAATTAAAAACCCGAATGCATCTGCCTATTAAGTATTTTAAAGCCTGAAATATTTTAAAGCATTATGCACTTCCTTTATACTTGGAAGCCTGTTCCCCAACCCAAACTTTGACAACATTTTCCAGCACCTAAGGCTGTTGTTGGTGCACCAGGCCGGGCTGTGTATGACAGGTATGCACAGGTGTCCCGCAGCACAGAGAGCATTTAGCCAAGTGGACAAGTGGACATGGGCGGGAACCAGTGGTGAAAGAGACGGGCAAAAAGCCATAGGTCCTTGCTCTTGGCCTTCAGCAATCTGGGGACTTACCTTGGAAATAAGTAGCCTCATCTTGGAAGCTTTGGAGATGCTAGCGCTAGGATTTTTATCTGTTATCCTTCTTTTCTTTTTTTCCATTTTTAACTCGGTAGATTTTTTTTAATTTCTCAATGTTGACTTAACTGCATTTTAACATATTATTATCTTTTTTTTTATTTTTAAAGAGAGAGAAAAAAAAAACGACAACAACATTGATATGAGAGAAACACGGATCAGTTGCCTCCTGCACATGCACTAAGCAGGAATCAAACTCGCAACCTAAGTATGTGGCCTGACCAGGAATTGAAACCGCCACTATTTGGTGTATGGGACGATGCTCCAACAAACTGAGCCACACTGGCCAGGGCTTGTTATATTTATTTTTAAAATGTCTTTGCATATAATGATTTTCTTTTACCTTAATAACTAGAGGCCCAATGCACAAAGATTCATGCAAGAATAGTCCTTCCTTCCCCTGGCTGCCCAGAGGCCCAGAGCAGCCGGGGTGGGGCAGAACACCTGCATCATCACCATGACAACAATGCAAGCCTCCCAGCCCTGCTGCCGCCATCTTTGTCACATCAATTTGCATATTCCCGCCTTACTGGCTGTAAGCTCTTCCATCTTTGTTGTGAAGTGATGCATATTCCATCTTTATTAGATAGGCTATCTAGTCTATTTTGTCTTCCATACTATTTAATATTTACATTCTAATATTTTAACATATTCAAAGCCTATATTTTATCTCAGTTTCTGTCACTGTTAATTCTCTTATTACATTTTATAATAGTTACATATTTATTTCATATGTGTATACATATATATGTACATATACTTTTTATTTAATTGCAGGACTGTTTGGCTTCCTGGATTGTTACCAGAGATGGCAATCTGATTTACAGGCAGCCGGCTTCCAGGACTGAGCATTCTAGATTAGGAAATTGGTTTCCTGGGCACGTTGCTGCAAGTGTGAGTCAGCTTTCTGCTCTTACACGTGGCCTGGCCATTGTCTTTTTGTATATCAGCCTCTCATATTTCATTATGTTTATGGATAAATATATTTATATGCATTGACAAGTATTTTTCACTCATATTTTTTATAAAATGGAAAGTTTGTATTTCATGTAAAAAATAAAGCTACTTGCCCTGCCAGTGTGGCTCAGCAGTTGAGCATCAACCCAGAAATCAAGAGGTCACCGGTTAGATTACCCGTCAGGGCACATGCTCAGGTTGTGGGCTCAATCCCAAGTACACAGGGGGTGATCGATGAGGTTTCTTTCTCATCAATGTTTCTATCTCTCTATCCCTCTCCCTTCTACTCTCTCTAAAAGAAATAAAGAAATAAAATAAAGCTCTCTGAAGCTGCAGCAGGCTCTTCCTGCAAAGGGGGCATATCAGACCTCAGCCAGCCACTGCCAGGTCACTGCAGGAGAGGGCTCTCTGCTCTCTGATGCTTTGAGTCAAGACACTAGATCACATTCAGGCAACCCATGCCTCAGTCCAAGACACATTTAAACCACTGGATTTGTAGGTGGAAAGGGGAGGAAAGGGGAAGGATGGGAAAGGGAGTGGAGGGAAAGGAAAGGAAGGAGAAGGGAGGAGAGGGATAAAAAGGAAACAAAGGGAAAGGGAAAGAGGAGCTCTCACAACTGATTTTAGAACCAGACAGTGGTTCATTGGAGCAACTCCCGAAGGGAGAGTAGAGCAGGTACCTCCATCACTACTTCTCACAACTTTAAATGCCCTGTCATTGCCCTTTCCTTCTGGAGGCAGCAAGTGGCTCTGGGCCAAGCTGCATGAACTCAATATAGACTCTGATAATCTGTGTTCACACAACATGAGGGCAGGCACGGTGGTCCTTTGACAAGGCAGATGATAACCTCTAGTGGTACGTGCTCTGCCCCACTGCTTTTTAATTTATACATTCACTAGACGCCATTGCATGAAGAGATCCATGCAATAGGCCTTCCTTCCCTTGGCTTCCAGCACCGGTTTCCTCTGGCACCTGGGACCCAGGCCTTCATTCCAACCAGAGTCTGCCGCCTTCATCTTATCTTTAATAGTTTCTAAAATTAAATTCTAAATTTTAACATAAAACAATTAAATTGATTTTTTTATCTATAGGTACATTTTGCTGTTGATTTAGCCTGGAAAACATCTCAGGAAAGCAACTGAAAAGCTCTAAAACCCATCTCTTCCCTTGTTATCAACTCTGCAACTCTCTTGGTCTTGAATGCTTCTTGATTAGACAACTACAACAGAGTTCTACCAAGTCTCCATGCTTCTTGTCCGCCTCCTTCTGGCTTATGACCCATTTTCCACAAACCTGTTCTGCTCACTCAAGTGGGTGAAAATATAAAAGACCCACCACATAGCAGTTCCGCTGCAGCTCATCCCTATCTGTTCCATGTATTTTAATCTGGTACTCTCTTGTCTCTTCTCGGTCTCTGACCCCAGCTTTGAGGGTTCCCTTTGGATATTCTACTCCAACTCAACCTCAGCATCCCTTTCAGACATAATCCTGATTATCACCTTCCAGAGTCCTCTATCTAGGTAAGAGATACTTCTAACCCTCTTTCACACCATTCCTTTAGCACCACTGTCAAAATAAATTAGAAAGTTTCCAGTCTTTTCTCCTCGTAAACTATCCTCTAAACTGAAGCCAGATTTATTTATCTAAAATGAATCTTTGCAACATCTCTCTCCTGGTTAAAATTCTTCAATGGCTCCACTATTGACCTTGAGATAAAGTCCAGACTCTCTGTGGGAAGCATATCAGATAACGCCCTTCCTGATGTTGCTCTAACTACCCTTTGCAGCCTCCTCACTTACATCTTAACCATGGGGATATACTTGCATATCTCCCAATGTATCATAATTTCCTACCTCTGACATCACCCCTACTAGAATGTTCTTTCCTGCATTGTTTACTAGGTGAATGCTAAGTCTTTAAATATAAATTCTTTCTTCTCCAGGAAACTTTCCTCAACTTCACCAAGCAGAGCTTACCATGTCCTTTCTGAGGTCCTACAGGTGTTTCACTGACCTTATCACACAGTTGATCCTTGAACAAGGTAGGGAGTAGGGATGCTGACCCTGTGGGGTTGAAGATTGCATATACCTTAAGTCAGTCTTTCATGTACATCGATCCCTAGCCACAGATTCCCAAATATGGATGCAAAACCTGGGGATATGGAGGGCAAACTGTAAAATTATTGGGAGGAAAATCCAGGTATAAATGGCCCCTGCAGTTCAAAGGTTAAGTGAATATCACTGTAATCATTTGTTTTTTATGTTTGTCTTCCCACTAAACCATTAAGGGAGAGGACTGCATTTCATTAGTCTTTGTATCCCTAGTTCCTTTTTCAGTATCTGACCCATATAATTATTAAATGAAAAAAACTGACAAATTAATTAATGTAAGAGTGGATCCAAAAGATATTTAAGGGAAAATTTTAATGTTACTCCTGAACATAACTCTACCAGAGTTGGGTGGTATCACTTGACCTTTTACGGTGAAAAGAAGAAGCATGTGTTGTATAGTTTGGACCCAATGTTATGAGAGTTCCTCTAGGACCCTGGTGATTCCTGCACATTCTCCAGGAATTCTGAAATAGAACAGTTGTGATGGGAAAGAAGGGAAAGAAAAGAAAGCAATTTCAAAAAATATAGTAACTGATGGATTTTCCCAAGTAATAAATAAATAAATAAATAAATAAATAAAACTTGTTTTGATAACATTTTCAAATGTATGAGCTATTAGGAAAGAAATGATAAAGGATAAATTATTATGCAAGTTAGGAGAGTATAAAAATTTGTGCCCAGTGATATAGGCTATGTAAGTGATGCCACAAGGGAACATCATTGCCAGTAGGCAAGCTGGCATTTGGATCATCTAGGAAGAGATGACACCATAGAATTGTCATTATTAATAGAGTTAGACCAGGGTGTTCATAACTCTGTGTTTTTGGTGTTTTATCCCTTAATGAAGATAAAATAAGATTTTTTTTTGCCTGGCATCATAGAATAAATAGAACTCTGAGATTTATTTAACAACTTATATAGCTATGTATGCTTTTGATGGTTCTATTGAATTTAAACTTTAATTCTGAAGTGTTGTATTGGGAGAAAGAACATGTTTCTTCCCCCAGCCTCCATGTCTCAGAGGTGCTGTGATTATGATCCTCTGATCTATTCCCATATAGAGGTAGAAATGACCAGCCAAGAGAGTACTGAAAGAGCTTATATGTTAATAATGACAATCTGTCTGCTTTTGTTTTTTTTATGTTCAAAGCACATACCAGTGTCCCCCAGCCACAGAGACCACTAGCGCATAAGGCTCTGGACAGAGAAGGTAACCTCAGCATTATCTACCTCCTGCCAGCTCTTCTTTTTAAAATTCTTTATTGTTGAATGTATTACATATGTCCCCTCCCGCCCCCTTATCCCCTCCCAGCCTACCCCACTCCCTCCCCCACCCCTAGCCCCCACTTTTACCTGCCTTCCTAGTCTGTGTCCATTGGTTATGCTTACATGCATACAAGTTCTTTGGTTGATCTCTTCCTACTCCAACTCCCCCACCCCATCTCCCCCCCTCCCCTGCCTTCCCTGCCTTCCCTCTGAGGCTTGACAGTCTATTCAATGCTTCTATGTCTCTGAGTCTATTTTTTGTTCATCTGTTTATGTTGTTCATTATATTTCACAGCTCTTATCAAAACCTTGCTGAGTGGTATTGTTTAAAACTTATCTTTTATGATATGCAACCCTTCTATTCTTCTAGATACTGTGCAATAGCCTTGAATCAAAGCAAACTGTCAAATGAGATATATCTATCAACAACATTGCAAGAAATAGTCATTAAATTCCCTATTTCATTTCTTATTTTAAAAAATTATTGGGATCACTAATGACTATCTCTCTCAGAAAGTTTCATGTATAACCTTTCTTTTAAAAAAATAAAATTAAAATTAAACAGGCCTCAGAATGCCCTGGCTATTCTGAAAGAAACAAGGTAAGCTTTCTCCTTTCTAGCAACATAAGTCAAAATTGTAGCCCAGCAGCTCACTTCTCGGGGTCCTCTGATTCCCGCTCACAGTAAAATCTCTGTCTGGTCATCTTCAGGCAATATGGTCACTCTAATTTTTACTTGCTATCTTTTGAGTTAGCAAGCCAATTCCTCCATCTCTTCTTGCTTTGTCTCTGTTTTCTTTAGGCTTAAGCCTTTTATGTGATAAGTTCTTAGTCTCATTATTATTCAACAAAATGTATTGAGATGTATTTAAAGTCTCCAATGTGCCCAGTATTATGCTATCTATTGAAGATCATGAATAAGACAGAAACAATCATGGGGCTTACAATTTTAGCTAGGAATCAACACATGCCAGGTTTTCTTTAGCTCTTTTGCAGATCAACAATTTCTCTCTCAAAAATTCCAGGCTCTTTGTAACTCCGTCAGCCTTCTTTATTGGTCTTCCCACATCTTATTACCAACAGAATGTAATTCTAGGTGCTGAATTTGAGTTCATTGGTAAAGGTTAGAGGTTCTTGATGTCTGACAGAACTAGTTTTAAATTCTGGTTTCAAACCATTAACTAGTTGTATGACTTTGGGTAAGTCACTTAACATATCTGAATAAAGTTATTGTAAAGACTAAATGAGATGATATATTTTAAAAGTTTCAACATTGTTCTAAGTGCTTTACATGTAATAACTCACTTATCCCTTACGGGGGTGTCCATTCCATAAGGAAATTAGGTATAAATATATCACCATTTGACAGTGACTTCTATCAGCCCATAACCCCCTACATGCCACACTCTGTACTTCTCAATCACATCATAAAGGCCGCTTGCTTGCCATGGCTGGCCTTGAGGTGTTACTAGCCCCAAGCATGCAGCCCTTAAGCCCTTCTGAAGGGGGCCTTCCAGCTCAGTGTGTCTGCTTGGCTCAGATGAGCAGCCTGCAACACTTTGCACTAGCTGCAAGTACAGCTCTGCATTTTAATCCTACAAAGTTGGGTTTGCTGGCATTAAGGGCATGGTGCAAAGCACAGCTCTTTAGTTTCCAAATGAATGAAAATGACACATTGAAAGCGAGGCTGGCCACAGCATTGAGCTGGAAAGCAATAGTGACTCACAGGAAAAGCAGAGACTGAGTAAGCACCAACGAAAGGCCACTCATCCCTTTATTCACATCACTCGGGAAAACATGGTCTGACTATGGAACAACCACAAACATATGGACAAAAATCTCCCAGGCTTTCGAGGATAGTCTAATTCCATCTGCTTTATAGTTCTCTAACTTTTAAGTTGGCTGTACAGAGTTGGAGGAGAATGTATAAGGGCCATGGATATTAGAAATTTTTACATGTGGCATGCATCTGGGTCACAGCTGGCATTGCTAATCAATTGTGAAATGACTATTAGATAGCTTTGATAAGACAGCGTGCTAGGTACAACCTAGATGTTGGACCACAAAAATATTCCACTGGCGACAAAAAGAGCTGAAGCTTCTTTCTGCATATCTGTACTGTCAGAGTTCTAGACAGAAATCTAAAACAAACAAACAAAAAATACTAAGAATAAATAAAATAGTGTGTTACTCCTCCCTTGTCTCTATTATTATTGGTAGTAATAGTAGTATTATAGTAATACTACCTAATCTTGGCAAATCTTAAGCAAAAAAAAAAAATAGAATACATAAGCTTTTCTTTAAACTTACCCGTTGTTTTTTATGGGCAAGCATTTACTCAATGTATTAATAATTATTTCTGCACAATGAAAAACACATCTTCATATCTTGATTTTTAATGCTAGTGTAAGTTCAAAATTTTGAGCCAACCATCTATTTACATAGTTTTTCACAGGGGAGAAAACTTACTTAGGTTAAAGTATCTAATGAATCAGTACTGTCTTCACTTTCTTGGGGACTTCTCAGGAATTGACCAGAACTGGGATCTAAAAACAAATCTATTGAAGATTGAAAGTTACATGCTAAAATAATTATAATAACTAAATCAAGGGTTTGTTAACCAAACTGAAGTATTCTTAGAAGATAAACTTTGTGTACATTTTTTATGTTTTTGGCTTTCCAGCATCTAAACCTTTTGCTCTGCGTGAGAACCTTAAGAAGCAGAGCCCACCTGCTATTATAGAACCTGAACTTGCCAGGGACTAGCTTGCTTAGCTAACATGTTGGCACTTGACCTAGACTCCTCGGATTGGATGCACTCACCTCCAATTTTGAACCAGGAGCTAGTGACCAAAGAAGAAGGACCCTCATAGAGTCCAGTGTGACAATAGTAACAGCAGGGATAGAAGCTACATCCATTTTTCAGAGGCAGCAGGCACAGCTGCTCTAGGGTGCATCTATCTCTACTGCCAGCATCAGGCTAGAGGTTGGACAAGCTGTGGTATCTACACCTATCAACAGAGACACTGATATCTTCCTGGGCTACTTCTGTGGTGTGATGTTGACATGGTGCCTTGCTCTAGTGCCTCCAAGCCTGGTTTTCAGCCCTTCTTGAGCCTATGTCAGAGAAATTTACCAACTTGCCCAAAGCACAGAGATGCTTCAAAGTGGAACTGAATTACTGGGACTCAAACCCAGGCATTAAACTCCATACCTCATACCTTTCCTCAACATAACTCTATCTCTCAGCTGTGTCTGTCATGGTGTTTGCCACACCAGAACCTACAGTCACTTCTAATAAGAAGAAAACTGCTCCATCTTTGAGCCTGGGCAGCTCTACCCAACCATGGTGGCTTGGTCACACCCCTCTCTAGCCTTCACTGGTTGAATAGAATGGGCAGCTGTCCCCAAAGGAAACCAATCCACAGACTGGTCAGCAGTCTGCGAGGTGGCATGACACAAAAAGTTTTGACTCAACAGAGGTGACCTGAGTCAACTCGACTCTAGCTGAGTCTTGTTCCTTCAAACCAAGAGACCATGATTGACTCAACTTTTCTGCAGTTAACTGTTGTATACACTATTCTGATGAACTGATCGAGTGGAACAACCCTGTTCGACTTTCTATTTTACTCTTACGTAAACATGTCCTAACAGAACAAGACATCACATGTTTGGAAGTTCCCAATCTTCTCAACCTCTGATAACTAACTACCTTTCTCCTAGAAACATTCATCTGAGGATCTCATGGCCCCATACTACCTTGGTCCTCTTTCTACTTTTTGGTCCCTTCTTCCTCTACATGCTAGATATCATTCTAAGTGCTTTACATAAACTATCTGTAAATCTCATAACAATCCCGTGAGGTAAATACTCCAGAAGCACCTCCAGAAGACAAGTTCAACGTGTCTAAAACAGAATGTATCATTTCTCCAATAAGATCTAATATTTTCTTTTTCAAAGAGTGTTATCATCACAGTTATTAAGTGGCCGTTACTTTACAGAAAGGGATGGAAAAGAGAGAAGCAACTAAACTATGCTACAGATCTTCCTAGGTATTCAAATAGTTTTTTCCATCTTATTTATATACTTACTAGGTTTGTAACTCCCTCACTTGACCATAAGCTTTACAGGGGCAGCGACTGTGTCTGTAATTAGAGCTGACATTTACTGAGTATTTTCCAAATGTCAGGGCTTGTGTTAAATACTTTGCATGCATGGTCCCCTGTAGTTCTCCCAACAGCTTTATGAGACAGGGGCTAGAGCATAGTGGTGAAGAGGGCGGACTGAACTGCCTGGGTTCAATGATCTGCGGGAAGTTACTCAACTTTTCTGTGCCGTGGTTCTCACATTCGACTGTGGGAGCACAGAGTAGGGACAACTAACCCATGTAGATGAGATTAGAGAAGGCTTTCTAGAAAGGAGTGAATTGCTCAGCTGAATCTTTATTCACAAAGTATTAAGTGAAAGGTGTTATGGGCAGAGAGAGCAGCCTGTGTAGAGACCCAGAAATAACCAAAAGCATAGAAGAACCTTCTATACTCACCAGTGTGGTTTATCAAAGACAAAGAGTGCAAACTCAAATACTGACAAGAACCAGGCCAGTAAAGTAAGGAAGAGAGGTTAGTCAGCGGTAAGATAAAGGGAAGGAAGACATGAGGTTTGGGCATACAAGTACACAAGACCTACCTAAAGGACCAGCCTCCATGCCCGCCAAGCTCCTTCCCTCTCACAAAGCTCCACTGCTCCTCATTCTCTTTCTTGACCTCCATTTCTAGCTCCACAAACCTGTGCTAGCACAGCTTCTTCGCTTGCCAGTTTCTCTACCTGCAAAGTGCTTTGCATGGCTGGCTCCACTGCATCATTTCAACTCAAATGCGATTCAAAAGAGGCTTTCCCTGAACCCTACCCATGAGCCAGTCCCAAACCTATTAGTAACCAACTTCAATGTATTCCTTCAGAGCCTCTGCTAGAATGTGAAATGGTTGTGTGTGTGTGTGTGTGTGTGTGTGTGTGTGTGTGTTTAATTGTATGCTGGTTATACATAATATGACCTCTATTAGAGCAGGAAACTTCTCCAGCACCTGCAAAAATGCTGATACGCTGTAGGATTCCCACCCCCCCCCACCAAAAGCCATTAATTCATTTTGAGTAAATAAATATAATGTACTTTTATTGTATGCCTACCCAGGGCCAGGTGATAGGGGCTGCTGATATGGACTTGGCAAACATCAGAATGTAGGTAGTAGTTAATACCACAGGAATGGCTGAGAAAACCCCAGACAAGTGTGTGGAGCTATAAAATAATGGGTCAGAAAGGAATTCTTTGTAGGAGTGGACAGTACAAAAGTCCTAAAGAGACCGATTGGGACAGATAAGGAGGAGCCAGGAGAGAAGTGGTAACAAAAGGCAGCGTAAAACAGAGTCCATGATGGAGTCGCCTTGACCAGATAACCTGCTCCTGGCTGATTGTGATGTGCAGCAGGCACCTGGACAGCCAAGACCCGTCATTACTGTGTCTCCACGTTAGACCCATCTGGGGACTTCTGAAGAAAGCCTCACCTCCATCACTACTGTCTGCCTGGTTTCACGTGATAGCTCCCAATAGTGATGCCATACCTGTTCTCTCTCCTTCTATCTTATTGAAATAAACTTTCCTGAACTTTCATCTTCAGATAAATGAATTACCATTAAGATAGGCATCTTATCAGAAGGACATATATATGTAGCGTTTTTATAAATGCTTAAAAAAATAAAAAGCAGAGCTAGGAGATGGATAGTGACCAGAATGTATGTGAAGGGAGGGTATGTGTGATATTCTTTCTACGTAAGGTGTTGAGGGATGGCCTCTCACGTAATAAAGTGGAATTTGAGCAGAAATCTGAAGAACATTAGGGAGCAAGCCCTGTGGATATTTGGGGAAGAGTGTTCCAGAGAGCAGAGACAGGAAGAACAAGAGAGCCAGTGTGGCTCATGGACAATGTGTGGTAGGAGATGAGGCACTGTACAAGATAGACTAAGAGAAGCGGTAACTGGCTTTGGCTTAGGAACTCTCCAATTTCACCTTAGGAAGTAGTGGTACATCCTCACCATGGCACAGAGTGAGTGCTCAGTAAACATCTGTTGAATAAATGAATCCCTGAGGTGGACAGAGAATTATTTTCAAATTAGAGGCCCAGTGCATGAAATTCATGCACAGGGTGGGGGGGTTGTCCCTCAGCCCAACCTACACCCTCTCCAATATGGGACCCCTCAAGGGATGTTAAATGGGCAGTCGGACATCCCTCTCACAATCCAGGACTACTGGCTCCCAACTGCTGGCCTGCCTGCCTTCCTGATTGCCCCTAACCGCTTCTGCCTTCCAGCCTGATCACTCCCTAACCACTCCCATGCCAGCCTGATTAATGTCTAACTGCTCCCCTGCCAGCCTGTTTGCCCCTAACTTCCCTCCTCTGCTGGCCTGGCCACCCCTAACTGCCCTCCCCTACATGGTTGATCACCTTCAACTGCCCTCCCTTGCAGGCCTGGTTCCTCTCTACTGCCCTCCCCTTCCAGTCCTGGTGCCTCCCAAATGCCCTCCCCTGATAGCCATCTTGTATCCATATAGGGGCAGGATCTTTGACCACATGGGGCAGCCATCTTGTGTGTTGGAGTGATGGTCAATCTGCACATTACTCTTTTATTAGATAGGATCCCTGTCCTAGGTATCACAACTGACTGAGTTAGCCCCAAACACAGACACATTTGGCACTTGGTCATGTTTAATTTAGTGTTGTCTCTGGATTTTTATTTTCAAATGTGTGTCTTACCTTCCAGAGAAAATATTTGGTTTACTTAAGATGTAGACCATGTCTTTTATTTTAGGATTTCAAGTTCAGTGGTGGAACTCAATAAACACATGCTTGATCTAATCAAATCAATAAAGCTAGTGGAATAGAAATGTAGAACAGAAGAAAATGAAAAAATTGTAAGGGTGGCTAGCTCTGGTTGATGGGATGAGGGGGGTCACTTGTATTTTTGAAAACTTATGTTTTGTTGTGCCTTAAGTTTTTTCTACAGTGAGAATGTATTATCATATGATCTCACTATATGTGGAATCTAATGAACAAAGTAATTTAACAAAAAAAATAGAAACAGAAACATAGATAACAGAGAACAGACTTAACAGATGTCAGAAGGTAGGTGGTTTGGGGATGTCTGGGTGAAAAAAAGGTGATGGGATATATATATAACCATACCGTTTTCTGTGTCTATGAGTATATATATACATATACTCATAGACACAGAAAACAGTATGGTGATAGCAGAGGGAAAAGGGATGGGGAAAGTGGATGGAGGCAAATGGAGGATAAATGGGGACTGAAAGACTTCACTTTGGGCGATAGGCCCACAATGCAGTCTACAGATGATGTTTTGTTGAGTTGTACACTTGAAACCTTATAGTTTTGTTAACTAATGTCACCCCTAAACTCAATAAAAACTTTCTACAATGAGCATGCATTCTTTTATCATTTAAAATGATACATTAGAATATGGTACTAGTGAGTTAAAGATGTTAAAGCAAGTGAAATCCACTGCCAATCCTTGTTCAAGATCCCTATAGCTGAAATATTTGAGTCTCAATTTCACTATTGTTGAGCTACATGTGTAAAAGAGTCTTAGAAAATTACAGCTCCTACTTTTATGTGAAATTACTGACCACCAAGACACCACAGTAATTGTATAGACCCAATCCTACTAACACTCTAAAATGTTCTCAAAAACACATATTTTAGCAAAGCAAACCACAGAAGTGGTGATTTTTTCGATGACAAGTTGTTTTTGCCAAAGCTTAATGAACATTTAACTGTCTCCCAGTTTTCCAAAATAAAGTGATAAATTCCTAAATTTCTCTAGCAAAATATCCATTAAAAAAAGTAGGGACTGCCAAAGACAGATGATGTATACTATTCAAAATAGATGTTTGTAAGCATGCCCCAGGTGGCCTAGTCCTTCTCAATAAGCCTGAGGTCTGCATAAGAAACTCAAATAACTAGAGGAAGTCACAGGTGAATTAAGAACTAGAGACACATTTTAGGAGACTACTAACATTATTTTAAATAAGGTAAATGTTTTGATCAAACTGAAGGCACTGAGACATAGTCTGATTCTACCTCTGCCTAAGTTAACACTTGTGTGCTCTGGACCGACCAGATAATAGATAAAACAGAAGAAAAATCGTTTCCCTAAAATCAGACCTACCAAAACCAATACAAGTCATCAGATCCAGTCTATTTATCTCTTCAGAGTCAATTATTCCCTTTCTAGGTGTGCAACTCTCATTATGGAGCACAGGGAGACATTTCCTGCCTGGCTGGACTCTTCATTTCTGATTCTTGGATGCTCTTTAGCTGAATATTCCCTGGAATTTCCACCTTCAAACAAAAATAGCTCACAGTGTAAATTTCCCAGGGATGTGAGTACCTGAAACCATCTAAGTGAGCTAGCTGATCTCTCTGATTAGGCTCACTCACCTATGTCCTAGCTTAGACTCTTGAAACTAACCGAGATGCAAAGTCAATGACTTGCCCAACCTAGCCATCAGCAGCAGACCTGCTAGGATGATAATCCTGCCCTTCCTGTAAACTGTAGCCCCAATTGTAGGGCTGTCTCTTCTGTTTGATTGTTATGATGTTTGTTACTTGTTTGGGGGAATTGTTTAATTTTAATGTGTTTGCCGCATGGTTATTTTTTCTTTTTTTAAGCCAATCCCCTACCTCATTCTGCTAGATGGTTCCTTGACTTGTTACCTACCCCATGCTCAAGTATTTTTTTTTAATTCTCCAGTTCCTTTGAGGTTTGAATTCTGCTTTGACCACTGTTTCAGAGACTGGAGTCTTGAATCTTGGTTCTGATGGCCATGTCTTTACTACCTTCTAACAATGAATACCTAACTAGCAACCAGAAGCTGGAGAGTCACTGGATACTAATGGTCCTATAGTCGGGGACCAACCTGAGTGCCTTTCATCTGCCAGACACAGAGAACTGAGGATGCTGCAGGGAGCCAGACAGACAGAGCTCCTGCCTTCATGGAGCTTACATTTTTTATGTGTGGGAAACACAATAAAATAAATAAGCAAACATAAATCTAAGTAATTAGTATTATGAAAAAAAATACTCCTGCCCCATGCCTACTGCTGACCTTCTGGGATATGAACTTCTCTCCTATCAGCTAATGAGAACTTCCCTAAATGTTCCCCTTGGTCAAAGCAGTCCCCATAAAAAATCTTTTGGAATCTGTGTTTGAAACTTTTGAGAATTAAGTTGTAAACTCAGTGACTAACCCCACTAATGCTGGCTGGGAATCCTTTAGCAATCATGGGATCTCCCCTTCCACATGATCATAGGAATCTTTCCTCTCACTGGGAAGCCCCAGACTCCACACGTGCCACTCACAGGACTCCCACACTTCCTCTTCTTTGTGGCTGTGGTATTACTTGAAAAAAACAATATCTGTTTATTTATAGAATCAAATAGAAAGGCATGAACAATAGTAACACATCACCAATAAATGTAGACTTCAAAAATATTTTCTGAATAGCTAATTCAAGTACCCACTTTGAAATTCAAAAGCTATAAAAGGGTATAAAGTAAAAAGAATCCTCTACCTTTCCTATCTAGCCATCCAATTGTTTAGCCCAGGCCAACCATCATTATCAGTTTCTTATATGTCCTTCCAGAGATATTATATCCATACTAGAGGCCCGATGCATGAAATTCATGCAAGAGTAGGCCTTCCTTTCCCCGTCTGCCAGCACTAGCTTCCCTCTGTAACTCGAGACCCATGCTTCCCTTGCAGCCCTGGCTTTGTCCGGAAGGATGTCTGTTCTAATTAGCATATTACACTTTTATTATTATAGATTATAGTCACTTACTATGCATACTATTATTCACATTAATTTTTCAATGAATAATGGATCTTATAGTTTATTCCATACACATAAGGCCACTTCATTCTTTTTATTTTATTTTTAAATATTTTTTATTTATTTCAGAGAGGAGGAGGAAGAGAGGAGAGAAGCATCAATGATGAGAATCATCCAACTGCTGTCTCCAGCATTCCCCCCACTACAGATCCAGCCTGCAATCTGGGCATGTGATCTGACTGAGAGTTGAACTGTGACTTCCTAGTTCATGGGTCAATGCTCAGCCACTGAGCCACACCGGATGAGCCACTTTATTCTTTTTAATAGATAAATGGCATTCTAAGGTATAAAGGTAATACAATTATTGAAATAGTCTCCCATTAATGGACATTTAGTTTGATTCTAATTTTTTTGCCTTTGTAAATAATGCTACAATTAATATTCTTGTGACAAAGCTGTTAGTGTAAAACACACTCTACCCTGGAAATTCTATAATTCTGTTTCCAACTATCTAGATTTTGTACATGTGTAATTCTATATACCAACTTCCTTATGAAATAATAGGTACTTGCAGAGGTATGCCTGAAATTGTGTGTTGAAATGGAAATTTCAAAACTCCTGGGCAGGGTGAACTGCACTGACAGGTGTTGTCCTTGTCAAGATGGCAAATGCCACCTTAGGAGCATTTTTCATTCTATTATTGCTTCTTTCCTCAAAATTCCTCTGTTGGTCAAATGTGGTGAAAGCAGGGCAGCTCTGCTGTCTGTTCAGGTAGAAAACCCAGCTCTGGCCTGTCTAGCACAGCGTTTTAAAAACCTTGCTGTCTGGCTCGCTGGTGGCCTCCCACAAATGCTGAAAAGGAGTCATGCTGCTAGTCTGGGATCTTGTGGCAACTCATCAAAAGAAAGTAGCTCTGGGATTGGTCAATAGCACGTATCTCGTGCCCTTTAGTTTCCTTTCCCTAAGAACTCCGTTTTAAAGAGCAACTCCACCCAGTCACTGCAGCACATGGTCAAGAATGAGTTGTATGCCTTTGTGTCTGTCTTATGTAGACCATGTGCTTGGGAAATGGTTGCTTAGGGTAATGATACTAAAGAAACTTTACATTTCATAGACCACTGGAATAACTGGAACTTCTGTGAAAGACATAAGAGAAACTGTGAATAAAAATCACAGTAGTCACCTGGCTGTTTGGGTGAAGCTCTTCAGAGGAAACCAAGTGCTGGCCAAAGAGCTGGAGGAGAAGGTGCTTGCAAGGGATTTCTGACATCGTTTCAACTACGGTAAGTGTTTTGGCAAAAATGGTAGAGGCAGGAGACATGAGACATGAGAACAAGAAAAATAATTACCTTGTAGCCGAAACCAGTTTGGCTCAGTGGATAGAGCATTGGTCTGTGGACTGAAAGGTCTCAGGTTCGATTCCAGTCAAGGGCATGTACTTTGGTTGCGGGCACATCCCCAATAGGGGGTGTGCAAGAGGCAGCTGATCGATGATTCTCTCTCATTGATGTTTCTAACTCTCTATCTCTCTCTCTTCCTCTCTGTAAAAAATCAATAAAATATATCTTAAAATAATAATAATAATTACCCTGTACCCCCAAGGGTAGCCGCTGGGTTCACACACTTTTTATGAGGAAATGTCTAAGGATGCCACTAGGAAAGCTCATTGAGGTGGAAGTAGGTGCTGGGGTGTGTACCAGTTTTGAATCTGAGGGTCACCTACAGCCCCTTGAGGTCATAGGTAAGGTGGCTGGGCAATTAGAAGGTCCAGGTTGAGGCAGCCAGATGAGATGTGGTGGGCACCTGAAACCCTGTCCTTTAAGGTTCAGGTTTGTGGGGGTCTACCTAGGAGCTATATTTTAGAAAGAAGTGCCGCCCTTGCAATCATGTTCCCTCCCACCCCATCCCCAACCTGTCCATTCCAAAGCATTTGCTTTCAACCAGTGGGGCTGCTCAAGGTTTTGCCTGTTATGGAGTCACAGCCACTCGAAGTTTTAAATTATGTGCAATTCAGTCACAATGCAAGGTCCAGACTAGCCTTTGTAACTCAAATGCAGATTGGCTATCCAGAATTGGTAACATGGTAGCCAATGAATGGGCCATACTTGGCTGATGTCTATCTTGAGGTTTTGCTATTAGACATTAAAAGTTTGATCTTCAGTTTTCCCTGACATTCTCTCTTGCTTTATGCCGTCCCACTGATATGCCCTTCCTTATACTCTCTGCTTATCAAAACATGATTCCTCAACATTTTCTAGCTTGCATACCCCTTTTTGAAAGTCAGAGTCATCTTCTATGCAGACTCCCCAACCACTCCAACCTAAAGAGATTCCTCTAGTCTCTGAACCTTCATTGCATTTATTGCCCAGACATTGAACACTTGCAAATTATCTTATTTTCTTTTTAAGTTTGCTGTTTTCATCTCCCGAATGACAAAGGAAGGTCACAATGGGCAGTGCCTTATTCACAGAAGGTTCCTAATTCTAGAGTCAGACTGCCTGCATGTCAATCTTTGTACTGTTACTGACTATATTTTTGGTCTGTTTTTTTTTCATCTGTAAAATGGACATTGTGATAGCTGTTCACTCATGGGAGTTTTGTGGGAATTGTATGAGAGAACACATGCAAAGTGCTTAGAATACTGCCTGGAACATGGTAGGCATTCGCTAAATGTTAGCAGTTATAATACCTATCCAGTCTCTTACCTCCCAGGGACCTAATCCAGTGCCTTGGCCGATAGCTATGCTTATTCAATATTGAGCGGAATTTAGTTGAGTTCGTTGAGGGAAATACGGTTGATTGTACGAGTGGATATTGTGGAGTAGGGGAACTCCCTGGCTTTTAAAAAATCATGCCAATGATGCCACCATTTACTGCTGTCAGCCACGCAGGCTTTCTAAATCTCCACCCCTCCCTAGTGCTGCTCAAGACTTTTGAGGGTTTGGCTCAGTAATAGGAGATGCTTTTCCAAAGCAAGCTTCCTTTCCTGCCAATAAAAACAAGACACCTGGCTGCAGAGAGCAGGCTGCCAGACTTCCTAAGGGTCTTAAAGATGGGACCAAAAATGGGGACTGGAGGGCTTTCCTGTGCTCAGTCTCCGAGCCAGCTGAGTTATCTACTACCCCCCTCCCTCCTGAAGTGGGTAGCAGGCTCAGTGAGAGGCTCCCCTTTTATCTCAGGGGTGTTAGGGTGCCCACCGACACCAGCCAGTGAGCGCTCTCAGCTGGGACCCCATCATCAATAGCTAAAGAGCAACACAAGCCAGCCAAATAGGTGAGGACCTCTGTGCTGCTCACTGAAGCCATCAAGGCAGATTTATTTTCTCTTAAAGAAAACATTAAACTAGCAAATATAGAGTTTGAGCCACAATAAGCATCGTGGACATCACTACGATTAAGTAGTCCAAGCAAACTCCACCAATTCCGGGCTTAAACCATATATGCCCTATTGAAAACAATTCAGAGAGGCAAGAGATAATTCTCTTAACGGGGAGAAAGTGTCATCAAAGGCATGATCTCTGTTCCAGTGAAACAAATATGTGCTCTGGATGCAAACAGATCTGAATCCTTCATAGTCGAGCTGTGTGTAATGTGGGGAAAATTCTTCCCAACTTCAGTTTTCTGACTGATCAAGGGGATCCTACCCTTCAAGGAAAAAAATGCAGCTAGACCAGGCTCCCTAGTGTGTGGCACACAGTAGGGGCGCAATCCACAGAAGTCCCCTTCCCTCTCACTTTGAAAGCGGCTGCGTCCTGCCCGCGGCTAGCAGCGAGGCGCCCGGAGACAATTCCACAGGCCGGCGAATTCGAGCACTGGAGGAGCATTTCTGAAATGCTGACCTGGATTGTGCTGCTGGATGTGGTGCCGCCGTTCACACAAGTTGCTCCCATTGCTTTTCACCCTCACAGCTCAGGAGCCAGTGTTGAAAGGCTGGCTGCCTCCTTCCCAGCCTCCCCAAAGAGACCTGGATTTACCCCCAGGTTTAAACTCGATTTTTGACATATTGCCATTTCCAACCAGGCCAGCTTCCGTGCTGAAACAAGTCCTATCCCCGGGAAGAAGTCCCAGCAGCTCCGTGTGTTTAAATCCCCTGGCTGGTCTTGCTAGCGATGGCCGCGGGTCTGCCTCGTCACGGTTTACGGATAATGTGGATCATAAGCGAACGACCCCGGGGCCCTTGCCCCGAGAAGTCAGACTCCCGATTTCCCGGACCGCCCAGGGGCAGATGCGTGTTCCCGCCGGGCTAAGGGGCTAAGGGGCCGCCGGGCGGGCGGGCGGGCGCCCCCTGGACCCGGCCGGGGCGGTGGGAGGCCGGGCCGGCGGGGCGGGAAGGGGCGCGGGGGGCGGAGGCCGGGCGGGCGGCGGGCAGCCCCGGCGGCCGGGTCGGGCCGACAGGTCCCAGCAGCTCCCCTCACCCGCTCCACGCCTCCCGGGTTTTCCCCTCGGCCCGGGGTTTCCTGTTTCAGTTCTCGGTGATCTCCAGCAGCAGGTGCTGGTTTGCCAGCCGCGGCTCCCTCCCGGGCGGCGGCGGCGGCGGCGAAGGAGCGGAGGGAAGGGGCGGAGGAAGCGGCGCGCGGCGGCGGCGGCGGCGGCGGCGGCGGGAGGTCGCGGGGCGAGGAGCCGGTCCGTGCGGCCCGCGGAGCAGCGCGCGCCGGGGCCGGGCCGGCGAGGAGCCGGCGGCCGGCGGCCATGGGGGCGCCTCCCGCTCGCCCCGCGCCCTAGCGGCGGCCGCGGCGGCCCAGGGCCGAGGCGAGAGCGGCCGCCCGAGGCCCCGGGCTGCCCTCGTCCGGGACGCGCCGTGATGGCCGCTGAGAAGACGCTGCAAGTAGGTAGAGCGACGCGGCCGGGCCGCGCGCGTGCGGGGAGTTGTGCCACCGGAGGGCGCGGGCCGGGCCGGGGGAGCGCGGAGCGGGCCGGGGGGCCGGGGCGCCGCGGTCGCCGCGGCCCCGCACCCGTCGCCGCCTCTCGCGCGGCCGGGCGGCCATCCGGGTAGCGGTCCGCAGGTTTGTCGCTCGGGAAGGGGTGCAGGGCCACCCCGGGGAGCGGGCGGCGGGGGACGCGGGCCGGGGAGCCGGGCGGGGCGGGGGGCGGGCGGGGATGGGAGCGGCGGCGGCGGCGACCTCAGGCCCAGCGGGTGGGTCGGACGCCCGGAGGTGGGAGTCGGGAGCTCCGCGGGCCCCGGCGCCCGGCCCCCGGGCCCGGGCGGGACGAGGGAATGGCCGAGCGCATCCTCTCGCCCGCGGCGCCCCCCGCGGGATCGGGGGCGAGGGAGGCCGGTCTCCGCCCGCGGCCTAGGGCCCCGGCCGCTCCCCGCCGCCCCGGGCTCGGCCGCCGAACGTGGAGGCGAGCGGCGCCCCCTGGAAACGGCCCGCAGCCCCGGCCGCGGCGCGGCCCCCGCGCTCGTGGGTGAGGCCCCTCCGGCCCCTCCGGCCGGCCCGGCGCCTTTAGGACCCCGATCCCGCACCCAAACGGCCCCGCGACCCTCGCGACCCTCCTGCAGCTCAGCCAGTTTCCGTGCCCCCAGCGTTCATGTTAGCGGCGCTGGTTCTCAGGGTGAACTCCATACAAAGACGTGTCACAAACCCAACTTGAAGACCTGAATCCCACTTTTCTTCCCTAAACTGTCTCCTCCTTCACCCCCTTTAAATTCCTTAAAAAAAAAAAACAGCCTTACTCTATCTGGGGTTCTGGCCTTTTGGGTAACCAGTAACAATCCCGATTTGTGCTCCGTGTATTGTGATCCAGAGGCGAGATGCTAATTCAGATTTAGGGGGAGTTTTCCTATTGGTTGCAAGACCGAATTGGAATATCCCCCTGGCCCACGAGGCCCTCCTTGATCCAGATCCCAACCCCCCAACCCCCCCCCCCTTTTTTTTTTTTAAATCATCTTAGAATGGATGCAAAAATACTTCTGGCTAAGCACTCTGCATTTAGGAATTTGGAGAAGTTCTTCGTTTCTTCACTTCATCATATTTTTTCGAATAGAAAACAATGGAAGGACCTCATACATATTATTTGGATTTCCCCAAAACCACAAGAAGTAACAATATATGTTTTTACTTCATTTAAGAACAGGTTTTACTTTTCAAAGTAAGTTACAATTTGGCCTCTAGCATCTGGTCATCACAAAAATACTCAATACTATAAGCAAAATAAAATGCACTTTTAAGCAAACAAACAAAAAAGAAGCCAGTATTTTTTAGCCTGCATGTTATAATGAAAGTCTAATGAAACTATTTTATTATTATGGAAATATTAAAGGATAGCAAACAGAAACTTGGAGTGTTTGTACGCTGATGAGGAGTTTTTTCTAGTCACTTCCTTTAACTACATTTTTATTTTAATTAACAGACTAATAAAGATATTCTACTTTATATTAATGGCTTCTTTGGAGCTCTGCTTTCATGGATTACATCTGCCAAATTGGACCCCAAGTGTTTAATGAAAAATGTCTTTTTAAAAATTTTTTTTCATTCTACAATTAAGTTACCTTGTCTTCATTCTAGCAGCCCACAATGGTTCCTATATTTAATTTTATTTCCTATAACAGATGTAAAAGTGTTGCTCTCATTTTATAGCTTTGTATGCCATTTTATAACATGTTTTTCATTGTTCTTCTATGTACATCCAGAAGAATTCTACTTTCATTCTGGTTTGATTGCAGCTTTAAAGAAACAAATTGTGGAGTAGGGATTTATTCTTTGGGTACTAGAATCTAGGATTGTAAAGTAACCTGCAGTCCTTGTTCTTGGAGACTGATAAACTGTTCCCTCAGCAAATAATTATTTAGTATCAAGTCTCTGTGCTATGAAAGGCCCCTGACCTGAAAAGGAGATTATGAACAGAACACAATGCCACGTCAAATGTTCTCTGAGACAGGAGGGAAGAAGTCAGTTCAGGAACTGGGGCAGGTGCATGCCAGGCCTCCAAGGTAGCATGCTAGTATGCTATACCCACCTTTGCATACCTGGGAGAGATTGCAGGTCTAGACTACTACAATAAAGGAATTTTTTTTTGCTAGTGGAGGGTCTTGCTTTCAATTTGTACAACAAAACAAAAACGCAGCATTTGTGAGAAGCACAATAACATGAGGCTTGCCTGTAGGTAGAGCTGGGTGGGAGTCATTCTAAAGGAATATGTACTGTGAGTCAAGGGACCTTGGCAGGGAAGCAGGGATTGGGTGTCTAGTGTGTCTAGAGCATTAAGATAGGAGGAGCGGGTGATCAAGGTGGTGAAGATAGTTTGGGGGGATATAGTGTTTGGAAAGAGTAATATTAAGTAACAAGGTCAGTAAAGAAGAATTTATTAAGTCAGGATTTCTGATTTAAATAAAAAATATTGAGATTCTAGGGTTGGATCTCAAATATATCAGATTTTCTTTAAAAAAATCTTCATGGTTTTTAAAAAATATATTTTTATTGACTTCAGAGAGGAAGGAAGATGGAGAGATAGACTCATCAATGATGAAAGAGAATCATTGATCCGCTGCCTTCTGCACACCCCACACAGGGGCTCAAACCCACAACCCTGGCATGTGCCTGACCTCCTGGTTCATAGGTCGCTCGACCACTGAGTCACTCCAGCCAGGCTCTTCTTGTGTATTGAGTGTTAATATGCCTCATGGACCTACAACATATACAATCTCATGCCCTAAAAAGCTATAATGATGTGAGATTCATCAAAAACATAATCGTTGCTGTTTCACTATTGACAGTTCAGGGAAATGATCAATACTTGAGAATGTTTTGGGTTTTTTTAATCTATTTCATCCCAAAATATATTTACTTTTTCACTCAGTATGATTTTCTCTTTAATTTTTCTATTTGACAGGATTGTTTTACTATATTAAAAATGAAAATAGCCTAAACCAGTTTGGCTCAGTGGTAGAGCATCGGTCTGTGGACTGAAAGGTCCTGGGTTCGATTCCGGTCAAGGGCATGTACCTTAGTTGTGGGCATATCCCCAGTGAGGAGTGGGCAGGAGGCAGCTGATCAAAGTTTCTCTCTCATCGGTGTTTCTAGCTTTCTGTCCCTTTCCCTTCCTCTTTGTAAAAAATCAATAAAATGTATTTTTAAAAAATGAAAATAGAGTATAATCACCCATAAAGCCTAGTATGTATAATTTTATTTCACAACAATGACAGTGACTCTTATGCACAGTGAACTAGCCTAAAGCAAAGCCCAGGAGCACATTGTGAACATTCAAAGCATTCTGCCTTTAAGGAAGTTATCATATCGCATAGGGAGTAAGTAGAAAGTGCCAAGGTCTCCCCTGCTTGCTTGGACATTCGCCCCTAGCTACCCTTACCTTTTGCCTGGCTCAGCCTTGTTTCTCAGGCCTCAGCTTAGATCTTAATTTACTCCATTGTAGTTTAAGATTGATAACTTACTCTGCCGCTCATTGTCCTAAGTGCTCCACCTGTATTCATGCATTTAATACTTACTATACTCCTATTAAAAAAACTATTTTATTACTCTTCTTTGGTGAGGAAACCAAACCATAATGTGGTCAAGTAACTTAATGGGCCTCACGTTAATGCCCGAGCGAGAGTTCCAACAAAAGCTGAGTCTGTTTTAGTCAAATATTAAGGTCTCTGGAACTTAGTGCATGTTAATAAATGTTCTGTTATTGTGAGGTTTAAAATATATAATGGAATCCTCTTCCTTGGGTAGTTTGGTTTTTAAAAGATACATCTTTTTTCTTCTATCACTGGAATTAATACTTTTTATAGAGCTTTGTATCCCACCTTCCGTTCCCCTTATAATGTACACAGAGCGTTTTCTTAGTACATGTGAAGACTATTTCAAATGTTTTCTTCCTGAGAACCTGTCATTTAATCATTCTTCTGTTTCAGTTAAACATTTGGGTTTCTTCTTTTGCCAAAATTTTAGTATCATAATGTTTAAGTTGACTATCCCAGTAAAATAATTTTTTTCTCTATGTTCTTAGGATGGATTCCTAGAAGTAATCATCCAAGATAATAAGTATGCTTTAAGGTTTTTTATGCCAAAAAGTTTTCCAGAAAAGTTGTGCTGATGTACACACCCATTAGCAAAGCAAGAGTGCTGATTGCATGCCATGTTTGAATGCACTGAGTATTAGCACTTAAAAGTTTGACAATTAGTTAGATGAGCATTAATATCTAATTTAAATATTTTTCTCACTTATATTTTAAATTATTAAAGTACTGCAAGTTGATTAAAAAGAAGCAAAGTTAAGAGAGTTAAAACCACCTAGAGTCTCATTACCCAGAAATAATGTCTGTAAATATTTTGATAAATATTTTCCTAACAAGTTTTAATTCCTATAGTTATACTTTATAGAATTTTTACTTGGGTTTTCAAGTAAAAACACATAAGCATTTTCTAATTTCCTAGTTTTAGGCAAAATTCTTAGCTTTATCCTGTGTTTTCAAAATACTGTATATTTTCCATAACACGTGGCATATTTAGTGATACTTAACTGTTTCTTCTTTGTCTCTTACTTCTTTTCTGCATTCTGTGTATCTCTGCTCTTCATCTAGAAAACAGGAACATACTACCTAGACCATAAGGATTACCTAATAATACAAAAATGTCAGTAACAGTAGCTTACACTGTGCCTAGGATTTTTATCTTGATCATAGTCTCTAGGCTCCCTGAGGGTAAGTCTCTGTGGTCCCAGTCTTCTACTTGGCACATAATAGAAAACCTTATAAGTGTGTTTTTATTATTAAAGGCCATATAGTACTTTAAATAATAATCCAATGTGAGTAGGGTGAACAAAAGCCAGTACATGATTAAGAGAATCACTCAATAACAGAGCAAAAAGCACAATTGTTGTTACCTAAACATTTGTAAGTTAGCTTAGAATTCCTAATGTGTTTTCTGGAGGGGCCATAAATATTTGCCTTATCCTATATAATAAAAGGCTAATATGCAAATTGACTGAACGGCAGAACAACCAGTTGCTCTGGCGTTCACTGACCACCAGGGGGCAGACCACAGGGGGAGCGCCACTCAGCCAGAAGCCAGGCTCACAGCTGGCCAGCGCAGTGATGGTGGCGGGAGCCTCTCCTGCCTCCCCAGCAGCACTAAGGAAGTCCAACTGCCTGAGAGCGGGCCTAAGCTCTCAGTCGGGCATCCCCCGAGGGCTCCCCAACTGTGAGAGGGCGCACAGGTTGAGGGATCCCCTCGAGTGCACGAATCTCGTGTACTGGGCCTCTAGTAAGAATATAATTTACCTCACTTAACAGAGCAAGGATATTGTAAAAGTGAATTTTCCAAAAAGTTAGTCTTTAAAGTCTTTCAGTAGCAAACTATTTTAAATGGAAGAATGTGTACACATGCATTTTATTTTTCTACCTTCAAATAATAGGAAGCCTGTAATTTCACTTATTATGAAATATAATAATAGCTAATATTTATTGGACAGTAACGCTATGCAAGGCATAGTATTAAGCATTTAGGTTACCTAATTTAGTTTTAAAACAGTTCTATATGGTTTACACTGTTGTTTTGCCTACCTTCCATGTGATGAAGCGCATGCCTAGAGATTAACCTTATCAAGGTTCGTGAGGTTTCTGTTCTGTCCTAATCTAAATAGCAATAGTTGTCATGCTTTTTTAAAAGATGGTGGGGATAGCAGAATTCCATGAATTTTATTGGTTTATATCAGTAATTTTTGGTGTTTTCTCCTTGATGTTAGCTGTTCCTTGCTGACATTGTCACTCCCTCCTTCTACTATGCAGCAGGTATCTGCTGTGGAACATAAAACTTATAAAAACCGCTAACATCATTTCTAAAATGAAAGTATTTGGGCAGTGATTAAACGCATTTAGGATGCTCAGATAGTCTGGATTGCAGAACTGAAAGATTGGACTGTGTGGAGAAAGCAGGTGGAGCCTCTGAAATAGCAAACCCTGGATTCGAGTCCCCACTCTGCCTTGACTGTGATCCTAGGAAGACCGGGTTCACCTTTGATTTCTCATCCATCAAACATCATGTACTTTACAGAGTTGTTTTTTACCATTTCAAGGTAATAAGTGTAAAAGTGTCTGGTACAGGGAAGGCCCTCAGTTTTGCTGTACAATGGCTAGAGGCCCGGCGCATGAAATTCATGCGTGGGTCCGGTCTGTAGGCCTGGCCTGTGACCAGGGCCATCTTCCCCAGCTGCCCGCAGCCGGCCCAGCTCCCACCACCACCCACCCCCGATTCCTTGTTCTCCATCGGTGACCAGTGCCTGACACCCAGGAGAAGGGACTGAGAGGTCAACCCTGCCCCTGCTGCAAGGGGCCATCAGGCAATCGGCGGAGCCTCCCAGCCGGGGAAAGGAACCAAGAGGTGGCCAGTGCAGCTCATAGTGACTGGTCCCATGGTCATTCTGGTCATTCTGCTGTAAGGGTCAGTTTGTATATTACCCTTTTATTATATCGGATAGAGGCCCGGTGCACCGGAGGGGGCCAGCTGGCCTGCCCTGATTGGCCACACCCCCAATCAGGGTGGAGGGCCTCACTGGGGGTGGGGGCGGCCTGGGCAAGGGGCTTCAGGCAGTTTGCAGGACAGTCATGCCCCCAGCTTTGTCAGGAAGGATGGCCAGTCTTTCCAGTCTAATTAGCATATTATCCTTTTATTAGTATAGTATGGTATCCATTTATTTTACAGATTTTGTTTTTTCAGTCTACTTATTCACTGGCTCTAAATTGTGTTCTGAATAATTGGGATTATGAAATACAAAATTTCTATAAAATCAAGTTTACTGTTACTGCTTTTAATGGCAGTTTATATTTTAGATTTTTAAAAGGGCCTTCCAGTCTATTACTTCATGACTTTTAGGAGCAGGCTAAAATTAGTTTTTGTTCTTCTTAGTCATCTGTACTCATTTTCTACTGGAAATTGTGTAGGCTTAATCTTATCTTTGTTCTGTGACTTAGTCTGTTTCAAATCTTAGCTTTTTTGTCCAATTACAGGAGCAGGGCTCCCAAATAATTGAAGCTGCCTCCTCATTGTTGACTTACCTGATATCTGTTTTGTCTTCAAGTCTTCATTTTCTTTTATTGTTCCATTTAGGCCATACAAAATTATCAACTTAAAAATCAGCCTGCTATATTTGGTGAAACATTTAATTAGCTCACCCCTAATGCCTTGACAGGACTGGACAAAATGGTTTGCTGGGCCTTGTATGGCCTGCAGGCTGGGCAGTCCCCACCCCGGAGTTACAGAGTTATTTGGGAGAAAGCTTTAATTTATAGGTGCTGGGGTGTGTGTGTGTGTGTGTGTGTGTGTGTGTGTGTGTTTTAATTTGCTTTTAGCTATCTGCTGATAACTTCTCATTTTTTATATCATGGTCAGATTTTATTACGTTGGGTTGAGTTTTTCCTAAGCCTTAAGTTGGTTAGCATAAATTTCTGTCTATATCTCAACTTTGAAGTCAAGAAACTCATACTGAATTATTTGAGCACTTGAAATAAGGGTCACTTTTATTGTTGTAATTTAAATACTATATACCTGGAGTTTGTTGCCATCATCATCATTTAAGCACTGTGGATAAGGGAAATAAATCTAATGCTTTGAATTGGCAGGTCTTTTTTTTCCATCTTTGTGGAAGGATAGAATGATGTAACTTTCAAAATAAATTAATTTTCTGGTTTAAATGGGGTTTCTCTGCTTGTAGAACTTCATACCTCTCAGTCCTGGTGTCCTCCTAGGATTTCCTCGGGAATTGGAAGAGCCAGCAGTTGTGGTTCCTCCATGGTCCTCCTTATGCTTTGTACCAGTTTAATCATATTTCAGAGAGCATTTCCTACTTTCCACTTTCACCCCCAGATTGTAAAGCTTTTGAGGGGAAATGAACTCTTCGTTCCTGACCTGATTATGAATGGTATGAATAAAAAGGAATAGCAAAATTACCGGAATTAACTCCACATTCTTGAAAATGGAGAGTAGTGGCAATTCTAGTAATTCCTGTAAGAAAATTAACCAAATGCCCCCCTTTTTTTTCTGAAGAGGAAAAGATGCTTCAGATTATATTGAGTTCCCTATTTTTCAGTGTTCTTCCAGGTCTTTCAAGTGCATTAAAGAGAGATTCTCTGATTGGTTCTAATATATTTTACCCCCACCCTCTGTTTAATAAGAACATCTGCAGAGAACATTCTTATTCAAAATTGAGGTTTGAGTAAGATTAGATTCAGAGTATACCGTATTTGCCGGCGTATAAGACGATTTTTTGGCCCTGAAAAATACCGTATTTGCCGGCATATAAGAGACTGGGCGTATAAGACGACCCCCTAACATTTCCACTCAAAATACAGAGTTTGTTATATACTCGCCGTATAAGACTACCCCCCACTTGGAGGCATATTTTTCAGGGCCAAAAAATCGTCTTATACGCCGGCAAATACGGTAGGTAGTATATGTTGAAAGTATGGTATTGAAAACACATCAGGAATCCAGCATATAAGAAAAATGTCACAAAATGAATGTTGTGATTTTAGTTGCAGTAGGAAATCTGATGGCTGGCCTCGGAGGCCGGGAAGCAGGTGCCAGGCTGGCAGCTGAGGCTGAGCTTGGAGACCCTCCAGTGGTGTGACAGCACCTGAGTGCACACAGGCAGGTGGAGAAAGCACTCGGAACTCCTGAGTGACAGCCAGAAGCCAGGATGCCAGTTTGGCAAGCAGTGCGCTATCAGGTGCTGAGTCTTGGGCCTGATCATTCCTCAGAATAACAGATGGGTCGTAAATGTTTATTTCCTACTTTGGTAGCAAATGAGTACTTAAGCTTCATGTGCATTTTAATTGGGTACTTGTTTGATGATGAACTTAATATAGGCAGGACAGTTCAGCATGGATTTACATTTGGCCAAAGTTCTGAAAGAATTTTCTTCTCACTGTGTGATCGCCTCTTACTCAACTTTTTGTGTTATCTCTTAAAAAGATAATAAGCCCTGACAGGTGTGCTCAGTGGTTAGAGCATCGGCCTGCTTACCCAAAGGATCGAGTGTTTGGTTCCTAGTCAAGGGCACATACCTCAGTTGGAGGTTTGGCCAATAGATGTCTTTCTCATATCGGTGTTTCTTTCCTCTCTCTTCCCTCTCTTTCTTTTCCACTACCCGCTCTGATCTAACATTTGGAGTTTTGACTTTTGGTGGGAGAGACATTGGAAGGAGCAGCCACGATAAGAATATTTAGACTGCCAAATGGCAGCAGTGAGCCTCTAGGGATCTTAAGAGCCGGGGAGGAAGATCGAAGATGGCTTAGAAAAGGAGGCAGGAGAGTGACTCCAGCTCACCCCTGCTCTCTGAGGACTGGGGTCCTGCCCGGTGTCCTCACCCCCACTCTCCACTCGCAGGCAGTCCTGGCCCCTGGTCTCCCAGAGGCCGGGGTGACCTGCAGGGCTGAGGGGGGAGACAGAGGAGCCCTTCCCTGCTTTCCTTCTGCTTCTCACTATGTTATTATCCTGTTCGCTGCTCTCATTCTTTTATCTAGTCATTCATAGATATGCATCACTTTTCCTCTCCAGCCCCACTGAATCCGTTCTCCTGGTTTAAAGTTCCAAAAAGGGGGGGAAAAGAGAAAATGAAAAACTTATCTGTCCCTATCACCCTCCAAACTATCTTTTTATGTCTTATTCCTTTCCTGTCAAACTTATTAAAATAACACTTATGCTACCATCTCTTTTTCAGCAGACACCAGGATTTTTCTTTTTTTTTCTTAATCAGGAGTTTTTAACCTGGATTCTGTGGTTCCCCTTTGCTATGGATGTGAGTTTGGGCATTCTGTGATGGCTGGGTGAGAAAATTTTTTTATCGTGATATTGATATTCTCTAAATGAAATTTAGCATTTTCCTTAATCATGAATGTAGGCAACAATCCCAATATTAATAACAGTATATATGACTTTGTCACCCACAGAAGTCATAAACATTTCTCTGTCATGCAATAGTTGAAATATATATTTAAATATTTTTCACTTTTAAATACAAAATATTATAGTGACTAGATCTGCTGCTGTATCTTATATTTTAATGTATTAGTGTGAAGGCATATATTTCATTATACTGCAATTTTATATATTTTGATAAATATATTTTAATATAATTTCTTTCTTTGTAATAAAATTGTATGTTTTTTAATTTATGTATTTAAAAGCATTACTTTGAATTTTTTAACAGTTATTTAAGGGAGACTTCATTAGACTAAGAAAGTGATCAATAACACAAAAACATGGTTAAGCCCTACCCGGATTTGCTCAGTGGATAGAGCGTCGGCCTGTGGACTCAATGTGTTTCTTTCACATCAATATTTCTCTCTATTTTTCCCTCTCTCTTCCACTCTCTCTAAAAATCAATGGAAAAATATCCTCAGGTGAGGATTTTTTTAAAAATACATGATTAAGAATAGCTGTCTCTTCATTCCATAGAAATAGCTCCCTCAATATCCTCAGTCATTCTGCTGTATATTTATATCATTTGATGCCATCAAATTTTTTATTACTTCCTCCTCTTCTGTCTTTAGTATTAAATCATTTCTGGGGTAGTTTAGGTGGTTGTGGCATCATACTGATTCACCAAGATTGTGGGTTCAATCCCTGGTCACAGCACCTTCTGCTTCTCACTACGTTATTATCCTGTTCGCTGCTCTCATTCTTTTATCTAGTCATTCATAGATACGCATCACTTTTCCTCTCCAGCCCCACTGAATCCGTTCTCCTGGTTTAAAGTTCCACATATATTGGAATGATTCCACAAGTTCCACAAGAATAAGTGGACAACAGATCAAATCATTTCTGTACCCATTGGCTGTATCTTAGAAAATGTCTCATATTTGTTTCTCTTTTTTTCCATTTCCTGGGACCAAAGTTGAAACTCTAATATAGCATTTAAGGCTTCCCATAAACTGGCCACTTTCTAGCCTCTTTTACATATAATTCTATATATTTTATCATCTCTCACATAGCCGGGCCTTTGATTTTGTTGTTCCCTGTCCAAAAATCTTCCTTTCCTCACTCCCCCTCCCCCTTCTCCCTGCATAGACACACACACCATAGTGTATATAGGAATGTGTCATCATCATCACTCAGCCTTAGCTTCCAAATCTGAGCCGCTGTGTTTGTCTCTCATATCGCAGGATATATCACTATTAATAGCATAAATTCTGACATACCTTATATTATACACATATTCCTTTATCTGGTTTTCCTAGTATAAATTTTATATTTCTTAGGATAGCAACTATATTTATGTTTGTCACTCATCTTCTCCACTTAGCATTATCCCTTTCTCATAATAAGCATTCAAATAAATGTTTTTGAATGAATACATGAATTCATTGAAAACTAGTTTAACCTCTCATTTATTCTGATTGAGTAATCATGAACCTTTCCGCTATTTTCCTGCCTTTCATCAGAATATCACTTATTGAATGTATTAGTTGTAAACAATTTAAAAATAAAATTTGATCAATTAGCTAACATGTATAAAAATGCCCTAAGAAGTAAGATACTCTTTACTTAAATATTACTATCAGTAAAATCCTCAGTCATTAAAATCTTAACAAAATAATTTTTAACAATTTAAGGGAGATAATTATTATGGAGTTATTTTTTCAATAGTTAATAGCTTATAGATCTTAGAAAAAAACTAACTCTGAAAAGTGTTCAGTTTGATTACTTTAGGAAAATCTGTGGCCAAAAATTAAATATTATTGAGGTGGGAAGAGATGGCTGCTCTTTGTCTACAGCCATTTATTTTTAAGTAATTTCTCACAACCTACCATTTATAATCAGGGGTGGGGAATGTCCGGCCGTATCATTTGGTCTGGTCTTGCCTAGGCAACCACAGACGGGACTAGAAATTCAAATCTAGGAGTTTTTTTTCGTAACAACATAATTTTTAAGTTGATAATTTTGTATGGCCCGATAAGGATGGTGTAAATATCCAAATGGCCCTTGACAGAAAGAAGGTTCCCCACCCCTAAAAACTGAAAGAAATGTTTTCCACAAGAAAGTCTGTTTCCTCTCAGGCGCCTGTTATATTTTCTTCTATTTATGCTTCCATTTTCTCCCTCATCCCTTCACTCCTGCTCACCATCAAATCAGTGTATTTTCTTCTAAGCCATTTGTTCCCAACCATTTTTATACTTGAGTTGCGTACAAAACTTTCTAGCATCTTCTAATTATCCTCACTAACTAAAGTGTTCCGTGACACTGAAATCATCAGTTTTTCTTATAAAAAAGTATAGGTAATAATATAAAAATGAGAAACTAATGATAGAATATTTGCACATGCAATGTATCCAATATATTATAAATCTGTAGTTATTAATATACAGTGTTGGCACAGAAATAGGTAAAGATCGATGTACACAATTGGAAGTGTGCAGGTAGGTCAAGTTTATTAGACATTAGTATAAAATAGGGTCATATCACTCCATCTGCTCAAAGCCCTCCAAAGGTTTCCCATCTCAGAATAAAAGCCAAGTCTGACCTATGACCTTGCTACTCAAAGTAGGGTCCACGGACCAACAGCAGTAGCATCAGCTGTGATCTTGTTAAATGCGTTAATTTCAGACCCCACCCCAGTCTTCCTGAGTCAGTGTTCAGGGTCCTCAGATCTACAGATGCTATGTAATGTTTGAGAAGCACTGCCCTTCAGAGTTCACTGTCCCGGCTTCCCTTGACCTTATCTTTGTGACTCATCCCCTTGCTCACTTGATGCCAGTCATACTGGCCACCTTGATCCATGAACACACTCAGCTTAGTCAGGGCTTTGTACTTAATCTTCCCTCTTCCTGTTACATACTTCCTTTCACTTCATTTCGGTGTCTGCACAAATACTGCCTTGCCAGGGAAGACTTCCATGGTTCAAAGTTTCTTTAGCATTGATTGACCATCACCTGACGTGTACTTTTTGTCTATATTCTCTCCCTCTCCCCCACCCTCCCCACCTGACACCGAAGCTTGGTGAGAGGAGACTTGCTTTGTTCTTGCTGTAGTCCCAGTGCAGGGCCCTTGGAGGGCCCCAGTTGCCGAATAAAACTGGCATTAAAAATAGCTGCTAAGATCTCTACAAGTTCTGAAGCGGGAAAAATTACAGCCGATTCTTGTTTTTCATTGTAGTTCTGTTCTGTAAAGTTGCTGCAAATACTGAACCATTGCTCCTATAGGAAACACAGGATTTAGCCTCAGGTCAGAACATTTCCTTGGACCTGTGTTTCCCAGACTTTTGACATATGTGTACCCCTTCTATAATTTTCATAATGCTGAGTACCCTTCGTCAAAAAAAATGGATGTATTTTAATAACAATCAAAATATATTTTTTTCTTTTTTGATACATACACAAAATAATAATAAACAAAAAATAAAATTATTCATAATAAAATATAAATTAAAGTTATATTACAAATAACATTTATTTGCACACCGGACCATCTCATGCCTCACAAGACTGTCTTGACTTGACCCATGAGAACGTAGAATTAGGGGCAGCTAAGCCCGGTGCAGTGCATATCCCCACCAAACTCTTCCCATACCCCTGGGGGTACGTGTACCACACTTTGGGAAACACTGCATGCATCAATCAGTACATAACCTTGTACATGCATGTATTGCTGTTTAAAAACACATTATTTAAATATATATATATATATATATATATATATATAGTTGATTAACATTGAGCTCACAACCAGCAGCACTGCATTTTTTTTAATCTAAAGAAAAGCTTACCTAATACATAGTTTCTCCATAAGGCACTTCACAGCCTTCTTGCACTTAATTGATAGCACTTGAGCACTTGGGGAGTATTTAAACAGTAAATTCACCAACAAAAATGCAAAAAGGTAGCACTAAATAATCTTTTTTAAGACACTTGGTTACAGTAGGAGAGTTGAAATAAGAAGGGAAAGTGTCACTTTGTTCAGCCTCAGTGGGAATGTGTGTCTTGGGCGAGTCACATTTTCTGCCTCTCTGTGCGGGCATGTCAGTAGAAAGACTCCAAAGCACTGTGGGTATTAATTCTGTGGCTGCCAATTTTACTAAGTAGGCAAGTTTGCAAATACAGAATCTGAATAATGAGAACCAATCATACATTCTTCCAATAAATATTATGTTTCTCTTATGTATCATGCTCCCAGAATTATTCACCACTCAAAGATGCATCAGGTCTGTCCAGCTAGGGGCTGGACCTCCGAGGATGCCAGGAATTGGAAGAAAACATGAGTAGCCACAGCATATAGGAGAGACTTTATTCCAGTCTAAGTAGTCATTGCGCATACAGTAGTCCTTGCTAACACGGCAGCAAACACAGGAGCCACTAGACAAAGCAGTTCTTCAAAGTAGCCTCCGCAAAGCAGCCGCTCACCAGCTGGTCAGCAGCACATTTTCATACTAACTCAAACAAAAGAGGCTTCTTGTCAAATAGCACATCAGCGTATGGGTTGTAGAAAGGTACGCCTGCACAGTGCGTACAGTAAAACTGTGCCATTGCCTTAGCACATGCATATGCACATGGGCCTTGAACATCTGGCGTAGTCTGGTCAGGGTCCCCACAAGGTCTTAACCATGTCAGGCCCTGTGCAAACCTTAAATAATCCAATGTTGCAGAGTGTTCCAGGAAAGTTTTCATGGCAGAGTTGGGTGTTTAGCTGAGTCTTCAATGATAATGGGCAGGATTCTAACAAGTGAAGCTATGGAGAAAGTTATTTTAGAAGCAAGAAATTTTAAGTCTGTTCTTAAACTTGGCTCCACATTAGAATCACTGGAATATGGCAGGCTTTTCCTAGATCAAAAAAATAAACCTCTAGGGATGGAACTCTGAAATCCAAACATTGTATTTTTAACCTCCCCTGATGATTCCAGTATGTAAACAAATTGAGAAAACGACTGCTTTAAATGCTTTGGTCTGTAGGTTATACAACGTTAAGTAAAGAACAAATCTGAAGAAGAGATTTTGGCCCCGATATTGAAGTGCATCATTTATTTAGCACATATTTATTAAGTGCCTGTGTGTGCCAGGCTCTCTGCTGGGCTCTGCAGATAAATCAGAAAGCAAAACACAGGAGTTAACAAACAAATTGCATTGGCAGCTGTTTAGGATGATTCATATTCTAGATTTAACTATAGTATATGATGATTCCTATTTAGAAGGAATCTTATCCTAAATGCTCAGAATGACTTTTTAAAATATGTTTTTATTGATTGCAGAGAGGAAGGGAGAGGGAGAGATAGATAGAAACCAATAATGAGAGAGAATCATTGATTGACTGCATCCTGCACACTCTCTATTGGGGTTTGAATCCAAAACCCAGACATGTGCCCTGACTAGGAATCAAACCATGACCTCCTGGTTCATAGGTCCACGCTTAACCTGGCCAGGCCAGAATAGCAAATTTAATGTCTGAATTATTACCTCTCTCTCTAGTATGAAAGGAACTCTATGAAGAAAAAAATTTTCGTGAACTTTTTGCTAATTTCACTGAGCATTATCTTCCAACAGAAGTTCTTTTTGTCAGCCTCTCCGTGTTTTCCAGTTTTTTGCACGCCAGGACAGTTGTCTAAAATCAGTAGTGTGCAGTCATTTAAACTCAGCAGTATTAGGGCCATTGGAAGTATTAACTTAGGCATTTTGTTTTTCTATGTTATAGGAATTGGTATATAAGGAACTATTTTTGACTTGATCATTAATAAGAATTTATATTTAGGTCAAATTTATAATTAATAGAACTTTTATTGGGTGATAGATGGTTTGCAGTTCCTTTTGTATTATTTGCTGTATAGCATGCTTTATGTTTTCCTGTATTCCTTTCCATTTAATACACACATGCTACTATTACACTCTCTTCTAGACCATTAGCAAGAACAGACAGACCTAATGAGAGAGCCCTATTTTGGTTCTATCTAATGCAATTATTCTTTATAGCCTAAATCTGTCAATTTCACTTTAGCAATGCTTTTGGTCAAGCAGCTTTGAGTTAGTTTGCCAAGCAGAATTATTTAATACTTAAAGAACAAGACATGCACCACCCTCAGCTTGCATGACGTACAGCCTGAAGGTGTGATGGGCAGACATAAGCACAGACTGGGCAGGAAGTGAGGGATGTCATGGGGAAGATAAAGTGCGTGGCTCAGGAGAGAGGAGTTCTGACTAGGCTTTGATGATGATGTTGTAAATACTGCCATTACTAGATGAGATAAGGTGTCATTTACCTACCATTCAGTTGTGATGTAATTCTGAGAATGTCTTGTATATATTTTATATAAAATGACACATTTTAGGTTTTTCCTCAGAGTTTCAGTTGTACATAATATGGCTGTGTTTGTTAACATGGATAATATCATGTGCTTTCTAATTCTTTTAAAATCATGTATGCCCTTTTTTCCTCAGGAATTCTCTCTCCACTACTTCTTCATATATTAGCTGTTTATCATCCTATTACACTAGCATTTCAGATGTGATTTGTATCCACTGACCTTTTCTAAGATTCCTGGAGTATTTATAAGTGTTATAGAAATTTAAGATAATCTGTTTATAGACATTTGTTTAATTAATTTTTAAAAATACTAAATGGAAAGCTAATCACTGGGAAATATTTAAAGTCTAAGAATATGGGTTATATTGTCACTTAAAATTACTGTAGAAAAGTTCCTTTGTTTTTAGACCACTGGGAAGAAATGCTGTTTTTTGTGGATTTATTTAGTACTAGAGGCCCGATGCACGAAATTTATGCATGGGTAGGGTCCCTAGGCCTGGCCAGCAATGAGGGCTAGTCTGTGGGGTGACCAGCAGGGCTATCGAAGGCCCCTGCTGGCACCTGCCTTGGCTGGCCTGGGGCCTGCGGGCTGGGGGCAGCTCCTGTGTTGAGCATCTGCCCCCTGGTGGTCAGTGCACATCATAGCGACAGGTGGTTCTGCTGTGAGGTCAGTTTGCATATTATATAGGATATGTCTCTGAATCCTAAAGGTGGTTGAGGATCGTTTGCTCTTAATGATAGGACACTGAAAGGTTTGTAAAAATCAAACCCTAAGTATTTTTATTTTGAGGCCCATTATTTTCTTTCTTTATTACAGAGTTTTGTTTTTCTTAACTTTGTATTTATTTTAAAAGTAGTCTTATCAGAGTTAATTTTTCTGAGTCTTTTTGTCACTTTTTCCCCCTAAATAGTTCTTTATAACAAAAATTTCATTGTTGAATATTGTTTGAGTGGGTCTTTTTTCCTGCCTTAGGTTTGAACCATAGAGAAATGGATAAAGGACCCAAGCAGATTGACATCAAAATAGCAGCTCTTTTTCTGATAAAATTGTTGTAGAACATGACTTAAGATCACAGCATCAAGAGCTTAGTTACATTGAACCTCCAAATTAGAAGGAGTAAACCATTCAACCTCAGGCAGTGCTGGAGAGCAAAGCAACCATGCACTTACTCTTCCCTGGGCAGACCCAGTGAGAAATGCGGGAGCCAGGGAGGGCTTTGCTCCCACAGTTCCTCTTCCCAGCCTTTCCCAGCAGATCAGCATCCTCTGGTGAGGAGGGATAGGCCTGAATGTTCCCCCGGTAGACACCACTGTGGGTGGGAAGTTGAAGCCAGCGAAGGAGACTGTGAGGAAAGATCTGTCATCACCGAGAGGCGTGGCTCCCAGCGGCCCGGAATGGTGCAGGCAGCCCCAATGGCAGAACCAGGGCTACCAAGCATGGCAAACAGCCCAGTGCTCTTCGATAAGCTCACTGGCCACACAAGAGGGAGAAAACTTAGCAGGGGCGCGTTTTGTTTCTGTGAAGGCCTGCATTCCTTCCTGTTTGAAGAAGCCTGTTCTTTTACGGGTCTTGTTGTTCACTCCAGTGTCTTCTAGATGTCAGCATATTGCTGCACTTCGGTTTTTTCTGGGTGGATTGTGGGAGAGTAAACGGCTCTGCCCTCCAGAAGGTTCCAGCCCACCTCATCAATAAGTTCTCATGTTGTGCAGTATGGACTCTTCATGTTACAGGAGCTGGCCATCACTAAAAACTGAACTAGTCCAAGAAGGTTTTATGGGGAAAACGAACCCTGAGCTGGGCTTAGAACCGCAGAGGTGACCTGTGTAGGGGAGGCAGTGCCAGCGAGCACACAGGGTGACGGCACCTGTGCCCCCGCCCCTCCAGTGAAATGGGAGGGAAACGATTGCAGGGCCACGAGGGGCCCAGGTTGTAGAAAGAACCTTACAAACCAAGCAGAGAATCAGACTCATCGTTTGCTGCTGAGACTATTTTTAAGCATGGGAGTGGTGATGTCAATGAAAATTACTTTGGCAGGGATGTACTTAGGAGCTACTCAAGGAAGAGATAACCTAAGAAGCAAAAGTAATCAAGGCCCGAAGAAAGTAAAATATATTAAAGCTATCGTGGTGCATCCACTTCCTAAGTATAGTAACCTAGAGATTAGCGTGGGTGCCATTGATTCTGCGCCATTCTTTTAGTACATCGTGTGTATAAACGTAGGGTTTTGGTTGGGTTTTTGTAACTCTCAAAAATAAGTTTTTAACCTTTTAATTTTTTGGAGGACAACTGATAAAATGTGATATAATAATGTTCTGTATTCTATATAGTATTATTGTTAGACTTGAAAGAGATTGTGTATTAAAGGGGAACAAACCTTTAATACCTAGGAGACAGGTACCAGGAAGATGACTTGGATCACTGACCGAGAATTGACTCCAAACATTAGCATCAAAGCTCAGGAGTTTCACAGTCAGACGTCAGCAAGCCTACAAGGTCCTGTCATATGGTTGCAGTTTCAGATGTTAGACCCCTCCTTGGCACTGGCAGACTTGAGTGTCTGCCTGAAACGACACTGCCTTGTTTTCTGTTTCTTCAGTGTAACTGCAGCACTCACTGCGGTGACCCAGGCAGGGCCGCAGCTGTCTGCACTGGCTCTGCCTCTGCCTCGGGAGTGGGCTAGGGAAGTGTGACTCAGAGAGGCGGACCAGGCCGTCTTTCCACCTCCAGATGTTGCAATGTGCCTAACATTATCCAATCCTAGCGGCCCAGACAGTGGAGGTACCAGCAGGGTCTGATTAGCTTTTCCAGATCGCTGCCTTTCTGTGCTGTTGGTGAAAAAAGCTTAATCAGCGCTGGAGATCAGGCTGCCTGCTGGGCTCTTCCTTCTTTTCTCTCCTCCTTTGTGTTCTCGCAGGAATTAGTGAGAGGATTCCTCCTCCTCCTGAATTAAAGCTACAAAACAGTAACTGTAGTAGCAAGGGATAAAGAGAAGAAAGATAACCCAAGGGAAAGAAGGCTGTCTATTTACTAAAGAGTTTCCTTTTCATACACAAAAGAAAAAGTTTTCAATTGGATTCATAAATATTGACTATAAACATTGATCTCTCTAGTCAGTGCACAGCTTAAATTTTATTAGGTTTTAATTTTAATTGCCTTGCATGAATATATATTTTTCACTCTTTTATTTTAAAATTAAACTCATTTTTACCAGAAGTACATTTACTAAACCATACTTGTAGCCTTATTTATTTTTCTTCCTCTTTTCAGGGTTGATACTCATGAAATTGCAAAAAGAAGTAACAGCAAAAAAGATAAATTCTTATTTTTTTTTCATTTCTTTAAGTTTCATGTGCTTACCCCATATATAAAAACTGAATTTTATGTAATTCACTTTATAATTTGCAATAAACTATAGAATATTGGAAATTATTTTGAATGGGCCTAAGGAATTAATCCATGGGCTTAACTATTACAGAAGCATAACCAAAGCCCTTGGCAGAGAGAAAAGAATAGTTCTTGCTTTAGAAATTAGTTTGTCATTCAGAACCCAATAATTTCATTTAGTTAAAAAATATTTTCAGATTTTTAACTTTTCTTACATTTTTTAGATAGCATGCCTTCAAGCTCTTTTAAAGAAAATACCTATAGACAAATGGTGATCTACTGTGTCATACTTTATATTTGCATTTTTTCTGGAAACAACAATAATTTCTAGGCCTTTAGCAGGCATAAGGAATGCTCTCAGTGAGATAATTGAAAATTTTAACCATATACAATACGTCTTCCTCTTATTTTGTACAGAGAGAAGAGCTTATTTATACTTTGGTGGCACGATAAGGATGTGCCAAGAGTCCCAACCAATATGATATTGTCCAAGTATTCACAAATGATCTTAATTATGAGTAGCCTCTGTATATGTGTGTGAAAGGAGAGATTGATTTCGACTGTTTGGGGGCCTCTAACCATATTTTGTGTCTTTAGAGTTCATGATTATATGTATAAGGGAAAAACCAAGGTTCTGCATAAATCAGCCTGTGTCAAAAAAAATTGTAAGAGCAGCTTCTTGCCTTTATTCTTCTAATTTGCACGGGAATGAAAAGGAGGTGCTCGAGTGTGTGCAGGTGCTTGTGTGCACACGTTATGTCATGTAAGTAGGGAGCAGATTTCCTTTCTCTGTAGTAGGGAAATAGTCTCACAACATCTGATGGTGTTTACATTTTTATTGAATTTTTTTCATCATCAGAGGCCACTCAAGATATGACTTATGCAGCCTCAGAAGCAAGTAGTCCATAGCATTATAAAGCCTGCAGACTGCAGCTGACATAAATCAGCGATAACAAGCCTCCTCACTGAGGGGCTGGGTTTTGTCTCCTTTTATATCCTTCAGAAGTATCACCGTATTTCTTCTTTATAAAGTTAACTGTTTGCTGAACTGGAACTGAATATTACATCTTACGAATGTTATTAAGTACAGATACTTTTAACAGGTTTAATGCTTTTATTAGTATCCATCATAAAATAATTTTACACTACCCTCTGACGTACGTAAGATGGGCTGTTGTGGTGATTTTAGGTTGAAGTTAGTTTTGTGTAAATCATACATTTCAGATGAGTCATTTGGCACAAAGTTGCACACAACTTGTTTTGACTTACTACACTGTACTTCAGTGAACTTACTTTATAAAATCAATTATTTGTAAACTCTTAAACCTTTGTTTCTAAAATATTAATATCATCTTTTTCCTCGTTTTATTGTCTTGCAACAAAGTAACCAATACTTACCAATATTTTGGACCTCCCAGTACTTCCAGGGAAGTGGTTTTTTATCATCTGTCTCATTGCACCAGTAGCTCGGTTAGTACAGAAAAGGGATTGCCGCAGCCGTTAATTGCTACTCTGACACACGTCATTTTCTTCCCTTCTCAGAATACAAAAAGCTGTACTAAAGAATAGCCTCAACTTTTTGGAAACATGCAACTTTTACTACTTTAAATATAATTGGTCCCTTTGTTCCATGCATTATAAACAAGGAGGAAAAGCTGGTCTGCCCAAGCCAGGTGTTTCTTGTTGGCAGCCTGCTCCCTAATGACTGCTCTCAAAGAGCAGCTGCCTACCAGTCAGCTTTGTATGGCCTATTGTTGCTGCACGCCCCTCGTTAATACACATGCTGCCCCGGGCAGACCCCAAGAGTGACATCAACTTGCTTATCTTAAAAACCTGGATGCAGGGTGCTGAGGTTGGCTTGCATCTGCCTGGCCAACTAATTGTGAGCTTTCTGGCCTATGATTGGCTGTTATTTCACTCAGTAGTAGGTTAAGCAAAGACATTGCCCGTCCATCTGTTCTACCATTCATTGTACTTCTTGCCTGCCTGGAAGTCTGCAGCTCAAACTGTGTTAAGGAGTTTCTGCTGAAGCTGCTACAGAAGCCAGGGTCTTTGTATTTTCCTGCTAACGTGAGTATCTGTGCTACTTCATGCCTTGGAAGTTAAACTTTAGTAAATATTCGAAGTATTAACTTGAACTCTGTAAAGGATAGAAAGCACCTCAAATGAAAGCCTACAATTTACTACATAGTGCCAAAATACCTGAAAAGTTTTTTCTGTAAAATATGTGAAGCAGATTTTTTTACATTTTTATAATTTTATAATTCTGGAGTTTTATAACTACAGCTCCAGGAGCTTTTACCAGGTGTTAGGCGTGGCATGTAATCATTTGGTACTTAAAGATAAGTTATAACATGTTCTGATATTTCCGTAAACAACAAATTTAGATTTTTATCTTGTCACAATCTTATGTTTCTTATTGTGTCATTGTCAGACATAGGTGCTGTAAAATGATAGTAAGATTTGATAGATTCTTCCATTGCCTTAAAAACCTCTAGCTTGTGGAGATGGATTGATGTAGTTTGATGTTTTAAGCACCTTGTTTTAAATGTGATGATTAAGCATCCTGTTACTTTGTCAGAAGTTTCAGTATCCACATAGAGTTACTAATTTCTTCTTCCCTTCTTTTTCTTTCCTTGCCCTAGTTTCAGATATTAGATTGAAGATGTCATTTCAAAAACTATTGCTTTCAAGAGTTCTGTTATGGAGAAGGGGGAGGAGACAAAGACTTTCATCTCTAAGTTGGGAGAGAAAGAGAGAGCTCAAAGGGTTAAAAAGAGGTTTTCACTTCTACCACATGCCCTATTGTGTGAACATATGCATAAGACTATTGAAAGTTTTCCGAAGATGGGCAGGCCACCAGTTGCTGGTCTCCTGCAGTTCCAGTAGACATCTGTTGCCCTAGACTGGAGCATTAACCAATCTGTTCAAAGGGACATCTTCCTTTGTTAGCTAGAGGGACACAGACAACAGCTCTCACTGAAATACAATGGTAATTAAATACACAGAGACTATAGCAGTAGGTATTTATTACATATTCATTATTTGATTTTTATTGTTCTCTTAGTATTACTTTTTGGATAACAACCAGAACCCACTGTATGGCTTTGTAAATTTACATTACAAACAAATAAATTGATTTAACAAGTTTATGATTTAATATTCTTGATTAATATGAGGCTCTTTAGAATACAAAACATATTTGATTTGATTTGAGAAAATTATTTTAGGATTATCCAAGTCATCTAATGAGAATTTTCAGAAAATTTCACTAAAGGCAACAACTTGCTAAGATAAAGTGTTTTGTTTGTTTTTTGGCCATTAAAATATTATAGTTCTTCATCATCTACAAAATTATGAAAATTTAGGTTTTTATCAACAAATACTATTATTTGCTTTTTCACTTATTAGACACTTAGCAAGAAAAATTGTTTCATTTCCAATACAATTTCTGATGTGAATCTGTAACTTTATAAGTATAGAAATCTGTTTTCAGACAATTATATTTTTGCCCAATACTCCTTGTGTTCATGAGTATAGTATGTAAAGCCTAGTTATAATGAATTCCTGATAGAAAGCTTAAAAATATTTCTTGGATTGTCTTTTTATAACTGTCATAGTATAAAGTCTATGTTGCTGCTTAATGAACTGAGAAAAATTACCCTTTTTAATTCAGAGTTGATTAAATAATATTTATATATGCTTGACAAAATTTAAAAGTCTAATAAATGGTGTAGAAATTAAGGAGAAAATATTTTCTGACATGTAATCACTTTTGTGACGTTATTAGTCTTTGCTATATTTTCTTTTTCAAAATTATATTGATCATTTTTAAGGCATTGAACAAAAAGATCATATACCATTCTTTATCGTAAGATTTCCTTTAATTGTAATTTTTACATATTGTGTTAGATTGACAAATACTGTAGCATATGAAAATATTTTTATCATATTTTAAATCTTAGCATTTAAGTTTTTATTGAAAGATTTTAAAATATTGCCAAATTCTTTTTTTTTAAGTGCCATATTAAGTTAAGGCAATCCTTTACTAATTTCAAGTGGGTAAGGAAGCATTTTAGAGGTTAAAGTTTAAAAAAAAAAACACTTAACAGATCTTTATCACCCAGCTCAATACAAATCAGATTATTTCATATTTATATTATGCAGAGAGAATATATGCAGGTTATAGGCCTGGCAAATGAACTCAGTTGACCTTATTTGTACTATTTCGTATTTAGTCTATTGATTAATATGTACTAAAAATGATATAACTGTTTAATTTAAGATGATATTGAATAACTTTCTCTGAGGTAACCAATGAAGAGAGGCCTGTCAGTGTGAAGAAAAAAAAGTTAAACCAAAATCTTTTAAAAGAAAAATTATTTTCCAACAAAATAAAATGGCTCCTTTAAATAGGTTACATCAAGCTTACATTTACCCTTAATATTAAAAATCATATTTGTCCACCTGGCCTGCGTGGCTCAGTGGTTGAGCATCAACCTATGAACCAAGAGGTCATGGTTCAATTCCCGGTTGGAACATATGCTTGGGTTGTGGGCTCGATCCCCAGTGTAGAGCTTGCAGGAGGCACCCAATCAATGATTCTCTCTCGTCATTGATGTTTCTGTCTCTTTCCCTCTTCTTTTCTCTCTGAAATCAGTACATATGTATTTTTAAAAAATAATATTAGTCCAATTATTTCTAACTTTTGGGTTAAATTGTATATATAAATCACATGATTTGTCACAAGTTAAAGGTGTATGGTATTCACTAAATACATTCATATGCAAATGAGTTTTTATCTGGTTAATATTGTAAGAAGCAAACAATTGATAATCTCATTTTCTCTCTCTGTATTATAGCCATATAATATAATCACATAGCAGGTTTACATAATGTAATCAGCATTTTTTTATTAGACTGAAAGATTAAGTACTTTTTTATGGTGACTAATTTTCAGTTTTAGAAGTACAGTATCTGGTTTTGTTTCTTTGAAAAATGTAAAAATTAAGAATTTTATTTATGCTGTAAATATAACATTGCATTCTAATTTTCCCCACTGGCTACATATTTCATAAATATTTATCTTGTTTGAAACAACCCATAACAAAAACACTACTGCTCAAAATTAAAATTATATTTTCTAGTTCAATTCAGAGATTTGGTCAGTGAATTATGATCTTGAAGAATTATCTCACAACAGCATTTATGTGAAACCCAAAGTTTTCAGGGGAGATAAAAAATGTTGCCCATTAACTACACTTCCTGCAGTCAGAGCAGATTGTGGGGTTTACAGAACAATGATGTCGGAGCTTCCAGATTGGTTTGGCAGCTGCATTGTTCTCGGAGGGTAAACCAGACGCACTTAAGTCCCAGTCTCTCTTATAGGCTTTTGTTCATACCAAATTATTCTTTCACTGAGCTAGCATTCATGATGGCATGTTAACAGAGTGCAGCTTAGCAACCAGCTTCTGGTTGCCAGGCAGCCCCGCTTCCAATAGGTTCTCCTTTTTTAAAATACTTTTGGTGGGAGCTCTGCGAAGGTCACAGTGCAGATTTTTCTTTTAGCTATATCCTTTTATTAGGACGCTGTTGTGATTTGTTACTTGCATTATGGTATCAGTGTATTACAGTAGTTAATAAATCAGTGAGTGTAAAGGTTTGATTCCAAAGTTTCATTAATTCTAAATAATTTGGCTCATGAATATCCATATTAATAGAAAAAAAAACTGATATGGTTACAGCCTCATCCTGGAGCACATGTATATGGAGCTCTCCTAAAGAATATTTCTATCAGTTGTATGTTCAGGAGCCAGCAGAGTTTGATGTTTCCTTAAAACTAATGAGTGCTACTTTAGTAGAACCATAATATTAAAAGTATCTGTCTTCTCAAGAGATAAAATGTGAAAAAACTCCTGTATAAGTATGTAGGAGTTCTACACTGAAGGAATGTTAAGTATACTGCATCCGGTGAAAGATTTCCATGTTCTCTAGTATTTACCATCTTGAATATAATTTATTTCATTGTGTAGCAATATTTTGCACTAATAAGTTTACCAAGTATATGTTCAGTGTGGGACTTAGAAAAATCACTTAGCATATTCTTTTAACATTTATATAATAGCTCCTTTATGGTATAAATAAGATGTTAAAGTGTTTTAGAATTAAATGTTTTCCCAATATCTTTTTTTAGGTTATATAAATAGATGTTTTATGACAGTCTCAAATTCAGCTGCCATTGGCTTACAATATCCATGGATATACACGGAATAAGTAAACTACTGATGTAAATATAATTCTTCGAATGAAGCTCAAGAGAAAATAATTTTATTTTGCTAACCAGTTCCTGATAGAGAAGTAACAATTACTCCCAGTAGACTCTAAGGAAAATGGTAAAGCAGCAGAAGCATTTTAAACAGTAAAAGCAATTTTATAGGGGGAAAGTAAGAGAAAAGATGACTTTAATTACATGTAGACAATGGTTAATTAGTTATCTGGTATGATATAGAAACATTTTCTCCTATAAAAATTAAGAAATTAACATTTGTTCAACGTACATAATTATTTGCTGATTTTTTTTTTTAATTTTCACCCAATGATATTTTTCCCATTGATTTCTAGAGCCAGTGGGAGAGGAGAAGGAATGAGGGGGAGAGAGAGAGAGAAACATTGAGGTGAGACACATTGATTGGTAACCTCCCCCGTGTGTCCCTCCTAAGTCTGGGGAACCTGCAAGCAAGTATGTGCTCTTGACCAGGAATCAAGCCTACACCCCTTCAGTCTTAAGACTGATGCTCTAACCACTGAGCAAATTGACCAGGGCTACTGCTAATTTTATGTGAAATATTTTTTTCTGCTTTCTATAAATGTGTATAGCCTAAAAGAGTTTTTCTTCACTTCCTGGAATGAAATAGACTCCAGTATCCCTGGCGCTAAATAAGGGCAGCATAACATTAAAAATTATATTCTGTTACTGTGTTTAATGTTTACAAAATAAGATAACCAGGGCAAACTATCTCTTAAATGGATTATAGTTGACTTTATAATTATTTAATTTCTTACTGGCCGTTGCTGAATATGTGTTCTTTCAACTCAGTACTGGAATCATTTTTGAAATGTCTTTAGATTGTTGTTTAAATTATTAATTTTATAATTAATGATACTTCTATAATTATGTTAGTGTTTTCCTTCCTTTGCAGTTTTTATGAATTGCTTCTTTAAATGTACATAAACTGTCAAAGCATATCTAAAACGTGCTTTTTGATAGTCTATATGTCGCTCTAGAAACATACATAGGCCTTTCCTAACACTTGAAAAAATATCTTCCATTGTGGTTGAGAAGCAGCATGATTTAGTGAGAAGAGTAGGAGTTTTAGAGTCAGACAAAAATTGGTAAAAAATACAGTTCACTGCTTACTACTTTGGAGGGGTCACATGGCCTTTCTAATTTCTAACTTTGTTTGCAAAACAAGGCTATCTTGGCAAGGGTGGTGAGGGATGAGAGGATATAGGCTTAACATAACGAACTTAGGTATTTATATTTTGATAATTCTCTTTCAACTTATATATTGAGACAAATGAAATACATGTTAAATTCTGCCGAAACCGGTTTGGCTCAGTGGTAGAGCGTCGGTCTGTGGACTGAAAGGTCCCGGGTTCGATTCTGGTCAAGGGCATGTACCTTGGTTGCGGGCACATCCCCGGTGTGGGGTGTGCAGGAGGCGGCTGGTCGATGTTTCTCTCTCATCGATGTTTCTAGCTCTCTATCTCTCTCCCTTCCTCTCTATAAAAAATATCAATAAAGTATATTTTTTTAAAAAGAAATACATGTTAAATTCTAAATGTTTTACATTTTTCTCTAGGAATACGGGGTGCTTTGCATTCAGGAATACAGAAAAAGCAGCAAAGTGGAGTCAAGTACACGGAACAGCTTCATGGGCTTGAAGGATCATCTGGGGCACGACCTAGGCCACCTTTGTGTGGAGAGCACTGACCCACATTTCAGCACATCTGTACCTTGGTCAATGGTAGAAAAACCAACAATGGATAAAGTTAATTCCGGGAAGGAAGAGAAGGAGGTGTCGGAAGAGAATGCGAGCTCTGGTGACTCTGAAGAAAGCACAAATTCTGATCATGAGTCAGAACAATTGAGTAGCATTTCAGTAGAGCCATGCTTATTAACCAAGACTCACAGACAACTATGTAGGTCTCCCTGTTTAGAGCCTCATGTCCTCAAAGGCAGTGAAATCTTACAAGACTTGAAATCCGAAGAGCCCCAGACTACGTCCAAGGACGTGAAGAAACCTCCCAATGTGGTGCGAGAATACCAAACAAAACTGGAGTTTGCACTTAAGTTAGGTTATTCCGAAGAACAAGTTCAGCTTGTGCTGAACAAACTTGGTACCGACGCTTTAATCAATGATATTTTGGGAGAACTTGTCAAACTTGGAAATAAAAGTGAGGCTGAACAAACAGTTAGTACAGTTAACAGTGTAATGCGGGAAACGTCTTCCCTGGAATCTCAGCGGTCTGATTCTCCGATGCAAGAGATGGTAAGCGATGATGGAGAAAACCTGAGACCTATCGTTATTGATGGCAGCAACGTGGCAATGAGGTAAGTGGGGAAATCGTCAGCGATTACTACCAAGTCATCTTTAAAAGGTATTTCTCATTTTGTGACTGTTTCTCTTCTAACAGTTCTTAAAGTCAGGTTTATTCTGCATCGTAACATTAACTTAGATATTTCTAATTGTATCTCTTTTAATGATCTATCTCTCTACTAGAGTGGTCAGCCATTTTCACCCCATTTGTCCCTAAATAGAGACCTCCTTCCCCAGATATGTCTCTTTTTTCTTTTCTGGCCCTAATACTATGCTATAAAAATTAGCATTTGTTTCTGGCTTAGTGTTAACCACTAGTTTTAAGTGAAGAATTTGAGTACAATAATAGTCAACAATTTTGGAATCTAAATAGCCTATTTCTACATGAAATCAAATAACCATAGGAGAAAACACTTCTGCCCTAGCTAGTTTGGCTCAGTGGATAGAGCGTCGACCTGTGGGCTGAAGGGTCCTGGGTTTGATTCTGGTCAAGGGCACATGCTCGGGTTGTGGGCTCGATCCCCAGTGGGGAGTATGCAGGAGGTAGCGGATAAATGATTCTCTCTCATCATTGATGTTTCTCTCTCACTCTCCCTTCATCTCTGAAATCAATAAGAATATATTTTTTAAAAAGAAAGAAAAGAAAAAAACAGTTTTTAGAAAATAAACTATCTTTATGATTTGGGAACAAATAGTTTCAATTTTTATTTTATCTAAGAGTTGTAATTCAAAAATAATTATTTAGGAACTGAGACGGGAAAAACAAATGCAGAACTTCTAATGAAATATTTTTTATAAATTTTGATGGCTTAAAATTTAAAGTGAATCTAAATTCAATTAGTACCATACAGAAAACTGCAGTACTAATTCAGAACACTGAGGACATAAAGTATATGAAGGCATAAGTTATTCTTTTATAGAGCTTATAATTTTATATATTGTTTCTCAAAAGGTGATCTAAGAACTTGTCAAAAATTTCAACAATAACGATACGTTTTCAAAATACATAAAATACATACTAGGACAGTGATGTCCAATGGAAATATAATGTGTGGCACATGTGTCATTTTAAATTTTCTGGTACCTTCCTCAGTCCCTCCCCCATACTCTCTTCCATTCTCTCTAAAAATCAATGTAAAAAATACCCTTCCATGAGTGCCGGGGCCTGATGTGGCGGGATCTCCCTTCTCCGTGTCCCGCACGGAAAGAGAGATGAACGAACCGGTTCTAAGGGGAGGCGGCCAGGGATTGAGAAATATTAGAAATAAAGAGAGAAGACACAGAGAAAGATTTTAAGCTGGGAGCCGGGAGGGCCGCTGCCCTCTGCTGGAGAGGCAGACTGACGACTCCTGAGCCACACAGCACATCTATTTATACTCCAATCTAACAAGGGGGATTCACAGAAAAACAAGGAGCCTGGGAGGGCCCAGGTCCCACCCACTCCTTCCTCCCGGACAAACACAAGCCAGGAACTAAGAACATCTCCGCACTCCCAGGGCGGGAGTGCAACTGACATGATTCTGCCAAAATCCCAGGCCCAGTCAGCAACAATCTAAAGAATGTCCAGGTGTCTTCCCATTTGGCCCTCTACACATGAGGATTAAAAATAATTTTAAAAAAGGAAATAGGTAAAATAAACGTAAATAATAAATTTTATTTAGCCTAATATAGCCAAAATATCACTATAGTATATAATCAATTAAAAATTGTTAATGAGATATTTTGAATTGTTCCTTTCATATGTCTTCATATTGGGCATCCTACCCTCACAGCACACCTCCTTTCAGACTTTCAATACTGCATGTGCTCAATAGCCACATGTAGCTAGCACCTATTGCACAGAGTTGTTCTAGAGACCTACCAAGTCCACACACAGACCTGTCAAGTCCAGCTCAAGCTGTAGACAGTACCCACTAATAATGATGCACACTGAAATTTGAGAACCACTGTTTTTAGTAGGTGATAACAAGTACAAAGGTGTAAGAAGGATCAACTTGTTCAAATAACCTTTGTAGGTGAAAGCTATATTATCTTACTTGCATTTATAAGCAGATGAAACTTGCAGGATTTAAATTACCGTATTTGCCGGCATATAAGACGATTTTTTGGCCCTGAAAAATACGTATTTGCCGGCGTATAAAACGACTGGGCCAATAAGACGACCCCCTAACATTTCCACTAAAAATACAGAGTTTGTTATATACTCGCCGTATAAGACTACCCCCCACTTGGAGGCATATTTTTCAGGGCCAAAAAATCGTCTTATACGCCAGCAAATACGGTACTTGCCCAAGGTAGAATATAGTATCAATCTAAAAATGTCTAACTTCAAAGTCTGTACATTCATTTTTAATGTTTTTTATTAAAAGAAACTATTCAAAATATTTCATTAAGAGGAGGAGGAGGTGGAGGAGGACATAACAGCCAGGAAGTCCTTGTCTTCAAGAATGCCATATGATATTAAAGATAAAAGCCCAATTGCAAGATGTCAAGAAATGAAGGAATGGCGCTAGACTTCTATTCTAGAACTAGGGGCCCAGTGCACCAATTCATGCACCTTGAAAGGAACCGTGGACTGAGAAGCTGTGGTGGGCACAGGGGTGGGTCTCGGCCCATCTTCCGTGCCCCGCCCAACCCCTCCCGCATGGCCCCTGGTCCTGTCTGACAGCAGCCCTACTCCCACCACCACTGCTTCCATGCACTAATGGCGCCGGCCCCCTCTTGCACTTGCTGACGTCATAGTGATCACTGACAAGTGCCAGCAGCGGGTGGAAGTGGTGGTTGCCAGCCCTGATTGCCCCGCAGGGCTTCTCCACCTCCCTCTGCTCCTGTGGGGCTATTGGGGCCGGAAGCCACTACTCGCACCTGCTGACAGCACCGAGTGATCAGGGCTGGTGTTGAGCACTGGCAGCGGGTGCGAGCAGGGCCGGTGCACAGGAGCAAAGGATTTTCAGTCACCACCAGAGGCTTGCCCCAATGACAGTGACCTGTTCCCTGCCTTAGTTTAGCGCCCCTGCTTACCTGCTCTGCCATCCCACTGTGGCAGACGCCCTCCATGTTCCGCACTCTGCTGCCTGCTGCCATGCCTCCCATATTCTGCACGAGCTCCCTGGTGGTCAGCACACATCATAACAACCGTTATTCCGTCGTTCTGCCGTTCAGTCTATTTGCATATGAGGGTTTTAGATACTAGATAGATAGATAGATAGATATTGATAGAGGAAGGGAAAGAAGAGGGGTTGGGAAAAGATATTTTTTTATTTTTAAGAATGAAATTATAAGCTGAGGGGACGGGAAAGTCTCCACAGGAGAGGAGCTGACATATGAGTTAAGGTTTTGAAGCAAAGTTCTGAAGGAGGAGACAAGAAAGGCCCGCGTAGGGGATTTGGTATTGGAAGTAAATGCAGGCCTTGGAGGGGAAAGAGAGCTTTAGATTTATAAAACCTGGAAATGAATTTTTAAGATGAATATCATCAGGATAAATGATGGCACAGTTGAGTCAAGTCACAGGACCAAAACCTAGTTCTCAATGGTAATTAAAAGTCCTTAAACAACTGAAAATTGACCAAACACTCTACACAATGCTTATCCCACATGGTGAATTTTTCCATAGAAAAACTTTAATGTTAAAAAAAAAAGATGGCATAATTAAGGCATTTCAGATCTCTTCTTATGTAGTTATGAAAACAAACTTCTACCCCCACACTGTTCTACACAATCCTGTCCCTTGCTGTCAACATGGACGGTGCCGATTTGGGCCTTCTCTCCGTCGTGTACTTTAATCTGACACCTAGTGGAAGTGCTGTAGGCATTCCTATAATAAAATTTCCTGTCGCCTTACTCAGTCAATAAAATATATATTTTAAAAAGTTTTAAAAAATAAAATAAAATAAAAATGCATATCTACTTCAAATTCAGAATCTTAATTTAACAAAGATACGAAGAGATTTCACCCATTTCATGTTGCATAAAATATGACATGCTTTTACTTTTTAAAAAAATATATTTTATTGATTTTTTACAGAGAGGAACAGAGAGGGATAGAGAGTTAGAAACATCGATGAGAGAGAATCATCGATCAGCTACCTCTTGCACAACCCCTACTGGGGATGTGCCCACAACCGAGGTACATGCCCTTGACCGGAATCCAACCTGGGACCTTTCAGTCTGCAGGCCGATGCTCTATCCACTGAGCCAAACCGATTTGGCGACATGCTTTTACTTTTGAAATTAATTTATTGTAAGTTTAGCAAACCTTATAATAAAAAATATAAATTATACATATTATAATAAATCATAAGTAAATGTGGGGGTGGGTTTTATTTCCTTTCTTGATCTTTCAGATATATTCCCTATATAAGATGAATATATTTTAATTTCTTTTAAATGTGAGCCATGGAACTGATATAAATAATTCTTTAGATGTAAATTAAAAGTAGGAAAGCAAAGGCATTTTTATTAAAAATTAGCACAATAGACTTTTTAAAAAATGTCTCTGCAGAATTCTAAGTTGTTTGTGCTCCCTAGCCTCTGTTTGCAAAGTTATAAAAAGGGGATATTTTTATATTGCAAGTTTGTTATTAAAATTAGAGATAATTAATACCAGCATAGCATAGGTACTGAGTAAATTAAATTGTTATTATCTTAAAGAATCAGAATATAGTAACTACTGTAATGAAAACTTAGTTATTTTAGTTTTTTATTCATTATTTAATAGTAGCAATTTTAGCAGCCCATTTTATTTTCACTGTAGTTTATATCATCAGTTTTCAATGATGATAGCTACAGTTTCATAAAGGAGACATGTGCTTAAGATCTGAATGACTCCAAAATAGCAAAGGGACAAGCTACATAGCTAGAGTATGTAGCTGAGGGTCCCAAAATTGCAGGGATTCTGTATTGCACGGATCCTGTATTGCCTTAGCATACATCTAGTTTTGACTTATTTAATATCATCCTATTTCAAATGTGTCACCTTAATAGAAGCTCTGGATACATTTGTTGAATGAGCAAAAATTGAGATAAATATCCAGAACATAGTCTGGCATAATTTATGACAGGTATTTCACTGCTAGATATAGGAGCAGAGAGGACATAGTGTGTAAAAGTAAAAAAGAGGGTAAAGTACGTTTGCAGAAAGCCCTAAACTTTTGCATATTAAATGTTAAGCATTCAAAAAGTACTTGGTTTCTGAAACATGAAAAGAATGAAATTCACATTGAGTGGAGCTGAGCTAACGATTCCTGACAAAAAGCTGCAGTTAGTTTTAATTCTTAAAAAAAAGAAAAGAAAAGAATTTAGCAAATTGGTCATTCAGCAAATAGGCCTCTGTTCTTAATAGGGCAGGTACCTGATAATATAGATATGTAATGAAGTGTATGTTCTGGATACAGACACAGAAATAAAGCATGATTAATATTTCTGAAGTGAAATTCTATGGTGTTGAGATTTTTATTTTCTCTAATTAGCTTACAGGCCTTCACATTTGTGATTCCATTAAACTTGAGATACTTTAGCAGTGAAGTATAGAATTAGCCTATCCACGTAGATGTAATAGTTTAAATTCATATTTTTCCTTAAACGAATCCAGCAGTCTTTTAATCTGTGGTTTTAGGTTCAGATGACTTGTCAGACCATTAATGATGAACAACCTTGTGAGCCATCAGAGATGGGAGTTGAATGTCATAGCCCTTGATTCCTGAAGGCCCTTGATTTCTTCAATTTGCTTTCATGACTTTATTAAAATTAACTATATCTCTTATTCTACTTTAGCTTCTACCAGATATTATAAAAGATAAGGATGGTAAAAAAAGGAAAATCCAGAACCTCAGCACTGCCTCTGCATTATGCTGTAGCACGAATTCTTCTGTTGAGTCAGATTGCAGGGTGATCTCGGGGGAGAAGGGGGGTACAGGAGGCAGCTGGTCAATAATATTATCATTATTATTGATGTTTCTACCTCTCCCTCTCCCTTCCTCTCTGAAATCAATAAAAATCTATACTAATGATAGAAGAATATGCAAATTGTCAATCACCATCACAGTAATAGTAACAACTGAACAGCAGGCTGTGTGGGGTGACCAGGCCAGCAGGGGGGAGGGGCAGTTGGGGTGATCAGGCTGGCATGCAGAGGCAATTAGGGGTAATCAGGCTAGCAAGAGGGCAGTCAGGGGCGATCAGGCAGGCAGACAGGTGAGCAGTTAGGAGCCAGCGGTCCCGGATTGTGAGAGGGATGTCCAACTGCCGGCTTAGGCCAGATCCTGGGAATTGAGTTGGACATCCCCCGAAGGGTCCTGGATTGGAGAAGGTGCAGGCTGGACTGAGGGGGGACCCCCTCCTCCCCTCCCCCCCCCCCCGTGCACGAATTCATGCACCTGGCCTCTAGTATATTTTTAAAAAAGAAAAATTTATAAGTTGTAATAGCCTTTCTATCAAGAACAGCCCATATATTTCTAAAATACAAGCAAAATTTAACAGTCTGTATAAATGGATTTTAAGCTTCTGGTGAATCATTTTAAAAGTGCAGAGCCTGCCGAAACTGGTTTGGCTCAGTGGATAGAGCATCGGTCTGCGGACTGAAAGGTCCTGGGTTCAATTCCTGTCAAGGGCATGTACTTTGGTTGCGGGCACATCCCCAGTAGGGGGTGTGCAAGAGGCAGCTGGTCGATGTTCCTCTCTCATCAATGTTTCTAACTCTCTGTCCCTCTACCTTCCTCTCTGTGAAAAATCAATAAAAAATATTTTTTTAATTAAAAAAAAAAAAGTGCAGAGCCTTTCACCTGGTTTCTAAAGGCATAAGAAATTGAGAACTCCTTTTGATGTCAATTGAATATTGGAGGTCATTTTGCCTCCAATTGTTTGGTGGCTTTGCTATCCTGTTGTCAGTGTGCCAGATAAGTGCAACACTGACTTATAGTTAATAAAATCCTCCTGGACACCTAGTTAGCATGTTTGGTTTAGGCTGTAGGAGAGATTACAATTGCCAGAGTTCATAGATGTAGTAATTCAAATTTGTATTTTGTCCCTCAGCAAAAGTTTATTGAAATGATGTGCCATAAACGTGTACAACCTAATATAACTACTTGTCATATGTGACAATCAAGCTTTTAAAATGTGTCTAGTCCAGCCCTGGCTGGGCGGCTCAGTTGGTTGGAGCATTATCCCATACACCAAAAGGTTGCAGGTTCAATTCTGGTGAGGGCACATTCATAGGTTAAGGGTTCAATCCCAGTTGGAAGGCAACCAATCAATGTTTCTTTATTACATCTGTGTTTCCTCTCTCCTTTCCTCTCTCTCTAAAAAAATTAATTTAAAAATGTCCTCAGGTAAGGAATAAAAAAATATGTTTAGTCCAAATTGAATTATTCTATAAATATAAAATACATATCAGATTTTGAAAACTTAGTACAAAAATATGTTAAGTAATTTTATGTTGATTGTATTAACATCATTTTTGAAACATTGAGTTAAACACAAATTACTAAATTTAATGTCAACAGCTTTTTACTTTTTAAAAATGTGCTAAACTAGAGCATTTAAAATTATATATATGGTTTGCATTGTATTCCTATTGGATAGCCTATCATTGGAATATGTTTTAAGCCCCTCAGCAGGGACTTACCATTATTAAATAATTAATTAAAGGATAGTTCACACTCCTTCTAGGTAAGTGCTGTAGGTATTACAGGTTACTTGGTGGTATACCATTTCTCTTACTGGTTTAAAGAAAACCCATAGAGACTAAGAAAAGAATAAAAGAATCAGAACTAGTTTTTTTCCCATTGTTTAGTTAGATCTCATGGAGTCTGACAAAGGCAAATATTAATTATATTCCATTACATCTCTTTTTATAACCCTAAGTACATAATTCTAGTTGAGATCAGTCAATGAATTTTAATAGGCCAATGGTCAATAAACTTTCCTGTTATCTCATATGTGTTAGTTTATACCCTAACCTAGCAAACATCAACATCAGTACCCCTATTTCATATGAATAAAGCTTATTATAGTTCACCTAACTAGTGTTAGTAATTATAAGAAATGGAAAAAGTTACCCAATTATAAGACACTAGAGGCTCGGTGCATGAAAATTCATGTATTTGAGCGGGCATCCCTCAGGCCGGCCTGTCCCCTCTCACAGTCCAGGAGCCCTTGGGGCAGGGGGTGACCCAGCAATCAGGGGAAGGCCATGCCCCCATCACACCTCTGCTGCTGCCACTGCCAACAGCAAAAGCCTTGGCCGGCCATGGTTACCTGAGCCTTGGGTGGCCCTGGACAGCTTGGCAGCCACCATCCAAGGCTTGCCTATGCCATTGGCTGGCCCTGGGCAGCTGGAGTACTGAGGGGACTGGGGGACTCCAGAGGCAGGCCTTGCCATGTGCCTGCCACCCTGGCAGGGCTGAGGGATCTGGGCACCACCATTTTGTGGCTGTGGGCGTCACCATCTTTGAGGGTGTGGCAGTCAATTAGCGTATTCCCTCCTTACTGATTGTGGGTGCTTCCATCTTTGAGGTCACGGCAGTCATTTAGCAACTCCTTCCTTATTGGCTGTGGGCACCGCCATCTTTGGGGGTGGGGCAGTCAAATAGCATATCCCTTGGCTGTGGGTGCCGCCATCTTTGTGATGGTGTGAGGCTCAATTAGCATATTCCCTCTTTATTAGATAGGATAAGGAAAAGTGATTAGAGTCAATGCTTTCTAGTTAATATTGAAGACATTTTTACATCTACTTAACAAATATGTTCTCTTCAGCTTTTTTAGACTGATCACCCCTAGGATCTGGATTAGCTACAGGTGCTTCCTATTATTAACTTTGGTTTCAAATTATGGACCTTATAAGTCAAAGAAATCTTTCTCGTTTTCTTTTTCCTCACCCTCTCCCATTCTGAAAATTCTCTAAGCCAAACTGCTGTTATGTCTGTAACCAAATGGAAGTTAATAGGAAGTATTTCATGTCAAGACTTCCTTTGTAATTTTGATGTTGGATGTTTTCATTGTCCTAAATAAGTAATTTATTAGACTTTCTTTTCCTCTAAAGCACTACAATCCTGCAAGTCTTGCATGGAAGCCCAGTATTTAAAACAAACAAAAACAGAGATCGGTTTGAGTTGGGATGCAGAAGTGGATCTGTGTTTCCCACTTAAACTTGCTTCCCTGCTTCCAGAAAGGTCTCTGAGCCACGCTGTGGAATTTCTATTTGTAGCAGGGGAGCGTGGACTTAGCTTTTTGGTGGTATGTTCAGTAATGAGCATCCTGATAACTAGTCTTAGCCTCAAAGTAATCTTGGAAAAGAAATCAGAGATAACAGATTTGAGAAGCTACAAGAATGACAAAATAATGTCAATCAATATAAGTAGTAAGTATATTATAGAAAGTAAAAGAAAGAATTCTAGATGCCATGAGTCAGCACATGAAGTCAGTAAGTTCTCAGATACAATATGAACTTCACTTAGACAACAGTGATCGGAAGTCAGGTGCCTGTTTCCATATTGAAGGTGATGTCCAGCTGCAAGCCTTTCTCTGCCTCAGGGACATAGGCTGTAAGAATTTCTTTGTAACAGTCATCAAACATGGAAAATATATTAATGAAGAGCATGTTAAAGCGAGTTTTCTAAGAATCCTTTGTAATTAAAATCTATTTTCATATGTCCAACTCTGAATAATGAGGCCTAAAATCTGAGGGAAAAAATTTAATTCAACAAATGTTTAATGAGCAGCTTGGTGTATTAATTTAGTGTTCAATAAATATTTTTATAACTGCATTACTATTATTCTGTGATTAATGTCCAGTGCACCCTGACTTTCTATAATATATTAAGCTAACTACATCTAAACTTGAAGGACTTTGGTACTAAAGAGTCAAATGTAGTTTTCTAATTTAAAAGGATACTTTTTATTTATGTTTTCATTGTAGGCACTTGACTGACTGACAAACCCTGACAACTTGTGTCCTTGTCATCATAATGACCCATTAAGGTCATACAGGTTTTACAATCATACTTGAATCCTCCAGTAGAGAGTATAACAACCTTATAGGTCTAGTTTTTTATTTAAATAAAAGATGATATGTAGAAAGTTATCAAAACAGCAATTGTCTTTTTTCGCCCCCTGATTAATTTGATCTATTTTTTTAACTAAAACTCTTTAGTTGACTTCCACATATCAAACATATTGCTCTAAAAATCACAATTTACCATCAATGGTGAGATTAAAGCTATTAAAGATCTATTTTATTGGGGCTTTTTTTTTTTCATTCCAATGCAAGCTTTTACGCATTTTCTAAAAATTAGGGCTAAAGGGACATGAGAAAGTGAAGGAATTAATGTTTGTTGACGCCTCCAGGCGCTCTTGTTCAATCCTAAAGGCCATGTGAGCTTGGTGGGATTATCTTCATTTTACATATGAGAAAACTGATGTTCCGAATAAGTAACTTGGCCAAAGTCACACAGAAAAGTGGTAAAGAAAATATTAAACTCATGTCTGATTCCAAAGACTATATTTTCACTGCATCGGCCTACTCATCAAAGCCATCTCTATTTAGCAGTAGTACTAGTAAGTAGTAATAGCACCAATATTATAGTCATTGATAGTAGTATTAAATATGACATTCTAGGTTTGATTTTTATAATGACATTTTAGATGATTTATGGGAAGACTTTATGAATAGCTTTTCTTTTATTATACTTAGTACATAAATTTTAGAATATAAGAAAGTAAAAATACTATGGTTTTCAAGGTTCTGTATAACATTATAAGTAATGTTAATTCAAAACAAAAACTAAAGCAAAATCAAATAGAGGAAATAAGATAATTGAAAAGAGATTCCTTTATTCTTTTATTTTCAATGCCATGAAAAATAAAAAGAGGGGGTTCCCTTTAATAATAAGTTACTTCCCTTTTTAAGTTTCTTCTTTTTTATTGCTCCTTATGTTTAACACTGGAAGAGAACAGTTATTATTCTAAATAACTCTTCCTGTCCTGTGATTAACCTAGTAAATGATGTGTGTATATAACTTAAGAAAATATAATATCTGAGATTATATTTCCTAGATATATCAAATATTGAGGTTCCATATGGAAGTTCCAAAGTTGATTAAAACATGTGTTTCCCTGCATTTTTCTCTGCATTACAAGATATGCCATTATAATCTATTAACCATAGATGGTGATATTTAATGTCACATTACTAAGCAAGTACGCTTCAATTCTCAAGTGGGAATATATGTGGTGTTGATAAAAGATGTAGCAAATATATTACTTTCACTGATTGAATTGCTTTTCTGATGAAGACAGAAAAGAATATGCATGCTTTTCAAATTAGTGGTAGTAATATATATGAATAAATTAAATGTAATCCCATTAGATGTGAGGCAAAATAAATTTGGGTAATAATGAAAAGTTATGACAGTAAAAGTCTTACATTTGTCAAAGATAAACTGTGTTCATTTTAGCCTCCCGTGGTTCCCAATTTCTAATTGAGAGGGGGCTGCGTGTCTCTGAAGCTGAATGGGAGTTCCTGGGTAGAAGTAACGGGACTTCAGTTACCCCAGTCCAAACTCCAGCAGCCCTTCACAGCTGGGTCTGCAAATTAATTTCATCTTATTGTCTGAAATTATAATTCAGTAAGTTATAGAAATCTGTTGGAGAAGTTGCAAAGACTAATAAGTCAATAAGTTGCCATTGATGTTAGAAAGCCTCAGTTCTGTGGGGGCCAGACATGGCGGGGATCTCCCTTTTCCGTGTCCAGCATGGAAAGAGAGATGAACGAACCAGTTCTAAGTGGAGGTGGCCAGGGATTGAGAAATAATAGAAAGAAAGAAAGGAGATGCAGAAATAGATTCAAAGCTGGGAGCCGGGTGAGCCGCCATCCTTCCTCTCTGATGGAGAGGCAGGACGATGACCACCTGACCCCTCACAGCGCATTTATTTTATACCCCCAATTCCAGGAAGTATCACCAGCTTGTTCGCATTCTTAAGTAGGCCCTAGCATTCCTGGATTTACATATCTAGTCCCGCCCCTGCTGACAGCTGGGCTAATATGAAGGCCAAGCTGACAACACTGCTCAGGAGCCTCACTGGAGGAAGAGCGGGTGGAAGGTTGTTCAGAGATACCCACAATGTGTATGTTCTTCTGGGTTCGGGTGAAACCAGAAAGGTCAGTAGAAAATGCATGGCTCCAGGATCCATAAGAAAGGGCAGGAAAAGATTAAGCAGGAAAAAGAAATGTACATATGGGGAGGTTTCCCTTCCCCAGCTCGGGGGCTCACCTATTAGTCCATTTTGTGCATTAGTTTGCACTATTTACCAGTTATAATGCAAACTAATACTGGTAAGAGTCTCCTCGTGGAGATAGTCAAGTTTCATAGTTAACGAGGTCACATTCCTTGTGTTCTCCTCAGTCTCACAGCATTCTTCCAGTGTACTTGACTTCTTACAGTGGCATCATACTGACTCCATTCGGGAGCCTCCCTTATTTGTTGGTGTACCCAGAAAAAGGTTTCCTCCCTTTGTGAGCAATTCTAACTGGGCAGGTAACACTGCAGCCCTGTGTTTCTCTTTGTCTTCCCTTTCTCCATTTTTCCCGAAAACTGGATTGCTATTGCCAGTATCTAAGAAGCTGTCTATCCTTACTATCCAGGTACTTTTTCTCACTTAAATTCTAGCAACAAGGCTACCACGAGAGGACTCCATCTGATCTGCCCCCAGATCCATCCTGTTAAGTTAGAAAAGGCCCAGTAATTAGATCAGTGAGACTCATGCAGCAATGGCCGGACAGCCTTTCCAGGCCAGCTGCTGCAGATTTCAAAGATTACCACCAGCAGTGCCCGCAGGGGGTGTCCCAGGCCTGCAGAGCAGCCTGAGCTGGAGGAGGTGCTCAATCCCAGGGTTCTCCCTTGCGAGGGTTATCCTTTGGCCCCTGATGCCTGTTTGATTAGTCGAGCAGAGGCATCAAGAGGCAAGGCTCTCGCAGCAGCCGGTGTCCATCCTGGCAGCATGCTGGGGAGCCCTGGTGCATGTTTGCCGAGCTTTCCAAAGCGCTGGAAGGTGACTCCTCGGTGGCTGATAGGAAGTAGGGAAAGGGGCGTACGCACCCTCACCACATCCGCTATACCCAGCAATCCTGGGGAAGAAAAGGGTTTGCTGAGCAGTGAGTTCACAGAAGACACGAGTCCCTGGGGCTCCAAAGGAATAGGGTTGATTTTTTTTTCCCACATTGAGATGAAAAGTGAGTTAGTTTGAATGGCACTGCAGTTTTAGTCTCATTTTGCTGTTTCCCTTTCTTCCAAGTTATCAGAGCAACCATTCGCCAACCGGAGGCCTTCATTCTTAGACAGTCATTTATCTGAATCCTCAGGCTCCTTGTTCCTTCCTGTTAACCATTTCTACTACCTAGCTGTTTTGCATGTGGAGTGCCAGGGCATTCTGTCCATAGAGTCCATATCAGAACATTTAGGTGAGGCTGGTAATTCTCTCTCTTCCAAAGGGAAGTTACCCCCAGATCCTAAAGCAATTGGGAACCATCCAGCCAAGCAATGGCCATCTCCCAGGCCCAGACTGAGGCAAAGAAGGGTGAAAAGAACAGGGGAGCAGGAGCAACAGCAGAGAAGGGTTGAGAACCAGGAGACAGAGAATGGAGCTTTCTGTTTCTTAATTCTTTACGGCTGTCCAGTTGGTTCATTTCCTGGGATCCAGAGATACTAGTAGTCCTTTTAGTTAATGAATGGCTTTTCTAAAAATATCTCTAAATATACCAATATATTTCTTCAAACGAGCCTTCCTCTGGCCTGGCAAAACAGGATTTTATATGCTTGCCTGTTCCAAACATGACAGTAAATTAAGGCTTTTGAGAAAGAGACCTGCTAGCAGGTTCTTGTCACTTGGTACCATTAAAACCAATGGTGAACCACATGCAACCTTCGAGCCTGTGTTACCCATTTTGATCAGTAGTAATTCAGCGTCTGCAGTGAAGATTTGGCATTTTCCCTGGGAGCCTGTCCCACTGAGCCACAGCAGCTCAAGGGATGCTTTTTAGTAAACCTTCAGAGTTTCTTAACTAATTAAAAGTGGCCAATATCTTTCAACAAATTCACCCAGCACAGGACTCACTTGAGGTAGACCATCCTTATTGCAAAAGGGTTGAATTAAAAAAGAATTTGAGGCCCAAATGAACATGCCAATTCATAAAACTAGAATTAGCTCTTTTTAGTACTGAGAACAAATGACCTTGAATTCGTGCAGCTATAGCTTGAAAGTGGCTACAGAACTATGATTTTTCTTCTCTGTTTATATGAAATTAAAGCCACAGTTCCTACATACCTTCCAACCTTTTTAGTAAACACTCAGCAGATAGTTACTTTGCACCAGTGAGTACATTGTGCTTACTCTGACATCCTGTTTTTATAATTGGTTATCAGAACTCCTCAGTTGCCCCTTATGTTGCATCCAGCACATGTGATTAGTCACATCCTTCAACGTGCGTCACTCAGGAAGGTTAGATGAAGGTCAGTCTCCCACAGCCTCTCCTAGACTGTGGAAGTCCCATCTGCTGTTTGGACCCAGACTTTAATAGGAATTACTAGGGGTGATTGTAGGCCTTGGCTGGCAAGGAATTCTAAGGCACAGCAGCCCTTCCAGGGATTTCCTGGTCAGCATTCATTTCTTTGGCCTGGAAAGGGAAAGACTGGCTGGGAAAGTATTGAAGGCTCAGGGACCCACCCTACACGTCCCCACTGGTCTGCCTTTCCCTCTCCCTGTAGGCGGTAAGAATGTGGGCCCTATCTGGTTTGGCTCAATGGATGATAGAGTGTCAGCCTGCGGACTGAGAGGTCCCAGGATCGATTCCAGCCAAGGACACATGCACAAGTTGCAGGCTCGATCCCCAGTAGGTGGCCTGTAGGAGGCAGCCAATTAGTGATTCTCTCTCATCATTGATGTTTCTATCTATCTCTCTCTCTCCCTCTCCCTCTCCCTTCCTCTAAAAAAAAAAAAAGACTTTAGCCTGCCCCCATGTAAGATCTAAGGCTGGACCAAGGATGAATGACTGCATTAAACCTTTGCAAGTTACCATTGGGTTTCCTCAACCTAAATGGGAAATACAGTTTTAGAGAAAACACGCCTTCAACTTTATAAAGTTTTGCCAAATTGTTCTCCTGAATTGTTACCCCAGTTCACACTCCCACCTGTAATCTATGAGTTCTTGCTTTCACACATCCTTGGCAACATCTGGTGTTTGCAAACTTTATTTTTTCCATCTGATAGTGTGAAGCAGTGTCTCATTTTGGCTTTAATTTGCATTTCTTCACTACTGAGCATCTTTTCATGTTTGTTAGTCATTTGGGTTTCCTCTTCTATGAATTTGCTCATATCTTTTGCCTTAAAAAAAAAACTGGTTACACAAAAAAACTTTTCTATGTTAGGAGTATTTTATATATTACTAGGCCCTGATGCATGGATTCATGCACACTGAAAAGAAATTAATTAGAAGGTGGCCAGCAAGGCAGGACTGGACAAGACAGGCCGGGCACGCCCCAGAGCCAACCTCCCCCAGAGCCAACCTCCTGCCATCCCTCCCCAGCCAGCTGCACATAGGGCGGCATCATGGTTCAAAGGACATCTGTGGAGTGAATGGGGTCCCTCCAGCAGGTGGGATCCCTCTGCCTGGCTTTCAGGGATCGGACTGAAACCGGCTCTCTGACATCCCCAAGGGGTCATGGAGTGCGAGGGGGCACTCTACAAAGTTGCTGTCCCTTGGCAGCTCCTGTGTTAAGCGTCTGCCCCCTGGTAGTCAGTGCGTGTCATACCTATAGGCCAGTTGGACAGTCAGTCGGTTGGTCAGACTCTCACTTCGCCTTTTATATCTATAGATGAGGACTAGCCTTTTGGTTGGTGCTATGTTGCAATGCCTTCTCCCTATGGCAGTCCATGGCATTTTTATTTTGTTCATGGAGTCTTTTACATAAATAAGTTTTATGTGCCCAAATGTATCTGTCTTTTCCTTGATATAGCATGTGGTTACATATCTTCCTTAAGAAGTATTCCTTATCCTGATGTAAATGTCTCCTATAATTTCTTCTAAAAGTTTTATAATATTTCCTTTCAAATTTAAATCTTTGATCTATCTACAGCTTACTTTTTTGTGCTATTTGAGATAAAAACACAATTTTATTTTTCCCATATAAATAACTAAATGCCCTAATACTGTTTGTTGAATTGATTTATAATGTCACTTTTAACATTTATTCTTGTGTGTGTTACTTTACACTTACTCTTCTGTTACATATTTTAAGTTTTATTTTTTATCTTTGCCTGTACCAATACAACAGTGATTGGATTTCTGTGGCTGTATACTAAGTATTGGTAACTGATGGGGAAGGTCCTCCTCTTTTGTTCTTCAAAAGTGCTTAACTATTCTTGGCCTTTTGTTTTTCCATGTTAACTTTTCACGGTCAGCTTTTCACATTCCATAAAAAGCCCTTTGAGGATTTTTCTTGGAGTTGCAATGCACTATAGATTAATTGGAGTATTGCATCCAGGAAGATGGTTCCTTGTTCCTTTCACTTGGGTCTTCTCTTATTCCCTTTACTACAGGTTTTCAATATTCATCTTCTCTATAAATCTCTTGCTTTACCTTTTTCTTTAGAGTTGTTTAGTTTTTGTTACTGTTACAAATGGGATTATTTTTTTAAATTTTAATTGGTTTGCTGGTGAACAGCAATATTCATTTTAAATTAGAACCTTTATATTTTCATTGTAATATCTCAATATATGTTATCTGTGATGTGTATGTCTGATGTCCGTTTAAAACTGTTCTGAGGTCTAGCACACAGCTAATTTCATCAGTCTTTCCTGTGCTCTTGAAAAGACTTTCTCTTCCCTAATTTTGTGCAGTTTTGCCCAAGTCCATTAGATCAGGCTTGTAATTGTTCATTGTCCTGTCTGCAGTCTCACTGTTTTCTGCTCCATCTTTCTATTGTATGATTGTGGGTTTGTCCATTTATTCTAGAAATCCTGTGATCTTTTGCAATCTTCATATGGAGACTGAGATCACAATTATTATAGCTTCCTTGTGAATTGTTCCTTTATTACTATTATGTAATAACTTTGTTGCTAGTAATTTTTGCCATAAGATATTTTTTCTGATATTAGTATAGCTTTGCCAGTGTTTTTGGTTTATGGTTTGATTAATGTAGTAGTTAAGGGTGTGTGTAGCTGCAAATAACAAAAAAATTGACCCCGGTTTCTTAAACAAATGAGGGAGGGTCTCTTTTCTCTGATAACAAGATCAGAGATGGATGTGGGTCCATCGGCTTAGAAACCCGGGTTCTTTATATTTCCATTTCCCATTCACAGTGTGGCCTTCCTTCCTCCTGCTCTCTCCCTGTGAGGTTCTGTGGGATAGGCGTGGGGGCGCGGGCCGAGGGAAAAGAAAGGATATGAGAACAACCTATGCGGTCAGTAGTGTGTGGTACAGTATCCTGTTTCAGCCTGTGTAGAACCTTTCTCATGTTTGCTGTTTACCCACATTGTATGGGAGTTCTTTAAATAGAAGATGGGATCTTCTCTTCCTGCAGTGAAATGTGACAGATGAAGTCACTGGGCAGAAAATGCTTCTATCGTTTCTTAGCACCAGAGCAGGTCAATGCTCAAGTCTGAGAAAGCAAATGGCATAATGACCAGCACTTAGATTTCAGAGCATCCATGCAAAACAAGATGGTTATGTTTTAGCACGAGGAGTGTTTCTATTTAGGAACAGTGAGAGAGAGAGAGAGAGAGAGAAAGAGAGAGAGAGAGAGAGAGAGAGTGTGTGTGTGTGTGTGTGTGTGTGTGTGTGTTTCTCTCTCAGAAGATGCTGCCAGCATTTTCTGTAGTTTTTCAGAAGACTGACTAAATGTCAGTATTTTCCATGAGACCTGGCATCATTTTGTATCATTGGTGAAACTTCTTACCCAGAAAATGGGACTTCAGAGTCCCCCATCCTGTATCCCTTTTTCTGAAACTTCCAGCACATCTGACTTCACCTCCCATCCTGCCCAGGACCATCAGGAGGGGCGTGGAACCATAGTGCCTCTGGTTTGCATTGGTAGCCTTCAATATCTGCAAAACGAGGTGGTCTATTTCCCTTTTGTTTTTAACATGATTAGCCATATTAGATGGTTCCAGTGTTTCACAGAGTACCACTATAACAATATATGAATATACTTAATGTTCTATCTGTGCTAAACATTAGTAAAGCATTTGTCCACCTATTTCATTTAGCCTTCCTCGGGCGTAAAGAAGTAAAGAATATCTGTCTCCATTAAAGATAAGAAGTGCAGCCTTCAGAGCTCAAACTATAAAAGAATGCAGTGTCAACAATAAAAAACAAATAAATATGTTTTTTTAAAAGAATGCAATTACTGCATTCAAAACAAGGGACTTTTTTTACAAACCTCAGATGTGTTGTTTTGAATTCTTAGGCTGCAGTACACAAGCAGAGCCTGGTGCCGTATGAATACTTGTTGAATGGCCATCTCTTAGTTGGGCATTTTCTTCTAGGCACTGAAACTGCTGATCCAGCTCTCAATGTCCATGTGTCGTCATTAATCCTTGTCTAACATAATAGTGTTAAACAAACCAGGTATCTTCAGTGAAGGACATGGAAAGTGTTTCTTGTATGAGACTAAGCACTGTGAACATACTTTTCCCATGTATGTTGTTTTACATGGTCACCTAATACATTTTGTACATAACTTATTCATTAAATTGAAATATGAGAACTCTTGAGAAGTTTTTAAAAACAAATAGGTATTCCATTCCACTATTTTGTTTTTTAAATATATTTTTATTGATTTAAGAGAGGGAGAGAGAGATAGAAACATCAATGATGACAGAGAATCATGGATTGGCTGCCTCCTGCACACCCCCTACCTGGGATTGAGATCACAACTCAGGCATGTGCCCTGACCAGGAATTGAACCATGTCCTAGTTCATAGGTCAATGCTCAACTACTGAGCCACACTAGCTGGGCTCCATTCTACTGTTTTTATAGATTTTTTCCTATGTGGCTTCTCTTTTACATTTGACTGAAACTATTCTTGCTGTGTTTGAGGCCCCTTTTCTGGTCAAAAAGAGCATGTATCTTTCTGACTTGTTATCCTCTATAACTTTACATACAAAAACTTATTTGTCATTCTCCACACAATAATCATCCCAATTTTCTTAATTTTTTTCTCACAGATTTTCAACTTCTAAATTATCTTAGAGTTTCTTTGAGCTATTCAACTCCATCTCAAATTTGAAACCCCTATTACTATTGTAATGATGTGATCGTTCCTGTTTTCAAATTTGAATTAAGTTAAATTTAGGTTTTGTTGTGTAAAGTGTTCTAAAATAATCTTTCAGCCACGGGAACAAAGAAGTATTTTCCTGCCGAGGAATAAAACTGGCAGTGGATTGGTTTTTGGAAAGAGGCCACAGAGATGTCACCGTTTTTGTTCCTGCCTGGAGAAAAGAGCAGTCCCGGCCCGATGCTCTCATTACAGGTAAGCCCACTGGCTCTGCCTCAGTGCCCGGAGCATCCCGCACTGCGCCCTCTGTCACTGCACACATTTCCTCTCTGTGATGGCACATGGCCTTCGGTGGAAAATTAACTTTAATTTTCAAATCATCTGATTATGTTAAACAGTAGTCCTTGCTACATAAGCTGAGTTTTTGTTTTGTTTGAATTTTGAAACTTTTTACTTCAAATGTTGTGAAATTCTGACCTTTAGAGACATGCTTGGTGTCAGGAGATTTAGATTCAAATTCTGCCTTTGCCATTTACTAGCCATAGGACTTTGAGCAACAGACAGAACCTCTTTGGACCACAATTTTCTCATCTACTATAAAAATTAGACTAGATGACAATCAAATTATAATGACTTCAGATCAAAAAAATATCTGAGATTCAGGATATGCTGTTTGGTATCAGGTGGAAGGAAATGTTCTGTCCCAATGAAGTATCTGTGTTTTGCATTATTCTGTAATTTCTAAATATCTGAGTTTCAGCCAAAATGTCCACTGTGCCTGCTAACTATTGTTGCTGAACATTTTGCTCAAGTTAAGTGATTCTCGCTCCTCTCTGCACCTCCAGCATTAGCAACAACTGAGGACCTCGGTGAAGAAAATATACTTCACACCCAAAAGCAAATGGACAAACCACTTACCATTTGCCTGAAGTCTCATTTAAAGACTTTATTTTTATCTATAATCCTTAAGTCCTTAAGAATAGACGGGTAAGCTATGATGGGGAGTCCAGAGCCAAGGAATCAGACCGTGGCCTGTGGAAACTGTAGGGAGAGGCAGGCATAATTCAGCGGTAATACCAGACATTGGATAACTCTTTGAGAAAAGTATACATATTTACATCTTGATCTTACATCATATGATAGTTAATTCCAGATGGTTGAAGAATTAATTGTCATAAACTTAAGCCATTAGAAACTTATGTAAATAGTCTTTGAATGGCTGGGGAGAACTATCTAAATTTAAATTTTTTTAAAGAAATTACGAAAGAAAAGGTAGATATAATTACATCAAAATTTAAACTTCTGTATTTGGGAAACTTTCTTGAAAATGAGAAATCTTTTTATTTGACTAAGGAAAAAAATACAACCAGTAAACACAGAACCAATGTTCTTAGCATAAAAGGAGCTCATATGCATTGATAAGTTTTTTTTTAAATATATAAATGGTACTAGGGGAGAAATAGCTTGCAGAAGAAAGCAAGTGCTTTATAAGAGGAAAAGGGTTCACCTCATTAGCAATTAAAGAAATGTAAATTTAAGCAGAGTCCACACAAAGGTTTCTGACCACAAAGACATTTAGTGCAATGTTATAATAGAAAGCAATGGAACCAAATTATACATTCTTTAAAAGAATGGTTCAAGTAGCCGGTTGCTCATCGATAGAGCTTTTGGTCTGTGGATTGAAGGGTGTCAGGTTTGATTCTGGTCAAGGGTATATATCTTGGTTTGCAGGCTGGATCCCGCTGGAGCATGTGAGAAGGCAACCAATCCATGTGTCTGCTCACATCGATGTTTCTCTCTCTCTCTCTCTCTCTCTCTCTCTCTCTCTCTCTCTCTCTCTCTCTCTCTTTCTCTCTTTCTGTCTGCCCCTCCTTTCCATTTCTCTAAAAATCAATGGGGAAAAAATATCCTCAGGTGAGGATTAACATAAAAATAAAGTAAAATAAAAGAATGGTTCAATAAATTAGTATATTTTTATAGAAGTGCTCTTTTACACACAAGGCAGGTTTTATTGTGTTTGTGTGTGTATACACACATATACATACATATATACATATACAAACAACAGAGAGAAAAGTACACAGAAAATGACTAGAAGGAAATATGCCCAAATATTAACAATAATTGTACTGAAAAGAAACCAACAATATTTAAACATGACTGGCAAGCTTCTGGAGCATAGAAAGAATATGAGATCAAGAAGGGAAAAAGACTGCCCAGCTGGCGTGGCTCAGTGGTTAAATGTCAACCTATGAACCAGGAGGTCAGGGTTCGATTCCTGGTCAGGCACATGCCAAGGTTGTGGGCTGAATCCCTAGTGTGGGGTGTTCAGGAGGCAGCCGATCAATGATTCCCTCTCATCATTGATGTTTCTATCTCTCTCTCCCTCTCCCTTCCTCTCTGAAATCAATATACTTTTCTTAGAAAGACGAGAAAGGATAATACACAGTGCAGGTTGTACCTAAGTTTAGCTTTTGAAACACAAGCATGATGCATCTGGAACCCTTCAGTATGCAGTCGAGTCTCTGAAATGCACACACAAACTGTCAGAGGTTGGATGTTTCCTCCAGGAAAACCATCCTCTTGACTAAAACTGGGCAATTGAATAGTCCCATATTTCTCACAGTAGCAAAAATAAACAAACTTGATAAGAAATATATTTTTTTAAGTCCTCAGCTATAGATTCAGACCAGCTCTTTTGCCAGTCTTCCATTGATTTTATCAAATATTTAACAAGCAAGTACTCAGCTATGACTCAGGTACTATCCTGGGAACCAGAGATTCCATTAACCTGCTGGCTATACTTACCCAATATTTAAGTTAGGGTTACTTTAACTAGTTGTCATCTAATCAGTTGTCACTAATTACCATCCTAGTTAATGTCCTGTGTTTCTCGTTAGCTATTAAGGAAACAAAGATGATGGCCACCACGCTTGTTCCTTCATCACTTTGGTGAGGATCCAGGCATATCTTATGTGACTAAACACGCCTACAAATAAAGTACAGTGGCTTATTCCTGAACATAGACAGTAAATAAACTAGAAGACCTCTGAATGTACATGGTTAAGTAGCTCATGTATTTGTTCACAGACATTTATTACCTACAGATGTGCTGAGGGCTGGTGGAAACAGAGATCAATGAGACATGGCACCTGCCCTTAAAAAGTTTATCTGGGGGACACAGAAAATAATTCTAAGGTGACAGGTCTTCTAGTGAGACTAGGCTCTTAATTTTGGTTTTTTGTTACTTTTAAAAGAGCAGCAATTACATATGTCTATTAAACAACATTAAGCAAAAGCACACAGAGTTCACTGAGAGCTTCCCAGGCACCAAGCTCAGTGCTTGTACACATGGTAACTCACTGGGCCTCAGAGCCCACCGGCTGCGTGTGAAGACAGGAAGAAGCGGGCGCAGGAGGACTGATGCCATATTCATAAAGCAGCAGAACCTGAGCGTTATCCTTGACTATCTGACTTCAAAGCCCACATTTCTTCCCCTCCTCTGCTGCCTTCCTAAACCAAAGTTCTGGTCTCCGTGAACTTTGGCACTTTATCAGGAGCATCATGAAATGTATATGCCAGTCTCAGAGCTGGTTGACCAATACTGCTCTCCATGACCCACTTCCCTCATACTTGTCCTTCTGTTGTGGCAATTACAACCCTTGTTACTAGTTTACATGTTTGCCCAATCCAGTACCTAAGACCTCCTGGAGGGGAGGTCATTCTTAGTATTGGTGGCCGTTAACACTTAGCAGAGTATATGCCATCGAGTAGGCATGTAGTGATTGTCTGCTGAAGAGATAGAAGTTTTAAAAATTAGTAACTCCAGTTAATTCACAAGTTGTCAGTCATGTTTAAGTTTTATGCTTTTAATTTTTCTTTACTTTTAAACATTTTTGAAGTTTTAAACGTTTTATATTTTTTAAGTTCATTTGAGGGAGACTATTATTTTTAAAGCTTTATTAGAAATCCTGAAGGAAAAATATTGGGAGTTACAAATTTGCTATATCCATAAACCGTAAAATAATAATCCCTAATGAAAGAATTATATATATCCAGTTTGTTTTATGAAAGCTCACACTGTGTGAAGTTGCTACATGTGTTAACGTATGTATTTATTCCTGAAACTCTACCCTGCAGATCAAGAGATTCTTCGTAAATTAGAGAAGGAGAAAATCCTGGTGTTCACTCCGTCCCGGCGAGTGCAGGGCAGGCGCGTGGTGTGCTACGATGACAGATTCATCGTGAAGCTGGCTTTCGAGTCAGACGGGATAATTGTGTCCAATGATAACTACAGGGATTTGGCTAATGAGAAACCAGAGTGGAAGAAGTTCATAGATGAGCGATTATTAATGTATTCATTTGTCAATGACAAGTGAGTAAACCATTTGCTTACAAGTAATACTGCTTTCCTGAATTATGATGATGAAAAGCTATTAAACATTGAAGCATATGTTAAAAAGACAAAGCATAAAGTCTGTATTTGTAAAATGGAATATGCATACAGAAAAATGACTAAAACGCAACACATAAGTGGAAATTAATTGTATTAAGAGCGTAGGATTGAGTGTCTTCTATTTTTAAACTTTTAATGTTGCCATATTATTCTTATATTAATATTTGCTAAGTGTTACTACTCAGCTATGTTGACACCCCTTAAGAGTTCATAAATTATTCACATTTTATGGGTAAATACTTTGTTTCTTTCAAGTTCAAACAGTAACTTAACTAGTGGCAGAACTTTGCAGTCATAACTGCTTTTCATTATGCACACTGTGAATTCTTGCTTCCATTGGACAATCCGTCCAATATAATGTTTATTTTCTTAAGACATTTTCTACATCAGCTGAGAAGCACCTTAGGAGAGTGGGAAGGGAATGGAGTATGTGGAGTCAGGCATCTTGGCTGTGCACGTGAACTTAGATGAAAGTAACTTCCTTTATCGAAGCCCGAATTAGAAAAGTGTGTTAGCCCCCGAAGCAGCGCGGGTGCTGCAGGGATCCTGTTAGCATGAAACGAGATGACGTGTGCACAGATTCCGACACGCGAGTCGTTAGCTGCCATCCACCATCAGCATCAGCCTGTGCTTCCTTCATCTCCCTTCTCCTCCTCAGCGGCCCCCCGTCGCTCCCCGCCTGTTTACACTGCTTCACAGCATTGATGGTTATAAAACTCTCCTATAATGTCCTTGGATTGTTTTCTGAAATCCTTACAAATTCCCAAGACTGAGAGGAAGGAAGAAATAATTGGAACATGTTTCACTCAAAGCTTATTTGAATCAAAACAAATATGAGTTTAGCTTGAAACATTTTAATTTTGTTATTATCAAGAGAACTTAGTGCATTAATATTTTTATCCTGTAAATGATGAATCAAAGTATTTGGATTAAAATTGGAAAAATGCCTTAGAGTAATAAATGTTTACACTGTCTTTAGAATTAAATGATCAACTTCCTACTTAGGTATAATTTTTGTATTTTACTCGTGACAGGTTCATGCCCCCTGATGATCCTCTTGGCAGGCACGGTCCGAGCCTGGACAATTTTCTAAGGAAGAAACCTATTGTTCCCGAACACAAGAAGCAGCCTTGCCCATACGGTAACTTGCTTCATGAGTATTTAATACCTGCCTTTAGAGCACAGTATGTTGTTAACTTTTTAATAATCATTTTTAATCTTGGATGGCATAGTATCAGTTCTTTTGTTTGTAATTAAACTTAAGAAAACATTCTAACCATGAAAAAGTAATTATTTTTACCTGATTGGCTTCAATGCAAATGCATCTCCCAAAACTCTGTTCCAAAAACTCAGTTCCTTCTACATGAAGTTTTCAGCTAGATCAAAATTTGGAGTTCTTACATGTAGGTACACATCAGATCAGAATGGCTTTATCACATTACAGTAGTACTTTTTTTTTTTTCCAGAATGCCCTACCTTATTATAAAGTCAGCCTGGAAGAGAATGGGTAGGTTGGAGTTGAGGACACATGGTATTAACCCAGAACTCTGGAGGCTATTATTAGTCACTCGGCCAGCTTCTTAGTGCTGTGAATAGAGGGGAGGCTGCAGGTGGCATTTCTCAGAAGTGAGGTGCACTCGGTGTGCCTCCGTCCCTGCCTTTGTTCCTCTCACTAGTCCAAGTCGTAGTACCGGGCTGAGCGCTGCGGGCCTGGGCACACGCTCCTTCGCCTAATTGGTCTTCCTCTTTGCAGGAAAGAAGTGCACCTATGGGCACAAGTGCAAATATTACCATCCGGAAAGGGGCAGCCAGCCCCAGCGGTCAGTGGCCGATGAACTTCGTGCCATGTCGAGAAACACGGCTGCCAAGACTGCAAACGAAGGAGGACTGGTGAAAAGCAACAGCGTCCCCTGCAGCACCAAGGCTGACGGCTCTGCTGACGGCAAGCGAGGCGCCCCCAAGAGGCAGTCGGACCCCAGCATCAGGACTCAGGCCTACCCAGACCTAGAGGAAAAGCTTCCCACCAAAAACAAATTGGAAACCAGGTCTGTACCCTCCCTAGTGAGTATACCGGCTACTTCTACTGCAAAACCCCAAAGCACTACATCTTTAAGCAATGGCCTTCCATCTGGAGTTCATTTCCCACCTCAGGATCAAAGACCACAGGGACAATATCCTCCAATAATGATGACAACCAAAAATCATGGGACGCCAATGCCTTATGAACAGTACCCCAAATGTGACTCCCCTGTTGACATTGGGTATTATTCCATGTTGAATGCATATTCGAATCTGAGTATCTCAGGCCCACGAAGTCCCGAAAGGCGTTTTTCCTTGGACACAGATTATAGGATCAGCTCCGTAGCCTCTGACTGCAGCAGTGACGGGAGCATGAGCTGTGGGAGCAGCGACTCGTACGTGGGCTACAATGACCGGTCCTACGTCAGTTCTCCCGACCCACAACTGGAAGAGAACCTAAAGTGTCAGCACATGTACCCTCACAGCCGCCTTAATTCCCAGCCCTTCCTGCAGAACTTCCACGACCCCTTAACCAGAGTGCAAAGTTACAGTCACGAAGAACCAAAGTACCATCACAAGCCTCCTCTTCCACATCTGGCTATGCATCTGCAGCACCCCGCTGTGGGAGCCCGGTCCAGCTGCCCTGGCGAGTACCCCTCTCCTCCGAGTTCCGCACACAAGGCACCACACCTGGGGCGGTCCTTAGTGGCCACGAGACTAGACAGCATCTCCGACTCCCGGCTGTACGACAGCTCCCCTTCCAGACAGAGAAAGCCTTACTCCCGCCAGGAGGGGCTGGGGAGCTGGGACAGGCAGGGGTACGGGGTGGACGCGTACGGCTACCGGCAGACCTACTCCCTGCCGGACAGCTCCACGCAGCCGTGCTACGAGCAGTTCACCTTCCAGAGCCTCCCCGAGCAGCAGGAGCCCCCCTGGCGGGTCCCGTACTGCGGGCTGCCGCAGGACCCCCCGCGGTACCCGGACAGCCGGGAGAAGGTTTATATCAACCTGTGCAACATCTTCCCGCCCGACCTTGTGAGAATCGTCATGAAAAGGAACCCTCACGTCACCGACGCCCAGCAGCTGGCCGCGGCCATTTTAGTGGAGAAATCGCAGCTGGGCTATTGAAAGATGATGCATCTTTGTGGTGTTTAGTAGTTTTTTGTTCAGCTCAAATGCTGAGGGAGGTTTGCTACAATAGCACATGTGATCTCCTTCTCAGCAAGGAGGTTCTATAGTATCCATTTATGTGAAATACTGTATCATGGAATCTGTATGTATAGCCCCACATAGTGGAAGTATCACGGGATTGCTTTACACTCAAACGTTTTTTTAACATTTCCTTTTTAAAGCTATATCCTTGGCTGGAAATTTTTCCAGTTTGATTTATTAGATGTGATCTTTGATATTAATCTTTGGTGCATCAGGGGTTTATATGCAGCACTTTTTATCCTTATTTCATGTTTTATTAACTTGGGTTTCTCTATCAATTGCAAGCAATTACAATACCTTCAGAATGTTGAACATTTGACTAGACCTAGCAAACTATTTTTTCAAGCCAAGCTTAATTGAATCTTTTACAGCTTTTTAAGTTATTTTTATTTGGGGAAAGTGGGCTTCTTTGTGCTATAATCATTATTTATAGAAACAAAGATATACTACAGCACTGACTATATTTTAAACAAATGTAAGTTACCAGTTTATGTTGAAATGGGTAACACTATATACTAGAATGATTTACAATATGGCACTTTTTATTGTTTATTTTTGTTCAGATTTTTTTGGTCTGTTACATAATTAGTTAATTTAATATGGCAGATTTAAAGGAAAGCAGATGCAATCAATGGGGAAAAAAAGTATTTCCGTTTTTATTTTATGAATAAGGCAAAAGCTGTAACTGTTACAGTTTAGAGCTTTGCTATCCAGCTGTAATGTGCTTCTAGATAGTAGAAATGGAATTGAATTCCTAGATTTTCATTGACCTTATTTTTAATGTGTTTGTCTTTTTGTTTGGGGGCACAACAATACTGGATAAAGTAACCCTTTCGCAGTACTTGCCTGTTTTTAATGAATCTAATTATTCTCAATGCAACTTTTATATTTAATATACTCTCTAGCTTTCCTGCTGTTTATCAAGGCTGGCCTGAGGTGGTTTTATGTGTTGAGAATATGCAACACGTATTGATACTGCACTATGGAAATGGCGATGGAGGAGTTGTAAATGGTAACTTAACATTTTTGTAAGATACTGTATATTTTCCACTTTCCTGAAGGTTGTTTTATGGGGGGCGGGGGGCCTACTATATTATTAAGGCCAGATTCTTGCCACAAATAGTGTAGTTTTAGATACAGACCGAAGTCTGTTTTAGTATTAGTAAGGGATATTTCTGGTTTCAAAGTCATGGGTTTTGCTAGATGCTAATTCATTTTCATCGGTTAGAAGGTAGATACTGCAATCAGTGGCAGACAGTTGTGTGATTGGCATGACTTCCCTGTTGCCTCCAGTGTGTGACTTGTATGTAGTGTGATGACTCGTTCCGATCTGTGTCCTCAGTCTGCCAGGATGCCCTCGGTGTTCTGATTACTCCACGTGCTACAGTTCGAAGTAAAGCCCTGAAAAACCAGAAAGTACCTTTTACTGTTGATACAAATTGTATCTTTTTAACTATAAGAACTTTTTGATTTGTAGATCTAGTTACAACACAAAAGTGTAACATGGTTAGACTTTTGGGCAACATTTTATCCCTTATTTAAATACAAATTTTTTTACGTAAAATTGAGGTCTAGAATAGGGTAGAAAATTAAAGTAACAATTTAGGTAAATAAAAGTGTCTGTCCTAGTTTTATATAATATATTGAACTATATTAAAAATTTATTGGCATTTTCTTTCTCCTAAAACATCTAGTGTGAACTTAAAATAAAGGTAAAATGCTGCCTGAAAATAATGTCCAAGCACCTTTGACTAGGCTAACATTTTCACTACTTGTGCGACACTGTGTGTTGCATGGAGTAGGGTTTGGGTATACAGTAAATGCTTCTAAAAGGCATTGTGCATATTGACATATCCAATAATCTGAACCGTGTTCAGCAAACTTAATTCAGGAAAGTGGTGTTCTACACAGTCATTGCTGTTGTTGTTGAGGCAGGTGTGGCTGTGGCTGTCACTGTAACTGGAAAGAAGACGGAGGAGGCCGCACACCGCTCTGGGTGGTGTCTGCCTGAGGCCCCATCGCCTGTGAACCTGTGCCCCTTCTTTCACGGGTCACTACCTGTAGGACAAGCTCAAATGCAGAGGCGAAACCAGTGCCAAAAATAGGGTTACACGTGCATAGTACCTTTTATTTTATCATATTCCAAGTCTTTTTTTTTTTTCTTTAAGTGTGAAATCCCTTTTAAAATGCACATGTTGTTTTTGCTTCCATTCTCTTAACTTTAGTATTTTAGTTGTTTGGAGATTCTGGCAAACGTGACTAAATTCATTTAAGTGAGATTTTAGGGGAAATGTATGTCACACCTTTAATTTTACCTTCTGAATGTTTTTAGTTAACAATGTCCTTGCTTCATGGGTTTCAGCCTCCGGGGAGTTGGGGGCTTGCCTCGCCTGTCCTGAGTGGAGAGCTCTGAGCTGCCGCACTGAAACCCCTCCGTGTAGCTGCATGTTAAGATACAGGCTTTTCCTTCTGACAAGAGGGCAGTTTGCCGCCCCACCCGCCCCCCCTTTTATTGAAGCACCAGTGTTGCTTTCAGAGCTTAAGAATCAGGTATTTGGCAGACTTTAGATACATCCAGTTCTTAATTATCTAAAGCAATATGTAAAAGGATCCACCATTAAAATAAACCCAGAGCTGGATCCAAACCTTTAATTTAGCCAAAACTTTTACCTTAATCATATCTTTACCAGACTCGCTAATAAATAAGAGAGGTGTTTAGTAAGTAGTGAAGCTGCCAGGAGAAAGGATTCCAACGAATTTTCGGAGAGCTGACTGTACTTTACGCAGTAACGAGCCAGTTCGTTGTTTCTGGGTCTTAGCACAAAGGGAATAGTACCCAACTGGCCACGAACTGGCCCTGCGTATTTCCTCTTCTCGCATGTGATGTGTAAGTTTTCAGGCTCCTTTTTGGCCTCTGTATCCCTATAGAGTTGTCATTGACCTAAGCATTGGAAAGAAATGCAAACCAGTATAAAATATTTGATGCTGGTAGTAAATAGAAATTCGTGTTTTCATGAGAATTCATTTATAAGCATATGTAATATAACTAAAAAGAATGTTTATATATACACACTTGTTATGAAGTATTAACAATGGGAGGGTGTTAGAATTTTGATGGCTAACTTTTCCTTCGTTGAACTGTTTCCTTGATCTGTGCATGCCCAAGTCTGGAGTCCAGGTGACCAATGATGAGATGTGGAAACACTTGAATGGAAAGTGACTCTTCACTGGTTTTATTTCTGGTATTTTTAAAGACTTATTTTGATAATTTTAATAGAGTGTGTAACTTTAAAACACACGCAAGAAAAACTTTAAAGTAGTATTGATTACACAGATAATTATTTAACATGCCTTTTATGGATGTATCTATATGTACATAGATAGTAATATATTTATAAAACAAATACACTTATGTTTAGCTGTCATTTTGTGGTAGGTGGGAGGGGTGTGTGTGTGTGCGCGTGTATGTGTGTGTGTATAAAACTATCTACTGTTTTTCCTGATTGAAAGGCATTTTCCCTAAGGTATATTTGATTTGGGTTATTCTTTTTGCTATCCAACTTCCTTCTTCAAGATGAAATAAGATGCACAGTTTTTTGACCATTCTGTTAGTGTATGGCCCACCCATTTTATTATCATCCAACTCCCAGATCATTCCAAAGTGACCGGAAGTCAAACAGGTCATAGCCATAGGGAGTGCTTATGTTCGAAATACATTGAACATGGGAGCCCGGCCAGGATGTTGGCTTCCCAGGTATATACCAACAAATTAACTATAAAGTACATGAACTGTATACACGTATTAGAAGAGAGAACGGGTGTTGAAGTAGAGGAACATGCATTAATGTTGATTATTCCGGGAAACCCCCCAGGGCCAAGGTTGACAAATTTTTTCTATAAAGGATTGGATAGTAAATAATTCAGACTTTGAGAATGAATCAGATAGTCTCTATAAACTACTCACCTCTGCCCCTGCAGCAGGACATTAGCCACAGACGTTACATGAGAGATGTTACATCAGTGTGGCTGTGTGCAAAGAAAACTTAATTTACAGGAACAAGCAGTCATTCAGATTGGGCCTGTGGGCCACAGTTTGCTGACCTCTGCTCTACAGAGAGAAAACAGACATGTTTAGCAGTAGATCCTGATATATGTTAAGAAATAATTGTATTTCAGTTGACATAGAAAGAAATCATTTGTTAATGGTCTTCAAAAGAAGACTATGACACAGTCATAATAAAGCATCTTAATTCATTTATGTGTCCTACCAGCTCACACCCATTATTTATTAGTGAGATTTCTTATGTTTAACCACCAAAAAAGGCATTCTGTAAAAAGATATTTTAATAAGTATTGAAATTTTTTCATGAACTTTATATTTCTATTGATAAATGGGACTCCATCAGCTACCTTTTGTTTCTTAAAGGGCCTCACGGACCAAAAATTCTGTTGTATTTTGAAAATTAGCATATAATTAACCACTAAGTATTTTAAAGACTGCATTTATCAGTTACATTTTTCTGCTGGTTTTTGACTTCTAAAAATTGACAGATAGGCCCTTCTTTAAAAATGGTTTTAAAGAAGATAAATATATTGTAATTTCATATACTATAGCTTTATTCTCTAAGGTTACAAATTGTGACTAGTATAATGATAGCTAAAAAGTGAATGCGTTTACTGTATTGGTGTCTCTATAAGAAGCAGAGTGTATCGCTGCTTTCGCTGTCCAAACCTTTGGTGTAGATTTTTTTAAAGCTGCCTTGGGACAGCCCTCGGTGAAAGGTATTCTTAACATGATCATGTGTAACTTTAGATTCATGGGACGCACACCCTGCGGAGCATGCTCGCTCAGCGTTCTATGACTTGTTACAGCAGCAACATCATTTCCATTAGTCTTGAACATTGCAATCCACTTACGTAGTCATCATTTCTTTTAAGAATGGAATACAACTCAAGCTTTTAACAGTAACTGGTCACTTAGTATTTTTTACTTTAATGCGTCTGTTAACCTGCTTTTTACTTCCATTACAGTAATACTGTTGTGTGTTCAGAGTCGCTTTTCCCCAAAGTCCTTAGTCTTTCAAACTTAAAAACAAGGTAAAGTTTTGACGATTAGCAGTTAAGAAAATGCCTGCTCATATTTTAATTGTTTGTAAAATTTGTAAAGCTTAACTCTCTAAACCATGTACCCGGGTTGCCGATTTTCCGTCCAGATTTCAGATGAATAACAAATGGTTGTACATGGAAGCTTTTGAACCCATTCCTAATGCAGCTTGTGTCTCAAGGGAAAAGGACACTAAAGCGATGGTTTGCCTTTGTAAAGAATATGATTTAATTTCCTTAGATTTTTTTGAAATTATAAATCTCCCAGCTGACACAAAGCACCCACAAACATGCAGCTTCTGCAGACGCACACACAGCGCTGCACGTGAGCCATGTCACCGATGTGGTCTTTCCTTTGCCAAAGCGTAGTTGTACGCTGGCAGCAGTTCCTGATCCGATCCTGGAAACTTTTCTTACAGGAAAATAAGGCAAAGAACATCCTGAGAACAACCATTTGATCAACTGATGTGATTTCTGTTTATCCTATATGTCTGTTCTGTGTGTTTCTGTAATGGAATTTTTACCACTCCAAAAAGCAGTATTTTAGACCTACTGGAAATAATTATCAAAACAGCTATGTGATTCTGCTTTTGAGAAAACATAATTAAAAATTCATTTTCTTATGGTGGTTTGTTTTTGTTTTGTGAAGAAATGGACCTCATGCAGCAGCACAGGTGCTGTGAGCATCAAGGCACCCCTGCCTGGCCCCACCCACCGCCGCCGGTGCTTACTGACAAGTCTGCAGGTCAGCCCACGTTCAGTGTCAGTGAGTTAGAGCCACAGAAGTTCCTACTAAAGGCTCAGATCTGTCAGTGAGTAACCAAAGCTGCTTCTGTCTTCACCTGGAGGTTCCTGTGTCACCTGGAGGTCTTGATTATATAGATCCGTGGTCGGCAAACCGGCTCGCAAGCCACATGCAGCTCTTTGGCCCCTTGAGTCTGGCTTTTCCACAAAATGCCATGGCCTGGATGAGTCTATTTTGAAGAAGTCGCGTTAGTAGAAAGTCTAAAAAATTTGGCTTTCAAAAGAAATTTCAATCATTGTGTTGTACTATTGATATTTGGCTCTGTTGACTAATGAGTTTACTGACCACTGGTATAGGTCTTCCTAGTTGTCCGCATCCCTTGCATGAATGAAGCTTAGTGTCTTCCTAATGCCTCCCCTAAGTAGGCTCGTTTCCCTTTATGAACTGAAAATACTCTATTTCAAATATCGCCATGATTACAAAATGGCCTAATGCTCTTGATGGTTTAACATATTCAATCTCTGTGTCAGTATATAGGAAACAATTTCAAGTAGCAGATTTCCCCCCTTCATTGTTTTTGCAGACTTTTGCTTATTTTTTCCTGGAGTTGCTTTTTGCCATTATTAGATTTTTCTCTCCTCCCTTCCCTCATTTTGTTTTAATTCACTTCTTTTTTTAAAATATATTTTATTGATTTTTTACAGAGAGGAAGAGAAACATCAATGAGAGCGCCGGCCTGCGGACTGAGGGGTCCCAGGTTCGGTTCCGGTCAAGGGCATATACCTGGGTTGCGGGCACATGTGGGGGGTGTGCAAGAGGCAGCTGATCGGTGATTCTCTCTCATCAATGTTTCTAACTCTCTATCCCTCTCCCTTCCTCTCTGTAAAAAAAAAAAATCAATAAAATATTTTTTTTTTAAAAAAAAGGAATCCTCAATCAGCTGCCTCTTGCACACCCCCTACTGGGGATGTGCCCGCAATCAAGGTACATGCCCTTGACCGGAATCGAACCTGGGACCTTTCAGTCCGCAGACCGATGCTCTATTCACTGAGCCAAATCTATTTCGGCTTGTTTCACTTCTCTTTAGCTGTCTACCTGGAATCTTATGGATTTAGGAAATTTATTTCAGCTCCTGAGCAGGTTTAACTTATTGGTGTTCAGTTACAGTTGCCAGAGAACTCAGGATATCCAGAGCAGGTGTTAGTGGGAGAGACACAGCTGGGACGCTAGGGGAACGTTCTTTTGGGCTACATTGTGGCCTAGAGTTAGTTTATCCCCCTACACTCCCCGCCCACCTAGCGGCTTTGTCTAAAGAGAAAGGACTCACCGACATTGATGAATCAAGTCATGTTTGGAAGGTGAGAGTTGTAAAAAGCAACTATAAGCATGAACTTACTTAATTTATCCAAAACAAAATACCTATAGTTGTGCCCATTAAACATACGTACTTACTAGTATTTGTGCCTCTCCAGACTCAGCGCTGGGCTGTGGCACCCTTCTCCTTAGATCTCTATTTTGCCTGCTCCAGCTACAGCTTTCATCCAGGCCACCAAAGTCACCCCACTGCTCTCACCCCTGAGACTCCCCGCGCGCTCACTCTAGCACAGCTCCCACCCAGCGCAGCTAGTGCCAGGGACGTCCTGCAGTCCACTCGGCTCCAGCTACAGCACCAGGCTTTGGCACAGCTTGTCTCCAGGACTTCCCTGATCTGAGCTCGCTCCAGTTACAACTCCAACTGGCTTGCTGAGGCTTTCCAGCACAGCCTGCCCACAGGACTCACCGTGGCTCACACACGCTTCAGGTAAAACTGGGTCCCAGTGTGCACCAGGACTTCCCACAGCCCGTGCTTAGGCCAGCTACAGCTTCTGCCTCAGCCAGGCCTACTCCTGGGATTCCCTTTGGCCCAAGCCTGATATAACTACAGCCCTGGCCACCCTGCCAGCTCAGGTTGCTGTTTCATTTAATTCATAGAAAGACAGAGAGAGATAACCAAAAGGAAGAGACAAATATGCTGCAAACGAGAACAGAACAGAAATAAGAGATAAGCAATATACCACATAAAGAGTTCAAAACAATGGTTATGAAGATGATCAAAGAACTTGTGAGAGTAGATAAACTCACTGACAAAGACAGAAAATATAAAGAAGCTGTCAAAACAATAATTAAAATGAAAAATACAGTAGAGGCAATAGATAGCCAATTAAATAATGCAGAAGAATGAGTCAGCAAGCTGCAAGACACAGTAGTGGAAGTCACCCCACTGGAAGAGCAAAAGGAAAAAAAGAAAGCAAATGAAGATAATTTAAGGGACCTCTGGGTCAACATTCAGCATACTAACATCAGGGTCCCAGAAGGAGAAAAGAGAGAAAAAGACAGTAAACATTTGAAGAAAATCTCTAAAAACTTTCCTAACAAGTGAAGGAAATAGACTTCCAAGTCCAGGAAGCACAGAGTCCCCCAAAAGACACATAACTAAAATGCCAAAAGTTAAAGAGAGAATCTTAAATGCAGCAAGAGACAAACAGTGACATAGAAAGGTTTTCCCCCGCAAGACTATAAGCTGATTTTTCAGCAAAAATTTTGCAAGCCAGAAAGGAATGGAGCAGTCTATTCAAACTAATGAAAGCTTACCACCAAGAAGACTCTACCCAGCATGATAATCATTCAGAATTGAAGGAGTGAGAAAAAGTATCCCAGACAAACAATACCTAAAGTTCACCACAAAGCTGGCATTGCAAAAAATATTACAGAGCCTCTTTTAATTATAAAGAAAAGGCCAAAACTAAAAATAAGAAAATAGCCCTGGTCAGTTTTGCTCAGTGATTAGAGTGTTGGCCTATGGATTGAAGGGTCATGGGGACAATTCTGGTCATACCTTGGTGCAAGTTCAATTTCCAGCCCCAGTCAGGATGTGTGCAAGAGTCAACCCATCAGTGTGTCTCTCTCACAGCAATGTTTCTCTGTGTGTGTGTCTCCCTTCCACTCTCTCTAAAAATCAATGGAAAAAAATATCCTCAGGTGAGAATTAGCAAAAGTAAATAAATACATAAATAAAATCTCACTGTTAAAGGCAATCATTTTATAAATATAGTGGATCAACCAATTATAAAGTTAGTGTGAAAGTTAAAGACAAAAGTAGTAAAGGCACATGTAACTACAGTAATGAATTAAGGAATACACATATGTACATACACACAAATGATATAAATAAAATATGATGTCAAAAACAAATGGGGTTGAGTAAAAAAAGTGCTTTTAGAATGTGTTCACATTGAAGTGACCATTAACTTAAAATAGACCATTATAAACATAGCTTATCATATATTCCATAGGATCCAAAAATAGCACAACAAATTTACAAAGGAACCTAAACAAACAAATCACTATATAAAGTAATCAATGTGCAAGAAAAGAGCAAGAGAAGAAAGGTCAAAGAAGAACTACAAAAACAACTGGAAAATGCTAAAGTGAAAATAAATACACACCTATCAATAATTATTTTAAAGGTAAATGGGCTAAATGCTACATCATTTAGGGTGACTTGGTTGATGTGTCTCAATGGTTGAGTTTCAACCCATGAATCAGGAGTTTAGTGTTCAATTCCCAGTCAGGGCACATGCCCACAGTGAAGGTTCAATTACTAGGAGGGGGCATACAGAAGGCAGCCAATCAATGATTCTCTCATCAATGTTTCTCTTTCTCTCCCTTCCTCTCTCTGAAATCAATATGTTTATTTTAAAACACATCGGATGGTTGAATAAATAAAACAGGATCCATGCTAGCAGACTACTTTAGATAGAAAGATACACAGAGACTGAAAGTAAAGAGATGAAAAAGATGTTGCATGCAAGTGGAAATGAAAATAAAGCTTGAATAAAAATACATCAGGCCAAATGGAGTTTAAAATGAAGACTAACAGGAAACAAAGAATGGCACTACATAATGATAAAAAGATCAGCCTAATAAGAGGATACTTGTAAACATCTAAGCCCCTAATGTAGGGATGCCTAATACAGCAAATATTAATTGACGTAAAGGGAGAGATAATATTACAACAATAGTAAGAAACTTTAACACCCCACTTACAATTATGGATAGATCATCCAGATACATTTTCAACAAGGAAACCGTGGCCTTAACACATTAGATAAGATGAACTTCATAGATATTTACAGGACATTCCACCCCAAAATAGCAGAATATGCTTTCTTCTCAAGGGCACATGGAACATTTTCCAGAATAGACCACGTGTTAGGCCACAAAACAAGTCTCTAAATTTAAGAAGACTGAAACAATATAAATTTTTTTCTGTGATCACAATGGTATAAAACTAGATATCAATTATAAGAAGAAAACTTGAAAAAAAACTATAGTGACTAAACACATGCTACTAAATAATCAGAGGACTAATGAAGAAATCAAGGAGGAAATTTAAAAATATCTTGAAATAAATGAAAATGGAAACTCAATACCAAATCACTGAAACACAGCAAAAGCAGTTCTAAGAGAAATTTATAGTGATAAATGCCTATATCAAGAAAGAAGAATCTCAATTAACTTTATACCTAAAGGAACTAGAAAAAGAACAAAGGCCAAACAAATAGAAGGAAGTAATAAAAATCAGAGCAGAAATAAATGAAATAGAGACAAAAAAACAATAGAAAAGATGAACAAAACTACTAGTAGAGAACCCTAAAGATTCTACACAAAAAAATTACTAGAACTAATAAGTGAATTCAGTAAAGTAGCAAGACACAAAACAAATGTTCATAAATAAGTTGCATTTCTATGCACCATAATAAACTATCAGAAATGGAAACTAATGGACACAGACAGTAGGGGGCTGAGGGCATGTGCTGGGGAGTCCAATAGGGGGAAAAGGAAACATGTGTAATACTTTAAACAATAAAGAATTTTTAAAAAATGGAAACTAAGAAGACAACCCCATTTTTAGTGTATATATATTAAAAAATAACAACACAACACTTAAAGACAAATTTAATAAAAAATGTAAAAGATCACCTGAAGCCATTATGCTCAATTAGTATTTGACAAAGGAGGCAAGAGCATACAATGGAGTCAAGACAGTTTCTTCAATAAGTGGTGTTGGGAAAATTGGTCAGACATATGCAAAAAAAAAAAAAAAATGAAACTAGACCACCAACTTATACCATACACAAGAATAAACTCAAAATGGATTTTTTTTAAAAAACTAAACATAGACAGGAAACCATAAAAATCTTAGAAGAATCTTGCTGCGACCCACAGGTTGAGAACTGCTGCTGTAGAGCCTAAGACCATTGGAAAACACAGATATTTACAATTCATAACAGTAGCAAAATTACAACTATGAAGTAGCAATGAAAATAATTTTATGGTTGGGGGTCACCGCAACATGAGGACCTGTATTAAAGGGTCGCAGCATTAGAAAGGTTGAGAACCACTACCAAAAACAAATTACAGGCCAATACCCCTGATGTAGAAATTCTCAACAAAGTATCAGCAGATTCCACTGTGTGAATGAAAGATCATAGATGGCCTCCCGGTGGTGCCGAACCCAGTGGGTGGGTGGCTATAAAGCTGGTGGCATGGTGAGGAGAGTCGCTGCGCCCTGGGCCTGCGAGGCTCACTCCCTTTCCTGCACTGCCACCCTGGCCCTTTGGTGCCTGACGGAGGAAACAGACATGAAGACTGAAGTTCTTTGTCACTCACAGCTCTTACATGTGCCTGGGTCACTTCCTTTGAATACAGGAGCCTGCTGGCAGAAAGATGTGGGGATTGTTGGCCTATAGATCTCTTTTCCTTCTCAATATGTTGATCAAGCCAAGATGGGAAACTATGAAGGTATAGATGCCGGAAAGTACACCATTGGCTTGGGCCAGGCCAGGATGGGCTTCTGCATGGACAGATACCAGCTCTTTGCACGATTGTGGTTCAGAATCTCATGGAGAGAAATAGCCTTTCTTCGGATTGCACCGGGCAGCTAGAAGTTGGAACAGAGACAATCATGGACAAATCCAAGTCAGGGAAGACCAATTTGATGCAGCTCTTTGAGGAGTCTGGGAACACGGATCTAGAAGGAATAGACACCACAAAAATCTGCTACAGAGGCACCAGCTGCTGTCTTCAATACTGTGAACTGGATCGAGTCCAGCTGGAGGGATGGAGGGTGTGCTCTGGTAGCTGTAGGAGATATTGCTGCATATGCCACAGGTGGAGTCAGAAACATTGCTCTGATCATTGGGCCAAATGCTCCTTTAACTTTTGAAGGAGCACTTCATGAGACACACATACAACATGCCTATGACTTTCACAAGCCCAGTCCGCTTTCTGAATGTTCCATAGTAGATGGAACTCTCCATTCAGCGATACCTCAGCGCATCAGACAGCTGCTCTGTCTACCATTAAAAGATCCATGCCCCATGGCAGAAAGAGGGACATGAAAGAGATTTTACCTAGATAGTTTCAGCTTCATGATCTCCTACTCACCCTACTGTAAACTGGTTCAGAAATCTCTGGCTCAGATGATGCTGAATGACTTTCTGAATGACCAGAACACAGATAAAAAATAACATCTACAGTGGCCTGGAAGCCGTTGGGGACGTTAAATTAGAAGATGCCTATTTTGATAGAGATGTGGAGAAGGCATTTATGAAGGCCAGTCCTGACCTCTGTAATTAGGAAACTAAGGCATCTTTGCTCATATCCAGTCAGAAGGGAAACATGGTCATGTCTTCTGTGCATGGCTCCCTCGCCTCTGTCCTGTACAGGACTCGCCTCCGCAGCTGGCAGGGAAGGGGACTGGCGTGTTCTCCTATGGCTCTGGTTTGGCTGCCACCCTCCACTCCCTTCAAGTTACCCAAGATGCCACACCAGGGTCTGCTGTTGATAAAATAACAGCAAGTCTTTGTGATCTGAAATCGAGGCTCCAGTCAAGAACGTGTGTGTGACATCAGTGTCTTTGCAGAAAGCATGAAGCTCAGAGGGCACTCAGCACCTGGTCAGCTGCATCCCCCAGACTTCCATAGATTCCCTCTTTGCAGGAACAAAGTGAACGAAAAGCACAGAACTTACACCCCGTGACCCTCTCCAAAAGCTGACACTTTGGACAAAGGAGTCGGACTTGTGCATTCAGCACAGCCCAAGTCCTGCTAAGAAAGTACCCCGACTCCCAGGGACAGCAGCAGAGCCCGAGGCAGCTGTCATTGGTGACAGGGAGCATGAAGAACCCCCGTGCTGTGCGGGGAAGACCCCCGGGGGCCGGGTGAGGTGGGGGTTTGCACAGGATGGTCAGGAACGGGATGTCTGAGGGCAATATTAAAGGAGTTCATGTTGCTCAACATTCTGTGACTGACACGGAGCCTGGAAAACTATCGTGCTCTTGGGAAAGTCTCTTTGCTCAGCTTGCTGATCCGCTTTCTAAGGAGTCCAGCCAGTGCTTACTGTGCTCCATGATGTTAAGGGCTCTGCAAAACTTCACACCTCTCGCGTCATTTGTATGCACGAAGCTTAATTTTTAAATGTGGCTTTTTGAGTCGCGTGCTTCTGGAAAAAAGGAGCAGAGGTACTGGTTTTCAATTTTATTTTATTTTTTGAATGTGTAAGAATTTTATACTTTGAACAAACAAGATGATTGAAAGCACCTGTGTGTTTTGAAAAAAAAATTTTTTTCTAGTTTAAGAGATGTGTTCTGGATCCAGAGACATGGAAGCATGGAACAGAGTGCAGAATCTCAGAAGGATGGCAGGGGAGGGTGGGTAGGCAGGACATAATCAACTAAAGAACTTATATCCGATATGCATAACCCATGGACACAGACTATAGGGCAGTGACGTCCTGGTCAGTGGGGTGGGGAGGGCAGGCTGGAGGGGATCAGTGGTGGGAAAAGGAGGACATATGTAATAAAGACAAAAAGGAAACTTACTGAAGGGGAGTAAATATTAGCAAATCATATATATGATAAGAGGTTAATATCCTAAATATTTAACGAACTCATACAACTCAACATCAAAAACCAAAAATTCAATTAAGAAATGGGCATTTTCCCAAAGAATACATACAAATGGCCAATAGACACGTGAAAAGATGTTCAACATCACTAAACATCAGAGAAATTCATTTAAAAACCACAATGAGATATCACCTCACACGTGTCAGAATAGCTCTTATCAAAAAGAGGAGTAGCAAATGCAGCAGGATGAGAAAAGGGAGCAGTTGTGTACTGTTGGTAGGAATGTAAATTATTGCAGCCAGTGTGGAAGACAGTATGGAGGTTCCTCAAAAATTAAAATAATAAAACTACCTTATGATCAAGAAATAATTCTTCTGGCACTTATGTGAAAAAATTTTGAAAAGATGTATGCACTGCTATGTTCAATGCAACATTATTTACAAAAAAACAAGATATGGAAGCAACCTAGGTGTCTACCACTAGATTTCAATTATATATGTATAATATATATACATATGTATATGTATATGTATATATATTATATACAAATATATTATATTGTAATATGGTGGCTCTTTGGCCCCTTGAGTGTGGCTCTTCCACAAAATACCATGACCTGGGCTAGTCTGTTTTGAAGAAGTAGCGTTAGAAGTTTAAGTTTAAAAAAAATTAGCTCTCGCCGAGGTCAGTTTGGCTCAGTGGTAGAGCGTGTCTGTCTGCGGACTGAAAGGTCCCGGGTTCGATTCCGGCCAAGGGCATGTACATTGGTTGCGGGCACATCCCCGGTAGGGGGTGTGCAAGAGGCAGCTGGTCGGTGTTTCTCTCTCATCGACATTTCTAGCTCTCTATCTCTCTCCCTTCCTCTCTGTAAAAATATCAATAAAATATTTTTTTTAAAAAAGAGGCAGCTGGTTGATGTTTCTCTCTCATGGACGTTTCTGGCTCTCTCTCTCTCTCCCTTCCTCTCTGTAAAATATCAATAAAAATATTTTTAAAAAATTAGCTCTCAAAAGAAACTTCAATCATTGTACTGTTGATATTTGGCTCTGTTGACTAATGAGTTTGCCTAACACTGACCAGGGGCAGGGAAAGACGAGGGAAATATGAATTAGAACCTTCAACCCCTGCTTTGAGTACAAAGTCCTGACAAGGTGTCACCTGCACCGAAGGGAAAGACAACCAGCAACCTACCTGCCTGTCACGAGGCTGTGATGCCCGCCCTGGCCCAGGACCCGGCCAGCTGGCCAGGGCTCAGGGCCTCAGGAAAACCCACTTCCTGTCCCTCCTGATAAGCAAGACTGGCTGGTTCCTGCCAGAAGAAGAGTGTTTTAGTCCGGACTGCCCGGGCCACTCCCTCGCATCCCTCCATCCTTCCTGGCGCTGGCGAGCGGAGGTGGCAGCATCAGTCCCAGCCATGCGCAGAGCCCTTCTCCGCATCTCTCTATGTGAAACAGCTGCCATTTTCGTTCCCCATGCTTTCTATTTGCATAAAATCAGCACAAGATTAGAAACCGAGAAGTTTAGTTAAGTGGTCGGACAGATTCCCTTCCCAGCTGCCCAGGAGAGCTCAGTGAGAGACAGATCACTGAGAGGGGAAGACACGCAGTGGTTGGATGCACTTCGCATTCGCCAAACCCCGGCCTGCCTGCTCTGTCGGAGCCTGTGCTGGCCAGTCTCCGTGCTCACCCTGCTCAGGGGTCACCTGCGGGGGCCCAGACACCTCAGCTTCAAAGGTGCTCTCCCACCAGCGCAGCTTTCCAAGATGTGATTATCATTCACCTCATTGTTTCAGACACACGTGTGAAATGATGGAAGGAGATGGCAAATGCAATTGTGTAACTACATGGGAAGCTCAGGAGGAGACTTAGGGTTTGCCACGTTTGTTACCAAATTATCAAGAGCAGGAGGAACATTGTGCTGCTGTGACGAGCACACCTGCAGCACTGCGGGTTCTAAGTCGGGAGCCGGCCATGCCTGCTCTGGGCCCAGCTCAGCCTCAGGGCTGCGCTGAGCGAGGGGGTGGAGGGCCGCGGAGGGGACCTGCGTGGGACCGGAGGAGGCCCGGCCCAGGGACGGCGTCAGCGTCAGCCCCGCCGCCAGCCCGGTCCTTACAGCCCTCAGAGGCAGAGGCCCTGGCTCTTGCCTTCCTGCGTGGGCCCCACCATGGCCCCTGCACCTGAGCCTCCTGGAAGGGCCGGATTCTCGGCTCTGCCCCTCACCCTCTCCAGCCAGGGGTTGCAGGGGACACGGAGGTCGCCCGGACAGCAGGGGCCTGGGGTGGGGAAGAGGAAGAAGGAAGGCTCCCCCTCCATCCCTCTACCCAGAATTAGCAGCCGGCTCCTGTGCCGCTTCCCAGAGCCACACAGGAGGTGCCAGTGGTTAAGGGGGTGTAGAGGGCATTTGGATCTAGCCACAGCTCAAGTGATGTGTTAGATATATGGCGCTGGAGGACTGAGTGCCGGCCCTAAGGGCCCAAGCAGAAGTTAGAGGAGGGGCGGACAGTCCCACAGCCATTTCCTCAGCTAAGCAGCCAGGAGGCCAGTGCGCCCCTGGCTCAGCCTGTCTCGCAGACAGCCTTCGGCCCGACCTGTGACCTTGTGACGCAGGCACCGCACAGCCTCCCCTCTCTGCCCCACCCTGACCCTCCACCCGAGGGCCCAGTGTTCCTGAGGAAACAGTATCCTCAAGAGGAAAAGGAATGCATTCTGGGAGGCACTGGCCCTTTCCGGTTGAAGAGCAAATTGTGGTTCCCAGCAATTCGTGCCCCAGGCCTCGTGCAGAGCAGGAAAGCCCTCCAGCCAGGAGAGCTGGGGAGGGGGGCCAGGGGCTCACGGAGGAGAATTGATTCTTCCCGCCTCCAGCCAGTGAGCAAAGGGCGGGGAGGGTTCTAGCGGCTCCCTGGCTCAGCGCTGGCCCTGCTACTGTTGCGGGGAAGGGGACAGGGTGGGGACAGCGGGAAGTGCAGGAACTTTGGAGCCAGACACGCCTGCTTGCCCATCTGGTGTCCCCATTGCCTCACTGACGACCTTGAGTGGGTCCTTGATCTTGAAGCTCAGCCACTTCCTCTACTAAAAAAGGGAAGCTTGTTACCCACCTCCCAGGCAAAAAGGGTGTCCGAATAAATAAGATACCTGTGCTGAGTGCCAGCACCAGAGCCTGGGGTGGAAGAGTTGCTAAAAGGGGTGAATTCTGAAAAAATAAATAAATAAGTAAATAAATTAAACTACCGGTAAATAAAAGGGGTGAATTCCCTTTCCAGCGGGGGAGAGGGAGGCCGGGGGGAAGGGAGCCCTTTTCTCTCCCTTCTCACGCTGGGCTCCCCAAGCCCTCCACGCAGCCCTCTTCACAGACCCACCGCTCTGCCCACCCACGGCTCCGACTCCGGCCCCAGGGAACACTTCGTGCCCAGTCTCCCCCCCCGCCTCTCTCTCTTTCAAATCCTCTTTCCCCCTGGACCCCAACCGGAGTCAACCCTAAATACACACTTCCTAGAAGCCTTGAACCCCCCTCCCCCTCCTCCACACACTGCCAGTATGAAGAAGCCAAAAGTCCTTATAATGTTCACGGCCCACCCATCACAGTAACGCCCCAGCTGCACCCTCTGTCCCCTGCACCTGCCCCAGAAGCTAGGCCACTGACCCCTCCCCAAACACGAGTGGGAGTGCTCCCTCCCTCCAGCCCCTCCTGCAGGCTCCTCCCTGAGATACTGCCGCCTGCGCCTCCCGCCTTCCCCAGCCTCGGACAGGAGTTCCCCCCTCTCCCGCTGAGGCCTGCTGGGTCCTGACATTGTATTTAGCTCGGTTGCTTGCTTACCCGCCATCTTTCTCCCTTTGCCCACATCAGCAGTCCGGCGTGAGAGCAGTGGCTGTGTTGGGTTCCATTTTTTCCTTTGACTGACATTCATTCAGTCATTCATGTAGCAATTGCTGAATGAGCAGTTGCAAAACGAGACACCGCAGGAGAATGAAACGGGGAGAGAACTAAAGGTTAGCACCACCTACTTCATGGTCGGGGCTGCCATACTTCAGCTGTCACTCTCTCTGCTGCTGCCCTGGAGGAGATCATAGTCCAAGGGCAGCAAGGGAAGCGCTCCAGCATACTTGCCTCCAGGAACAATGCTGTGACCTCGGACCTGGGTCCCCAAGGTTGGTTGCTTTTGAGGAGCAGAAGATATAAAAGTCCCAGGAAACAGTGTGCAAGGCAAGGAGGCGGGACGGAGCGCCTTCCAAGGACAGAGAGGTGTCGACAGTCACTGGTCCTGGGGAGGAAGCTGGGAGGCACGCCAAGGCCAGACTGGGGACACTCGGGACAGGGTCTTACACTGAGGGGGACAGGTACAGGCACAGGAGCCTGGCGGGATGAGGGAGACAGCCACTTGGCCAGCTCGACTTCCTCCTTTCACTCGCCACAGACAGCCCCCCCGGCCAGGCGCGCACTCTCCGATGGCCCCACCCTGGCCCCTGATTTCACCACGCCTGATTCCTGAGGACGGTGGGTTTGCAGCCCCTGAAAACAGGCAATTCTAGGGCCGCTCAAAATGCTGGAGATTCTTAAACAGGACGTAACAGATCACAGTTTTGAAAAAGACAATAACAATATTTATTTTTTTTAAATGCCCCCAAAAAAGAAAGAAAAGGACAATGAAACCAGAGGAGGGTCGGCAGCCGGGAGATCCCTAGGAGAAGGACAAAGCCAACACAGTGGGCAAGTGGGCAGAGGGAAAAGCGGCTGGGGGGTGGGGGCAGGGGTGGGGGCAGGGGTGGGGGCAGGGGATGGCGTCAGACCTCTGAAACCGAATCACAGCACATTGTTCCTGAGTGAATAGTGGACCAAGGTTTTGCCATGCGGCCACAGTGCCACGTAAAATCAGCACTGAGGCCGCACCCTCAGCACCGCCCTGGCCCAGCCCTCGATGGTCCTGAGCTACCTCAGGCTGACCCTTCCACAGTATCTCCCACAGCCCGCGTCTTGGGGGGGCAGGTACCTGTGGCTGGCCCCTCCCTAGAACGACCCACACCTGTCTTGGGTGGGCAGGAAGGGGGGATGAGCCTGAGGGCTTGGCCCTGAGTCCTGGGGTGTGTGGGTTTGAAGGCTCTTCCTGGGAGGGGAATAGACAGTCAGGCCGGCCAGAGCTGAACCAGCCTCTCCCAGCAGAGCCAGGAAAGGGAGCAGCTGCCCCAGTCACCGCCACACAGGCGAGAGGGACTAGGGCAGAGTCGCTTCCTATCAGCTCTCCCCTCCCCCAGCCCAGTAGCCTGGAGGAAGGGCTGCGTCTGCTCCCCAACATTGTTCCTCACCACTCGGGCCCAGGAAACACCCCGGGGCTCAACTCAACGCTTGATGATGTGGAGAGAAACCTCGGCTCCATGGCCCCACAGACTGTCGACCCTTCTGGTCCCTCTCAAAGCCGCCTGGAACGCCCCCCACACACACACACACCCGCCCCCAGCTGGTCTCAGGACCAGGCCTAAGCTCAGAGGAGGGGGACATGGACTGCATCTACATCTACATGGACTGCCAGCCTCACGACCTGCCTGGAGCCACCCGAGAGTGAGGACAATGAACACCAGGCCCTGCCCAGCGCCACGAGAAGAGAGGAGAAAGAAAAGAAGAGCAGAGCAGAGCAGAGCAGAGAAGAGAAGAGAAGAGAAGAGAAGAGAAGAGAAGAGAAGAGAAGAGAAGAGAAGAGAAGAGGCAGAAACTCCAGAACAGAAGTCCCTTCCAGCCGAGCCCAGCCCAGGACACAGCCGAGGGCCCGAAGGAGTGTTCACACGAATGGATCCCTGTGGCTTTCTCCCGGGGACCCCGTACTTCCGAACTCGTACCCAAGTCCCTGCCCTTGTCCGAGGGCCTCCTGGCCCAGGTCCCACACCGAGCCTTGTCGCTGTGCTAAATTAACACGAAGGGAATCCAGAGTAGGATCTCAGCACCTACTGACTCTATCAAGTCGAAGAGAAAAACAAAACATGTTATAGAAATCCATGATTTCACTGGTAGACATAACCTCCAGAGGGGTCCAAAAACTTGTTGAGAGGCGCCCAGCAGAAATAACTGGGCATCAGAATGAGGGTCCTCCTCAGGCCACCGCGGCCTTGCGGCTGTGAGGACGGGGAAGAGGGTGACTCACTGGCTCCAACGTGAGTGGCCTTGGCCTTCCTCCAACCAACCACCAGCTAAGCAGGAAAAGGGGGGGGGGGTGAGGGGGAACAGTGCTATGGAGAGGTTAGGTTCAGGGTGCAAGAGGGCTGAGGCACAGCTTCCCCTGCGGTGCTCCCCTCCCCCGTGCCCGGGCCTGCTGGCCTGTGCAGAAGGCGGGAGCCGGCCCTGGGCATGAACTGTTGAGGCTGGAGGCGGTGGGGACATCACTCAGGCTCCCTTCTTCTCAAAGGGAGAAGGAATCGTGCTCGGGTTTTAGGAAGGTCGGTGGCAGAGACCGGGAAGCTCACCAATATCCCCTGCCAGCGGCCCCCTGCGCCAAGCACGGCTGAGCTCCCGCTGTGAACAGCTGGGCAGAGGCGGGAGCGCCTGGGCCTGGGGCAGCGCCCGCTCTGCGCCCCACGCGGGCCGGAGACCTGGCCCCCCGCCCGGGAGAAGCAGAGCGTCCCCAGCGCCGGATCCAGGGCTGAGCCTGAGCCGGGCCATGGCCTTGACCTTCTGAGGGATGGAAGTCAACGCGGGGAAGCGCGGAGAAAGGCGGGGCGGGAGGCCCAGGGGTGACAGTTAGGGGGGAGCCTGGCTCTGGAACAGCTGCTCTGCAGAGGGAAGTGAGGGAGCAGCAGCCCCCGCACCCCATCCGACCCGCCCCACCCCCAGCCGAGGCCTGAGCGCTCTGTGCGGCCCGGGTGTGCGGGCTCGGGGGATGGCAGGAAGCCGGTGACAGTAGAGTGGGGAGCCCGGGCCACAGGGAGGGGGGGAGCCCGGGCCACAGGGAAGGGGGGAGCCCAGGCCACAGGGAGGGGGGGAGCCCGGGCCACAGGGAGGGGGGGAGCCCGGGCCACAGGGAGGGGGGGAGCCCGAGCCACAGGGAGGGGGGGAGCCCGGGCCACAGGGAGGGGGGGAGCCCGAGCCACAGGGAGGGGGGAGCCCGGGCCACAGGGAGGGGGGCAGCCCAGGCCACAGGGAGGGTGGGAGCCCGGGCGCGGCTGAGTGGAGGGAGCCAGGCCGGCGTTCGCAGGAGGTGCCAGCGCAGGGGACGCAGCCCGCCCGGCCGGGAGGGGCGCGGGCCGCGGGGCCAAGGCTCTCTGTCCCATCCGCTGGCGCTGCCCCCACCTCGGGGCTCAGGGCGTGGAGACCCATCCGCGCATCCGCAGGGGCTTGTGCTTTGTGCTTCCATTCAAGGCTTCCCAGGGCCCGGCTCCCTCGCTGCCGCCCCAGTCCATCTGCCCAAGGCCTCAGGAGGAGAGTGGCCGCGTCCCCGAGGGGGTCTCTGTCCCTCGGCGTCTCAGGCGGGCTGACGGCCGCCCTTGGCTCCGCGCTCTCTCCCCAGAGCAGCACTGAGCTCGCTCCTCACCACCGTCTCTCCCGAGGCCGGGGCCGGGGCCAGGAGAGGAGGTGGGTCTGCAGGTCACCACGCGCCCGCCGCCCAGCCCAAGGACCTGACTCAGCCGCGGGGGCCGGACACTCCGTGCCGGCTGGGCACCCCCCTTCCTTCGCCCCCTCTCCTGTCCCCCACCCCCTACCTCCCACCCCCTGTGAGGGTGGTCCCCGTCCAGCAGCCGGGCCCACAGCCTGGGGCACCTGGCCAGAGACAGGCTCCGGGGGTGGGGCTGTGGATGGGGAGGGACTGACATGGGGGGGGGGGGACTCTTTAACACACGTGAGAGCGTGTGCTCATCAATGGGAACTTGCAGCAAAAGAAAAGGCAGGAGAAGGCCATGGACCTCGGCGGCTGATAGAGCTGGTAGGGGAGAAGACAGGCTCACCCCAAGGCCTCCTAGTGTGGAACCCCGTTATTCAGCCGCCCTGTGTGAAGGGCCCGGCCTGCCTCTGTCCAGCTGAGCCCCGGAGGAGCAGCAGGCATGCGTGCGGCCTGCAGACCTGGCTCCGGGGAGGAGGAAGGGCCGGCCACCCTCCCCGCACTGCGCATCCCCCCTGCTGGGGAGGGCTGAGGCCACGGAGCGGGAGGGCTGACTGCCCTGTGTCTGCCCTGCAGGAGGGAAACCCCCCACCGCGTGCCCCCTCTGTGTGCGGGTGTCGGCGAAGGGAAGGTGTGCTCCCCCCTCCTGGCTGCCCGCCCTCAGCTCTGCCGCTGACCGCACTGCAGTGCCTTCCCCGGGGCCTGGGCGCCGCTCCCTGCGGCCTGTGGCAGGCTGGGCGGCTCCGGGAGAGAAGTGGACACCTATTTTGAGGTTTCAACCTCCACGGGTTTGTCCTGGCGACGAGTGCAGCCCGCAGCCCCGGGCCTGCCCTCCGCGGAAGGCACACCATGGAGAAATCCGGTCTCCCAGCCGGGCCTGGCCAGGGGCTGCTCTGACTTGTCCACCTCTTCGTGCATCTTGGTACCTAAAAATCAGTGACCTTCACGCCTCTCCATGTTTGCCATCCCATGACCTTCCTTTTAGCAGTAAAAAGTATGCTACCCCCTCACCCCCTTTCCCAAAGGAGGAGAGACTCAAGGAACAAAAGCCTTGGAAATCATTTAGTCCAAACACTTCGTGTTCCAGCCGACGGACCAGAGGCCCAGAGGTAGCGATGTGTCCCGGTTTCACCTCTGATTAGTGGCCGAACCACAGCCACATCCAGGTTTAACAGCCGCAGGCCAGCCGTCCTCACTCCGCAGACACGCTCCTGAACCGCTGCTGATATGGCATTACCCGGAGCGGGCTCATCCCATACCACGTCATCACCAGAAGCACCTGGCTATTTGCCATGTATCTTTTTGTTGTTGTTATTAAATATATTTTATTGGCCGAAACCGGTTTGGCTCAGTGGTAGAGCGTCGGTCTGCAGACTGAAAGGTCCCGGGTTCGATTCCGGTCAAGGGCATGTACATTGGTTGCGGGCACATCCCCAGTAGGGGGTGTGCAAGAGGCAGCTGGTCGATGTTTCTCTCTCATCGACGTTTCTAGCTCTCTCTCTCTCTCTCTCTCTCTCTCTCTCTCTTCCTCTCTGTAAAATATCAATAAAAAAATATTAAAATATATATATTTAATTGATTCTTCACTGAGAGGAAGGGAGAGGGATAGAGAGAAATACCGATGAGAGAGAAACATTGAGCAGCTGCCTACTGCACACCCCCTACCGGGGATGTGCTCGCAACCAAGCTACATGCCCTTAACCAGAATCGAACCCAGGACCCTTGAGTCCACAGGCCAACACTCTATCCACTGAGCCAGACTGGTGAGGGCTGCCACGTATCTTTTAAAGTGATTCTCCCTGTGGCACCTGTCCGGCCAGAAATGCCGTGCAGAGGAGGGGGAGCCGGCGGTGTGCCACGGGCGCCGGCTGTGGACGGCAGCAGCTTTATCTTTGGACCCTGAGCCTCTGCTCTATTAGAAGGTGAACGTGAGACTAGACCTGGCGCGATGGGTCCTTCAGATGGTTGTCTGATCAGTGGCTCTGAGGGCTCAACCAGGCGACCCCGTCAAGTGCTTCCGGTCCGTATGTTTTAATACATAAAAGGTGGCGTTGCACGTGCTGCCTCTGAGCCCTGCACGAGGTCACGCCTCTGGCTCCACGGTACGCCCAGGCCTAACGCAGAAGGAGGAGGGACCCGAGACACAGCACTTTGATGAGAAACCATAACAAAGTATTTTTTCCAGTGATAGACGTGCCTGCTAACTAAATGCTTCAAATAAACTATGAGACTCCTTTGGGAACCAATGTTCCTTAATATTAGACAAACAGCATCACTTCTGCCAAACGAAAGGTTGTTGGCTTCTGCTTCCCCTGGAGGAGGGCACTGTGTCGAGCACAGCCAGACTCGGTGTTCTTGGAAAACATCAGGTTCAGATGGAAAATTCAATATCGCGTTGTGACATGAGTCAGCTATTTTTGTAATCCCTCTTACACCCTTCAGGAACGCACGGCGGGGCCATTATGAGGCAGGCGCTTACCTGCTGGGCACAAAGATATGCCTTAAAGACTTTCAGAGAACCCACACAGATGGAAAATTCAGTATCACATTGGCAGGTTTGGGGTCGTTTCTCTGAAAGTCTTTTAGGGGTATGTCTGTGCCCAGCAGGTAAGCACCTGCCACAGAATGGCCCCACCAGGCGCTGCTGAAGGGTGTAAGAGGGATTACAAAACTAGCTGACTCATGTCTCAAACCGTCACCCAATCCTCTGGGCTTCAGCCCTGGACATTCAAGCCACCTCGGAGCGCCAGGAACAGTGCCACCTGGTGAATTAATCATGCTGCTTCATGTCCCAGCTCTGACACCGGACCCCCAGCCCTCCTCCTCCACACCCGGCCCATTCAAACTAACACGCTGTGAAATCAGAGACGGCGAGAACCCGAGATGGGGCAACAGGGCAGTTCCTTGAGAAGGTGATATTCACGGCCCACCGTCCCCATGCAGAGTCAAGCTGATGTTAGAATATATTTATTGCTACATTTATATACAATTATACAAACGGCCCAGACAGGAAGAGGAAAGTTGCATCAATGTCTCCAGATTTCACAGATGTGAGCCAGTAACCAGAGCTGTTGAAAAAGTGGAAAATTCTCGGAAATTCTCTCTCTCTCCCTCCTTACGGGCTAGTCATGCAGAAAAGAAGTGGGTTCCCGGAAGCGGGTGCCTCCCGGCACACCCGGGGCACGGTGCTTTGGAGATGGGGTGCAAGAGGTGCTGGCTCAGGGCTGCAGGGAGCAATGCAGAGGCCTCCAGTCCCGGCCCGTCTTCCCAAGCTCTGTCCCCAGGAAAGGCAGTTGAGAGGGGCGTGGAGAGAGACAGGATAGCAAGAAAGGGAAACCAACAGGAAACTGAGATGTGGAGAGAACCCATCTGTAAGAGCCTTGGTTTCAGGACCACGTGCCCATCTGGTTCCAGCTGAGATTCTGGCTTTGGTGGTGGTGGTGGGCGGAGGGGGAGGGGATTCACATTCAGAACATCAGGCATGTCTTGCTAAGTCCGTATCCCAATGCTCACCATATGTCAGATGCCAGGGACCTGCATGAAGACACAGAAAGTGAACAGGAAAGCTGGGTAAGAAAAGAAGAAAATGAGACAAGTCTATATGAAAGAATAATTTGCAAGTTGACCAAATGGAATGACCAGAACGAATGCCCAACCAGCCGCTGTGAGGCGCACTGACCACTTCTCCCCGGCCCGCAGGTTCCGACGTTGAACAGGGAACAGGGCCGGGCGGGGTCGGGGACAGGACGGCGGCCGGCAGCCGGGGAAGAGGGCCCTGACCACGGCCAGGCCTGGGGGCCGTGCCTGCGCAGGGATTGCATGGGCCGGGCCTGCAGGATTACCACGATAGGGCTGAAATGGGCAGGACCCTGCAAACCTCTCCACGGGTCGAATGTAGCAGCTGGTTGAGTTTCTTGTGGAATTGGGAAGGTGAATGGATGCAACGCCGTGAGGTACACAGACTGCTCCCAAGCCAGAGAGGGCCACAGACCCCGCCCTCTGAGCTCAGCCAGGTTAGAATGATGCTTGGTTTCAAAGGGAGCCTAACATTGATCTCGCAACCTGCAGATCCAGAATCTGGATGTGGACACGAGATCCTGGTATAAAGACACCTCTTCTCACGTCCGTCAGTTAAACCTTTGTGGCGTGCATCACAAGAGAGGCCTCAGAGCAGCCCGGGGGCATATGTGCCCACGGGGTGAGCTCGCTGTATTTACACCAGCTGCATCTTACCCCAGTCAGGCCTGTCCCCAACCCGGGGGTCCCGGAGAGAGTCTTCAGCTCCAGCAGCCTCTTGAGCTGTGGTCAGCCTCGCACTCAGAGAAAGGACAAGGCCTGCAGGCTGAGAGCAAGACGCCTGTGGGTGTAAACGCACTAGGCTGCACAGCCTGGGACCCGGGGCTGCAGGGCGTCCTATCGCTGAAGAAACCGCCAGCCCTAGCTCGTCCGTGCCTTTAGATGGGCCCCTGACTTCTCATCACCACAATCCCGTGGGCCACAAAAAGGCAGGCTGAGAGTCTGATGGAGAGAAACCCCAAAGTCTGGAGGAAAAGGACCAGAAAGTCACTGAGAAGTCCCTGTCCTTTTTCTTGGGTCAGTGACGTTATGGTCACTTGGGGGGGGGGGGACCCAGCACTTCTGAGGCTGCCCGCTGCGATGTGCCCATCTGCGATCCTTTGATAAGTTAATCTCTGGATCACTCCCAATCTCTGTCATTTGACCTTGACTTTTCCGGTGAGTCATTCAGAAGACTTATTTTCCTGCTTCTGACGACAACAGGATGGAGTCAAACCATTATCGGTTAAAAGTCATTGAGGAAAAACTGCAAAACGTCAGGCAAGTTTTAATTGGGAGGATTTTACCAACCAGCAAACAAAATGGAAAGAGCTATATAAATTCCTGCATTGGAAGGAATGATTTAAAGGATCATACGTTGCTAAGTGGACATCATGGGTAGTCACACCCCAAACATACAACATTTTAGAAGGAGGTTTATCATTGCCTTGAGAGTCCCAGTCCATTGTCTCTGGGCATCTGAGTGAACTCTCCTTTGAAATGCTTCTTTTCAGACCCCTCAAGAAACCGCATAGCCTTGTGAACTACCCTATAATACAATTCTCTCCTTGCTTTCTCCCACACCCATATAACCTTCCCTCTTTCACTCTTTAATTTCAAATTCGTAAAAGCGGCTATAAAACTTATTCTCCGAAGTATCTGAAAGATACTTGCTCCCCGGGGTATGTTGTCAGTTTGGCTCAAATAAACTCATAACATTTTTTTAAAATTAAAAAAAAAAAACAAGAAAAGCTGAGAATTGGCAGCGATCTATGGAATATTAAGAATGGGTTTTAACCAAGGATTTTAGCTCAAATATCAGGACTAAGACGGACTGGATTGTAGGAATTCACAATCGCTCCACCCCCTTCAAAATGAGTGGCTGGTGATGGATATGACACAAGCCCCGCACGTGAATTTGAAACAGTGAAGTGTTTGGTGACGCCTTGGAATGTCAGAGTCTTGAATGGCCTTCAACTCATTTCAGAGCAACCCAAAATTCAAGGCCAAAGAAGCAAATCATTCAAAAAATTCCCAACCTACAGCAAACATATATGATCTTTTCTCTGTGTGTCATGAAAAAAAAAAATCTAAAAAATAATAGTTATTATGGACATTTATTCCAGATCTTAAACTGTTAGATCAGATACATTCGCACACTATAGCTAGTGTTAGGTTTACAGACCGTGGGGAGGCTTAATCAGCAAGCCGAAGGAAGCCAAAAGAGCCACTCCAGGTCTACGAGATAACCTGCGTCACTATGGTTTTATTTAGACAGAGAAGGGCCAATACAGTCTCTGCCAAAGAAATCCATGAATTTAAAACAAGCTGCTGTCACAGTAATCATGTTGATCGATGATTTTTAAATATTTCCAAATTAAGACTAATGCAAAATACTAACTTGGCTTATGAACCAGTTCTGGGATTCTTCTACTCAATGTGTATGTGTGGCCCTTCGTTTTTAAGTGTATCTAAATGTTTTCTTAAAATAAGAGAAAACCCGCAGCAGCACAAAAGTGGGCTACGGGTGAGCTTACACTGTAATACTTCCCGCCAGGGTGTTCCTTTAAAGGTAAGAGAACAGTCTAAAGCAGCCTGTCCAATCAAGCAGCAGTCCACCAGGATTATAAGTAAAATCTCAGTTGAATAAACTATCCGACTCTAGCCTGTGTTTCTCAGTGGTTAGAGCACTGGTCTATGCACGGAAGGGTTGTAAGTTTGATTCCTGGCCCTGGCCCTGGTTGGGCATGCGTGGGAGGCAACCAATCAATATGTCTCTCTCACATCTCTCTCTCTCTCTCTCTCTCTCTCTCTCTCTCTCTTTCTCTCTCTCTCTCTCTTCCTCTCTCCCTCCCTCGCTCGCTCCCTCCCTTACACTCTCTAAAAATCACTGGGAAAAATATCCTCCAGTGAGGATTAACAACAACAAAAATAACAATAAGATAAACTATATGACCTCAAAATTATTAAATTGGGAGAAGATGTTTTTGACTGGCAAAGAGCCCACAAGATGCAAGCAGCTGAGAAAGATCTGGAGGGGGTGGATTTGGGGCTGTAATGGCAGGGATGCTCTGAGTCAGCTCCTCGGGCTGATCGTCCCGATACCGTGGGGTCCCAGCACCGTGGCAGTAAGCAGATGTGGCTGGTCTGATGGGAAGGTGGGTGCCCCCTGGCCACAGCTGCTGCTGGTACTTACCTAGTGAAGAAGGGAGCCTTCTTCCTGTTACATCTGCTTTATGCTGTTTTGGCAAGGACGGATCTGGAAGAATGCGTACAGTTTGGGTCCCCACCTTTCAAAGGAGACATCACGAGGTTAGAAAGCACTTAGCCAAAGAACACGGAAGGACGCGTCGCAGCACGGAACGCCAGGACTGGTCACCTGGATTGGGGGGCGGGGGGGGGGGGGGGGCTCTTGGTAACCAAATCGCCAATGTAATCTCCTTCTTAATCTTTTCTCAATCCACTCTTGAATCTCCCATTATTCCCATATAAAAATAAAAATAACATTAAGCCTTCCTTTTAAATACATGTTAGAATTCTAACAGTTGTAGGAACTCTACACAAACTATCCAGTCTCACAAGAATAATGAATCGCAAAGCCATACACATCCAAGCTCTGCACGTATTAGAACACTGCTTGAGAGTGAGTGTATAAGTCACCTGCAGTTCTCTTGACTAACGGGCACTTTAAAAATGTCTTTTAAACACCAATCAGACTCAGGGACCCCAAATCCTCTGGGGTGCCTACTTTGAAATCAACAGTTGCTATGCTGGAATAAGCAAAGGCTCAATATCCTCTACCTGCCCACTGAAAGCCCGGTGTGGGGTAAGACAAAAAGTAAAAGCAACCTCTCTGCCCTGTCCCGGTTGGCTCAGTGGATAGCGTCGGCCTGCAGGCTGAAGGGTCCCAGGTTCAATTCCAGTCAAGGGCCTGCACCACAGTAGGGGGTGTGCAGGAGGCAGCTGATCTATGTTTCTCTCCCAATCGATGTTTCTTACTCTCTATCCCTCTCTCTTCCTCTATGTAAAAAAATTAATAAAGTGCATTAAATTTTTTTTAAAAAAGCCACCTCTCCTGCAGCCAGGCTAGCCCAAGAGATCAGAGTCAGCCGACTCACCAGCTGTTCTCAGACACCAGGACGGTCACAGTTAACTCCACAAAGCAACCGCTACCCCGCCCCGGGGGTCCGAATGCCAGTTCCCTGAGTGGGGAGGACATCACTCACAGGATTTTTATGCTTAGGGTTAAACAAGCAGAGAGTCCTTGACTGGTGATGTCTAACTTATAAATCAGCCACGTGCCACGAGAGCACCTGTTACCCAGGCAGTGTAACCCATAATGGAAAACGGAGTCTTTGCAGTAAAATACAGGAGAACCCCCAAATCTGTCCTCGCCAGTCATAATGGAAGACAGAAACAATGAAACATATTAACACTATTATAATTTTCCTTTGATACTCCTGCTTAACGTTAATCTGGGAAAAATTAATCAGATGACTAAGTAGTACTGGAAATTTAAGAATATTTTAAAGGGACTTGGAAGCATTTCGAGGACTCGGAAGGTTAGCAGAGCTGCCACTTTATCATATCAAATGTCATCTAAAAGTGTGTTACTGTATTTTTCCTTGGTCCCCACGATTAACCGTAACTGAGGTTGATTTATGTTTATAACTGAGGAATGAAGGGAGAGAGAGCAAAGGAAGGGGACGTGAATGATTTACATGGAGATCCAGAGAAAGGAGAGTGGATCAATGTAAGGTACCAGAGAGAAAACAGAATACAGTGATAACCTAGGAAACTCCATTTCCTTGAGAAGGAAGTCAGAAATTTCCAAAGTTTGCCACCAGATGGCGCCATGAGATTAGAACTACTTGGTTTAAGACGGCCTTTCAAGGGAGTGAGGAGGAGACCCACACAAATCAGAGGAGCAGAATATTGTCAGCGCAGGGCCTCAGGACTGGCCAAGCCAGTCCAAGCCATAGGTTAGATCATATAGCAAGTTAGCCCAGGCGTGCAAACTCAGTTTAACAGTAGAAAACCTACTTATCTGATCCAGTAAGTTACAATCAAAAAGCACATGCACGTTATCTCACTACACACAGACATCACATTTGACAAATGTTAAACCTTTTTATTTCAAAAACACACAATTCACAAACAGAACAAAACAAAAAATCCTCTAGCAGAATAGGCGAATGCATGTAACCGGATGGTTCATTAACCTGATAAAGGGCGTGTACCAAGCACCCTCAGCAAATGTGGTGGCTAATGAAACTTTTAGAAGAAATTTTAAAAACTCAATACTTTTAGAAGAAAATATAGAAGAAATCTTCACAATCTCAAAGAAGAGAAGTTTTTAAACAAGATACACATCAAAATAATTTCCCCAAATCACAAGAGCAAAATTTTCTAAGTTAAACTACAATCAAATTTAAAACGTTTATCTACACTAATAAAAGAGAAAAATGCTAATCGACTGTACCTTTGCTACCTCCACAGCAAATCAGAGTGAGTATGCAAATTAATCCAACAAAGATGGCGGTTAGTTTGCATACACTGAGAGAGGGAGGAGTGAAGACTGAAGACAGCATAGAAGGAAGAGAGAGGAAAAGCGGAAAGCAAGGCGGCTGCCAGAGGGAACGCACGGGTGGGGCGGGGCAAGTGGGGCGGGCAGCAGTGGCAGTGCGAGGCCGTGGCAGCCCCTTGCAGGAATCTTCCTGCAACGGGCCCCTAGTCCATAATAAAAAGTAAAAAGAGAAGGCACAGCAAGAAAGGAAATAGACGTAAAAATTCAAATGTCAAAATATTAAATCAGCCAGGCTGGTGTGGCTCAGTGATTGAGTGTAGACCCATGAATAAGAAGTCTTAGGTTCAAGGTTCGATTCCTGGTTAGGGCACGTGCCCAGGTTTCAGGCTCCATTCCCAGAAGAGAGTGTGCAGGATGCAGCTTATCAGTGATTCTCTCTCATCATTGATGCTTCTAACCATCTCTCCCTCTCCCTCTCTGAAATCAACAAAAACACATAAAGTAAAAATAAAAACTGATACAAAGTATCTATTACATACATATTTGCATGTTTTCATAATATATACTACACATAACAACATATGTTCCTTTATTTATAATTCTCCTAAGTACACATCTTTTCCCAACACTATTGTAAAACAATCTCTAGTTCTTAGGTGTTTAAAACAGAAATTGAAGGCAGAAAAATACTACAATAGATGGGGAAGTTATCCATTTGGTTCAAATTACTTTTGGTCATGTACTATTAGAATTTTGGATGTCTCAGAGAAATCATCGAGGCAGCAAAGTCAATAGTTACTCTAAGGACACGGAGTAAAAGAGGCCACGTGTTGTTCCCACGGTGCTGGGCACCCTCATCTCTACACCAGCGGCTCTCACAGTGCTGGCCCAGGACAGCAGCTGCCGCACCTGCTCAAAATGCAGGTGCCTGGGCCCCACGTGGATTTACTGAACCGGAAACTCAGGGGGCGGGCCCTCAGTCCGCATGTTAACAAACTCTCCGGTGATTCTGATGCAAGCCGGTATGAGAATCACTATTGCAAGTTTTTGGTGTGTTTTTTAAAATATATTTTTATTGACTTCAGAGAGGAAGGGAGAGATAGAAACATCAATGATGAGAGAGACTCATTGACAGGCTGCCTCCTGCACGCCCCCGAGATTGAGCCCACAACCTGGGGATGTGCCCTGGCTGGGAATTGAACCATGATCTCCTGGTCCACGCTCAACCCCTGAGCCACCTCGGTGAGCTGCTTTGTTTTTTATTTTATTTTTTTCTCCATCCCCTTTATGCCCTCTTCCACCTCCACCCTGGAAGTTTTTTTAATGTGTAAGGCCATGGTCGGCAAACTGCGGCTCGTGAGCCACATGCAGCTCTTTGGCCCCTTGAGTGTGGCTCTTCCACAAAATACCACTGCCTGGTCGAGTCTATTTTGAATAAGTGGCGTTAGAAGAAGTTTAAGTTTTAAAAATTTGGCTCTCAAGAGAAATTTCAATCATTGTACTGTTGATATTTGGCTCTGTGGACTAATGAGTTTGCCGACCACTGGTGTAAGGACACCTCTCCATTCCAACAAAACAAGATCCCCCCTGATTAGAACTATCGGCAGCTGAGCAAAGGAGACCACGGGCCTTCACAAGAACATGACTGTTCATACCGTAACACCTCTAACGCAGGGTCAGCAACTGTAGCTCCCGGGCCATTTACTGGACTGTAAAATGGGAAAGTGCAGGGAGACCCACAACATCATGGCGTCTTTGTGTGGCTTAGGAGCAGGCGCCTCTTCCTCCAGGCGGCTGCAGCGCCGTCGTCCTGGGCACACGCCTGTCGAGTGAGCACCCACCACACTTGTACTTCCGTCCTGCACGCTGCCCCTACCCTGCGGTGGGCTCCTGGGTCTGGCTCCTCCCAGCCTCACTCACACACCCTCTCCCCCGGGGTCCCTCAGCTCTGGACTTACTGCCCTCTTTTCTGTTTCCCCAACAGGCCAAGCCCTCTCTTGCCTACGGTCTTTGCACATGCTGTTCCCTCTACCTGGAATGCTTCCAAGTGAAGATTGCAAATCGGTGTCGGGAGGGTCGCTCCTGGCAAGCAGATATATGGCTTGCCTGGCAAAAACACTTTTTTTGGAAATAAATACACCCTATATAATAAAAGGGTAATATGCAAATTGACCTAACAGCCAGACGACAGGGAACAACTGGTTGCTATGTTGTGCACTGACCACCAGGTGGCAGATGCTCAACGCAGGAGCTGCCCCTGGTGGCCAGTGCACTCCCACAGGGGGGGGCTCGGCTCAGCCACAAGCCAGGCTGATGCTGTGAGTGCAGTGGCGGTGGCGGGAGCCTCTCCCACCTTCTCCACAGCGCTAAGGATGTCCCACTGCACCTTGGGCCCGGTCCCCTGGGCCAGCAGGTGGACCCCCCCCCCCGGGGTTCCGGACTGTGAGAGGGTGCAAGCCAGGCTAAGGGACCTCCCTGAGAGCACGAATTTTCATGCACCGGGCCTCTAGTAAATAAAGCTGACATAAAATTTGGGAGATTGCACACGGAACTACATTTCAACTTAAATATCTAAAGCATTATGCTTTAAATGGTTTTTTTTTTTTTAAAAAAAAGCCATGTTTGGCTTACCTAGGAAAATGAAAAGGTGCAACAACTGAGCCTGAGGATCTGGGCCGTCCAGTCGGGCAGGAGGCCCGGCCGCAGCCTCCGGCACTGCATCACCATCGTGATTTAAACAAACAAGGAGGCCCCAACTGGTTTGCTCAGTGGGTAGAGCATCGGCCTGCAGACTGAAGGGTCCCAGGTTCGATTCCGGTCCAGGGCATGTGCTTGTGAACTCGATCCCCAGTGCGGGGCATGGAGGAGGCAGCCAATCGATGATTCTCTCTCATCATTGATGTTTCTGTCTCCCTGAAGTCAATGAAAACATATTTAAAAAGTAAAGAGGAAGAGGACCTGGCCCTCTCTTCCTCCACATGGCAACTTATATGCCACTTCTCAGACTTTTTGTGATCTTGCCACCCCAGATTACCACCCCTGTATTTTCCCCAACTCAATCCCTTGTTTCTTTCATATCAACTTGATATGAATTTTGCTGTTTTACAGGTCAAAGATGGTCTAATACCATTTTAAACGTTTATTTTGCTTTCCTATTGGGATAAGGATTAAGTCTGAGTTGCTGTCATATGTTCAATGACTTTGACTCACTGAGCACCCAGCAGATCTGAGGCACTGAAATTTTCGGATGAATAGATGAAAAGACTCCCCCACCAAAAGTTTCTCAGCAGCCCCAGGACATTCGTGAAATGCATTTTCCTGACCGGAGATGGCTAGAATTAGCTCACGTTACAAGTCCTACCACCGCTAGCCTGCCCACTCGGCAGCGCTGGAGCTGAATCTAGTCAGACTCCGTCAGCTTCTGCTCACAGGGCTAATGCCCTGGCCCTGGTGTTGGAAATTACTCCCGAAATGTGATTTCCCCTGGAGCGCCTGTGCAAACCAGCACTGCAGTCAGTGCTCACATCCACTGAGATGTCCCTCCCTCAGCCCTGAGACAAGCTGGGAAATACTTGTTCCTGAGGTGAATGCTGACAATTACAATAGCCTCTTGGACGTCAGCAGTGGCTACCCTGACCTTCGACCGTGGGCTCCTGCTTGCTTGCCTTGTCAAACTTAACTCTCCGGTTTCCTCTACTCTGCTTTTAAAAATTACCTAGGAATCCTCAGGACCTAACTTTGGGCACTTAATGGTTAATGAGTGGGTACATTATTTGAATGAATTAAATCATGCAAGTGCCACACAGTGCATCCCTACAAGGCAAATACGGGAACATTTTTATTGAGTAGGCATAATCCCATGGGCTTGAGCAGGGGTGAGAGGTGGGGTTCATGCTGGATTGCCAGCTTCAGACAGAGGATGCCCCTAGAAAGAGCATTTTCCTGTTCTTTGCATAGGTTTGTGGGAAACGTGCAAAAAACACTGCAGTTACTAGTAAGCTAAGTAAGAACTATTCTAATGCCAAGAAAGTGCTCTTTTCAATGTTGCAACTGGGTGTACCAGTTAATAATGCAGATTTTTTTTAATAGATGAAGTTACACATATGTTTATATGCGATTTGATATACTATTTTGTTGTGTTGACAACAAGCCTCAAAATTCCATGTCAAATTTTCTGAAGGTGGTAATATATTTTTATGCTTAAAAATGTTAAATTTCATGCCCCCCCAAAAAAGAGCATTTGTGGGATGTTTTAATTCATTTATTTTGAAGAAAAGTGCTACTAAATACTTCAGGAAGCTTATGGTCAACATGCCCCATTTTAAAATACTTTTGAACGCTGGTTTAAATGCTTTAAAAGTGATGATTTCGATGTGAAAGACAGAAAACATCCAGATCAATTGAAAAAGTTTGAAGACCAACAATTACAAGTATTACTGGATGAAGATGCACAACAAACTCAAAAACAACTTGCAGAAAGATTAAACGTTGCTCAGCAAACCTATTCTGTTCATTTACAAGCAATGGGAAAGATTTTAAAAGAAGGAAAATGGGTGCCACAAAAAACTGAACGAAAGACAAATGGAAAACCAAAAAATCATCAGTAAAATATTGCTTCAACAGCACAACAGTCTTTTTTGCATCAAATTGTGACTGCTGATGGAAAGTGGATTTATTTTGAGAATCCCAAATGTACAAAATCATGGGTTGATCCAGGTCAACCATCAACATCAACTGCAAGGCCAAATCAAATCGCTTTGGAAAGAAGACAATGCTGTGTGTTTGGTGGGATCAGGAAGTTGTGGTGTTTTATGAGCTTCTAAAATCAGGTGAAACCATTAATACGGATTGCTACCAACAAATAATCAATTGCTCCAGTGGCTGCCTGCAGAGAGGTGACCAGCAACAGCAGCAGGGCGACCAGGAGGTGGGGCCAGTGAGCGGGTGGCACCGGGCCAGCCAAGGTGGGTGCCCCTGATGGACACCCCACAGATGGGCCCTGATCACCAGCAAGGCCTAGGGACCCTACTCAAACATGAATTTCGTGCACTGGGCCTCTAGTATTGTATATTTTGAATGCCGGACCAACAGTTGAGGTTTAAGTTGGATGTGGGTTAGAAGAGGAAAATAAAAGTAACACAAATAGTCAAATTTTTGGCCTGATTCACTGAAAAGAAAGGGAAAAAAAAGGACTTGTCATTTTGGTTGATGCATGAGCAAAGCTGTGAGGGGTAGAATTCTTGAGATTGGTTTGACATAGTTAAGAATGAGATGCTTATTAGATATCAAAGTGAAAATTTCAGGTAGATACAAGCCCAAAGTTCAGGGGACAAGTCTGACTGGAGACTCACTGATGAAAGGAACACGGGATGAGGTCACTAAGAGCCACGGGTAGACGTGGGCCGTAGAGCACCCCCACATTAGCAGGTTGAGAGGGGAACCCCTTTTATCCAAAAAACACAAACACTAATTATGTCTCCTGGGCGTACACTGTAAACTGTCTACTGCTCTTCACAGACCACACACTAGCACAAGGCCTGGCACACATTCTAGGAACATATGCAGAGCAAGACCTTCCAGGAGTCCCAAGTAAAACCCTTAAAAGGCAAACAGAAGACATTAAAAATGGAATCCAAAGGACTTGGGTGCAAACAGTATCTGCACTACTGACAGACGAACAAAAATATTATGGAAAACAAATGACAGCAGTTACTATTTATTAAAACCTTTAGTATGTCAAACTGTAAACTAAGTATTTCATGTATTTAATTACAATCAGTGCCCACAAGGTCACAATTGTTTATCTCATTTAGGAGACAAGGAAATTTAGGTTCCAAATGGCTGAGTGGCTTCCCCAGGTCACACGGATATTAAGTGGCTGGGTCTTTTGAACCCAAATGTGGGACTCCAAACCCATATGATTATCTGTACATGATGCTACCTCATTTCTACTCCAAACTCTCTCTGAATTCCAGACAGCCTATGCATCTAATGCAGTGGTCGGCAAACTCATTAGTCAACAGAGCCAAATATCATCAGTACGACTGAAATTTCTTTTGAGAGCCAAATTTTTTAATCTTAAACTACAGAGGTAGGTACATTGTTATTAACTGAATTAGGGTACTCCTAACTGGCCTTTGCTAAAAACTCAAGGGGCCAAAGAACCTCAAGTGGTCTCAAGCCGCAGTTTGCTGACCATTGATCTAATGTGTTTTGAACTGATAAAACCCAGAGCTTAGGATTTTTGGTAAAACAACAAAAACGTGTGCTGAAGCAGCAAAAGAATGTGGGAAAGATCTTTGTGCCCTCGCTGGGGAGAGCCATGGTACATAGCTTGACTACTGACAGTGTCTGAGCTTTTCTGGAAAAACAGCAGACACAGAGGGGCACTGGGCGGCTGAAAGGGCACCAGAGGATGGAGAGTTCTGAGCCTCTCACAGACCAGCTCTGAGTTCAGTGTGAATCTTGGGAAGAGGAGAGGGAGACTGTACACCACTGAAATGGATGCTTCTTCTGATTAGCATGCGACAGCACTAGAATTTTTGAAACAAATCTAGGCCGTTTGTGGCTTAAGAAAATCATTTGAAAACTTGGCCTAAGTTAAGTACCAGAGCTAGTTTACAGACACAAAAGAAAGCCCTGAAATCAAAGGACACTTTAACTTGAGGAAGAAGAATTACAGTACTACACTGAATTAAAGATGATGCATATGCCCAGCCGGTGTAGCTCAGTAGTGGAGCATCAACCCGTGGTCAGCAAACTGTGGCTCACAAGCCACATGTGGTTCTTTGGCCCATTGAGTGTGGCTCTTGCACAGAAGTGCCATTAGAAGTTTAAAAAATTTGGCTCTCAAAAGAAATTTCAATTGTTGTACTGATACTTGGCTCTGTTGAATAGTAAGTCTGCCGACCACTGAACCAGGAGGTCACAGTTCGATTCCCGGTCAGGGTACATGCCTGGATTGCAGGCTTCATCCCCAATAGGAAGCGTGCAGGAAGGAGGCAGCCGATCAATGATTCTCTCTCATCACTGATGTTTCTCAACCTCTCCTTTCCTGTCTGAAATCAATAAGCATATTTTTAAAAGGGATGGCGTACATATATTGCCACTTAAAAGATGATATGTTAAAAAAAAAACACCTCAAATAGATCTACTTCCTTACAAATTAAACAAGCAAATTCAATTTTTTTTTTCTAAATACTTCTGCTGTCGTTGGGTGGCACGGTAAACAAAGTCTTACATTGTGTATTAGCATGTTGAGTGATGGTCTGAGTTTGTTTTTTGCCATTTTAACAAAAGCAGGCAAATGAAAGCTCTAATCACTAAGGAAATGGTGGTAAAGAAAATTAAAAAGAAGCCACCCAAGTTAGGGAGGGTACATGGTGATGGAAGGAGACTTGACTTGGGGCGGTGAACACACAGTACAGTGTACAGACGACGTGTGGTAGCACTGTGCACCTGGAACCTGTATAACTTTGTTAACCAGTGTCACCTTAATAAATTCAACAAAAAAATTAAAAAAGAATGTAAAAAATAGTGCTTAATAAATTAAAGCCAAAACAAATAGGTATCTAGTTCCAGACATTTAAAAAAAAAAAAAAAGCTACCGTTACCACAGTATACTTAGAAAACCCCGCCATATTGATTTGCTTCTTTTTAAAAATAATGTTTTCTGTCATAGAACTTGAAGAAATCAGAATATAGTTACTGGAAGAACTTTTTCACTTGGGCTTTGAAAAATGAAACTTTATGACCACTATCGCTGTGTCACCTTTTAAGGAGGCCTGACATACACAGAAATCCAATTTATGAAAAGTGTTCAATAAGCGTACTACTACTTAATTTTGAAATGAAAAAAGTACGCCTACATCATTTATGTAAGAAACACCTTATATTTTAGGAATCGTAAGATGTAGAAAATCTTATACAAACGTAACCTATCCACTGATGATAACGCAATTTCTTAAAGAAGATAAAACCACAGGCAATGTTTGTGTAAGAATACATCACAGTCTTCCTTGAAACAAAAAAAAGGCTTGGTCAAAACATAACTATTCAGGGGGAAAGGAGACATATGTAATACTTTAAACATACATGCTCATCAGAAGTTAAGGTGCACATATTTTTGTACTGATATGCAAAGATTTCTAAAACACACAGTATTCCCTGAAAGAACTGTGAAATCGTGTTTATAGAATGCTGTAACTTCTGTAAATAGCAAAAACTACATAGTACGTGTATGCTCGTGCGTGTCTAGGTAATCTCCAGAAAGAGGCACACGTTGAAAACAGCAGGCTCTGGGGAGACCTGGAGTCTGGAGGATAGAGAAAGGCTTGTTTGTAAATGTTATCCTATTGCACCTACCGAATTTTATTTTATGTTTATGTATCACTCTTTTTGTAGGCACTTTTATTAATTATAATATATTTTAAAAGAATTTTAATGATTTCACCAAGTTTTTTAAACTGAGGCTTTAGCCATACAATATATGACTTAAAGCACCTTCATTATTGGGCAACTTTATAATAGGATACCAGAAGCCAATGAAAAATATACTTTCCTAAAAACACCTGTAATTTAATACTTTTCAAGTAAAAAAAAAAATAATTTTCTTTAAGTGGAGCTGGAAAATAATTTTAATGGAAAAGGAGAAAATTTGGTAATAACGATTTAATGCTTTAAAAAATCTCCAATTAAAAATACACTTTAAAAAAATCCTTAGCTCCTGGGAACAGCCCTATCTTACCTTCTCCCTGCCCCCACCCCAGAAAAAAAAAAAAAAACTTAAATATCCCAGTTTTCTGATGCTTTGCTATGATACAAGCTATTAGACATAAACTTGCAAAAATCCACACAATTGACAATTGTTAGAAGGAAATTCTACCTGTACTGCTTGAGATAATGGATATCCTGCTATGTAAAGTAGAAAAAAATAATTTGTAGTAAAAAACTGTAAACTTAATGGCAAGTTAAATGCAGTAAACAAAGAAAGGCCACTGAGAAAACTTTGTTTAAATATTGGCTATTCTAATATAAAGCATTATCAATAAGGTTGCTCATATTCAAAAGGCTCTATTACAAGAAAACCACATTTGTATTTGATATGAAAGGATATGCCATTTCTTAGTGGCGGACAACCAAGTCAACAAATCTAAGCTACTGACTGACCCAAGTGGTGATGGATTTATACCTTGTGGCTCCCCAGCAGCTGTAATTTACAAATGAAGAAAACTTTTCCCAGCCTTCTTAGTTATTATCATGCTTATTTGCTAACTGGCACCTACCAAGTGACTTCTCATTTCTCTACCCCCTGCACATCTTATCTCATTTTTTCTTCAGTATTTTACTTTCTATATCTTAATTTCAACCCATGTCTCAACTCCCTGACTTAACAACAATTTCCACAATATAGTCACAGGTCTCATTTATCTCCCATTACTCTAACAGTGCTTTGCATAAATAGCCACTACCCTGTGTCTGGAAGAATGCATGACTTATGTATTACTCTTATTACTTCCTGAGGGAAAACGCCGTGCCTCCTTGTCGTCTCCCATTCAGCATTCCTTTCATAACACTATTAAACTGAAAACCTTTTAAATTTCTAATATCTAAGAACTAAAGTATAATGGTTCAAAAATGAGAGGTGATAGAGAACATTCTCTTACCTGTAGACATACCAGTAATCTGGATGACATACTTGCTTCCAGTCTTCCTAATGCTAGGGAACATTCCAAAAATATTAATGCAATAATCTCCTCTAAAGATGCAAACCTTTTCTAATGGATACAGTTGATGCAAAGCCTTTGACACAGCTTATATCCCCCAAACTCATCATAAATATCCTTAAGACATCAGCTTGTCTTAGAATGTGATGTGTCCTAGTATATGAAACTACTTTCAGATGATTAGGTTTGAGTCCTAATTCTAGGTTTTATACTGCCTGGTACTCCATTTTTACAAAATGGAGGTATTTTCTCAGGATATTTTAAGAATGCATATAAACTACCGTACCAAATAATGATTTTAGTTTGTACCTACCAACAAAAACATTTTCCATACTTATGATCAGCTGCTTTGAAAAGATATTAATATTTCTAGAAGGGGGGATAATGTTCAAGCAACTTAAAAGTTCTAGGAAACTCAAATGAGCTACTGTCAAGTACTATCTATATACCAGCATAAGTTGTTGTATTTTACAAACCTAGTGGGAGGAAAACCATCCACTTGTAACTTAGATTACCAAAATATTCTATTTACCTATATTCAAACACTTTTATAGCCTAAAAATTGAAATATATTGTATTGGCAATTATATGGGAGAAATAACAAAAACAAGAGGAAAAAATACATTTGAGCATAAGCAGATGCACTGAATCACAGCTTAGATGAAGCATGATCAAATATGATCCCCAACTTGAAAACACCTAAAAAAATCAATTACTCAAAGCTGTCAAAGCCAGTATGTTCTGAGATAATCTTCACTAAGATGCTTTGGTGAATATTACTTCTTCATAATGATCTCTTAAGAGTAAGTTTCCTAACTCCTTAAAAACCTGTTTTTAAAAACCCTTCAAGTGTCTTCTAGTCACAACACAATTAGGACCATATGGGAGCAGGAAGGATATTGATAGAACTGTTGTTGTAAGCATGCTCTGTGGTCAACTATAAGCCAGTACTAAAATTTAAAGTACACAGACACTGACCTTTGGGGTCAGGCATTACATTTTGGGGAAGAGAATGCATCTGGAATAGAAGTGTCTAAATCTGACTCCAGAGAATATTCTGAAATCATCTAATTCAGAATTGTGAAACTGCTTATAAAACGTAGACAAGAGGGAATAGCATCTGGAATTAGAACTCAGAATCCAATCTATTTTTTCTTGGGTGTCTCTCCAGTTCTTCTGTGCCACTGAAGAACCCATCCCCAAAAGGTTGGATGAAAGAATAAAAATGGAGGTCTTAACCTTCCCAAAAGAGGTCACTTGAAAAACAAGCAGAAGAAAAAATATTACTACACACTACAAACATGAGAGCAAGTTACACCCAGACACTTCCTTTAAGTTCTCAGAAGGTAGTGATTTGACTGCTGTGACCACAGCCTTTCTTCTGGCTAATCCCAGTGCACACTGTTCTACTAGGCTTTATTCTCTGAACATCTTGTGGACCTTACACAGCAGCATGACTGCTGCTTCGGACCTAAGTTTGGTCATTGTTCCCTCTGTCAGTCAGTCCCACAGGCACCAGATGGTTGTATATCAGACCCAAACCACCTCAGCACAGGATTCAAGGCTCCATAAATCTGACCCAACCCACACCAGTTTTACCAACCGCATGAGTGCACAGTGACCCAGTCTATTCCAGTTAAGACGGTCTTCTCTTCATCCCTCGACTCTAACCAGTGTACATCATATCCACCCTGGCCTGCCTCTCTTTAGTAATACATATGCTTCATCAAAATTATTTTTCCTCCTTTAAAACACATGAAGACTAAAAGCGCAGGCAACAAAAGAAAAAAAATAAATTTGGCTTCATCAAAATTTAAAATTTTTGTGCATCAGAGGATACTATCAACAGAGTGAAAAGGCAACCCCCAAAATGAGAGGACATTTGCAACTCATATATCTGATAAGGGATTATTATCCAGAAAACATAAAGAGCTACAACTCAATAACAACAACAACAAAAACTCAATTTAAAAAAATGAACAAGCCAGTCCTAACTGGTTTGGCTCAGTGGATAGAGCGTTGGCCTGTAGACTAAAGGGTCCCAGGTTTGATTCCAGTCAAGGGCATGTATCTTGGTTGCAGGCACATCCCCAGTACCCCCACTGTGTGTAGGAGGCAGCTGATCGATGTTTCTCTCTCATCAATGTTTCTAACTCTCTATTCCTCTCCCTTCCTCTCTGTAAAAAAAATCAATAAAATACATTTTTTTAAATGGACAAAATGTGAATAAAAATTTCAGCAAAGATATAAATATGGTGAATAGCACATAAAAAGATTGGTTCAACATCACATAGAAATGCACCCATGGGAAATGCAATTCAAAATCACGACATACCACTTCATCCATTAAAACAGCTATTATCAACAAACAAACAAACATAACAATGTTGGTGAGGATGTGGAGAAACTGGAACCCTTATGCATTGGTGGTGGGAATGTAAAATGGCACAGCTATTATGAAAGACAGTATGGCAGCTCCTAAGAAATTTATACATAGCAATTTCATTTGTGGATTTATACCCAGAACAATTGAAAGCAAGGACTTGAACAGATATTTATACACAAATGTACACAGTAGCATTGTTGGCAATTTTTAAAATGTGAAAGCAATCCAAAATGTCCACTGACTGATGAAAAGATAAACAAAATGCAGTACATAAATACAATGGAATATATTCAGCCTTAATAAAAATAAAACTCTGGTACATGCAGTAACAGGGATGAACCTTGAAAACATTATGTTAAGTGAAATAGGTGAGACACAAAAGGACAAATATTATGAATCCATATATAAGAGGTACCTAGAACAGTAAAATCCAGAGACAGAAAGTAGAATAGTGGTTACCAGGGCCTAAGACAAAGGAGGAATGAGAAGTTAGTTAATGGTTAATGGTTAATGAACAGAGATTATGTTGGGATGCTAGGAAAGTTCTGGAGAGTGGTGATAGTTGCAAAACAATGTGCATGTATTAGTGAACTGAACTGTACACTTAACAATGGTTAAAATTTTATGTGTATTTTAAACACACACAAAATTCAAACCCAAACTTCTAACGCCATTAAATTTCTCAAATCTTTTTTAAAATATTTTTTATTGATATTTTACAGAGAGGAAGGGAGAGGAATAGAGAGCTAGAAACGTCGATGAGAGAAACATCGACCAGCTGCCTCTTGCACACCCCCTACTGGGGATGTGCCCACAGCCAAGGTACATGCCCTTGACCTGAATTGAACCTGGGACCTTTCAATCCGCAGACTGCCGCTCTACCACTGAGCCAAACCGGTTTCGGCAAATTTCTCAAATATTTATACAGATTATTATGTATTATGATACTTGAATTGTTTATCAATTGGGTACAGAACAAATCTTCCCATAGAGTTGGAAAAACTTAAAATTAGGCACTTTTTAAAAGGTATCTTTAAATACTGGCAAGTACTTAATATTTGAGCTATAAAAATGTAAAGTAATTTATCAAAGAAAAAGCATACTTGAGAAACTAAACTGTGTATTCTTATTCTCTCTCCGTCACTAATTTTCCTCTATTGATCTTCTTTACGTTGCAGTAGTCTCCATCACAAAACTGCATCTTTTATCCAAAATAGCTAAAATTTTAAAGTAAATAATAATATAAATGAAATGATGGCATACAGATTCAAATGCTAGGCCTGAATTACAGACTTTTCAGTATAAACAACAGGAAAGGGAGAAGGATGTATTGCCTAGTTAAGTCTAAGGCATACATGCATTTCCAGATCTAAAACAGAAGATAAAACATCTTAACGTGTAAAAAACTAAAAGAGATATTATGGCATACATTATAAAGATGCAAGAATTTCACATAATAAATCCACACTTTATCAAAAGGAATTCTTCCAAAGATTGTCACATAAATCTTGGAAACTCTGATCCCATATTACCACTTGGAAGATAAACTGTTGGCTATATTGACTAAGTAAAAATAAACTAAAACCAGTATCACTATTTTTAAGAGCAAACTAAATGACATGCATAAATACCAAAATACATCTAAATTTTAAACGAACGTTAAATAAACATAACATACAAATAATAAATTACATGATGGAAGCAACCGACTAGATACAAGCGTGGAGGAATCTGGGCATACAAATAATATGAATCAACAAAATGGTACTGCTATTTTAAAAACAATCTAGTATTTGTAACAGATTAAGGCAAATGATCTAAGAGCTAAGGTAATATTTGAAGTTCCACATTTTTAGATGGGCCATCATAAAGGGTCGTAGCCATTCTAATCTGGCTTCTATCTCTCAGAATATAGCTGGTACTTAATGAAAGCATACTGGCTACATGAAGATCATTAAATAAAATCCGGGGACCATGTAGCAGCTAGGGAAGTCCAGAGCCAAACATACACCCGAATTTAAAAGGTGTGCCACAGCATAATCATCTCACTCATGATCTTTGACCTTAAAATTCTGTGGAAAATAGTGATGGTACTTGAACTCCTACAGCAGTGTATGTAAACTGAACTCAGAAGTCTATCACAGAGTTGAAGAGAGGTCAAAATATTGAGGCAACCAAGCAAGAAGTTATGATTTCCAGAAGAAAATGGTAGTTCTTGAAACCTTGAAAGATGGACATTAAAAAGTAGGTCCACTAGGGAAAAAATGAGAGTTGAGATTACTTAAGTTAAAAAGTCAAGGGTGGGAAAGTGATAAGCTTTGATAAAGGAAACACTAAGAGCCAATTTTTCCTGGTTACCAGTGTAGAATGGGAGGAGTCAGATTGCCTTGACATTTTATGAAGTTATCAAACATCTGCAGAATCCACTGAGCTTTTGAAATGTACTAGAATACTGTCATTCTACATGATAAACCATATCAGAACTTTTGATGCATAATCTTCTAGTTAAAAAACGTACAAAATAATAATCAAGATCTGTTCACTTAGAACGTAAGAAACTTGTCTACCAGTGTAGCTCAGTGTTTAAATGTTTTCCCTTAACCTAATTAAAGATATCTAATTAGTTCAGTAAATGAACGCTAAAGGCCATAGCTGGTTTGGCTCAGTGGATAAAGCGTCCACCTGGGGACTGAAAAGTCCCAGGTTTGATTCCAGTCAAGGGCATGTACCCTGGTTGCGGGCACATACTCAGTAGGGAGTGTGCAGGAGGCAGCTGATCAATGTTTCTCTCTCATTGATGTTTCTAATTCTCTATCCTTCTCCCTTCCTCTCTGTAAAAAAATCAATAAAATGTAATTCCTTATATTTCAACTTTAAGCTTTAGATAAAAAAACAAAACCTAATTGTTTTCATCATACACACAAAGAATGGAAGGCTTTTGGATCTAAAATGTTTTTATCTTCATTTCTAACAAGATCAAGATAATCATAACTGAGAAAGTGATAGGCATATTTTATTTTTAATCAGAATACTCATATTAAAACTCTTTTCTAATAATAATTGGAAGTGAGAGTTCCAATTCAGTAGAAGATACTTTGTAAGTGAAAATTCTAAATAAGAAAAATTCTGATTAGATACAAAGCATAATCTTATAAAATTTTCCCTTCTGACAGGATCAGAAGAAATCACCACCTGCCTTTGAGAATAGCAATAAAAAAGTGAGTTAAATATTACCATAGCCTGGCCTGCATGCTCAGTGGTTGAGCATCAACCTATGAACCAGGAGGTCACAGTTCAATTCCTAGTCAGGGCATATGCCCGAGTTGCGGTCTTGATCCCCAGTGTGGAGTGTACAGGAGGCAGCTGATCAATGACTCTCTCTCATCACTGATGTTTCTCTCTCTCTCCCTCCCTTTCTCTTTTTCTTTCTCCTTCCTCTCCGAAATCAATAAAAAAATTTTTTTTAAATACTGCTATAAACTGAGAAAACATTTTGCTTTTCCTATTTTTACACTTAGCTAAAATCCTGATTTCTATTATCAAAAGAATCTATCAATTAAATTTTTCCACAGAATTAATAAGCATTATTATTTCCATATTAGAATAGGTAAAATTTAGGGGAAAGAGTAACTCCATGAGGTTTTTGACATTTTTCCTAACCACTTTTCATTTTTAAGATGTTATTATAATTTTCAGGAAATATCCAAAAAAATCCATGTTAAATAACAACAGTGGACCTTAAAGGCATGAGCTTTGTCACTTTATTGTTAACCATGAATGTTATCCAAATTATAGATGTAACTGTAACTCAATTGTACAACACAAAATTAGCTATTGGTAAAAGTCTGCTGGAATTTACCACATACTCATTAATATATTTTTACATTGCTATATGAACATGTGCTCTCAATTGCTGCTAATAATAATAAAAGTTATAATTGGTTTAATCACTATGAAAATCCATATCGCAAATAGTTTTTCCTGTTTAGAAAAATTCACACAGTTTTAAAAATGGATTAACTCCATTTTAATCCTAATCTACAAATAGATTATAAACAGCCAATATAACTGGTAATTTTCAACACTGATATCAAACTCATGTAGCAATGGTAGTGCACAATATTCAAAATGAAAAAAATTAATAAAAATCCACATTTCCCCCTGTCATGGCAATTGCTTTACAGTTTTGGAGAAGCATGGCCAGAAGGTTCACCAGGCCTTCCTCTATGTGCTGAGAGTAGAAACACTTTCCTCCACAGCGTTTTGAAGCATGTGCACAACCACTGTACAACAGTCACTTCAAGGTTAACCAGTTATATTTTGTCCTACAAAGTCAAAAAAATATATTAAATGCAACCTTTCCTTTTCATAATGTCTGCCCAGATTAATCCTTTTAAAGTCAGCAAAATCAAAAAAGCATAAGAGATATTTTCAGACACAACTTGAATCTACTGTGCATGAAAATGTCTTAATAAAATGGCAATTCTAATAGATAAATGTCAATTTGAATGCGTAATACCAAATAAAAAGTAGCTGAACCACACAGAGAAAAAAAAGGCTTTCCTTATTTCCAAATCCAGATGTTTACACAATAAAGAAAATGTTAGAACATGTGAATATTAGAACATCTTTCAAACTGGAAAGATTTCTTCTTAAGACATAATTGAACTTAGTATTGCCTAAATTATAATTTCTAAAACAGGATTCACAAACCAAATTTAAGTACTCTTAATTAGAAACTGGGGGAAAAGCATAATGATTTAGGAACCAAATATGCTAAAATGATCATGTAACAATTATATCAAGAAATGAAGGTACAGAAACTCTTCAGATAGTACAAGGCAACATCTCTTACACACACACACACACACACACACACACACACACACACACACACAAAAAAAAAAAAAAAAAAAAAAAAAACCTCTTCAGACATACAACACCTCTCCAGGGAGATTGTATACCAGTGAGAGCTTACAATTTTAATACAATTCAGAGTCCCACAATTCAGCTCAACAAAAAGGCAGCTAAAAGTTTAGCATTCTAAGATATTCTGAAGGAAATCTCAAACATAGCTGTTCATGATTGAAAGTACTACTATGTTTATAAAACATTAGCTTGAACAACCAGTCACTGCAGGTGCAGTAGTGAGGTAGTGTCACTGTCGCCTCAGGGGACTGATGTTTGCATATTCTGCCCTTTCAGGAAGGCCCAAGGTTTTTAATGATTATAATCAATTACCAACAAATGCGTATTTTCTTTTAGTAAATGTCTGTCTAAATTAATCTATGAGAGAGCAAAACTTTTAAAATCAGACAACTGTTATTTGCAGGTAGTATTTCACCAATACAATCTCATAGGGCACTATTATCTGCTATCTACACCTTTGTGAATTGGTAGGCAAAGGATGACAGAAGATGAAACACCAATCATTCAGCTATCAAAGATGAATGTAAGTATCAAATACCCAATAATGTAATAAAACTGGGATTTTAAAAAATTAACCTCCAGTTGCACACTACAGTTAAACTTCCTTGTCCTTTCATAATTCACAGCCATCTTGTACAGAAACTGTGTACCTGTGACCTAGCCTCATTTTAAACACTGCCAGTGATCTGTATGATGGCAGAACTCTGGCTATGGGCATGGCATGAGAAGGGCACACTGAGAAAACATAATGAGAATGGGGAACTACATGCAGGTAAAATTTGAAAGGAGCAAGGGAAAAACCTAATCATTCAATAAATCACCATCATCCTTTGAAATGTACACAGTGCTTAAATCACACCTACACATTTGTCAGACATGATAATTAGTGTTAACCTTCAACAGAAAAAAAAATGGAAAATGCAAAATATGAAAGGAGGTGATGAACACTGTTGTCCAGTCCCTGGCTCAAAAGAAAAAGAAAACCAAGCATGATGTCACCCTGCCTTAATGCTGAAGAGCTCCCCTCAAATAGGTCTTTTAGCCACCACAGTCAAACGGGTGTAAGTGCTTTGGCAAGGTGGGATGCATTCCAACACATCTGCAAAGGCCTGCTTTTCTCTGTGGGTGGTTCAGCTTATGAAGAACACGTATGCAAAATAACAGCTCTCACATTGCTTCAAACTCATCAATACGTTGCTTTGTGTTGCCTTGTCGAATCTGTCGCAGAGTCTTGTACTTATCACGGCCTGCTTTAACATTCTCAGCATGAAGAACATCATTTTGCGTTTTCTTAGTTTCATCTCTCGCTTGGGCTAATTCTGAACTTAATGCCTATGTTTAAAAAATTAAAATGTATGAAGATTATTTTTCTTAGGTTTTAAAAACTTAAGAAAAAGGGTTAAAGACAATATACACACAATAAATCTGCTTTTTAGTACATTTAGCATTCAATTGTAAAATATTTAAAGTCCACAGTTTATTTTATTTTTGGTAATCATGGAGACCGTGGTTAGGAAAAAATACATATGGCCTTCCATTTCTACAGCCATTAACCATTATGATTTTGTGTATTAATCTAAATTTCCTTAACTTGCCCACAATACTTGAAATGACTACCAAAAGATTTAATGTAGCCATTACAAAATAATGTTACTATAAGGTCTAAAATCTATACCATGAGCTTTGTCCAAAAATCTTAATATATTTATTACAATAATCACCCTATTCTCTTTTTTTTAATATCTGAAGATTTCACCAATTAAAAAAATTAGAGAACTTAATGAGAAAGAAGCCTAGAAATATTAAAATACCCTACTTTGATCTAATTATGATTAGATCAATAAGTAAATAATTCAGATTATGTTTTGCCATATAGGTAATTTATTGTATTACTGCTTTTTAATATACTAATATACTTTGTTTAAAAATTAAATTCATTTGTTTTTTAAACACAACATTACATATTTTCTATCTTTAAACATGGGTAAACCTAGAATAACTGCCTGGCTGGCATAGCTCAGTGGATGAGCATCAACCTATAAACCAGAAGGTCACAATTCCTGGTCAGGACACATGCCCCGTTCACGGGCTTGACCTCCAGTGTGGGGTGTGCAGGAGCCAGCCGATCAATGGTTCTCTGTCATCACTAATGTTTCTATCTCTCCCTCCCTCTACCTTCCTCTCTGAAATAAGAAGTATATTAAAAAAAAAAAAAAAAAAGAAAGAAAGAAAAAAAAGAATAACTTAGGAGTTAAGGGCTGATCACACAAGGTACCAAACATTTGCTAATGGATTCATATAACCACAGAAATGATTGATACGCCTGTAGGCCAAGCACCCACAAACCAATCACAAGGCCAGCTAGTGTTAAAGCTTCCAAAAATCAAATATTCCTTTTTAGTAACTTTGTCTTAATAAATGAGAAAATGAAAACTGTATTTTAAATATGTATACAACTGCAAATTTTAAATACCTGCAATTGCTTCTTAACACGCTCATTTTTCTGTGTTTCTGTTACACGCTCCTCCTCACTTCTATGGTTCATGACCCCATCACTTGATAACTCCGCACTAGCTTCAGCATTATTCTCATCATGTTCATCATGTTCATTTTCTGTCGGAGGAATGACTGGCGGTGGTGGAGGTGGAGGGGGGCCAGACATCACACTTTTTAACTCTTCTTTGGTCTTTTCCAAGTCTTCCTGGGCTGCATAAGCCTGAATAAAAATAAGTATATTGGTATCTTTAAAAATCAGTAACTTAAAAAAATCAAGTAAATCTTCCTAACAGAAACTATTTTTCAAATAACGAAAGTAGGTCCTATTGATGAAAATCCTATTTTTAGTGAAGAAGGCCATCAGGTAGAAGTGACAAAATTTTTTTTAAATGTTGCTTTGGAAGCCCTAATAAAATTATTGGTTCTGGCAGGTTTATTGCTGCTAAAATTGTTTTGTAAATGGTCGATGAGAAGTGGATAGTATTATAATGCCAAAGAATGCCACATTTAATAGATTACATTTTTCTTTCTTTAGCCACAAGGGGGAAATTATAACCAAGGAAGGAATAAAACCGTTATTACTCTAATCCAAATAATCAATTAAAATCCTTAATGGTGAGTTAACTAGATATTATCATCTGATATGATGCAACAGGAAGTATCCACCATCACCAATCACTTGAGTGATCATAATGTGGTCTGCTTGACAAGTTCTGCTTTACACTGTTGTTTTAGAGTAATTATTAATAACACCCCCTCCCTTTCACTTTCAAAAATATTCTAATTTGGATAATAAATTATATGGAAATCTCACCTATGAGACATCATAGCCAAAAACTTTTAACTTGGGTCCTGTAAGCTTTTAGGTCTATCTTCCACTTTACAGGAAATATGATGATAAAAGGACAAACTGAATGACACCATGAAAAAGCAATTGGTCAAATATAAAAGGAGAGAAAATTTGGGTGCTTGCAATAATTTGATATAAAAAAGAGAACTGTCCTACTTAAAAACAGACTCAGAGCAAACAGATGCAATGCAAAGTCCTACTTTGGACACTGGTAAATTTAACTATAAAATACCTTTTGGGTCAATTTTGAAAATAGTCTGCCCAGAAAAAAAATCCACACAAATGTGTTCAATTAATTGATGATAAAGCAGACAAGAATATGCAGTGAAGAAAGGACAAGACAGGGCAGTGTGGCTCAGGGGTTGAGTGCCAACCTATGAACCAGGAGCTCAGGGTTCAATTCCCAGTCAGAGCACATGCTCAGGTTGCAGGCTTGATTCCCAGTGAGGAGTGTGTAGGAGGCAGCCAATCAATGATTTTCTTTTATCATTGATTTTTAATTCTCCCTCTCTTTTTCTCCCTGAAATCAATAAAAATATAGTATTTTTATAGGACAATACTTTAATAAATGGTGTTAGAAAAATTGGACAGCCACATGCAAAAGAAGGAAACTGGACCACTGTGTTACACCATACACAAAAATCAACTCAAAGATTTAAATTGAAGACATAAAACTACTAGAAAAAATCACAGGCAACAAGCTTCCTTGACTTTGGTTTTGGTGAGAATTTTTTGGATTTGATACCAAAAGCAAAGACAACAAAAGTAGGAACTATATTGAACTAAAAAGCTTCTGCACAACAGAGGAAACCATCAGCAAAACAATAGGACAACCTACCAAATGGGAGATAGTATTTACAAATCATGTACCTAGTAAGGGGTTAATTCCCAAAATTTGTTAAAAACTCATGCGGCATTATTAACAGTAGCCAAGATAAGAAAGCAACCTGAGTGTCCATTGATGAATAAAGAATTAAAGAAAGTGTGGTAGCTCTACACACACACACACACACACACACACACACACACAAAGAGAGAGAGAGAGAGAGAGAGAGAGAGAGAGAGAGAGAATGGCATATTCTTCAGTCATAAAAAAGGAAATCTTGCCATTTGTAACATCATGGATGGCCCATGAGGGCATTATGCCAAGTAAAATAAGTCAGAAAGAGAAAGACAAATATCATATGATTTCACCAATTTGTGGAAGGTTCAGGGGGAGATAGATGGTGATGGAACATAATAAAATTAAGAAAAAACAGATAAACAAGAAAGAAAGAAAAAACGAGCTTATGAATACAGAGAACAGACTAGTGGTTACTAGAGGCAGAGTTGGGCAAAATATGACAGAGTACAAACTCCCAGCTATAAAATAAGTCAGGGGATGTAATGTACAGCATGACAACTGTAGTTAATAGTACTGTTCTGCATATTCGAAAGTTGCTAAGAGAGTTAACTTAAAAAATTTTATTACAAAGGAAAAATTTGTAGCTATGTATTGGTGCTTATTGTGGTGATCATTTCACAATGTATACAAATATGAATTTTTATGATGTATATCTAAAATTAATATAATGTAAATTACAACAAAAAATTCAATTTTTTGAATAGTCTAATATTAGATGAGATGAAAACTGACTAAAATAAAATAGTCTATAAAGTATGAACTCACTCTGAACATATACATGTGATACACCTATGCTTGGGATGTTATTTTTTAAGTTTATGTGTTTCTATAAAATTCTAATAAAAAAGTGTAACAGGTAAAGAGTTTTATTCCTTTTGTACAATTTTATATACATATATATATATATATATATATATATATACACACACACATACACACACACACACACACACACACATAATTCTTAATATATGAAAAACCGCTGCTGGTAGCTCTCCTCTGCTTGTAGCTCGCTGCCCGCCCCCTGTAGCTCTCCCTGCTCCTAGTTTGCTGCCTCGCCCTCCTGTAAGCTCTCCACCTGCTGTCCTGCCCTCCTGTAGCTCTCCACCACTTGTAAACTTGTCATGATATTATGGTGTAATAGATAATTAGAATATTCCTCTCATTATATAGGATACCTGATCATGTTATAATCCTGTTTTAAAATCTTTGGAACCCAACATCTACAGATATTCCCCATCATCTTGCCTTAGCAGGGCATTTATATAAAGCCTTCTACAACTTAATTTCCACCCACCTCTCCCAAATTTTCTGAGTTGCTTGATCACTGACTATCCTCAAATCTGTTGTGTACTTTCATCCTTCTTACACTCATTCATTTCCCTCTGTCTGGAATGACTTCCCCTTTAGTACTCTAACCATTCCCAATCTTTTCTACCCCAAAATTGAGTTTATTATTCAAAACCCACCTTAAACTTGTTTTCTCAACCCCTGCCTCATTCACCGTTCCTGTGTTTCCCAAGTACTTAGCTTACAACAATAGATTAATATATACTACAATACACACAGGTATCTTTCACCTCTAAATTGTAACAGTATCCTATTATTCACCTCTATAAAATCAGTAGACTGCTAGGTAAAAGTATTCAATAAATGATAGTAATGAACAAATAAATGATTACTTTTTGTTGCCACTCATTAGCTTCCTCTTCCTTTTTCTTCTTGGCTACTTCTAGAAGTGTAATCCTGGCAGTGAATTCAGCAAGCTCTGCTGCCTAAAATAAACAATATAATTACCCAAACTAAAAAACAAATATATTTTCAATAATTCACATTAAGTCAACAAAGCTTACAGGAACATGATTGGGCTATTTTATGTTTTCCTAGTCTTCCATTTTAAAAAAGGTAATTATTTCTTTAAGATCATAAATATATTATTCACAGATCTAATAAGGAGAAAAGTAAAATAATTTTTATTATTCTACAGACAAGAACTTATTCATGTTTCAGGACCAGGAATTCAAAATGTGCAACCTAAGAGCTATTTTTTTAACTTTCATCATTAAAGTATTTGCTAAAGCCTACAAAAGAAAAAAGTATTTATTTAAATCTACGATCTTCTAAGTATCATGCTTATTCCTTATTATTTGCAAATCCACTAAACAAAGACTCAATCAATATGGCCTTCAGTTATCTTACAGGAAATACAATATATCGTCAATTTATCTGAAGCAAAACATGCCAGTGGCTTATGTTAAGGTGAATTAGAATCTTTTGTTAGCAATAGACTTCATTTGTATTTTATTCTGTTTCATTTGTAGGTTTATTTCGACCCTTTGTTAAGTTACTTGTATCTTTAGTTTGCTTTCCAGAGCCAAAATAATAACATAATTAGTTTTACAAGGTTCACTCCCCGCTTTTTTCTTTTTCTCTAAGACAGAGCTAAGGCTCCTTACCAGCTGCTCTTGATTCTTCATCTGGTCCGCAGCTTGCTTTGCTATAGCTGACTTGGCCTCTTCAGCAGCTCGACGCTCCTTTTCAAGCCTTTCTGCCTCTTCTTTTGCTCGTTTCCGTTCCTGCTCTAATTCCAGAGCTTTTCGAGTCTGTTCTTCTAGTTCTGTAAATATATGCAAGCCCCACCCCAACAAAAGTTAATTCCAATTACACTCAGTATCAAAAGAAGTCAAAATAATAGCAAGGAATCAAATCTGTATAATTTTTTTAAAAATTATTACACCTGCAAATAAACATATACTTCATTTTTAACTTACCAAGAAGACTAGTCATTTAAAAAAAATCTACATTACAATTTTAAAATTTTAACAAATAAATGAAAATCTGCACAACCGTTTTTTAAAAAATAGTCTTTCCAGCCCTAGCTGGTTTGGCAAGTGGATAGAGGGTCGGCCTGAGGACTGAAGTGTCCCAGGTCAAGGGCATGTACTTCCTTTGCAGGTTACCCGGCCCTGGTTGGGGTGCGTGCGGGAAGCAACCAACTGCTCTGTCTCTCTCACATCAATGTTTCTGTCCCTCCCTTTCCCTTCCACTCTCTCTAAAAATCAATGGAAAAATATCCTCAGCTGAGAATGAACCCAAATAATAATAACAATCTTCCCAAACCTTTTAATTTTTAATTTATTGGGTGGCATTGGTTAAGAAAACCATATAGGTGTCACACATACAATTCTACACTACATTGTTTATATAGTAAAGGCCTGGAGAATTCATGCACTAGATGGGGGGTCACTCAGCCCAGCCTGCCCCCTCAAGGGCAGGAGGTGACCAGGCAACAAGGGAAAGGTGATGCCCCATCACACCTCTACTGCTGCCACTGCTGGCAGCTCAAGCCTCGGCTGGCCCTGGTTACCTGAGCCCCGGGTGGCCCTGGGAGGCTGTGCAGCCGCCATCTGAGGTTTGCGGGCACCTCAGACCAGCCCTGGGCAGCTGGGGGGCTGAGTGGACTTGGATTGTGTATCAAGTCTCCGTCCAACACCATTTATCCCTTCCTTTGCCCATTTCCTAGTAGAGTGGAATAGTGATAGAGGTGGAGCAGAACACAGAGCAGGAGGCCAGCAGGGATCTACCAGGCTAAGAAGACAGATTTTATTTAGACTTTGGGTCTGCCAAGACAGCCAAAGCTTGAGCCAAGATCCTGAAGAGGAGTGAATAGAAAAGTCCCCAAATCCGCTTGCTACTTCCTTTAAGATGTTTGCCAACTCCTAAAATATACACATATGGCTAAAACACTGCTAAACAAGGAAAAGGCAACTATAAGGCTAAAGCTGAACAGAGATCATCACTTTCTTGCAACTGTGGAATCAAAGGTTGGAGTTCAGATAGAAAGATCCTCACAAACATGCAGTCTTTCAGATGGCAACTCCCAAAGGACTACAGACCAGAGAGACCAACCTAACAAAGCCTGAGACCCAGTTCAACTCCATCGAGATAATCTGCAGATATTCTGCCAAGCAAAGGAAAATTAAAGTCTCTCTAAAAGTAAATAACATTGCCCAGTCTCATACACAATGGTAGGCATTCAACCAAAATTACCAAGCATACCAGGACATGAAATCGAAAAGACAGACTAGACTAGGTTCATAGATTATAATGGACTAGACAGTTTTTCCCAAAGTGTGGTACGCGTACCCCCAGGGGTATGGGAAGAGTTTGGTGGGGGTACGCATTGCACTGGAGTTTGGTGGGGATATGCACTGCACTGTGCTTAGCTGCGCCTAATTCTACGTTCTCATGAGTCAAGTCAAGACAGTCTTATGAGGCATGAGATGGTCCGGTGTGCAAATAAATGTTATTTAGAATATAACTTTTATTTATATTTTATTATGAATAATTTTATTTTTCATTTATTATTTTGTGTATGTACCAAAAAAATAAAAAATATACTTTGATTGTTATTAAAATACATCCATTTTATTTTTTGACGAGGGGTACTCAGCATTACAAAAATTATAGAAGGGGTAAAAAGTTTGGGAAACACTGGACTAGAGGACTGATGCATGGATTCGTGCACTGGTGGGGTCCCTTCACCTGGTCTATGCCCTCTCACAATCCGGGACATCAGATGGTAGATGCATGGATTGACCCAACAGGTGAACATGGATTCCCCGCAGGCCAGGCCAAGGGACCCCACCAGGGCACAAATCCCCTTCCCACTTCCCTCTGAAGTTCATCAGTCTGCTCCATGTTTCCATGCCTGTACGTAGAGTGTCTGCCCCCTACTGGTCAGTGCATGTCATAGCTACCGGTCAAACAGTCACTTAGCAAGAGGCTTGAGTTGACCCAGGAGATGGAGGAAGCCAACCTTTCCGCACACCCTGGCTGGCTCAGGCCTCCACTCAAGGCTACAAAGTTTCAATTATAAAAGATAAATAAATCTCAACAAAAAATGGCTGTGGCCATGGAGCAAGCAGGAAGCTTGGCTCCACTCAAGGCTACAAAGTTTTAATTATAGAAGATAAATAAATCCCAGATACCAGGGCCTCCACTTGGGTCATTGGGGGGTACAGCAAGCCTTCAAACCACCACAGGCTCCCCACCCAGGCCGCCCCACCCTCCAAGAAAACCCCTACCCTGATCCGGGACATGTTTCAGGGCAAACCAGCTGGTCCCCATCCATGCACCAGGCCTCTATCCTATCTAATAAAAAATATGCAGATTGATCATCACTCCAACACACAAGATGGCTGCCCCATGTGGTCAAAGATGACTGTCCCCATGTAGACACAAGATGGCCAGCAGGAGAGCAGGTCTGTAAGGAAGGGTAATTATGAGTGATCAGACCAGCAGAGGAGGGGAGTTGTGAGGTGACAGTTGGGGGCGATCAAGCTTGCAGGGGAGGACAGTTAGGGGTGACCAGACAGGCAGAGGAGGGAAGTTGGAGGCGACCAGGTCTGCAGGGAAGGGAAGTTGGGGGGAACCCATGCCTGGATTGTGAGAGGAATGTCTGACTGCCTGTTTAGGCCTAATTCTACTGGGCCTAAACAGGCAGTCGGACCTGGGCCGTCAAGGGCAGGTGGAAAGCCGTTTGCCCCTAACACCCCTCCCCTGTAAGCCTGGTCACCAATGCTCTCCCCTCCAGGTCTGGATTCCCCCCAACTGCCCTTCCCTGCAGACCTGGTCCCCCCCACCTTGGGTCCCAGATTGGAGAGGGTGCAGGCTGAGCTGAGGTACATCCCTTGCCCCCATGCACGAATTTTGTGCACTGGGCCTCTAGATATTTAATAAACCTTAAATAGAATAATATCCTTATTCCATTTACAACAGAACTAATGGCTGATTATAGGAACTGTCAGGAAAGCAGGCATTAATTCTCGTTTTATAAAGTGTAGACTTCATGCTAGGCCTGAGATATTATTTCTTAGTAAGGAGGCAAACATCTTATTTTTTCAACACCGTTTTTCTTTTGTCCTCCTCACTATTTGTTGTTTTGAAAATAGTAAATCTTAGAGTTATTTACTAAAAACAACTCTCTCCAAATCCAATCTAACCTTTCTATACAATAGAGTATTTTTTAAATTTTTATTTATTGATTTAGAAAGACAATTGATTTGTTGTTCTGCTTATTTATGCTTTCATTGGTTGACTCTTGTATGTGCCCTGACCAGGACTCAAACCCACAATCTTGATGTATCGGGACAACTCTACTCAACCGAGTTACTCAGAGTCTAAACTGAAGAATTTTGTCAAATCAATATTAGAAACTGAGTTCCAAAAGAGTTTATAGTCAGCTTAAAAATGCCTTAAATTATTTAGGTGTCTTACAGTATTTAAATTTCCATAAAGCACTGCATAAATTCTTTTGTTTAAATGCTAGGAAGTATTGAAAATGTGTCCTTATTTATGGAACCCTGGACAAGAGAAACAAATTAATATGCATAATCATTTATAATATAGAGTAATAGTACACTTGAAAATACTTATTTAAGTATTACCATACCTACCAAAAGAGCAACAATTTTGAATCCAATGTCAAAAAGCAACTTTTACCTTTCTGGGCTTTCAATGTCTGTTCTTCAATTTGCCTTAGACGTTCCATTAGCTCTTCCTTTTCACGTTCTATTTTTTCCTTTTCCTTTTCTGCTATTTCTCTTTTCTTCTTTTCATTCTCTAATTGCGCCCTTAAAAAGAATTGCAATTGCTTTGTTACAAATTAATAACTAGAAATATTCACATGAAGCCTAAATACTGTGAATCAAATAAGAAGAAACTACAGGATCTAAGGACTAAAATGCTAAGGTCCGTAAACGAGGTAATCGCCTCCTCCCAAAACCACATCAAAAATATAGGACAGTGCTGTGGGAGCGAGGGAGCTGATGCAGGGTTTCCACTCCGCCTTTGGCTCCTGCCCGGAACCAGACACCCTTGAGTGCAGTCTCCCCACCCAAAAGCATCTCAGCCTCAGCTGTCCCAGCCCGCCGTGCTGGTGAGGAGATGGCGCGGCATCTCCCCGCCCGCGGTCATCTCAGCCTGGCCTCCGAGCACGCCGTGTTGGTGAGGAGCTGGCGCTGTGCCTTCCGTTTGCGGCCCAGGTGATTCCTTCCTCCACCGCCGCATGGCCAGGCCGAAGCTTCCGCCACTGCCGCCATGTGGATTTTAAAACTATAGGGGAAATTGAACCACAGGAGCGACCGTCGCTGCCGTACCCGCTGCCGCCGCCACCACAGCTGCTCCGCTTCCCCCCAAATGAGACACCTTTGAGAGCAGTCTCCCCACCCGCAGCCATCTCAGCCTGCCTGCAGCCATCCAAGCCCACCTGCCGTGCTGGTGGAGAGATGGCGCGGTGTCTTCCGTTCGCAGCCCCGGCGAGCCCTTCGCCGGGACCCCAGGGAGGGGCGCCGCTGCCGCCATGTGGATTTTAAAAATACAGTGGAAATTGAGCCACAAAAGCCACCACCTCCACCGCGTCCGCCGCTGCTGCGGTGAGTGAGGGAAGCCCACCGAGAACAGAGCTCACTCCACCCCGGGCACAGGGAGTGGGCGGCTTCAGAGCTTGGCCTCCGCGTCCAAAGCCATTCTGCTGAGACTCCTTGGAGAGCGGTCTCCCCGCCCGCAGCCATACCAACCCGCCTGCCATGCTAGGGAGGAGCTAGCGCAGCACCTCCAGTTCTCAACCCCAGCCCCCCAGGGGGGCCGGGTGTCCCGGGAGAGCCATGTGCCCGGGGAAGCAGTGGGACCTGGGGGGAGGGGTGGTGTGAACCAGAGGAGGAGAGGATTCTATTCGTGTGGTCCTGAAATAGTCACCATAAAACTAGCAGACTGCCAAATGAGGAGCAGATTCTATTCGTGTGGTCATGAGATAGTCACCATAAAACAAGAAGATTGTCAAATGACAGTGGGGAGGGAAAGGAGACCTGGGGGAGATAAGTGAACAACCGAAGGACTGGTATGCATGCATATTAGAACAGCCAATGAACACAGAACTCTGGGGAGGGAGGGCATGAATGGGAGGTGGGGGTGGGGGGGCAATGGTAAGCTATGTACACAAATACCTTAATAAATTAAATCATTGTGTCCCATACCTCTCAATATGAGGCCACAGGCCTGGCACTAGCAGTAGCCTGTCTTGCTTTACAGCTTGGTCTCTCTTAGGCACTTCTAAGCCCAACACAAGTAGCAGCCTTCTGCAGATTGCTCTGTAGCTCCTGACAAGTGGCCTGAGACAGGGCACCAGCAGTAGCTGATTATGTACCTTTAGGGGAGTCCCAGAGCCAGTGCACCTGGTGGACAGCTTCAGACCATGCCAGATTACAACTCTACACAATTCACAAGTGACACACTCAGCAAGCAGATTTAGTGAGCACCTGCTTCATAAGGGTGTCCCCTGCACAGAAGCTCTTCCACTGAGTCGCAGTTGGTCCTCACAGCCAATTGGTCTGGAGGTCAATTCCTCCAAATGATGCCAAAAGCAATCAAGGCTCAATTACAAGACAGGGCATACAGTCCACAGAGGGGCTCACATAGAGTGAGGCTGAGCCACTGGGCACTACAGACCACCTACTACCCAAAGTCTCTCTACCAATTCCAGGTAGACCTAATACATAGAAACATAGCAGACCTAATACATAGAAACAAACACAGGGAAGCAGCCAAAATGAGGAGACAAAGAAACATGTCACAAATGAAAGAACAGAAGAAATCTCCAGAAAAAGAACTAAATGAAATGGAAGCAAGCAAACTACTAAATACAGAAAAATGGTTGTTAATGTTGCTCAAAGATTTTAATGAGAGCTGCAATGGATTTAGTGAGAATTTTAAGGATCTTAGAATTAAAAGGAAATTAGTAAGACCATCAGCTTATTTCTCAACAGAAACTTTGCAGGCCAGAAGGAAGTGGTAAGAAATATTCAAAGAGAGACTGTACCATAGACTGAAGGGTCCCAGGTTTGATTCCAGTCAAGGACATGTAATTTGGTTGCAGGCTGCTGCCCTGGTCAGGAGCATGCAGGAGGCAACCAATTGATGTGTCTCTCTCACATAAGATGTTTTCTCTCTGTCTCTCCCTCTCCCTCTCTCTAAAAATCAATGGGAAAAAATATTTTTGGATAAGGATTTAAAATAAAAACACAGGCGTACCCTGTTACATTCACATATACTAGATTATAATGTGGTTTTTAAAAAAATACATTTTATTGATATTTTTACAGAGAGGAAGAGAGAAAGATAGAGAGCTAGAAATGTCGATGAGAGAGAAACATCGACCAGCTGCCTCTTGCACACCCCCTACTGGGGATGTGCCCGCAACCAATGTACATGCCCTTGACCAGAATCAAACCCAGGACCTTTCAGTCTGCAGACCAACGCTCTACCACTGAGCCAAACCGGTTTCGGCTATAATGGGTTTCTTAATGTGGGGTCACAATAAATATAGTCAATCACTATTTTTAAAATATTAAAAACAGCCATTTTAGAGACTCAAAGGACAGATTTTCAAAACTGCTAGGAAAGTAAAACTGTCAAGTACATCCCTTGTATGCACAGCATTTTTTTGATGCAAACTTGTATGGAGAAAAAGGAATTAGACTTATCACTTGCATACTCCATAAACTTTGACAATAAATTAGAGGTCAGCACAAAAGGAGTTAACTGCACAGATGACATGCCAAAATATTATTTCTTTAGTTTATTAGCAGGAAGTTGAAGGGAACACACAGGCTGTTTTTATTTTAAACAGTAAAATACTCAGCACCAATTTTCAATTAACAATAAATGTAAGATTAATTTCTACAGTAGCTTCAATTCATGTTTAGATACAAGATGACATATCAAGTTATGTCTCCTTTGAAAATTCCATTAGAATGAAAGCAGGTATCTACTGCTATTTTTAAAAGGTCATGAAAGCTAGGTGGAAAAAACAACCTCCCTCATTTAGCAGCATCTGCCATGGGCCTAATGAGACAGTTACTTTTAAATACGGTCAAATTTACTTACTGATCATCTACCAAGAACCTACAATGGTTCTGTATGCTGAGGGCCAGAAATATAAAGATAAATAAGAATTAGGTAAGATGTTATATTAATCATCAGAAATATTAGCATTTAATAAGTATAATCAATATTCAATATCACCATTACTTTAATAGAAATAATTTTCTTTAGTTAAAAATGGATTATATTTTCATTTCTCAAACTTATCTGAATATGTTGAAATATTCCCCCACAAAAAAGACATCACTGCCATCTGATGTCATTCTGAATGCCGGGCTCAAAGCCATGTAGTTTCTCAACTTTCAGTCTCTGATAATGTTATCAGCAAAGTTTCATCAGTTTTTTTCACCTTACCCTGTAAAACCCAAGTTTAAAATTTTCTGCAACTCCTACTCCTACATACCTATCTGCCTCCAATAAAGAGGATCCAGCTTTAGGGTAAACAGAATTGTGACAAGTCTGCAAGAGTAAGACAGATAACTAATGGTGATCTCCTATGCACCAAACCAAACATTAGGAGTCACCACATCTCTCCACCTAGCTGAATGAAACCTCACAGCATTTAAGATCCTCTTTTTATCACTGCAAGCTACCTTTTCCCCTTGATGTTGAGCCTCCCCTGTCTCTGCCATAGTTCACCACGACAGTGACCTTCCTCCCTCCCTCCCCGAGACCTACACCACAAACCAGATCTCAAGACCTAAAGGCTATAATAATATTCCATTAATTCTTGGGTGCTGGTTTCATTTAGTTTTTCCCTACTGACATTTAATTCATTCTTCTTCCAAGAATGGAGGTAAGGAGATATGGAAGCAGAAAGAAAAGAATGAAGATAACTTGGCCACAAACAAGTTAGGGAGTGGGAGGATTAGTCTTTGTACCAAAATAGAATAAATGTGCAGCAGATATTTTATCCTATCTATTGAAGAGGGAATTTGCTAACTGACCCCACGCCACTGCAAATATGGTGGTGCCCATAGCTAATAAGGAGGGAATATGCTAATTGACTGCCATGCCCTCAAAGATGGTGGCACCCACAAACAATAAGGAGGGAAAATGCTAACTGACTGCAAAGATCGTGGCAGCCACAGCCACGAGATGGTGGCGCCCAGTCCCCTCAGCCCCACCGGGGCGGGAGGCACACAGTCCCCTCAGCACCCCCAATAGCCCAGGGCTGGCCTGAGGCACAGGCTAGCCTCTGATGGCAGCTGTCCAGCCGCCCAGGGCCAGCCCCGGTGCAGGCAAGCCTTAGATGGCGACTGCCCAGACACGCAGGGCCGCCTGAGGCTCAGATAACCAGGGCCAGCCGAGGCTTCTGCTGCCAGCCATGGCAGCAGTAGATATGATGGAGTGTTGCCTTTCCTTGATTGCTGAGTCACCTCCTGCGCCAGACCATCTCCTAGACTGTTAGAGTGGGCAGGCCAGGCTGAGGGACACCCCCTCCAGTGCATGAATTTTCATGAACTTGGCCTCTAGTTGATTACAGTATTTATAACATAGTTTACTCTGTTGCACTTTTATGAAGCTTATGTCTCACATCTTACAAGAATTCTCCTGACTACAGCCATCACTAACACTATTCAATTAAAACAAATGCCTTTGGCTCTCCACATCTCTTAGTTATACCTAGTTTTGCAGGTCTGTCTTATTTCCCTCATGAAACTGAAGAGTTTGCAATGTTCAACTGGGAGGACCAAGCAGGTATATTCACTGTCCCCTAGGTAAGCCATGCATATTCTCATCTCTGCATGTTTGCTTACGTTGGCTTCCTCTTCTGAAAGTAACTTCCCCCTCTCTAACTGTCAACTCTATTTCTAAGTTTAAAGCCTTAATAAAGTCCCAATTTCCCCATGAAGCCTCTTGTGTAATGATGTGAATCTAAATCATAGATATATTTTTGTTTAGAATTTATATTTGGAAACCCAGCTTTTCTATTTCAAGAATATAAATAACATATTAATAAACTACCATTCTCTGTACTAATATACAAAAAATATTTTAGAATACCTTACTTTTTAAAGACTATCAGATGGATCGAATTAGTTTTAAGTGAAGATTAAAAACTAACATAAAACTTCTATTCAGACTATCCTACCTAATAAAGAGTAATATGCTAACTAACCATCACTCCGCTACACTCAGAGAGGAGGGAAGCTTGGGTTTCCAGGCAACAGAAAAAGCCAAGTTTTCCACCTGCCCTAGCAGGCCTAAGTCTCCACTCAAGGCTAGAAAGTTTCAATTATAGAAGGTAAACAAATCCAAACAGAAATGGTGGCAGCCACTGAGTGATCAGGAGGCTTGGCTCAGCTCTAGGCTACAAAGTTTCAATTGTAGACAGTAAATAGATTCCAGATACCAGGGCCTCCACTTGGGTCGTCAGGGGGCATGGCTGGTCTGCAAACCACCACAGGCCCCTCGCTCAGGCCGCCCCACGCCACAGGGAACCCTTCAGGGCAAACCAGCTGGCCCCCACACATGCACCAGACCTCTATCCTATCTAATAAGAGAGTATTACCGTATAAGACGATTTTTTGGCCCTGAAAAATACGTATTTGCCGGCGTATAAGACGACTGGGCGTATAAGACGACCCCCTAACATTTCCACTAAAAATACAGAGTTTGTTATATACTCGCCGTATAAGACTACCCCCCACTTGGAGGCATATTTTTCAGGGCCAAAGGGTCGTCTTATACGCTGGCAAATACGGTATGCAGATTGACCATCACTCCAACACACAAGATGGCTGCCCCATGTGGTCAAAGATCCTGCCCCCATGTGGACACAAGATGGCCACCACAGGATGGTCAGCAGGGGAGGGCAGTTGGGAGGCACCAGGCCTGCAAAGGAGGGCAGTTGAGCGGGAACAGGCCTGCAAGGAGGGCAGTTGGAGGCGATCAACCCTGCAGGAGAAGGCAGTTAGGAGTGATAAGGCCAGCAGAAGATGGAAGTTGGGGGCAAACAGACTGGCAGGGGAGCAGTTAGACATCAATCAGGCTGGCATAGTAGTGGTTAAGGGATGATTAGGCTGGCAGGCAGAAGCGGTTAGTGGCAATCAGGAAGGCAGGTAGGCGAGCAGGCAGGCAAGCAGTTCTGGATTGTGAGAGGGATGTCCGACTGCCCGTTTAGACCCAGACCCGGTGGGATCGGGCCTAAATGGGCAGTCAGACATCCCTCGCGGGGTCCCAGATTTGAGAGAGTGCAGGCTGGGCTGAGGGACAGCCCCCCACCGGCCCTGTGCACAAGTATTTGTCAGATCTCCAACTTGAAAATTATAACTGTCATTCAATTTTAAAACAATGAAAACATCTTTAAAATATAAATATAAAATATGAAAAACTACAAATTCCATACCTTTCCAACTGCTTCTGGTGTTTCTCCTCCCTGGCCTGAGCCTTCATCTGCTGCACTTCAATCGTGTCAGGCTTCCTTCTTCGCATGTACAGTTCATGGTTCCCCATGCATAAGGCCAAAATCCGCTTATTGATCCTCAGACGAGGTGCATAAAAAACAAAATCCTAAACACAAAGTACTGAGTTTAAAATCTTCCTAAAGGATATTCTCTCACACAGTAACCTGTAGATAAATTTCAATATGTGGCATGAATGCTTACATCCCGTTACATAAGTTTAGATACCATAAAGTTTCTCATCTCTTACTGAGTATGCCATCCTTTCATATAACTGGTTCACAACCTTTCCTTTCCCCACCAGTTTTGTGAAGAGAATAAGAATCTTTTACACACAATACATTAAATATCATTTATTATTTTTTTCTTCTTCAAAGTAACTATTATTATCTGTTTCTCTACCTCAGGGTTTGTTTTAATTTTTATCACATTTATCTCAAAACCGTTCTTTGTTCAAGGCTGTCAAGTTTTTAACCTAGAATTGTCCTTATTTTTTGCCTTTTCAATAACTGACAGAATATGATACATGTTTGACACTACAGGAATCAAAAAATCTAAATATAAGGATTTAATTTTAAGGCTTCCATTTACAAAAATATAACATTCATGATGCAAATCTCTATTAACAGAATAGGGCTCTCTCTGTTACATTCCAAACACCAACACCAACGTTCCTAAATTGCTTCTTAGAAATGGTGATTATTTTCAACTACCTCCTAATAGCAGGTAGTTAAATTTCAGCTAAAACTCTAATAGTTGTATGGTATAATAAAATTGGAACCTTAAATTTTTAATAACATTTATTATATAATACAAGGTGAGAAAGAATATTCCTCAGGAGCAATTCAATAAATGAACAATGTTATTCTTCAAGTATACCACAGCAAAGTCACAGAAATTTAAAATACATATAACATTTTAAAAATTTACTTACAGGTGCCTTTTTGTCGATTGGCTTTATAACAAACTTTTTGTCATTAAATGAAATATTTCTGATTTCACTCCAGGGAAAACCAATTTTAGGTGTTAACCTTAAAAAATGAGAGCATCCCTTTAGTTAGAAACAGGAAACAATAGACAAAAACCCTATCAATTTTGGGGGGGCCAATTTATCCAAATGACCAATCTTAAGAGTTCCAGATTTTCAAAATGTATTAACTTACTCATAACACACTTTTGACATTATCATTTAAGGGGAAAATTTGATCAGTTAAATCACATAAAACAAATAACCACCCCCCACCCAAATTCATAATGTATCATGAACCTTGATTTTCCTAAAATTAACTATCTAGTTGTAGAGTGTTAAACTGAGCTCTTGGAGTTTGCACTAGTTCTACTTAAGAGTCAAGATATTACCATTATTAAGTTTAAATATGTTTCAGAAGAGGGGTGGGAGAGATAGCTTTTATAACTTTTCATGTGAATTATGGACATGTAACTAAATATTAAAAAATGTTTCCCTTCCCGTTTAATTTTAAAATGCTTGTATTATTTATAAATACACTAAAGACTGAATTTCCAGTACACAAACAGATCAGGCCTAAAAGAGCAGTCAGATATCCCTCTCACAATCCAGGACTGCTGGCTCCCAACTTCCTGCCTGCTTGCCTTCCTGATTGCCTCTAACCGCTTCTGCCTGCCAACCTGATCGTCCCCTAACCACTCTCCTGTCAGCCTGATTGATGCCTAACTGCTCCCCTGTCAGCCTGGTCACCCCTAACTGCCCTCCCATGATGGCCATCTTGTATCCACATGGAGGCAGCTATCTTTGACCACATGGGGGCAGCCATCTTGTGTGTTGGAGTGATGGTCAATTTGCATATTACTCTTTTATTAGATGGGATAAAAAAAACATGGTCATTTCCAAAATAAAATTACACCATTCACTATTTTTAACACAGGGATATTCTATTTTACTAGTGTCAAAAATACTCAAAACAATTCCTATAAACGTTCAACAAAAAGGTGTTACAAAACACAATAAATCACACATCTTTTTAATTTCATTGTCTCATTGCACCTGATTTCAAGATGCTGATTTTAATTTCAACCTATATGCCAGGTATGACATTTAAAAAATTATTCTTCAACTATCGGGGGGAAAAATTTTAATAGTTACTAGACATTACTTATAATAGATCAAGAAGCACACTTCAAGAAAAATGAACCCTCCCATTTTGATAAATAATATACCAAGTAAACTCTAAAACTGCAAAACGCTGAGCACCTGGCTGAGGTGGCTCAATGGTTGAGCGTTGTCAGTGGTTGAGAGTCAACCTGTGCACCGGGTTTGATTCATGGTCAGGACACATGCCCAAGGTGTGGGCTACATCCCCAGTGTGGGGTGTGCAGGAGGCAACTGAAGAATGCTTCTCTCATCATTGATGTTTCTATCTCTCCCTGCCTCTCTGAAATCAGTAAAATTTTAAAAACTAAATAAAACTACAAGATGTTGAGACAATGAAAATATGGTATCTGAAAGCCTATGTGACATTAACTAATCTTTTAATTTGGAAAAAAGCAGTTAAGGGTAATCAAGCCAACTGATTGGCTAGCTCACTATTTACTTACTTGTCATCATGCTCATAAATATTGAGTCCCAAAGCATCAACACCTAGCCACAACTCAGTTCCTTTTTTATTTTTTATTTCAAAATAGTTGACTCCATACATTTCTAGATCTTGTGCAATCTTCAGGTATTCCATCATAGAATCTTCCCTGTTGAAATAAAGCTTATTACAATGTGTTTAAGTAAGTGTAATAGCAAATTACAAAAATACTTCAAATTAAAAATTAGTGCTTGCCGAAACCGGTTTGGCTCAGTGGTAGAGCGTCAGTCTGCGGACTGAAAGGTCCCAGGTTCGATTCCAGTCAAGGGCATGTACATTGGTTGCGGGCACATTCCCGGTAGGGGGTGTGCAGGAGGCAGCTGGTCGATGTTTCTCTCTCATCGACGTTTCTAGCTCTCTATCCCTCTCCCTTCCTCTCTGTAAATAATCAATGAAATATATTAAAAAATAAAAATAAAAATTAGTGCTTTATTCATATAAGTCAAATGATCTTTTGAGGATAATCTGATGTAATAATTAATGTTATAGAATAAAAATACTTTGAGAAAAACATTAAGAAAACAGCCATCCAAATACCTTAGCATTCCTCTATGTTCTTCATGCCAGTTCTGTATTCTTTCTTCCCATTGCTCTTTTGTCAGTTTATGTTGCTCCAAAACACTATAATGAAAAAAAAAAGGGGGGGGGGGGAAATCAATGAAAATGACCCTGTAACTGAAAAGTCAATATTCTTTAAAAGTTAATCCTCATTGTGGTGGTTATCAAACAAATCTATACACAATAAAACTGCCTAGAATAAACATACACAAATGATTACATGTAAAACTCATGAAAACTGAATAAGTTAGGTGGATTGTATCAATGTGAATATTATGACTGTGATACTGTATTGAAGTTACGCAAGGGAGAGCTGGAAGGATACACAGGATCTTTCCACAATTTTAAAAATGCATGCAAATCTACAATTATCTAAAAACTAGTGGTCTGGTGTATGACATTCATGCACATAAAAGGGGATTAGAGAAAATAATTTAATATTGCTATTTGCCCTTTCTTTATAATAGAAGTATCAGAGATGAAAGAAAATTAGCAAAATGTATATGAAAATCTCCCTCCTGTCATTCTGGGGTGCGCTATGAAAATAATTTTTCCATTCTGAACTGAAAAATCAGTAGTATGCTAACATTTCAGTGTCACTTTTAATCTTAGATATCTGGAATTAGTTCTCCACAGACTATTAACTTGAAGACCAGCTGACTATACTTTCAATAGCAAAGACCATATTAAAGAGCATGTGCTATCTTCTTTTTAAATGGAGTAGTTACAGCACAAATGCATTTAAAAGAAGAAATTGGCCCTCGCCAGTTTGGCTCAGTGGACAGTGTCAGCCTGTGGACTAAAGGATCCTGGGTTCAATTCTGGTCAAGGGCACATGCAGGAGGCAGTCAACCAATGATTCTTTCTCATCACTAATGTGTTTTTTTTTTCCCTCTCTTTCTTCTCCCTTCCTCTCGGAGATCAATAAAATATACTTAAAATTTTATTTTAAAAAATAAATAAAAAATTGTGCTTAAATATAATTACAGTGTGTTTACATTTTTTTTTTAAATCACATGACTATGAACTATAAACCAAATTACTTCATCTGGTGCTCAACCAAATATAAATCTGATTTGACACTGAAAGAACAACTACCGTATTTGCCGGCGTATAAGACGACTTTTTGGCCCTGAAAAATATGCCTCCAAGTGGGGGGTAGTCTTATACGGCGAGTATATAACAAACTCTGTATTTTTAGTGGAAATGTTAGGGGGTCGTCTTATATGCCCAGTCGTCTTATACGCCGGCAAATACGTATTTTTCAGGGCCAAAAATCGTCTTATACGCCGGCAAATACGGTATGTTATAATTGTTGAGATAAAATTATTTTTGATGAATTAAGAAATTTTTCAGGATAATTTTGATTATACAGAATATTTGCCTTCTGTACTGACTTCAAACTTAATCTGCTGTACTTTTTATTATATATAATTATAATTCAACTAAAAATAAAAACTAAACCTTATCTGAAATGAAATTCTATTGTGCTAATACTCAATTTCTTAATTTAGTGCTTAAAAAAATCTGAGAAGCCCAGCCAGTGTAGCTCAGTAGTTGAACATCGACTCATGAACCAAGAGGTCTTTGGTTTGATGCCCAGTCAGGGCACATGCCCGGGGTTGTGGGCTCAGTTTCTGGTAGTGGGCGTATTGGAGGCATCCGGACAATGACGTTTCTCTCATGTATGTTTCTATCTCTCTATCCCTCACCCTTCCTCTCTCTAAAAAAACAAAATAAAGTCAATGAAAACATATTTTTAAAAATCTGAGAAAAAGAATTTTGGGTTAGAATAGTAATAAAAAACAGACAAACACACACTAATAGATATCTCAGGTTCCTGATTCTTTTGGTAAATAACATGCATTGTTTTACCTTCAAAGGTAACTATTACTGTAATAGTAATATTTAATAATCAAATATTAAAGTTACTGCACTTAACTTATAAAGCTTATATCAAAGAATACACTTTGTTAGATGAAAATAAACATTGATGCCTATAACCAAAGGAAATTAATAAAAGTAGACATTAACATAGCTTAGTCTCTCTTCATATTTAGTACATATGAAAAAGAAACTACATCTAAGAGCTTTACTATGAGAAGTGGTGCAGAACTGAAGTTTTTATATTAAAGATATAGTTTTGAATTTAAATAGAAATTTTAAAACTTGAGAATTTGAAATAAGAACATTAACAAATCTTTCCGGTTATATTCTATTTTCAGAGACATGTGTGCTACAACTAAGAACTGAAATAGTTAAAATATCTGATGCTATACTTTCTAAATTTCTTAAGTAATGCAACCGACTAACACTTGTATCACACTTCACAGTTAAAATTGTACACTGTACAGTTCAATTACAGTCATCATAAACTAAGAATAGGCAGAGCAGAACTGCCATCCCCATTATGCAGATTCAGATATCAAGTGTCAGGGATGTTGGGTTTTTGCACCTAAGATCACATAACTAGCAAAGAGTAGAATCAGTACTCAAAATCTAGATATCCTGCCTAATGATTTTTTTTCTCATGCCACGCTACTTTAAAATTATAGAGGCAGCAGTATACTGCAGTTAAGAACAGAGTACAAGACTATTAGTCTGAAAACTAGGTTTAAAATGCCTATTAAGTTAGAAACTTAATTTTTCTTCTATGGAGGACACTTATTATTCCAGAGGCATTTATTAAACACATATCTGCCTCTGTTTTTACCAAGCAGTGACAACGGCATCCTCCCGCAAGCTCAGATCTCTATTGCTTATCTTGTGGAAATGAGGAGAGAATTATCAGAAGGTTTAGTAGTTGCACACTATATAAACCTACATAGCTACTAAGTCATGATTTTTAATACTATCCTCTGATTCACCTGACTTGAAACCAGAAAAAAAAATTCGATTTACAAACTTCTGAACTGTAATTTTTCAGAGAATATAATATAAGCACAGGCTTCACTTACCGCTGGGGGAGGAGTCTATCATTAGCCAGGTAGCCTGGTTTGTGAACCTCTTTGTTATAGTCTCCATACTTGGCCTGGACAGCATAGGAAGCCAGAAGGACTGCAGTTTCAGGAGGGCAATAGATCTCATCATTTAAAATCGCTTCTTTAACTTGCAAGAAGAAGAGTCTTTGGGTTATTTCTTGAATTAATTCCTCAGAAACATCTTCAGGAAAGAATTTAGCTCTGAATTTGAACTGTAAAGGATTCTCTTTTTTAACATCTTGCTGTGTCACCTGGAATAGTAATTTCAAGTATAATCAACAAAAATCTCAAGTCCAAAGTAACTAAATCTAGTCACATCAAATTCTTTCTAGAAGTAGGATGTAAAACAGCAGTAAGATTCTAAATCTGTAAGTTAGATTCGAAACCTGTAAAAAATATACGAGATGATTCTATGCTTACAAATATGACCTATAACTCACAGATCCTATCTAGTCACCAAACTGAAACTTCTCTTAAGAAGCTTATGCTACAGATGTTTCAATCAGAGTCAGTACTAAGTTACACTAAGAATATTTTTTACGTTTTAAATTTTCAAATAGAAAAGGTGAACATTTCTTTTTCTAAGATGAGTTGATGGTGCCTTGTTGAATTAAAAGACATGATACCATTATTGATCCAGAGATAACGCAAAAGGAGGCCTGATCAGTAACTAAGCTTTTCTGACACAAATTCAAGATAATTAACCTCGGAGTAGCCTAATTATTAGTTAACTGTCCCATTATACATACTTTACCTTTTTATTTAGCTTAAGCCATGTAGAATAACCTTTGCTGTCCACATACTGCAGCCCAAAAAACCAGACCTCACGCAAACCAACTGTTTTCACCACCTAAAAAACAAAGTCAATTCAGTTCTACATTCACACTTTAGCTATGAAACTATACTTCAAAAGAAAAACAGAACTACATAGCTATTACAGGTATAACCCTTTGCTATACAGAAGCTCTTTCCTAAGTTTAACATATTAATTAAAGGAACATTTCCTAAAACTTAAAATCAGGTTTGTATATCAAATTTGATAGTGTCATTTCAATCCCATTTGATCCACTTTTTATACCTCCTTTTCCTGCCCACTCCCATCATGATCCCAACAGATAAGGGAAACAGAGTGGTTGTAATCCCATTTTCCTATTTCAATTTACCCCCATAACACATGCAGACTGGTACAGCCACTGTGTAAAGAGCATCAAGGTTCCTCAAAAACCTAAAAATATGGCACTGCCTTAGGACCCAGCAACCCCACTTCTGAATATATATCCCAAGAAACCCAAAATACTGATTTGAAAAAAATATATGTATCCCTATGCTCAATTTACCCTCACAACTACACTACTGATTAAGGCCTGGCAAAAACAGTACCACTTTGATGATAAGATTCAGTGAAAACATTTAAATGCCACGCTCCAAGTATTCCAGCTGGTGCTTTCACCCCCACTATTATTGGAACATGCCATGAATGTTACCCCTCTACGGCTTCGCTCACACTTTTTCTTCTGCCTAGAACAGTGGTAGGCAAACTCATTAGTCAACAGAGCCAAATATCAACAGTACAACGACTGAAATTTCTTTTGAGAGACAAATTTTTTACACTTAAACTTCTTCAAAATAGACTCGCCCAGGCTGTGGTATTTTGTGGAAGAGCCACACTCAAGGGGCGAAAGAGCCGCATGTGGCTCATGAGCCACAGTTTGCCCACCAAGGGCCTAAAATGTTTCTTCTGTACTTTTACCACCTGTTGAATAATTTATTCCTCCAGGCTCAGCTCAACTGATATACCTTCTGTGAATTAAGCTCTATTATCCAGATAAAATGAATCTCTTGTCCCTTGACTTTCCCATGGTACTTCACCTATACTAGAACATTTACCGTATCACATTATAATTAACTGAATTAGCAGCATATCCACTTATTCTCCTTGACTGTCTAAAATTAAAGACAGAGCTTATTTGCCTTATTTACCTTCATATACATGTCATCTCAAAGAATGATTAGCCTGTGACAGGACTCAAAAGTATTAAGAGTGACTGGAGTGGGGAGCTAGGTCCCACAGTCAGGACTGTCCCAACACTTAACATGGCGTATTTTTTAAAAAAAATCTATATTTAAATAAAATGAGGGACTTGAGCTAGAGGAGCTGAGAGTTTATTAACATTTTAAAAGCTTTACAGAAAGAATCAATATTAGTTCTTAAGTGTTAAATATTCTTGATTTTTTACTTTTAAATCTAAAAACATGCCAGGCTTTTGGTTTCAAGATACCAAACTGAACCCTTTAGTTCACTTTTCCTCTCTTGAAAAACTTCACTGAAATGACACACACAAAATTAAAAATAGGAAAATCAGTTAGGTGTGTTAAGGAAGGTTACCATTAAAAACAACAACACAAATTTCCGGATGATATAGGATATGAAAACTCATACTGATGCAAAACTTAATCAATGCCAAACAACAAAACTTTAAAGTGGACAAAGAAGACCAACTCATTTATCTCTGGCAAAATAAAGGCTGTCCCAACAGAGCCACAGCAAACACTCCAGCTGAGAGGGGCAGAGGCAGGGGCGATCCCCATGTCCAGAGCCACAGGCAGCAGTGTATTCAGGCAGCGGCCTATGCTTTGCCCCCAGGCTTTGTGTGATTTTGTGTGAAGGGGCTTTTCCACAGCAGGCAGTACGGACACTGTCTTAACTTTACACGGTCACCACAAACACTAGGAAGAGAGGTCAGCTGTGAAGTTCTTGAGGAGGCCTTGTATTTTCAGCAGCTTTTTGCCTACTCCTGGAAATGTTCTTGGAAACTTTCAATCACATACCTTTACAGGGTGGGGCAAAAGTAGGTTCCCAATTGTGGGTACACAAAACAGTGTTTTTTTTCTTGTGTTGTATTATATTTTTTGTTTTCTGTATGAATTATAAACCTATTTTTGCCCTACCTTGTATAAGTAAAAAAAATGCTTGGGCACATAATTACAATACATGCATATTCACAAATTATACACATGCTATCACACATCTACACTAATAAAAGAGTATGATGCAAATTGACTGCACCTTCACAACGCCCCAGCCGCTCCAGGCCTCTGGGCAGCGTGGGAAGGCAGAAAGGCGGCTTAGCTGGAGTGAAGGCGGTGCCAGCAGCCAGGGGAAGGAAGGCCCATTCTTGCACGAATCTTTGTGCATCGGGCCTCTAGTCTATATATAAAAAGCTAATATGCAAATTGTCCCCTCGGGAGTTCAACGGGGAGACCAGGAGTTAAATCACTTGCTATGACATGCGCTGACCACCAGGGGGAGGAATGGAATGAAGGCTCTGGCAGGCAGCCAGAAGGCCCCAATAGCTGGCCAAGCCTAGGGACCCTTCCCGTACACAAATTTCATGCACCACACCTCTAGATTATTATAAAGCACATATTTTAAAAATAATTTTAAAGAGGAAATACAAAAATATAAATTTTTTTCTTGCATTGTAACAAACCATGTGGGACACTACTTGGGGTATGAACAACTACTTTAACCCCAGAGGCAGAAGCTGGAAGAGGCTGCTAGTGAAGGAAGAGTCAGCAGGGAGCAAGGAAAGAACCATAAGCACTCAACTAGAGCCCCTCAACTCAACAGCTGGCCTCAAGCCAACGTCATTAGAAGAGATACTGCTACAGGTGGACTCATGTCGCTAGTACTCTTACTTGAGAGGACTCCTAACTCTAGGTCTGCTCCAGGCCTGACCCTGAACCCATTTACCTGCCAGCTCACCCCATTACTCACTATACCCAAGGTAAAGCTTGCTTTTATTTTATTTTTTTAATATATTTTGATATTTTACAGAGAGGAAGGGAGAGAGAGAGAGAGCTAGAAATGTCGATGAGAGAGAAACATTGACCAGCTGCCTCTTGCACACCCCCTACCGGGGTTGTGCCCGCAACCAGTGTACATGCCCTTTACCGGAATCAAACCCGGGACCTTTCAGTCCCCAGACTGACGCTCTACCGCTGAGCCAAACCAGTTTCGGCTAAAACTTGCTTTTAAATCCTTGCATTCTTGGATCACGAGAATTTGTCAGGAAACAGAAAGCTATTATAAGAATTAATTGTCAAGCCTGGCTGATGTTGGCTCACTGGTTGAGCGGTCAATCCATGAACCAGGAGATCAGGGTTCAACTCCCGGTCAGGGCACATGTCCAGGTTGTGGGCTCAATTGCCAGTGGAGGACATGCTAGAGGCAGCTGATCGATGATTCTCTCTGATCATTGATCTATCTTTCCCTCTCCCTTCTTCTCTGAAATGAAAACATATTTTTTTAAAAATTTTAAAGAACTGTTGAGAGAGCCCTTAACAGGTAACGATACTCTTCAATCTAAACAATACTCCTTAATCTAAACCTTCATTTACAACATGAAATACTAGAGGCCTGGTGCACAAAATTTGTGCATGGACAGTGTCCCTCAGCACCCTCTCCAATCTGGGACTTCCTTCTCAGAATCCGGACCGCTGGCTCCTAACTGCTCACCTGCCTGCCTGCCTGCCTGCCTGATTGCCTCTATCTGCACCCCTGCTGGCTTGATCGCCCCTTACCACCTATGCCTTGGCCCCGCACCTGGGACCCAGGATTCCTTCCTCTAGCCAGATGCAGGCACCCGGGACCCAGGCTTCCCTCCCTCTGGCTGGCCAAAGGCACCGGGACATGGGTCAGCTTCTCCTGGGCCGGCTGCAACCGCAGGGGACAGTGGGCAGGTGGTTTAGTCCAGGCCACAGGTGCTGGCACCTAGGACCGCGGGGTGGATGGCTTCTCATGCTTATTGTGGCCCAGGACTGTGGGGAGGGTGGCTTCTCTGTCTCCCAGGCTGCAGCCAGCGGCAAGCACTGGTGCCCGGATAGATAGTCGGCAGATAGCTTTGCCCAGGCCATTTTTCAGGAAAGACATGCCAATGGTCATCTAGAAGTCGGCTGGTCTAATTAGCATATTACCCTTTAATTTGTATATTTCATGGGGTTTTTCCTTGCCATCATTAACCATAGTAACTGTTGCTTATTTCCTGCTAAGTCTAGAAGCAGCCTCAGAATCTTTCTCACCATTCATCTTAAGTCTGATGCTTAGTTTATCAGAATTAGTACCTGAGGTGAAGCCTCTTACTACAGATGTATCCCAGAACGTACGGCATCCTCTCTGCTTTATGATCCAGCTAATAATACACTGTCTCAATGTTGATTGAGGTCATTTTCTCCCTTGCAGTTTCTAGTAGATTACCATTTACTGCATAGGAAGCAAAATTGACTATCTCCATGTGGATCTCAAAATAAGATATTTTTCTCATCAATAACATTTTATTCTTTCAGCATGAGTAATTTTGTCAACAACGAATTAAGGTAGTAACAGTTTATAACAAACTGAGTGAATTATTGTTTCAGGTACTATGCTGTGTCATACACAGATTTCATTTTATTTTCTATACAGTAGGTACTATAATTAAATAGCTGAGAACACGGAGGTGTAGAGAGATCAGGTACCTTGACCAGTGAAACCTAAAAGTGGCTGAATCTCATTTCAAATCCAGAGCCAGGCCCTTTACCCATTACACTCCACTCAGCATTGTGGAGCCCGCTCTTACTGGCTCACAAACTTTCAGGAATTTTGCAAACTGGTTGTTAAACATGGTCATTATTAAAAATTAAATTATATAATCTTAAAAGTGAATACATTACATTAAAACCAAAGGTAATACATACTCTAAATTCACTACTCAATTATTTACTACACTTAACTGTTCTGACTCGACATTATTTCAATCTGTTGGGTCTTTCTGGTGGAATATAACTGTGCAGTACTGCACATTTCTCCTCAGCTCTGCATTTAGTGGCATCACATGAGCTTCCGGAATCAGCCATGGAGGGAGAATTTATGCCACAAAAATTGGCCGATACTATAAGTCAGGGTTTTATTTTCTTTGATTAAGAGCCAGTTGTTAAACATTTACCAACACAATGCTGACCACATTGGTGGTAGTGGTTTTGTCAGAATGTGTTATATTATACAGAAGAAAATCTATTTAAACAGACTTGAAATAGGTATTTTCAAAGATGGAAGAATTGTCCCTGCCAACTATTTTAGCTGATTCTTATCTTCATTGATTGTCATCACTGCAAAGTTTCCAGTCCCCACATGGATTGCTGGATATAATATGCCTTGCACTGTCCCTGTCCCCTCCCTTTCTAGCCTTGTTACCTTAAGGACTCTAGTTTTCCATGTATATGTTTAAGTATAACCATACCTGCTTAAAAATGTAAGCTTTGAACACTGCTCTCTCTGTTCTCTATCCCACAGATGAAAAGTGGAGTTGGGTTGGGGCAGCAGAGAGAAATTCAGAAGGGGAATATTGGAGTACTGACTGCAGTGGGAGAAGAGACATCCGCAGGCGCTGGCCCCGGGACCCAGGGCTGGTGGCTTCTCCGGCTGGCTGTGCCCGGGTCCTCGGGCGCGCGGCTTCTGTCTCCCAGCCTCAGGCAGCCTCAGGAGCGGGTGCCCGGAGCCCAGGCAGGAGGCTTCTCCATCCCCCCCCCCCCCCCCGGACCACGGGATGGGTGGCTTCTCCAGCTGGCTGAGGCCTGGGGCCACAGGGCAGCCAGCCGCAGGCGCTGGCACCCGGGACTGCTGCCAGGCGGCTGCACTCGGCTGGCTTTGGCAGGAAGGAGTCTGGATGGTCGTCCAGGTCCCCCGGTCTAATTAGCATACTACTCTCTTACTAGTACAGCAGATAGTATATATGTGTGTGCTGTGTGTGTGTATGCAAAATACTGTTCTGTTTACTTAACATGGAGTCTCAATTTCCACAACCTTCTAAGGGAGTAATGCTATCAGCATCCTAACTGAACAAAGGAGAAGAATGAGGCAAAGACGGGAATCTGTCCTAAGTTCAACAGCTGTAGTCAGGTCTCCAAAACAGGCAGATGTGGAGCCCACGTTTTAAACTACTACACGATACTTCACTAAATAAATGGGGTTTCCTTTTCCTTGGTATCCAAACTAAAGCAATTCTGCTTAATAAGACACAAATGTTTTATTTCTCAGTATCAATACCAAAAAGGCCCACTTGCTGGCTAGTTTTTGACTACCACCATTTCATTCATTATGTAAATAACATTTCAACTTGCTATGAAGTACAATAAATGCTAACTCTATTTACATTTTTATTCAAATAGAGGTCAGGCTTTATATTTACAAACAGAAGGCCTACAAGAATCAATGAAAATTTATAAGGTATTAGTTCATTATGAATGGTGAATGCAGCTGCTTATAATTTTGTTTTAAAAATTTGGTCACTCACACACACAAAAAGCCTTTCATCTTCCAAAAATATTTTCTTGGGGCTATCAAGATCTTAATCACCTAACCAGGAGATTAAGTATACCACTTTGTCAAGGAAAGAAACAACTTTCCGGGAATTTTAAATTTGTATTTCATCATATTTGGATAGAATGACACCTAGTAAAACCAAGATATGTGATTATTTATTGCTGTAATGCAAGAAACTCACCCCCATTCTCTCAGGCAGCAATTTTCAACCTTTATCATGATACACATAAACTGAGCTATCCCACCAGAACAAAACAGATGTAATTTTGACTCATTCACACTGGACAGCTCTTGTTGTGTTGGCTGTTGGTCATTTTTTTTTTTTTTTGACAATCTAATGAGAAAGAGGTCAGAGCCCCTGACTAAATAGTCAGGTATTGCATGTCTTTAAAAATCGCTGCTCTAAGGTCACATTAGTTTGACCACAGACTGTTGCTCTTGCACATGCATAAAAGTTTATGGAAAAGTTAGAAGTCTCAGGCCATGGAAAATATATCACTCTTCTCCTCTTTGCAATCATCGATTCATCTTAATCACTTGACCCCTGGACACTAATCCCATTCTCCTCCTTTCCTCGATAAAATTTGGTTATTTTAGAACATTACATACAGCATCACCTAGGGAGCTTAAATTAAAAAACAAAAGAAAAACTAATGGTTTAAAGAAGGCACCAGGTAATTAAATCAGGACCTCTGGAGGCAATTTCCAAGTATTGACTTTTCTTTTTTTAATGCCAGAAGGGACTCAAATGTGCACTCAGGAGAGAAAAAAGACAAGATCGTAATACAAGTTCCTTAACATGACATCCATGTTCTAACTCCAGGCTACCATATGAGCCACTAACCTCCGTTAGGTGCTACTTATGGCCTCTAACTCCCGTTCTTTGCTACTGCCATCCCCTCTGTCTAGTGCACCCATTCCACTTTGTAAAATGTCTGAATTCCCTTTCGTCTTACAATGATTTGCACAGAAGATATTAAATATATACCTGCTAACAAACAGTTACTTTTCAAAAAAACTACTCCTTAAAATTAGGAATTAGAAGAGTATCTCTACAGCTATTCAAGATACCTGAATAGGTATTGTGTCAAGTTCCAGTGCTACAATGTTGCTTATCAGTAAAGGTACAGAAAAACACTGAAGTGCAATAGCATACTAGTACACACTATGGTGTCAAAAGTTGCATACTTCATGTGGTCAAATGATACCTGGTCAAAAAGTTGTTTGCCAGTCGTATTGGGCTGGATGGCAAATTCCAGCTCAGCGTCCATTGTGGTCACCCTTACGTTGATCTGTAACAAGAAAAAAGAATAGTCAGTAGGAAAGAGAATACACTTATTAAGTATTAGGCAGGGGAAAACACTTTCATCTGATTCCTAAAATAAAGTGATATAATAGGCAAGCAATAAAGAGCAATTCCATAATTGTACGTAATAGTTTGATTTTAATCACAAGAAATCTTAAATCTACTTTCAAAACAAAGACCTTATAAAGTCTTCTTTTAAGAAAACACACTAGGCACGAGGCCATGAGCTTCCCATGCAGTAATACTAGGAAGTATCATTTCCACAGAAACTGAGAGTTCCAATTGTTTGGCCGATACATGGATATCAAATGCAAAGTAGGTATTTAAACTGAGGTATAACTAACAATTCTTTGAATGTCATTCATTATCTCATAATTCTTTAAACACAGAAATCAGAGTTTTATTTATACTGAAAATGTATTCTTCGTTTTATAAAAAGCATTCATCAAATGCCCTTTGTTAAGAATCTATTTTATACTCTGTTTTGTGTAAACACCTTTCCTAGTTGCATTATCTCACCAAAAATGTAACATGCCGTAACCAAAATAATTTTAGCACCAGAGTAGCATCTTTACAAAGACTTCACCATGATGTGGTACAAATATATCTTTTAAACTTTAATGCCACTATTAGAACTCTAAATCAGACTTATTTCTTCTTATATATTTTACTCATTCTAACAACCATGATCTCTACACATATAGACCTTCTACCTTTTCTAATCAAATAATCTTATAGTTTCTTCTTTAATGTAATATCTATTAGGAACTACTGTTACACATAAAACAGTACATGTAAGATATGTAAACAATGAAGCATAATAAAATCAAACTTGTAACATAAGAAATGCATATTTGTTCTTCACAAAGCTCCTAAAACCACTGGAATTTCCTCAGTGACAGATGTGAGGAGCACTTTTTGTTATTCATAATAAGCCCCTTTTATCCAACCAGAGTTTATACTAATGACTTGACTCCAGAAGGGCTGGCTCCTAGATAGCTTCAGGATGGGGAAACCATCCATGTGATTAGAGGAACCAACCATGTGACTAGGGCCACTCATCTCTCAACCTCCAGGAAGAAGAGACAGTGGGAACTGAGCTCATCATCAATGGCCTGTGATTTAATCAATCATGCCTACATAATGGAGCCTTCACAAAAATCCTCAAGGAAGGGGGTTCAGCGAGTTCTGGTTGGTGAGTGCATCCATATGCAAAGAAGAGGGTGCATTTAAATTCGACAAGTACAGAAGCTCCTGAGTACGACTGTTCTGGACCACATCCTCTCTATCTACTTCCTCTGCATCTGTACCTTTCATTTGTATCCTTTATAATATCTTTTATATTAACCAGTAATAATAACTCAGGTTCTCGCTATGCATTGTTTCCCTGAATCCTGTGAGCTATTATAACAAATTATAGAAACTGATGAGGGGATCATGGAAATCCCCAATTTGTAACCAAATTAGACAGGGTCACTGCTTATTTTTGTAATTGGGCTGTTGTTATTTCTTTTTTTCCTATATAGGAAATCTTTATGTATCCTAGATACTTTGTCAGTTATCTTTGTTGCAAAAAAATTTTTCTCCTATTAGTTTGTAATTCTACTTTATAAAGTGCCCTTTTTGGTAAACAAATCCTTAATTTTGATATTGAATTTGTCAATGTTTTGTGCACATTTACAAACTATTTATCTACTCTGGAATCATGAAAATATTAATAAGCACACATTTTATATATTTCACATATATATATATTTATATATATATATCATAAGTTGTCTTCAATAATTTTTGCTTATGATTTGAAGTAGAGGTCCAATTTCATTTTTTAATCCCCATAAGGATAAAGACTACTCTTTCACAAATCAAATGTCTATAGGTATGCATCTGACTTTGTGCTCTTTAATTCTGTTGCATTTAACTATTCTGCCAATATCGTACTGTCTTGACTACTATATCTTTAAATAATTCTTTGTATCTGGTAGAGCAAGTCTTCCCTCATTTTCTTCAGAACTGTCTTAGCTATTGTTGGCACTTTGTTTTTGCTCTTGACTTCATATGAAATTGTAAACTTTTCATTATAAGTCATAATCAATACTCTGTCAAGATTTAAACTGAAACTACACTAAGTTCATTAAAAGAATAAATTCTCTTGGGGTAAGAAATTACATCTTTTAAAAATTGGCTCTCCTATTCATGGCTATGGTTCTCTCTATGCATTAATTTAAGTCTTCTTTAACACCTTTCCAAAAAAGTGTTAAGAATCACATTAATCATTTGCTAGATATCCTTCCCCTAGTTCATTATAATGTTGTAGCTATTATAAATATAGGTCCACAATTTCTTGATATCCTAGAAACATTGAAAACTGAAGTTTATTAGCTAATTTCTAGCAAATTTGATATGGAATAATGTGACCAACTGGTGAATTAATTCATCCTACTTCAAATGAATATTCATGCACTGTCCAATAGAAGCATTAACGTTTTTTTGTGTGTGTGTGTAATACAAAGACCTCCATGGAAGTTTCATGATATAATGGCATGTACACATAAATATAGCATATTCACCTTTCTAAAATCCAAAATATCCCAAACACTGAAACTCATCTAGCGTAAGGGATTCAAAAACAGGATTGTAAAAATGAAAAATATCTTTCCAATTTTTTCTCTCGTTTTGTTTCTGTAGAAATGCAATTTATTTCTAAAACGATCCTTTTATGAGTTCCCTTGCCAACTGTTATAATGAGCCTGTAAATCTTTGTTTATATAAACCAGGGGCCAAAAAACCTTTTCTGTAAAGGACCAGAGTAAATATTTTAGGCTTTGCAGACTACACAGTCTGTTGCATTTACTCAACTATAGCAACAAAGCAGTTATCCTATATAATAAAAGTGTAACATGCAAATTGACACCAACTGCAGAACTACAGGGGACCTACTGGTTGCTATGATGCGTACTGACCACTAAGGGGAAGATGCTCAGCCTGGTGGTCAGTGCGCTCCCAAAGGGGGAGCAAAGCTCAGCCACAAGCTGGACTGAAGACTTTGAGTGCAGTGGCTGTGGTGGAGCCTCTCCTGCCTCCGCGGCAGCATAAGGATGTTCCAACTAAAGATCCCCCAAGGAGAGGGCCTAAGCCAGCAGGTGGATAACCCCCAAGGGGTACCAGACTGCAAGAGGGCACAGGCAGGGCTGAGGGATCACGCCTCCAAGTGCAAAAATTTTCATGTACCAAGAAAACTTTAGACACTGAAATTTGAATTTCATATAATTTTTACATTTGAAATATTCTTCTTTTGATTTTCTTTTTCAACCACTGAAAATGTAAAGCCATTCTTAATTTACAAGCTATACAAAAACATGTGACAGGCTTGTTTTGGCTTATGGTCATAATATGCCAACCCTTTGTATAATAAAAGAATAAACTTAATATCTTCAATGTTTCTTCCTTTCCACTCCTTGAGTTTATTTTCTCTTCTTCAACACACGTTTCTGTTCGGTGTTGAATAGCAACAGTGGTCATATGTATCTTTTGTCATGATCCTGATTTTAAGGGAAATGCTCCCAGTACTAACCCATTAAGCACAACTTTGGCTGCAGCTTCTCTTCTCTAACTGGCTTAAAAGGTGTTGGTTTTTGTTTTTTAAATCATGAATATGCCACTTTAGCAATAGAACATTTTCTCAATATTTCTTGCTATTAGGTATGGCTATGTGACTAAGCTCGTACCCACTGAACATGAGCAGAAGAAATAACGGCCACTTCCTGGCCTAGGCATTAAATAGCCTGCGTGTTTCTTCCCTATGTTCTTCCTTCCTTCCTGTTGACTGCAACTCAGACATAGTAGTAATGTACCTTCAATTATGAAGACAATAATAATGCCCTAGACCAGCCGTGGGCAAATTACAGCCCGCGGGCCGGATCCGGCCCCTTCGGCTATTCTATCCGGCCCACGGAGCCGAAAGAGTGAGGGTTCTCTTGCTCTCCCCTCCGCTCCTTCACCAGCAGCCCAAGGTGAGAGTGCCAGCATGGTCAGGGTGCTTTTGTTCCGGCCCTCCGGTCCAGTTTAAGAACCCATTGTGGCCCTAGAGTCAAAAAGTTTGCCCACCCCTGCCCTAGACCTATGAAGTTCTCAAACTTCCTAGTCTTGTGATCTCTTGATACTCTTAATAATTACAAAGCATCCCAAAACACTTGTTTATGTGGGTTATCTAGCAACATTTACCACCTTAAAAATTAAAACTGAGAAAATTTAAAGATATTTACTGATTTAAACATAATGACAATAAACCCATTACATGTTAACATAACATGAACAATACAAAAGTCACTTATCAGTATCTTTAACATAAGAGTACTATAAGGCAACTTTAAAGCCTTTTCATTTCATCCTAATAGTAATTCTGAGTAATCAAAGCACATTATTAAATCAATTTTATTTAAAGTTGTCACTTGACCTAGGATATGTCTACTATGTATAATGCTTGGCCAACAAGATCAATATAAAATATAAAGATCAAATTAAATTTCTCCAACTATGTGTTTTGAAAAACTAGACTTTTTATTTTTTTTATTTCTGGAGGAGTGGAGGGAGAGGGTGGCTAATTAAATATTGCGCTCAAGCCAAACCCGGTTTGGCTCAGTGGTAGAGCGTCAGTCTGCAGACTGAAAGGTCCCGGGTTCGATTCCAGTCAAGGGCATGTACCTTGGTTGCGGGCACATCCCGGGTAGGGGGTGTGCAGGAGGCAGCTGGTCAGTGTTTCTCTCTCATCGACGTTTCTAGCTCTCTCTCTCCCTTCTTCTCTGTAAAATATCAATAAAAATATTTTTTAAAAAATAATAAAAAAAAATATTGAGCTCAAAAGTTTTAAAGAAAAAAATACATTAATTTTAATATCTAATTATTTTCTTCCAGAAATTGTGTGCATAACAACACATAATTTATATTCAATTGTATATATAATTTTGAATCCTTAACCTAAGGAATAAATGTTTTCCACTCAATTATATTGACTAAAGAGTTTCCCAAACTATCTGCAAAACTTGCACATTCCTCTGAAAAATATAGTAGAGTTCCACATCCTTATTAACACTTGATCTCATCAGTATTCAATTTTAGCCCTTCAAATGAGTATAAAGTAGTGCTTCCCAGATAACTGAAGATATTGAGGATCTTTTCATGAATTGACTATTAATATATGTTCTTTTGTGAAGCATTTGTCCAAAGTTTTTGACCACCCCTCTTTTTTAAAAAAAAAATTGTCTTATTGAGTTCTAAAAGGACTTTTATTGCAACTAGAGGCCTAGTGCATAAACTTGTGCATTTGGGTAGGGGAGGAGGTCCCTCAGCCCAGCCTGTGTCTTCTCACAGTCTGGGAGCCCTCGGGGGATGCCCCATAGGGAGCAGCCCTAAGCCAGCAGTCATACATCCTTAGAGCTGCGGTGGAGGTGGGAGAGGCTCTCATCACCGCTGCTGCGCTCTCCAGCCCTGAGCCTGGCTACTGGCTAAGCAGCGCTGCTCCCCCTGTGGGAGCGCACTGACCACCAGGGGCAGCTCCTGCATTAAGCATCTGCCCCCTGGTGATCAGTGTGTGTCATAGTGACCAGTCAATTCCACCATTCGATTTGCATATTAGCCTTTTATTACATAGGATTATTCTTTGCCATTCTGGCTTGCCTTTTCATGTTCTTAGTTCAGTTAAACCTCTATATAACAGACTAATTCAAGCAAGGGGGTGTCTGTTAAAGCCAAAACTCTGTCATATGATAAAGTTTTCTGAATGCTGTATATTTTAAAAAAAAATAGTTCATCTGTTTTTACTTTTGTAGACACATTTGTGTAATTAAAATTAAGTAAGTATGAAAAATTTAACTCCACAGAAAAGTTTTACTTATGTATTAAAATAATTTTAAATTGATATTAAGTAGATCTAGTAAATACATGCATTTCCAGTCACAGTAAGTAAACAAATGCATATGGCTGGGGCATGGCTGAGCACATATGGGAAAATCCAATGTTAAAACTGCTGCAGAAATTAACACCATGAGACAATAGAACCAATTACCAGTCAAGATGCAGTATGATCACATGCTCATCATTCTCCCAACAGTTTATAAGGGTGACTCTTGGATTTAAATCTGTATACTATAGTTGTAGATATTAATATTTATTGATGTTGGCGAAATTATTATCGTGTTTTTTCCAACATGTGGCCTACTCACCAAAATTTGTTGAAAATAAGTTATTAATAAAAAAAATAACCTGTTAATTTAATTATAAGCAAATCTTGCTTAAAAGCATTTTAAAATTAACAGTGTTAATTTTCACATATGACATATGGACCAGAAATTGTGTCTGTTAAATCCAAAGTCTGTTAAATCGAGTCAGTTCAATCCCGGCAGTTCCAGTCAGTTAAATCACTTCAGATCCAAAAAAACCAAGGGCTTTTCAAAAAGCAAAACTTTTTAATTTCAATGAAATCCAATTTTTTTAAATGATTCAAACATTTTAGAAATAAGAAACTTTGCCTACCACAAGGTTGCAAGAACTTTTTTTTATCTCTTCTAGCAGTTTTATAACATGAGCTTTTGAATTTCAGTCTATGATATACTTAGAACTAACTTTTTGTGTAAACTATGGGATAAAGGTTAATGTTCATGTTTAATATATGGATAACTTTTTGTTCCAACACTATTTTGTGGAAATCATTTAGTTTCCCCATTGAGTTGTGTGAGACCCTTGTTGAAAGCATAACAACATTTTCATTATATGTTGTTTCAATGATCCTATTTCAACAATACTACACTTTCTCATTTTCATAGCTTGTGACTAAGTGTTAAAATTCAGGAGTGTTAAATTGCTTTAGCTACTGCGTCCCCGTTTTCCTCCCCTTTGCCCACCTCCACCTAGCTCCTCCCCCTTTCTCTCTGACTATCATCACACTGCTGCTTGCTTGGGGCAGTGGGCACACAATGCCATGTGCAGATATATGTTGAGTTTATACACTTGAGATTTGTATGGTTTTGAGAGCCAATGTCACATCAATAAATGCAATTAATAAAAAATAATGAATGAAAACTTGCTTTAGCTAATCCATATAATTTTTGGCTTTGCAGTTCCATAAACATTTCACAACCACCTAGTCAATTTTAGTCAAAGACACTTGCTGGGATTTAACTGACTGGAAGTGTATTCAATCTACATTGCATTTAAGGGTAATTAACATCTTAATGTTTTCCAGACATACCTAAACAATATGTACTTTTTTGTGCATTTTAAGTCTTTAATTTCTCAGTTTTCAGTACAGTTTCTATAAGTTTCGGGTCTTAAAACAGCCTCTTAAATTTTAATGTATCTGCTTTTAGCATCATCTACCATTTTCTATATATAAGGAAATTAAGAATGAAGAGACTGAACTTATCTAACAAAAACACTCAAATTAAGTAACAAAGCCTGAACAAGAACTAGGACAGTTTGATCCAAAACCCATGAATTTTAATCTTAACTACAATGTTACCATACCTCTTCTTTACCGGCCCACATAATAGTGCACTTTAGCCACATTAATCTAAACCAGTTAACAATAATGTCAATGCCTTCTTTACCCAACAATTCTACCACAATACTTTGCCTTGTTCCAAAAGGAACTCAGTGCCGGCTGGCATGGTTCAGTGGTTGAATGGAAGTCATGGTTCGATGTCTGGTCAGAGCCCATGCCCGGGTTGCTCGCCTGATCTCCAGTATGGGGCATGGAAGAGGCAGCCGATCAATGATTTTGTCTCATCGTTGATGTTTTTATCTCTCTCCCCCCTCCCTTCCTCTCTAAATCAATAAAAATATATTTTTTTTTAAAAGCAAAAACACAAGGAACTTAGTGCTATTTATTAAGTAGTGGCAAAAGTAAAATAAAATATACTTACTGGTTTCGGCATTTTCCTTCTCTTTTTGTCACCTTCTTTAAAAATTCTTCACTTTTATAAATCCTATTGTCACTTTCTGTTAAAAAAAAACACACATAATTGATCTATTATATTTTTAATATGTTTTTATTTAATGATATGTATTAAATAAAGTCCAAATATTTTATTAAATGTTATTGAATTTATTGGGGTTACTGGTTAATAACATTGTGTTTCTGGTATACAATTCTAAAAACTTAAAACATTTTAAAATGTTAAAGTAACATAGCAGTCTCTTGTTTTATTGCAATTTTCAATGTCTTCTATTATAATTTCACATGCTCTAAAAACATTTATAGTTATTATTTAAAACAGCATGCATCTCAAATAGCATAATGTAAAGCGTATTGATCACCAACTAAAACTCTAATTAGAGACAACATACAGCAAGGATACAAAGATTGCTATGGGGCCAAATGCTGTCTCTGAGTCAGGTTGACCCCAGACCCCACCTGCTAGACACAGGAGTCAAGGTGAGTATAGATGGATTCAAAGGTTTAAAAAAATGAATCAAAAACTGCTTTCCAACCTTTTCTCTGTACTGCCAAAGACCAAAGGAAATTCTGATTAATATAAACTATCTACACTAAAAGAGAAATATGCAAATTGACCATCACTTCACAACACTCACCAATCAGGAGTGGGTATGCAAATTAACCAAACAAATATGGCAACGGCCCCATTCCCCCCAGCTGCTCCAGACCTCTGGGCAGCACATAGGCAGGTGGGCAGGGTGGGATGCCTGCAATGAGGGAGAGAGAGAGAGTGTGTGTGTGGGGGGGGGGGGGGGCGGCGGCGCAGACGGAGCTACAGGGATGGTGCTCTGGCTGGAACTCCGGCCAGAGTGAAGACAGAAGGCGGCAAACAGAGCAAAGGGCTGGGTCCCGGATGCCGGAGGAAAACCGGTGCTGGCAGCCAGGGAAAGAAAGGCCTGTTGCACAAATCTTTGGTGCAACTGGCCTCTAGTAAACGATAACTTTTTAAAGAAAATTACTTTTTCTTTTTGAAAGTTTGAAAATCCAATAGAGAAAATACACCAGAAAGGTTATTCACCCACTAGGTTTATAAAACAGCCATAGTCTGTATAATTGCAATTTAATGCTATTCACCAACAAGTTAGTGGCATTCACTGAAATATAGATAAAACCAAAGTTAAATTGTATCTTTTCACCTCTATGGCTACAGAAGTGAATCATAATCCAGGAAAATCATAATGCTAGTTCGTCTTAGAATAAATGTTCTTACAAACATCTAACAAAATTGGTTTTCACTCTACAAGTTTACCAAAAGATCAAACGTTCTTAATCATTATTCACCGTCCATAAAAAAAAGGACTCATTCCAATTTGAAAACCTATAGTAAGAAATGTATCAGATAAATTATTACTTGAAATCAGCTTATATTGGTAATACCTTTGCCAAGAAACTTTATTCATTATACTACTTCAACTAAATTAATATGCTATTAGTTTTGTATTTTAAAATTATATTACCAGTTGCTTTTTAAGATGCTACAATTAATAAAACTGAAAATTCCCCAAACTGAAATAAAAGTAAAGCATTGAGGTAAGGTAATTTCCCTAAATTAGTAATTTTCCTAAATTGTACTCAATCAATCACATGCCAACAAACCTCCCTACAAAGGGAAGTTCCTTCCAAATTATTTATCTATTAAATTCCTCATTTCCTAACTCACTCACTTTCACATACATAAATGTACTTCAGTTCTATCTTCTAATTCTATACCCTCTTTGTCCCACTACCATTTCAGGTCTTAAAACAGCCTCTTAAATTTTAATGTATCTGCCGAAACCGGTTTGGCTCAGTGGATAGAGAGTCGGTCTGTGGACTGAAGGGTCCCAGGTTCGATTCCGGCCAAGGGCATGTACCGTGGCTGTAGGCACATCCCCGGTGGGGGGCGTGCAGGAGGCAGCTGGTCGATGTCTCTCTCACATCGATGTTTCTAACTCTCTATCCCTCTCCATTCCTCTCTGTAAAAAATCAATAAAATATATTTTTTAAAAAAATTTTAATGTATCTGCTTTTAGCATCATCTACTGTGTTTCCCCGAAAATAAGACATCCTCCGAAAATAAGACCTACTTCATGGAAACATAACACATCCTCTGAAAATAAGACCTAGTGCATCTTTGGGAGCAAAAATTAATATAAGACACTGTCTTATTTTCGGGGAAACAGGATATACGCTAAGAAAACCCAAATTTGTACATTTCCCCAAAACTCACTTGGCTAACTTGGCTTGCTCCACATGTAAAGATTATCTCAAACATAAAGTAGCCAAAACACTTCAACCCTACCCTATAGCTGAGTCTGCTTTTCCATAAAAGTCTTGATGCTATCCTAAATAATAGAAGCTTAATATGCTAAGTGTCCGGATAGTCATTCAATCAAAACCTAATACTCTAATGATATGCTAAGGCTGCTCCTCTGCTTGCTATGATGTGCACTGACCACCAGGGGGCAGATGCTCCGACCAGTAGGTTAGCTTGCTGCTAGGGTCTAGCACAGGGGTGGGCAAACTTTTTGACTCGAGGGCCACAATGGGTTTTTAAACTGGACCAGAGGGCCGGAACAAAAGCAACCTGACCATGCTGGCACTCTTATCTTGGGCTGCTGGTGAAGGAGCAGAGAGCAAGAGAACCCTCCGCACTTTCGGCTCCGTGGGCCGGATAGAACAGCCAAATGGGCCGGATCCAGCCCACAGGCAGTAGTTTGCCCACGGCTGGTCTAACCAATCATGAGACAGAGAGACAGGCTGGACATTCTCTAGAGCCCTTCCTCCATACCTCCCGGACCCCGATATTGCACAGGTGGGGTCCCTAGGCCTGGCCTGCACCCTCTCCCAAGGATGTCAGAGAGCCAGTTTAGGGCTGATCCCAAGGGCCAGGCTAAGGGACCCCACTGGTGCACAAATTTGTGCACGAGGCCTCTAATATTTCTAGAAAATTACTCATTGTATTTGTTCATTTTTTTTTTTTATATAGCTCTACTACATCTGCAGGTAAAATGTTCTTTTCATTCCACTTTTGCCTTCCATTTGTTTGATTAATTTTGCCAGAAGTTTGCTTAGTTTATTGGTCTAAAGCCAGCTTTCAGCTTTGATATTGTTTCTTATATGATCTTCTCTTTTGTTAATTTTTGTCCCTTTCCTCCTCATTTTTTTTCTCATTAGTTGTTTTTACTCTGTGGCTCATTTTCTAATTCCTAAAATTGAAAGGTTACCTAAGTAATTTGCAATCTGTTTTCTTTTCTAATACACACATTAAGATCATAAACTAAGTATGTCCAAGTATAAGGCAGCTCCAAATATCATGTGTTTCTCCTATTTTGCCAGTTAGAATATTTTAAAATAAATTTTATCTGAATATGTAAAATAAACAAGTATATATTCATTAGTAAACACATTGCGGATCTGTAGTTTTAGTGCTACCATGTTTCCCCGAAAATAAGACATCCTCCGAAAATAAGATCTACTTACAGGTTTCCTTCTGAGTGAGATATAAGGCATCCCTCGAAAATAAGGCCCAGGCTCTATCTCAGAATGAAAATTAATTTACCTTAAACTGGTCACTGGGGCCACTCCGACTGGCGTCTAGCAACCAGTAACATTACACAGAGTCCTGACGCCACTGCTGTGTGAATAGAGAGAAATCAGCATGCAAACTTTGTGAAATCAGCATGCAAAACCTAAACTGCAAGAAGTTGTGACTTGGGTGAAGAATTCATGGGAGAAAATCACTGACAGTTGCATTGCAAATGCACTGCGAGCAGGCTACCTTGACAAGAAGTACTCATTTAAAGACAGTGCCATTGCTAAACATGAGAGATTTGTTCCACTGATTCTGAAAGAAATGGAGTCACAAGAAATTCACCAGGAAATTCAGGAATTGGATTGTTATGATGATGTTCCAGGAGATGACATGATTGTCACTGAATAAATGAGTAAGTTCTTGATACTGTAGGATTCACAGTTTGTCTGGTTTGTGTTGACAACTATCACACTACCGTACCATATACAGGTAATAAATTTCCTTTATTTTCATTTAACAATAAATGTGTACCGTATTCTTCTTCATGGAAAAATAAGATATCCCCTGAAAATAAGACCTACCGTTTCTTTGGGAGCAAAAATTAATATAAGACACTGTCTTATTTTCGGGAAAACAGGGTAGTTTTACCCAGTGGCCAGATAGGTTTCTATGGAACGAATACAAAAATGTTTTACATAAATGTTAAAGGCATGCTTTAAAATTAAATACTCACTGCATTTATGTATTACATGTTCTTATAAGCTAATATTTTTTAAAAAATTCTTGTGATTGGCCACAAGCCTTAGAATAGAAAACATGAGAATTCTTGAGATCTGTCCACAATTTATTAAATATTAAAACACAAACTGTAGACTATTAATTTCATCAGAGCATTGTTTGCTTTCTATCATATTTCATAGGAAATTTTTGACACAAGACATGAGTGCATCAAAACTTTCTGAATTACAATAAATTTTCCAAATTACATGAGCATTTTGAATCACTGTATTATACTATCAGTAAAATTTTTATCCCACGCCTACAACTACCCATTTATATAAATTAAGTCTTTCTTGCTTATTTGTACCCTTGAGATATATTTTACTTTCTACAGTGTAGCCAGAGTGTATTACTTTTTAGTGATTTTTTTTAAGCACCAGATCTGTGCTAGATTTCTTTGCCTCTTATCAGATGAGTTCTGAGCTTTCCAAACTTACAGGTACTAAAAGGCATTTCAGGTCAACGTGCCAGTCTTGAACTTTCATGTTCAAGACAAAAAGGGACGTGAGGATTTCTTATGCTCAACAGAAAGAGAAAATGAGCGTTTCTAAGAACACAAATACAAATAAACTTGTCTGAGAAGTATTTTTTGAGAAAATATCTTAGCTTCTATTTGAATCCACAATATTTTTCTAAGTCATTATAATGGTTTCCCACATATTTTTATATGTACACTTTGTTGTTTAACTCTGTTTCATTTTTCCAATTATAATTTCTAATCACTACTAAGAACTTTAAGTTTTCAAATGAAATGGTTAGAGGCCCGGGGGCAGAAGGCTAGCTTTTTATTATTTATTTCTAAGTTTACTATACTATAGTCAAATAGTTCACTTAGATATCCTTTATGTTTAGAACTTGGCCAATTTCCTTTCTTTTTTTAATAAAAAAAAGTTTCTTTCTCACAAATAAAAAACACACTTGCTGCATCTGATAAGCTAGATCAAGCTAGACCAACTATTTAATGTTTTATAGTCTTTCTACTATAGTCCATTTTAGTGTACTTAATTTGAGAGAAAAATAATTAAATTTTCCCAAGTATGACTGTGGATATTAATTTCTTGTAAATTGGCATTTTAAAATGTATATGCTTTAGGCTATGTTATTAGGTGCGCAGAGGCTTACATCTTTCCAGTGGACACTTTCCTTTTCCACTAAGTAACAATGTAAGTGCACATAAAAGTCCACATTGATGGCTATTCCCTCACATTTGGAAGACATTCTTTTTCTGGGATCTGTTACTGCTGATGAGAAGTCCGCTGTCAATCTAACTCATTCCTTTGAGGTAATATGCCTTTCATCTCGGCTTCCCTTTAAGATTTCTTGGGGGGCATGGAGGTGTTCTTCAGAATTGCTTTTATTTACTTTGTTCAAAATTAGGTAAGCTTTCTGACAACCAATGCTTTTCTAAATTCTGGGAAAGTATTAAGCCATTATTTCTTTCCCATTTTCTATTTTCATTCAGCAGTTCTTCTTATATACATACTGGGTATCTAGTATCTCTAATCAGGTAAATAAATACCAAGTTTTTGGGTATGCACAATTCCTGAAGCTATGTATTACTCAAATACTAATGATAGGATTATGTTTGTTTGTTTTTTCCTTTAAGAAAGAATTCACCCAAGTTCTCAATATTAGAATTACTTCAAGTTATATTCTATTGAAAAGGACCTTTGAAGCAAAATAATACATTATTAAAGTTTTAGATTTAAAAACTGATATAAAAGTATATGATACATCAATACACGTAAACCAGGTTTTACACAAGTTACATTTTTTAAACCTCCAACAAGCCTAATTGATCTAAATTAACTGTGGGAAGTGCAGGACCTAACCAAAACTTTTGCAAATACAGACAAATTGGGTTATCTTCTAAAAGAAGCTTCTAAAAATGTGTATTTTCAGGCCAGTGTTCTCTCTTAAAACGCAAATTAATCTTCACCCTATTTTACTGCAGTTAATTATAAGTGATATGAGAATAATGCTGTTCTATCTCCTTATTTAACAGTTGAACATAGAGTGATTATTCAACAATGCTTTATATGTATAGAATACTACATAGTTGTATGTTCTTATACATCATTCAATTTTCTACTAGCAAAATTTAGGAGACAATAAAACAGGTCGCATCATGGATGCTTTATAAAAACATCTGCACAAAAGTGACTTGTCCTAAATCACATGGGTAATAAGTGACCAAAGAAACTTTTTGAAACCTAGAATCCAGAGTTCTACCATGGACTTGTCTTCCTCTTTTTGTATTAAAAAAGGTGAGAAATAATTTCATTTATGAATATTTATCCAAAGAAAACAACAAATGTGTAATGGTATAGTTGCAAAGATTCCAGTCATAATGCTATTATAAGAGTACATGTAAGACTAAGAAGTTAATTATGTGAATACTGAGAGATTAGTTAAGAGGTTAGAAATACTTGTAGGGTTTGTTAGACCGCAACACAGCCAATCAAAATGTTATCAAAAAATATTAAATGACATGGCAAGTTATTCACAAACTACTGAGTTAAAACGCAGATTCTAAAATCATATATACAGTAGCATCTTTTTATTTATTATTATTTAATCCTCACCTGAGGATATTTTTCCATTGATTTTTTTAGAAAGAGTGGAAGAGGGGGAGAGACAGTGAGAGAAACATTGACTGGTTGCATCCTGCACATGGGGATCTAGGCTGCAACTAAGGTACATGCCCTTGACTGGAATCAAACCCAGGAAAGGGAAGGTGTAGGAAGGGTATCAATGGGGAAAAACAACAAAAACAAACATCTGTAATAATTTCAACAATAAATAAAAAATTTTAAAAAAGTAAGTTGTCCCAAAACCAGTTTGGCTCAGTGGAAAGAGCGTCAACCTACAGATTGAAGGGTCTCAGGTTCGATTCCGGTCAAAGGCATGCGCCTTGGTTGCGAGCACAACCAGAAGGAGGTGTGCAGGAAGCAGCTGATTGATATTTCTCTCTCATCGATGTTTCTAACTCTATTCCTCTCCCTTTCTTTATGTAAAAAAAAAAAAAAAAAAAAATCAATAAAATATATATTTTTTAAAAAGTAAATAGAAAAACTAAAATGTGTTTCTGAACAAGAAATTCTACTTCTGGAATATAGTAGGTCCTCAGGTTACGTCGAGATCCATTCCTTTCACCTTAAGTTGGAACCCACCTACATAAGCACTTACATCACTCACATGGAGCACATACACAGCAGTAATGAAGTGAAACAGTAAAAAAAATTTAAAAGATAATAATTCCTGACCTTTACTTGTGGTAAATTAATAATAAAAAACATAAAACACATATGTACATACGTCGAAATGACGGGACTTTTTTTTATAAGCACTGTAAATGGGAGATGGCGACGTAATCATGAAATGATGTACATCAAGTCCAATGTTATCCGAGGACTACCTGTATATCCCAAAAGGTAATCTGTATCCAAATATTATCAGCTGCACTTATTATAACAGCCAATGATTAAAACCACAATTAATGTTAAACCATGTGACATGAACTAGTTTTTTGTGGGGTACAGACTGTCAACATTTACATAGGTAAGCAAAAAGACAGAATATGCACCCCCCTTTATAACTAAGTAAAAATGCAGGTATCCTTACAAATGGTATCTGGATATACAGAACTGAGCACTTAATTCTAATCTAGCTTATTTTGTTCCTCATTTTAAAAATCAGATGAGAACTTATTTCACTAAATTGTGTATATATTAGCTACTAGCTTGTCCTATAATAATATATCCTATATAGTAAAAGCCTAATATGCTAGGTGTCCGACTCTTCGTTCCACCCTTCGACCAGTTGCTATGGTGCACCCTGGCCACCAGGGGGAAGATGCTCTGACTGGTAGGTTACCTTACTGCTGGGGTCTGGCTGATCGGGACTGGGCAAGATGGGCCAGACACGTCCTCATGTGGCTCCTTCGCCCCTTGAGTGTGGCTCTTCCACAAAATACCATGGCCTGGGTTGGGTGAGCCTATTTTGAGCAAGTGGCTTTAGAAGAAGTTTAACTTTTGCTCTCAAAAGAAATTTCAATCATTGTACTGTTAATATTTGGCTCTGTTGACCAATGAGTTTGCCGGCCACTGCCCTAAACGAATCCATGCACCGGGCAGTTTTGACTCGATCCCTGAGGGCCAGGCCAAGGGACCCCACCAGTGCACGAATCCCTGCACCGGGACTCGTGTACTATGATATAGATAATAATTCTGCCTTAAATATTTTAGGATGAGGCTGTGTATATATGTAATTAAAACATACATTTTTAGCCAATTAAGTGATTGAAAAATATATCACAAAATCATTTAACCTCAATTGAACATTTTTAGAGCTTCTGATTACATTAGTATATTATTCGTGAAACTGGCATCTGTTAGAACAGACAAATGTCACATGAGAAGACATATCTAGATATATGTCATAGGATTCCACCTCCAATTGAGTCATCTTGAATACTGTCAGTATCTCCCTTTCTAAGAAAATGGCAATATATAATCACCTAAACCACTGTATATCAGAGATATATAATAAATATCAATTATTCTTCCCTCTTAACACCTAATTATCGCGGGGGAAAAGTCATCCCCACTCTTCATACATTTCTTAGAGTGGTCTCACCCTACCTTTCTTTTTTCCATACTGATTCCCCGTAAGCAATGAAGCACAATCATGGCAGCAAAATAACCAAAAATTAAGAAGCTGCCAGAACACATGTCCCACTTCCAAAATATTTCATGTATGAGTATGCCCTCAAACACTAAATGTGTCACATTTTATAAATAAAACATTCTCTTCTTTGTCCTTTAACACTAACAGGGACCCAGAACAGCCTCCCTCTACCTCACACAATGGAAAAACAGCCTCAGGCGCAACACCTTGAGCTCTAGTAAGTCAGCACCAAAGCAGACTCTTCCCACCTGTCAGGTGGTAAAACAGGTGTTAAGTCTAGTCCATACTAGGTCTCCTTTAGAGCTTCAATAATTTATACCAGGCTGCCTAATTTTACTCTTACGATATTCTCTTCCCTAAGCCTAAATGTAATTTTTTCCGTCTTTTATCCAAACCTACCTGTAATTTTTTTTTTTTTTTTTGAGACACAAAAGAAATCTCTGAACACAATTTAGGTCTCTCCCCAGTCTAAAAAAAAAAAAAAAAAAAAAATGACAAAAGAATTCCTCTGCCAATAAAGTGAATGAATAAGGTAACTCCAACAGTCAAATCAACACACTAACAGAAGCTACACAAAAAAGTTCTTAATCTTCTGCCACCATGGGCTCCTCTGGAGAAGCCTATGCAGCTCTCCCTAGAAAAGTGTTTAAAATGCACACAATAGGCCCTGGCCTGGTTAGCATTGCCCCACCAAGGTTGTGGGCTCAATTCCTGGTCAGGACGCATACAAGGATCCACCAATGAACACACATATACATGGAATAACAAATCAATGTTTCTCTCTCCCTTCCTTTCTCTCTCAAAAATCAATCAATAAGTGACAATTTTAAAATGCACACACCAAAATAACACCAAAAATTACATTGAAATTATCAAAATATAAAAAGCACAAATTTATAAAATAGTAATATATATGCTTCTTTATTAATCTTTAAACAATATCTATTAGTGGGCCTAATAATAAACTTCTAAGTAATGATGAGTATGAATCATTTTAAGATATCTGCAACAATAATGGATCTGCAATTTCTATTGGAAACAGTCTCTGCTACTGCTAACTGCTACTGCTGCCCGCTTCCCTAATGAAAGGAAATATGTAAAGATGTAACCCTTTTCCCTATCCAAGTTCGCAGACCCACAAACTTAAAACCTGATATACACAGAACTATGCTTATTATATGCTTAGCTCAGTGTTAAGACTGTATTTAATAGCAATAATAATGCACTTTTACCTATATAATGCCATGTGATTCCCTAAGTGAAACAAAAAGGACAAGAATTTTAAGCTCCATTTTGCAAATAAAGCAATAGGCCGAAAGCAAGGACAGGAGTAGTGAACGGAGGGAGTAGTTATAGAATGCCCCCTCTTCAACAACTTTATCTGCATTACCTAAGGTTCTTAGCCCTTCCTCCCTCTGCCCAACATAAGTATCACAATCCCCCATTCTTCTAATGAGGAAATGCAGATCCAGGTAAGTGACTTACACCAAGTACTAAGGCTAGTTATTGTTCACACAGTCAGGTCCATCATATCCTAGTCCTGGGCGCTTGACATTCTGCCCTTTTCTAACTAACATCATTCTAGCCAAGTTCATCCCACGCAATGACCAGAACACATTAATGCTGGTATAATCCCCTCTGCAAACGAACTTCGTGTAAGGGTGATATGCAGTTCTAAATAAGAAATTAAGTACTTTTTTGGTAGGAAATTATTTTTGTTCAAGAATATTTTCAAGGAAATTAAATGTTCAACACTTTTAGCAAAATATATGTTAGTGAAAATGCAATGTCTAGAACTTAAATATAAAGGAAAACTACAATATTTTTAAAAGTTTTACATTGAGTTTATATTCTCTTCTAAATTAATTTTATAATTTTAAAAGAAACACCATATCTGTATTTCTCCCAAGGTAGGTAGAAAAACAAATAACATTATCATTTGCTATAATTTTAAACACCAAATGAAAAGAGAGTTAAATCCAGTCCAATTTCCTCGTTTTACCTTTATGGAAACATAAAAAATTCATATAATGTTTAAAATAGAAAAACAAAGATAGGTTCAAATCTGTTGCACTGAAATATTTACTTGTTTATATACACAAAAGTGCTTAACACACTTTATGATGTACAATATGGCACAACTATATTCCATCAGAGTGTGTGACCTTCTCTGTAGTTTACACCTCAAATGTAGAGTATTTGGCATATGATTATAAATATCTGAATATATGAAAAATATCTTAAAGCAGGGGCTGGCAAACTTTTTCAGTAAAGGACCAGAGAAGTAAACTTCTTAAGTTTTGTGGATCTTAAGGTCTATGTTGCAACACCTCTGTAGTTATAGCCTGAAAGCAGATATAGGTAGTAATATGTAAACAAATGAGTTATAATGTATTCAAATAAAACTTTATAAAAACAGGCAGCAGGCTGGATTTGGCTCATAGGCCATAGTTTGTCTACCCCTGCCTTAAAGTATTTTAGCAGGAAATCAATGCTTTCACTACATAATTTAAGTAAATGTGGTACCCATAAAGATAAGAACTCACATTCACATATTCATGGTAGATTATATATGACAGATCAATCTTGGATCTGATTTTTAATGGGCGTAAGAAAGAACCCAAGACATTTGGTATATGACTAAGGAAAACAATCTAACGGGAACAGTTAGAAGGGCAATTCCACTACCATCGCCAGGGACTGGTTAGGCATACAAAGTACCCAATCCTGACCAATGAGACTGGCTGGGCAGCTCCAGGAAGAGCAGCAGTTGGGACTGGGTGGCATGGGACGCTAGCCCTGCTGCAGCCATATTGGAAGCAAGGGAAAGCAGTTTGGCTATGAAGCTGAAGGGAAGACCACAGGGCGGAGAACTGAGAAGAGAACGAGTCCTTGGCGTTATTATAGTTATTCTTGAGCCTCTGGACTTTATTATGTAAGATGGCAAATTTCCTCATTATTGAAGCATGTTTGAGATTTTTCTGTTATAACAGCCAAAGCAAATGATGTAAGGACTTGAAACTGAAGATTGCTCACTTCACAATTTCACCTGCTGCCATTCTTATTAATTACAACTTTCCACAAGAAACATTTAAGGTCCTGAAAGCCAGAGACTACCTACAACTCAAAAAAATACATATACCAATTACTGACACTGAAATTCGTAACTTTATAGTTTCTGTAATTGTGGAGAAAATAAAACAATGCAGTACCTCCTTCTTTGATACTGTAAGACATTCTTTCATAAGATTTTTCTCTCTCTCTAAATCAGGGGTTAGGAAACTTTTTCTATAAAGGGCTACATAGTATTTACTTTAGATTTTGCAAAAGGTACAAACTATGCTATTGTAGCTCAAGAGCAACCAATAGGTAAACAAATGGGCATTTCTGTGTTCCAATAAAACTTTATTTACATCCCTGGCCCACATGGCTCAGCTGGTTGGAGCATCAAGGCCATGGGTTTGATTCCCATTAGGGCACGTATCTAGGTTGCTGTTCAATCCCCAATTGGGGCACCTACACCTAGGAGAGGCAACCTACCAATGTTTCTCTCTCACATGGATGCTACTTTCTTTCTCTTCTTTCTCCCTCTAAAACATGGGTTTTCAACCTCCCTAATGCCATGACCCTTTAATACAGTTCCTCATGTTGTGGTGACATCAAATCATAAAGTTATTTTCATTGCTACTTCATAACTGTAATTTGCTACTGTTATGAATTGTAATGTAAATATTTGTGTTTTCCGATGGTCTTAGGCGACCCTGCTAGCAGTTCTCAACCTGTGGGTCGAAGTAGCAACGAAAATAAATTTATGGTTGGAGGTCACCACAACATGAAGGAACTGTATTAAAGGGTCACAGCATAAGGAAGGATGAGAACCACTGCTCTAAAATCAATGAAAACATATCCTCAGGTGAGAATTGATTTTTTTAAAAAGTTTTATTTGCAAAAGCAGGCTGGATTTGGCCTTGCAAACCAGTTTTCTGACCTGATCTCTAAATGGTTAACTGTAAGGAGAATGTCTCCCTTAAACAAATCAACTTTACTAGAACTTAAAAAGTTTATTTAAAATGTGTACTAGTATAAATTATGTAGAAAAGTAACAAACTTTTCTTGCACATTCTATTCATACCCATTAGATCACTTGATATAAAGTCTAGTTACCTTATTTGTATATAACATACTATTGAAATGTAACATTACAATAGAAAAAATATAACTTATTCATATGCAAATTTGCATCTACTCAACAAATATAAATAAGTATTTTAAATTTGAAAAAATTTCACTACAGCCGAAACCGGTTTGGCTCAGTGGATAGAGCATCGGCCTTCGGACTGAAAGGTCCCGGGTTCGATTCCGGCCAAGGGCATGTACATTGCTTGCGGGCACATCCCCGGTAGGGGGTGTACAAGAGGCAGCTGGTCGATGTTACTCTCTCTCATCGACGTTTCTAGCTCTATATCTCTCTCCCTCTCTGTAAAAAAATCAATAAAATATATTTTTTTTAAAAAAGAAAAAATTTCACTACATACATAATAATTATTCAAAGAAAAAAAAATCAGCTTATATATCTAACCTGAATGAACAGCTCTTTTTCAGGAGGCTGAAATTAGAGTTAAAAATAGAATAAAGAAGTGAATCAAATGGACCATATTTTCTTTCCAAACAGATCCCTGGTACAAAGATACACATTATATGAACATTTCACCACCCAAAACCATAAACCCTTTTTCAAAGGACACCATTTTCCACTGGCATTGTATACCGTACTCTAAGAAAACAAGAGGTGAGTTTCACCTTTAATCATTAGTCAAGAAAACTTGCACATATATGTAGGTCCATTTAAGAATTTTATAGGATAGCAATTTTCAACCTTTTTCATCTCATGGTACACATAATTACTAAAATTCTGTGGCACACCAAAATATATTTTGCCCATCTGACAAAAAAATTGGTGTAATTTTGATTCATTCACACTGGACAGCTATTGTTGTATTGGCTGTTGTCATTTTTATTTGACAAGCTAAGGGGGGTCAGTGGCATTGACTAATTAGTCAGGTATTGCATGTTTTAAAAATTCTCGAGGCACCTGGCTGAAAATAGTTCTTATAGAAAATTCCATTGTTATTCTATTCAAATGATAAACTTCTGAGAAACATTAATTAATGTTTAACAGCAATAAACACCCTTTCAATGTGTTATAAAATAACCTTATTTTTACAGACTTTAAAGTATACATATAAGTACTGGCATTTTCTATATACAAGGAATTGCTAATAGCAATTACCAATGAGAAACATGAATTAATATTGAGAAATATTCTAGGAACTAAAATGAGTAGGAAAGGCAGAGATTCTCTGAAAGAAGCTAGATACTGAAGAACTCTCCAGGGTCAGACTGGCCACCTCTACCCCGGTTAAGAGGTGAGCACACGCTGCCTGACTGCAGAAGCTAGGGAGGTTCCCCTCACGGTGTCTCCCTGAGGCTTAAATCACCTGGTAAGGGTGGAGTCCACAGCAATTCCATCCAGTTCCACGGACCCAGTACCCTAAGAGTAGTATCACTGTAGGTAGGAAGTGCACCCTCGCCCGAGTTGGTTTGGCTCAGTGGACAGAGCATCGGCCTGCACACTGAAGGGTCCAGGGTTGGATTCCTGTCAGGGGCACAGGTCCCTGCTGGGGCTTGATCACTAGTAGGGGGCGTGCAGGAGACAGCCAACAGCCAATCAGCGATTGTCTCTCATCATTGATGTTTCACTCTCTCTCTCCCTCTCAGTTCCTCTCTAAAATCAATAAATTTTTTTTTTTTAAAGTGCACCCTAACTTTTGGTCTGCAGGAGGTCCACACTATCCAAGAATCTATTTCCTAGATTCACAAAAGTAGCATAAAATTCTATTAGGTATACTCTACCAGCACAGCTCAGTCTTCATAATCTTTTTTTTAAAACTGATATTTTACAGAGAGGAAGGGAGAGAGATAGAGAGCTAGAAACGCTGATGAGAGAAACATCAATCAGCTGCCTCTTGCACACCCCCTCCTGGGGATGTGCCCGTAACCAAGGTACATGCCCTTGACTGGAATCGAACCCGGACAGACTGACGCTCTACCACTGAGCCAAACCGGTTTCAGCAGTCTTCACAATCTTAATAAAACACTTTTTTTAAGGCTTTGGTCTTTGGGAAGTATTAGTTAAAATTTACCATTTTTAAAATGCAGTAAGTTAGAAATGAATGAAAATCAAGGCTCCTACCATCATCCAGCATTCAGACTCTACTATATCAGATTATGCATAGACTAAAGATTGAGAACTGAAATTAAAACGAAATATGTTAAATTAAAACGAAATATGTACACTTTCAACAGCATGCAAAAGATAAAAATAATAAAATCCAATTCTGCTCTTGGGAAGAGTGAAGCAATAAATAAGAAACAAGCATTGTTCCCTCTCCCTGAGACTGCTGAGAGTTAAGTTAGCAAGAGGGAGAAATAGTAGAGCCTGTCATTTCTTACACCAGGAAAAAGAATGAACTTAATTTCCAATTAAGAAGTAATGCATAAAACAAAGGGCAGATGCAATATACTTTCCAAACACCAAAGTTACACTTGTTCTACAAATATCTCCGAGTTCTCCTACCTGCTCTTCCATGTGTGAGGATACGGGAGTAAACAAAGCAATGCATAATCAATCCACAAGGGCAATAATTTACTATTTCTAAATGCCACAGGCAAATTCTGCCTCATTTAAATGAAACTGTAAAGCACTCCAGTGTCTATTACATATTCCTTCCTTACCAATAATGCACTGCTTATTATATTCCACCCTATATAAAAGTGACTAAACAAAGGAACAAAGTCGATGCAATTCTTTTTACTGCATACTACTGACTTCAAAATAAATAATCTACATTTTGTCCTCCTGGAGGTAAACTATTACTATTAGTCTCTCCGGAGGATAGTCTGAAAATAAAGCAGTCTGAGTATTAATCTCTTCTCAAATCCAATCGTGCTGTTTTGGCAAATGGGATTAAACCATTATTTATCCAGCAAAATGAACGGGGCAATTGTTCACTCAGAACTCCGTCAGAAACATAAAAGGGCACTTACTTAGGGTGAGTGTGTTCTTAAAAAAAAAATATATGCACCGTAAACAATAGAGAGCAGTGTCTACTGTGTCCAACTACTCGTTTACCAAATAAACACGAAGTATCCCGGGCTTTGGGGTTCCCATCATGCAAAAATGTCTTCTTGAAAATCTCAACTGACTTTCAAAGGATATTACCATCTTTGATGAAGTTGACTTCACACTTCCAACCTCATCAATAACCACCACCACTAAAGGGAAAGAAAACGCCAAATAATGGGAGTGGTTCAAGAGCCACGACCTCTGCATAGGAAGTGAGGTGCTTTCCTTAAACTGCAGACGCGCGGTGCCCCCCGAGTTTCCCGGGAGCCCGGGCACCAGCGCAGAGCCCCTGGAGGAAGGGGGTGGAGGGTCCCCCTGTCTGGCGGGGGGCCGGGCACTACAGCGGCTGCTCCGGCGCAGAGAGCGGAGGCTCCGGGGCGGGCGGCCGCAGCAGGTAGCGGGGCGGCGGGAGCGCGGCCTCGGCGCGGGGCGCGCCCCAAACCCGGAACGCGCCATCCCCGGGCCACGAGGGCGGCCGCACGCTCTCTAGTAACTCAACACCCGCCCGCTCACCGGAGGCCGGGGAGTCCGAGCATTCCGCCCCGCACGGCGCCGACCCCGCTCCCGCCGGCGTTCCCGAACTGCCCCGAGGGCGCGCGGCGGGCCGGGCCGCACCCAGGCGGCGGACCCGCCCGCCCCGAGCTCCGCGTCCCGGCCGGCGCCCCAGGCGGACCCCGCGCCCGCCGGGGGGTGGAATCGCGGGGCGGCGGGTCCGGGCCGCGGCCGGTCACGACTCGGGCCGGCCTCGCGGGTGCCCCCAGCCCGGGAGCGGCCAGGCCGGCCCGGCTGGGAGGGCGGCGCCGCGGCCCGCGGGGCGCGAACCGGGAGGGAGGCGCGCGAGGCCCTGGCAGCGCGGCCGCCGGGCAGCGCGGGCCCCGCAACTTCTCGCCACCTCCGCGGCTGCGGCGGCGCGGGGAGCCCGGGGAGCCCGGGGGTGGGGAGCCCGGGGAGCGGGGAGCCCGGGGAGCGGGGGGCGGCCGGCGGCTTACCCCACTGCGCGCGGTCCTTGCGGCGGGGCGGGCGCTGAGCGCGGGCCGGGCGTCGCGGCTGCGGCCGGAGGAGGCAGAGGCGCGGGAGGAGTCCGGGCCCCGGAGAGGAGAGGAGAGGTGGCGCCGCCGCCGCCGCCGCAGACAGCTCCGCAATATGGCCGCCTGGCGGCTCCGGGGGCGGGAGAGGGGGGGAGGCGGGGCTGCCCCGCGCCCCCCGCCTCCCCCTGCCGGCCGCCGCCTCGCGCCGCGGCCAGAGCGCCAATGCCGCCGCCGGGCCGCCCCGCCCGCGCGCCCCGCCCCGCGGCTCCCCGCTGCCCCCCTCGCGGGGCGTCGGCGGGGTTCGCCGGCCCGGGCTGGGCCGCGGAGCCCGGAGGGAAGTGGGGCGCGCGCCGAGGAAGGGGGACCCCTTCCGGGGCCGGGCTGGAGGGAAGCCGGCTGGTCGGGGCCGCCCCACCCCGAGCCGGAGCCTCCGCCCGCCGCTCCCCGCGCGTGGAAACTTGAAACTCGCGCCGGAGCCGGAACACGCACCGCGGGCGGCTCCGCGGGCCCCGGGGAGGAACCCCCCTCCGCACCCCGCTGGGAACCCGGGACCGAGTGCCGCGTGTGGGTTGGCTGTTGGGCTTGAAAAGCCTGGATCCGGAGAGGAAAATGGGCCTTGCGGGGGAATTTATGTTTTGCAACAAAGAGCTTTTTAAGTTGTGGCAGGTTTGGCCCAACTAGAAAAACTTGCTTTTTCAGGGGCAGTTGTTAAACTCTTACCAAAACCCCGGTGGATATGGCCTCGAAGGAGAGTGCAGATTTGTATCCAGGCAAGGATATTGGATGATTTTCTATCGCCACCCCACATTCTTTGGCAGCTGGGGAATCCATTAAAAAGTTGGAAGCGGGGCCCCAAAGAGCCACCAAACCTAAACTATTTCTAAATTTAGAGAAAAACATTGGATCATAGTATAACACCAGCCTAGGCGTGTTACCGGCCGGGAGTAGATGGATTTCTAAGACCAAAATTTGGGTTTGAATATAAAAAAGCAGCCAGTGCACAACTTCAGATTAGCTTCGTTTACCCAGTTTACAACACTTCATATAGTTTACCTTTTATCAACAAACGTTAGATTCAAATAAAACCTCAGGAGCATACTTAACTTTTATAGAACAATAACTCATATCCTTCCTTCCTTACCGTTTGCCTTCCCTGAGACAGTCGCTTTTCCTGGAACTCTCCATAGATCACTTTGACTATGCTTACTCTTCCGTGACTTTCCACCACTGCCCTGCAAACAATGCAAAGCCCCAAGAGCTTAACTCCAAGCCTTTAGATTGCCTATTTCTCAAGGATAGAAACCAGGTGTGATTGTGTTTTAACTAAAAGATTGCTCCCTGACCTTCCGGGATTGGAAGAATTATCCACATCAAGTGGCATGCATAATAGTCAAAGTAACACATAAGTTCCTAGGTGGTACATGAATTAAAAGTATGTAAAATACTTCTGCAATGGAAAATGGATTCACTGTTGTTCATCCTGTGCCACCCACCGGTGTGAAATGCTTGTATATGACTCTCTTTTAATAATTGGCAACAGCCCTGTGTTTGGGGATAGAGGGGGGAGGACAATGACTAAAAAAAAAAAAAAACACCTCAAAGTAGTGAAGTAATTTGCTCAATGTAACAGCTGGAAAGTGGCAAAGCCATGACCAAATCAGTTACATTTGACTCCCAAACCTTCATTTTACTCCATATCAGGCAACAGCAACCAGACCAGAAATTGTAACATTTCCCTTGGCTATCATGTTAGTAAATGTTTAAGGAAAAGATAATATCCAAGGCTAATGAGATAAATAGGATACTCCCAGACATTGAGTGGGAGTATAAACAGAAACAACCTGTTTAAAAAGCAATTTGGCACTGTGATCCAACTTACAAAAATGTACATGGAAACCTCGTCCCATGTCTGGGATTTTTTTCTGAATGCAAAAATCTGAAACAAGGCAAAAGCTTTATTCATAAACTCTGCATCAAAGTATTATTTATAAGATGCAAAAATAAAATGTCTACTCTGTAGCATTTTAGTAACAATTTTAAATGTTTATATGATGTATGTAACATCATTGCACGTGGGATTTTATAGTATTAAGTGGGGGAAAAGTTATGAAACTATCCATGCAGTATAATCACATCCATATTTAAACACACACACACACAGAGACACAAAACAAACAAACAAAAAAACACTACCCTGGCAGGTTTTGCTCAGTTGATAGAACATTGACCTGCATACCAAAAGGTCCCGGGTTTGATTCCAGTCAAGGGCACATGCCTGGGTTTCGGGCTCCATCCCCAGTAGGGGGCGTGCAGGAGGCAGCTGAGCAATGATTCTCATCATTGACGTTTCTAGCTCCCTCTCCCTTCCTCTCTGAAATTAATAAAAATACGCTTTTTTAAAAAGCAATAGAAAAATATCCTCAGGTGAGGATTAAAACAAACAAAAAACATCCCCTATGAGGTGTTAGGAAAAAAAAGAAAGTTTGAAACCAGAGTTGTCTTTAGATAGAGTTTCTATGGGTATATTTTTCCTTTATTCTGTTCTTCAGTATTTTCTACATTACTTTCGCAGTGTAAAGAAATCCAAGTGTTACTACAATCCGTGTTGTCAATTACACAAAAATAGCAAAGCTGAGGAAGGATGGTAAGAAGCTTGGACAATCCCTTGGCAAGTGGAATAGGGAAGTGGAGACAGGTGGCTGACTCAAACATGCCTCATCCAGCACCCTGACTCACCTGCCTCCATTCCCCTTGCATTACCACTCCCTTAAGCATTAGGCCCTCCAGACAATGAGGGTCTGACCGGCATCAAATAATCTTGGGAACAAAGCCTCGGGTCTGTTTGCCATAGAGACAGAGTTTTGGTCAAAATAGAGATAACATCTAGGTTTCAGCTCCAGGCCCAGGAAAACAGCAAAACCAGAGGAAACTACATGATAGCTGACATGAGGACCAGATGCAATGATTACTGATCCCTACCCTAGTGCAGACCAGTAGGTAGAAACCATGACCCTGACTCTATAAGCTCATTTTGACAAATCAGCATATTAAAGGACACGTCTGGAAAGTTGATGTATATTCCTGAGACCTCCTAGAATTCCTGACTTTAGAAAACAGATTTTAAAAATCCCTCAAGACAGAGAATCAGTGCATTGCGCTCTCTCTAGACTAGACATTTTCATACCTTCTTTCTTTACACATTTATCTTTGTTTTCTTTCTCTAAGCTCTAAGAGGCCACATGAGAATTGCAACCAGGGAGGTAGCAGGCCCAGGCAGCTCGTCCTGGGCTAACCCCCTGAACCTGTGTCAGGGGCCCTTTATTTTTTATTTTTATGTTTTTGCCTCTGTAACTTATTTCTTGAATCCATGAAGCCTAGCTGGCTCACTTCTTCTGCTTCTGGGACTTTCTTTCTAAAGGACCAAGGCAATTCTCTGAGCAGCCCACTGGAATCTTCCCTTGGAATGTGCCTTTGCTTTGCATAATAGATAAACTTCCTTTTGCACTCTGAATTCTTTCTTTGCGAAACCGAGAACCAACATCATTGGTAAAAAGCCACACTGTTTCCTAAGTGTGAGGTTCTTCTGTGAAGACCTGGGAAGTGAGTAGACAGGATTTTATAGTCATGAGTCAAGTTTACTATTGATCATAACTTCATTACACACCACCATTGTTCTCTTATTGCTTACATCAAATATATGCACCTTTAATATGGTTTGTTTTTAATTGATCTTACAGAGAGTGGAAGGAAGAGGGAGAGAGAGAGAGAAACATCAATGTGAGAGGGAAATATTGATTGGCTGGCTCCTGGTTGCCCCTTACTAGGGATGGAGCCCACAACTCAGGCATGTGCCCTGACTGGGAATCGAACCAGCAACCTCTCGGTGCATAAGACCACACTCAAACAACTGAGCCACACCAGCCAGGACTATATGCACTTTTAAATGAAATATTAGAGACAATTGACAATTTTCTTTCTCAGTTTAATTCCAACACTTCAGATTTCAAAGGGGCAATATATATTTGCTGAAATCTTTTTCAAAAAAAGAAAATCTGATTCTATTATCAGTAGTTACAAACATTTTTTTAATATATAGCACAAAATATGTATAAAAAGGAAAGGCCAAAACCAATCTATTACAATCTATTACTAAGTCTTTTTTGCTATAATCCTACAGTGCTCCACCAAAATATGTTGTCTAATTCTGAATTCTGGGATAGTTACAAACCATTTGTCTCGCTAGCAGCTATAAAAGTACTTCTTGAAAATGAAGAAAATTCATTTTTGCAAGTATGGTTTATAAATGGAAGTTTTTCAATATAGAACAAATCCAACCCTTTGCTACTGTAAATAAGACTTGGTCCCTACCCCCTAGATTCAGAAATGAGAAAATCAAACAAACTGTGCCATGTGAGCTATCATAAAAATAGACAAAGTGTGTCGAGGGAGACAGAAGAGAAGGCAATGAACTCTGCCTAGAGAAGAGAGCCACAGAGGAGGGGTGGTTAAGGGAAGAACTGGTAGGAGGAAACAAGCTTTGGAGACTGAGCAGCAAGAAGGGTTGATGATTATATAGACAAAGATGTTTATAACCAGCGGTTTCAGAAAGGTGAATTGAGATCAGGTCGAGAAGTTCAGAATTTGTCCTTCATCTCTGAGGAAATAGGAATCCAAAAGAGGAGCGACGTGACCGGAGTTGGGTTAGTCAGTAATGCAGCCATGCGGGTTGCTTGTGAAAGAGTGTGATAGCGAGAGAGGATGGTGAGGTCATCAGGGACATCTTAGATGGACCTTTGCTATAAAGGTCAGAGGACCAAGAGGATGCGGGATGGGACTTGGGAGGTTGTGAAGATGAAGAAGTAGAATCTTTTAAAAAGATTTGAGGAGTAAGAGAGAGATTAAAATGATTTCAGGATTTCCAGTAGGTACCATTATGATAAGTAGAGAGTATAAAAGAAGTGAAACTGAGAGATAAAGATAATTAGGCAGCTTAGGAAGATGCTGACTTTAAGTGTCTATAGGCAACCTATGAAAAAATGTATATTGAGCAACTGGAAATATAGGAACTATAAGAACAATGGCAAGTGAAACGTCCAATAAATACTTTTTAAATAAATGAACCTACAGAGATAACATGATAAAATACACCTTTCATTTCCTATTTCTTTGAAAAATATAGTTTCATCCAATGATTTTACTAGAGTTAGATATTGAATTAAGCTAAAGCATAGTAATGTAATAAAATTTTCCATCAAAAATTTTTATTTATCATTTTATAAAATCCAAAACCGTGTAAAATAACAATTCTTTTTAAAACAATTGAATTGAAAGAAATGCAAAAGAAAATTTTTATTATAAACCATGATATTTTACCCTATTCACACTATCTTGCATATTTAAGTACATATTCACAATTTGTTTGCTTATATAATAGCCCTTGAGAAAAAAAATAGACAAGGTAAATAAAACTATCTTATCATTTGCTTTGTATGCCTATGAAGTCATACAAATTTAATTGCTGATATAAGCTATAAAATTTCAGTACAGTCAATAGAGGTTTCATAGCTAATATGCCTAAACTAAGAGTCAAGAAACCGCAGACCTACTAGTATTTCTAGCTTTATTCTTTCCCTATCTAAGATCAAATTATTATGTACATAATTCATAATGTGTTCACAGATATCGGCATTTTAATCTTCAACTAAGACAAAGTAAAAGTTTTTACTCAATCATCTTTGCTTATATAATGAAGCCAATTTAGTCTGTGATAACAGCAATAAAATTTCAGAGGTAAGCAATAAAGAAGTGAAAGAGTCTAAATGAGGCAATCTATATATCTGGCTTGATTCCCAATTTCTATAAGCAAGTTGCTAAGTAACCTTGAAAGAGCCAATGAACTAGTCTGTAACTTACTTGCATATAACATTAAAAGAGGGAGAATGTTACACCTTTTATGCCTTTCCCAGAGATTGTTTTCAGACATGCAGATTTGCAGGACTAAAAGAGCATTGAATTACCTCTTCAATATTATTGTGAAACTAGAGGCCCAGTGCACAAAATTCATGTATGGGGGGGTGTCCCTCAGCCCAGCCTGCACCCTCTCCAATTTGGGACCCCTCAAGGGATGTCCAACTGCCCATTTAGGCCTGATCCCACATCAGTCAAGCCTTCAGCTGGCTGTGGCCTGAGCCAGAACCACCTAAGCTGTTCCAGAATCCCTGACCCACAGAAACTGTGAGATGATAAGTGTTTCTTGTTTTAAAACACTAAGGTATGGAGTAACTTTTTATATAACAATAGATAACTAAAACATTTACCTATATTCCTATTATAATTAGGCCACTCCTAATTATACAAGTACAATTGTTTGGATTGTACTTTTTTTGGTGTTGAGTTGTATGACTGACTTCTTTATAAATTTTGGATATTAACTCCTTATTGGATGTAAAAAAAAATGATTGAATTAGATAGATTATATAAACATTCAGTTTTAAAACTGGACAAGACTTGAAAGAAAAGAGGGCCTCTTATTTTTCAGAAACAGCAATTAAGATCTGCAAAGTTTGTCTTGCTTAAATCGGGTGTACTTCTGTTGTTCCCAAAGTCAGCTGGGAATGCAGGAGCAATTTTTAATACTTCACTCTCCTTCACATCCTTCATACTCAATCTCTTACTTGTACTATTGCTTTTATCTCCTCTTGCCTCTGTCCCCTCTTTCATATCTATACCACTTCCAGTCAGGTCACACCACAATAATTTCTTCTGGACTCCAAGCAATAGCCTCCTAACTAATCCTCTCATGTCAACTTGTGCCCTCTAAAATGACTTATCAATACTGAACCCAGAGTTAATTTGCTAAAATAGTTATTACAATATTTCCATACAATAGAGAAATAATATGCAAATTAACCCTCACACCCTTGCACAAGATTGCCACCCCCATGTGGTCAAAGATGGCCAATACAAGATGGTCAACAGGGGAGGGCAGTTGGGGGGGTACCAGACCTGCAGGGAAGGGCAATTAGGGGCAACTAGGCCTGCAGGGGAGGGCAGTTAGGGGTGACTAGGCCTGCAGGGGAGGGCACTTGGGGCTTACTGGGCCAGCAGTGGAGGGCAGTTGGGCAAGATCCCATTGCAGAAGAGCATTTAGGCATCCTTCAGGCTGTCAGGGGAGTGATTAGGGGGTAATGAGGCTGGCAGGCAGTTGGGAGTCAGCAGTTCCAGATTGTGAGAGGGATGTCCAACTGCCGGTTTAGGCCCGGTCCCTGGGACATCCGGCAGTCAGATATCCCCCACGGGGTCCCAGATGGGAGAGGGTGCAAACTGAACTGAGGGACACCTCCCCCCCCCCAGTGTACAAATTTTGTGCACCGGGCCTCTAGTAGTAACTATATTCCATATGCTATATTTTACCTCCCCATGACTATTTTGAAACTAACAACTTGTACTTCTTAATTCCTTCACCTTTACCACCCAACCCCCAAACCATCAATTTGTTCTTTGTATCTATGAGTCTGTTTCTATTTTGTTTGCTCATTTATTTTGTTCTTTGCATTCCACACATAAGTGAAATATTTGTCTTTCTCTGTCTGACTTATTTACTTAGCATAATACCCACTAGGTCCATCTGTGTTGTCGCAAGTGGTAAGATTTCATTCTTTTTTTATGGCCTAGTAATATTTAATTAAATATATGTGCCAACACTTTTTATCCACCAATTGATGGGCACTTGGGTTATTTCCATAGCTTGGCTATTGTAAATAATGTTGCAATGAACATAGGAGTGCATAATTATTTCAAATTACAGTTATGGATTTCTTTGAATATATACCTAGAAAGTGGAACACTGATTCATAAGACAGTTTCATTTTTAATTTCTGAAGAAACTTGTTTTTCACAGTGGCTGCACCAGTCTGCATTTCTGCCAACAGCTCACAAGGGTTCCTTTTCTCCTCAGCCTCAACAACACTTGTTTTTTTGTTGATTTATTGAGGACAGCCATTCTGACAGGTGTGAGATATAATCTCATTATGGTTTTAATTTGCACTTCTCTGGTGATTGGTGATGTTAAATGTCTTTACATAACCATCTGTATGTCCTCTTTGGGTGTCTATTCAGGTCCTCTGCCCACTTTTTGTTTGGATTGTACTTTTTTTGGTGTTGGGTTGTATGACTGACTTCTTTATAAATTTTGGATATTAACTCCTTATTGGATGTATCATTGGAGAATATCTTCTTCCATTCAGTAGGTTCACTTTTTGTTTTGTTGATGGTTTCCTTTTTATTTTGATGTAGTCCCATTTTTTAATTTTTTATTTTGTTCCCCTTGCCTAAGGAAATATATCAGATAAAATATTGCTAGGAGAAATGTCAGATTTTACTGACATTTTCTTCTAGGAGTTTTATGGTTTTGAGTCTTGCATTTAAGTCTTTAATCTATTTTTAATTTATTCATGTATATGGTATAAGAAGGTGGTTTAGTTTCATTCTTTTGCATGTATCTGTTCAGTTTTCTCAACACCATTTAGTGAATGGACTGTCTTTACCCCCACTGTATGTTCTTGTCTCCTTAGTTATATATAAATTGACCATTTAGGTGTGGGTTTATTTCTGGCCTCTCAATTCTGTTCTGCTAACCCATGTGTTTGTTTTATGCCAGTACCACATTGTTTTGATTACTATAGCCCTATACGGTAGTATAGTTTGGTATCAGGTAGCATGATACCACCTATATCATACTACCTAATATCCAACTTTGTTCTTTTTTAAGATTACTGTGTCTATTCAGGGTCTTTTGGGGATCCACACACATATTTGGATTATTTGTTCTTAGTTTTGTGGAAAACACCATTGGTATTTTGATAGAAATTATATCAAATCTATAAGTTGCTTTTGGTAGTATGGACATCTTAAGGATATTAATTCTTCCCATCCATGACCACGATATATGTTTCTATTTATCTGTGTCTTCTTCAATTTCTTTATTCAATGTCTTATAATTTTCTGAGTACAGGTGTTTTACCTCCTTGGATAAATGTGTGCATGCACATGGGCCTAGCCAGTGGCCATGGACAACAGGGGGGTGGGGGAATATGTGGGGAGGTGTTTGGGATGGGAATGTAGGATAAGGACAATTATGTGATACCATAATCAATAAATTTAAAAAAATTTATTCCTAGGTATCTTTTTTAAATGCAATTGTAAATGGGATTCTTGTCTTAGTTTCTCTTTCTGAGTTCAAATTGGTGTTTAAAAATAGCCCTTGTCAGTTTGGCTCAGTGGACAGAATGTCAGCCTGTGGACGAGTGTCCTGGGTTTGGTTCCAGTCAAGGGTACATGCCTTGGTTGAAGGCTCTTTCCCTGCCTAGGCCTGGTCAGGGCTCCTGCAGGAGGCAACCAATCAATGTGTTTCTCTCACATTAATATTTTCTGTCTTTCCTTCTCTTCCACTCTCTCTAAAAATCAATGGAAAAATATCCTTGGGTGAGGATTAAAAAAAATGCAACTAATTTATCAATATTCATTTTGTATCCCATGCTACTTTACTGAATTGATTTATCACTTCTAGTAGTTTTTAGATGGAATTTTAGGGTTCTCTATACATAGTATGTCATCTGCAAATAATGACAGTTTTACTTCTTCCTTTCCAATAGGCATATAACTTCATTGGTTGAACTCTTCCCTCCTCACTCCCATTTCCTCAGTCTGTTGGCTATTTCCATGAATCTTGAACTACTTTGTCAGTTTATTTTGTTCATTAGATTCCGCATGTGAGATCATGTGATACTTGTCTCTCTGACTGAGTTATTTCACTCAGCGTAATACTCTCTTTGTCCCTCCATGCTGTATCAAAGGGTAAGAGACCCTTCTTTTCTAAAGCTGCATAGTATTCCATAAGTCAATTGCTACTATGCCTATGTAAATATACCACAGTGTTTTTATCCTCATCTACTGATGGATACTTGGGCTGTTTCCAGATGTTAGCTATGAACTGGCACACTGGGCACACTACTATGAACGTAGTGGTCCATATATTCTTTCTGATTGGTGACTCAGAGTTCTTGGGATATATTTGTACAAGTGGCATCACTGGGTCAAATGGCAGTTCCATTTTTAATTTTTGAGGAAACTACATTGTTTTCCAGAGTGGCTGTTCCAGGCTGCATTCCTACCAGAAGTGTATGAGGGTTCCTTTTTCTCCACATCCTCTCCAGCACTTCTTGTTTGTTGATGGTAGCCATTCTGATAGGTGTGAAATAGTACCTCATTGTCATTTTGATTTGCATCTCTCTGATGAATAGTGACCTTGACAATTTTTTCATATGTTTCTTGGCCTGCATATGTCCTCTTTGGAGAAGTATTTATTTAGGTCTCTTGCCATTTTTTGATTGGGTTGCTGTCTTCTCTTTGTTGAGTTGTATGAGTACTTTATATATTTTAGATATTAGCCCCTTACCAGATGTTTCATTGACAAATATTTTTTCCATACAATGGGTTTCCTTTTCATTTTGATGCTGGTTTCTTTTGCTGTGCAGACACCTTTTATATTGATGTACTCCCATTGTTTATTTTTTTCTTTTGTTTCTTTTGTCCTAGGAAATGTATTGGTGAAAACTTTGCTACATGAGATGTCTGATATTTTTTGTTAACCTTCACCTGAGAATGTTTTTCCATTGATTTTCTTTTCTTTTTTTTTTTTAAGGGAGAGAGAGAGAGAGAGAGAGAGAGAGAGAGAGAGAGAGAGAGTAGAAGGGAGGGAGAGACAGAGAGAGAAACCATCAATTTGAGAGAGACACATAAATGGCTTTCCTCCAGCACAAGCACCACTTGGGGCCAGAGACCCAGCCTCCAACCAAATCTGTGACCCATCAATTTGTGGGCTGATGTTCTATCCACTGAGCCAAATGGGCTATGAAAAGATGTCTGATATTTTGCTGCCTATATTTTCTTCATAAAAAGAGCTTGGAAGTGTTCCTTAAATTTTTTGGAATAGTTTGAGGAGGAAAGGTGTTGTTAGTTCTTTGAATGTTTGGTTAAAAATTCTCCTGAAATCCTTCTGGTCTAGGACTTTTGTTTGCTGGTAGTATTTTAATTACTGCTTTCATTTCATAAGTTGTTATTGGCCTATTCAGGGTTTCTGATTCTTCCAGATAGAATTTCAGAAGATCAGATATTTCTAGGAATTTGTCAATTTTGCTAAGGTTGTCCATTTTGTTGGCACATAGTTGTTAATAGTATTTGCTTACAATACTTTGTGTTTCTGTGGTGACCATAGTTGTATCCCCTGTTTCATTTTTTATTTTATTTACTTGGGTCCTCTCTCTTTGTTTCTTGATGAGCCTGGCTAGGGTTTCATCAATTTTGATCTTTTCAAAGAACCAGCTATTGGATTCATTGATCTTTTGTACTATTATTTTATACTCTATGTCATTTATTTCTGCTCTGAACTTTATTATTTCCTTTCTTCTACTTCCTCTGGGATTTTCTTGCTGTTCTCTTTCTAATTCATTTAGTTGTAGGGTTAGGTGCTTTATTAATGGTTTTCTTGAAGTAGGCCTGTAATACTATGAACTTCCTTCTCAGGATTGCTTTCACTGTGCCCCATTGGTTTTGGACGGTTGTGTGTTCATTTTCATTTGTTTCCAGGAAGTTTTAAATTTCTTGCTTGATCTCATTGGTAATCCACTTATTGTTTAATAACATGCTATTTAGCCTATTAGGATTTGATAGTTTTTGAGGTGTTTTTTTTTTATTGTAGTTGATTTCTAACTTCATGCCATTGGTATCCAAGAAGATGCTTAGCATGATATCAATCTTTTTAAATTTGTACAGACTTATTTTATGCCCTAACATGTGGCCTATCTTTGAGAATGTTACATGTGTGTTTGAGAATAATGTATATTCTGTTGCTTTGGGGTGAAATGTTCTGTAAATATCAGTTAGATCCATCTGATCTAGTGTGTCATTTAAGGCTTCTGTTTACTTACTGATTTTTTTTTTTTGTCAGTGATATCAGTAGGGTGTTAAAGTCCCCTACTATGACTGTATTGATGTTGATCTCTCCCTTAAAGTTCATCAAAAATTTATATTTGGGTGCTCCTGTATTGGGTGCATATATGGTTACAAGGTTATATTTTCTTGATGTCATTCTCTTTAGTATTATGAAGTGGCCTTTTTGTTTATTGTTATGGCCTTTGTTTTGAAGTCCATTTTGTTGGATATGAGTGTTGCTACTCCAACTTTTTTCCCTTTCAATTTGCATGAAAAATTTTTTTTCATTCTTTCACTTTCAGTATGTGTGTATCTTTTGTTCTGAGGTGGGTCTCTTTTAGACAGCACATATAAGTCAAGGTTTTTGTTGTTGTTGTTGTTGTTGTTGTTGTTGTTGTTGTTTTTGTCCATTCAGTTACCTGAGGATATTTTCTCATTGATTTTTAGAGAGAATGAAAGGGACGGGGAGAGCCAGAGAAAGGGAAACATCGATAGGGGACACATCGATTGGTTGCCTCCTATAGGTGCTCTGACCACAATGGGATTGAGCCTACAACCAAGGGATGTCCCCTGACTGGAATCAAACATGGGACCTTTCAATCTGCAGGCTGATGCTCTATCCACTGAGCAAAACTAGCTTATGTCTTTTGATTGGAGCATTTAATCCATTTACATTTAAGGTTATTATTGACAGATATTTATTCTCATTTTTCTTTTCTTTATGACTATGATCCTCTCTTCTTTTCTTCTTCTTAAAGCAGTTCCTTTTAACATTTCTTTCATTGCTGGTAATGTACTCCTTTTAGCTTTTTTTTTTTTTTTTTTTTTTTTGGTCTGAAAAGCTTTTTATTTCACCTTGAAATTTAAATGATAGCCTTGCTAGATACAGTAGTCTTGGATTCAGGCCTGTGCTTTTCATTACTTTAAATACTTTACACTATTCCCTTCTGGCCTGAAGTGTTTCTATTGAGAATTCTGCTGAAATTCTAATGAGAATTCCTTTGTAGGTAATTTTCTCTCTCTCTCTTGCTGCTTTTTGTCTTTAATGTTTTCCATTTTAATTATGATGTGTCTAGATGTGGGTCTCTTTGGATTCATCTTGACTGGGACTTGTATGTCTCCTCAACTTGTGTAACTTTTTCCTTTACCAAGTTGGGTAAGTTTTCTATCATTAATTCTTGAAACAGGTTATCTGTTCCTTGCTCACTTTCTTTCCCTTCTGGTATTTCTATGATGCTAATGTTATGTTTTGTGTTGTCCCTTAAGCTATCTTCCTACTTCTTAATTAGTGTGTGTTTTTTTTCCTTCTATTTGCTGCTCTCATTGGGTATTTATTTCTATCTTGTCTTCCAAATGGCTGATTCAATTCTCTGCTTCATCCGATCTACTTTTAATTCTTTCCAGTGTGTTCTTGACGTCAGATATATTATTCTTCCTTTCTGTATGGTTCTTGTTTGAGGTTTCTATTTTCTTTCTCATGCTGTTATAAATTGCACTAAGTTCCTTAAGCATCTTTATAACCAGTGTTTGGACTCTATCTGCTAGTTTCTTGCCTCCATTTTATTTAGTTCTTTTCCTGGAGAGTTCTCCTTTTCTTTCATTTGGAGATTGTTTCTTTGTCTCCCCATTTTAATTGTCTCTTTGTATTTGCTTCAATGTGTTCAATAGAACTGTTATATTTTCCAGTCTTTGCGGAAGAGCCTTATGTAGAAAGTGTCTTGAGGATTAAGTGATGCAGTCTCTTTGATATCCTAAGCTGGATGCTCTAGGATTGTCTTTGTCTGCATTATTTGGGCTCTCCTGCTGTCATTAAAAGTTGATTATTGATGCTCAATTTGTGGGAGGGGTCTCTCTTACAACTTGTTCACAGTGAAACTTAACACTAATCTCATTGTACCAACTGTTATACAGACCCTGACAGAATAGAGCAAGACACAATAGGACTGAGCCAAAAACACCATGAAAATCAAGTTACTCAAAACAGCAATAGGAAAGACTAAGAAGGAAAAAGAAGAGAAAGCAAAGAAAATAAAAATAAAAATAATACTAAAAGACATGAGACCAAAGGCTTAGAGGGGATATAAAGAAAGAGGGAGAAATAAGAAGAAAAAACAAAAGATGGCAATATGGGAACCAGAAGAAAGCTAAAAGAACCAGTAGAGGAAGGAAAAGGAAATGAAAACAGAAAATAAGTGTAAAAATAATTTTAAAACATAGTAACAATAGATATATTAAGATATAAATAGGAAAAGTTAAATGGGAAGAGAAAAATAAAATAAAGTGAGAAAATTAATAACAATAAAAAGAAACAAAAAGATAATAGAGTCAAAGGAAAGAGAGGTTTACAAATATGCAACAAAAAAGCAAAGAAAGAAAACAAAAGGGGGAAAACAGACAACAGCAACAAAAAACAAAAGCCATTCTCTCCCTCCCCCCCCCCCCCCCCACACACACCAAAAAAAAACCATACCACTCACAGATTCCAAACCTTTGGGTCAGCTATTTGTGGAATTCACTGGATTTTGTTCTGATGTTGAATCTGGTCCCTTGGTATGTTTATCCTGGGCCTCCAGGGAGCATCTCTGTGCAGGCCACTGTGTCACTGGCCCTGGATAACCTGATTGAGGCTGATAGGTTGAAGCCCCTGGTAGTCCAATGGGTGGGGCCTCCTTAGCCCAGAGGAAGGGTCTGCTTAGAGTCTCATGCCTTACATTTCCCTGTTCTGAGCTGTTCTCCCTTCCCATATGGGGCTGGGCTCTGCAGGGGGTATCTTGGCCTTGGCCAGGATGGTTTGATCAGACTAGTGTTGGGAGTGGTGCCAGTAGCTTTTTTTTTTGGCGGGGGGGGGGGGGGGGAGGACAGGAAGGAAAGAGGGCAGGTACTTCTTCTCCTTCCAATGCTTCAGCTCTGCTTGGCTCGCTGCCACATGCAGGGGCACAGATTTCCAGCCCCAGGCTGTTCCCCTTATCTTAGGTTGCTGCAGATTGGGTCAGAAGCAGCTGTTTTGCTGGTGGGAAAGAGAGCACCTCCCCTGGGTTCATTGTGGGCATGGCAGGTCATCCTTCCTGGCCCTACTATCCAGTCCCCTTTCTGCTCACCAGCACAAATTCCTCCAGATCTGCAGCTCTTCAGCATCCCCAGGTCCTCAGTTCTGGTAGGTCTAGGGTGGGGAGACCTACATACACCAACCTGGCCTTCACCTCAGGTCCTGCTCTGGGGCCCAGAGCCCTGGAGGTGGAGCAGAGCACTGGGCTCTGGAGCAGAGGTGGCAGCACAATAGTGAGGCAGTTGGTAAGTCCACAGCAGGGCCCAGAGTCCTGCCTGGTCAGTGGCAGTCTTGCATGTCAGGTCCTTCCTGTCCTCTGCAGGTGCTTGGTGTCTGGGACAGTGTCCTTGGCTAGAGTCCTTGGTGTTCTGGCTCAAAGTTCAGGGTGGGGTGCATGTGGGTTTGGGCCCAGCTGGGAAGGAGTCCAGGTGGCCGTGAGGGTGGGTGCCTCGCCGCTGCTGCTCCCTGCAGCTTCCTCCCCAGGAGGACCTTGCAGCTTCCTCCCTGCAGCTTCCTCCCCAGGAGGACCTTGTAAAACTATCAAGATGGTGAGACCTTGAAGCAGGAGCCATGCCAGGGGAGTGGCTGTGGAGGTAGCAGCAGCTCCTAGGCCAGGAGAGCTGAATTCCCTCCCTAAAGACTCCTGCACACAATCTGAATGATCCTCCATCCCGCCCCACCCCCCCCCCCACCCTCCCCAAGCCCACACACTCACCTCATTCTCTCCCTCACTCTGGTCCTGCCAGTCATGATGTTGGAGTCCTGTTTGTTTGTTTTTAATTTTATATATAAGGAAACAAATGGTGATGTTAACATAGCTGGTAATCAGTGAGGCCAGGATTTACACTTAGGAAATCACTTAAAACTTGCATACTGCTCTTCTGCAGGGCATTAATAAGAAAATTGCAAAACATGTTAGATAATTTTAGTTTGACTATTCCAGGAACTTTGCATTTTCATAGGGACTTTAGAATTAATTTATAATTACTACAGATAAAAAGAATGCTAAGTTTTTTTTATTGGCATTTCACTGAACCTACAGATCAATTTTGCAAGAATTGACATTTTAATAATACCACGTTTTCTAAATCATGAACATACCCTAGGTATCCAGTAATTTAAGTCTTCTCTAATTTCTTTCAGCAATGTTTTATAGTTTCCAATGCATGGATATAAACATGTTAGGTCAAATTTCTCATTAAAAACTTAAAATTTTTGAAGCTATTTTAAATGGTATTCCTTTTTAAAATTTCAAGTTGCTTTTTGTCCACTAATATTTAGAAATATGATTGAGTTTTATACATTGATCTTATATCCTGCAACATTGATAAGCTCAATTATTAGTTTTAGTAGCTTTTTTTTGTAATGCCATAGGATTTTCTATAGGTGATCATGTTGCCTGCAAATAAAGGCAACTTAACTTTTTTTTTTTCAATATGTGTGCCTCCTATTTCTTTTTCTTACTGTATTGCACAGCCTAAGACCTCCAGTACAGTCTTACGTAGAAGTAGATATCCTTCCGGGAAAGCATTCAGTCCTTACCACTAACATAATGTTAGCTGTAGTTTTTGTTGCTGCCCTTGATAAAATTTTACAAGAAGTTCCTTACTCATATATTTTAAAAATCTATTGTTATTTATTTTTACTTTTTTTCATTTTAATTTCTTTATTGATTGAGGTATTACATATTTGTCCTCACCCCCACCCCCGTCCTTACTCATATTTTGAATGGATTTTGAATATTTGAACATTTTGCACATTATTTAATGTTTGAGCAATTATTTTAATGTAATTTAACATTTTTCACTAAATACATACAAGAGTAAATCATGTTTTAATTTTATTAGTAGACTTATTTCATTAGTATAATGGGTTTATAGTATGTATATTCAATTCATAAAAATCAAGAATTTTCTTATTAATATTAGAAAACAAATATTTACCTTCTCTATGGCAACTTTAATATTAGGTATAACCTTAAATTATTTAAGGTTCAGAAATATTTTCTCTTCACAAACAACAACTTAAAAGTTTAGTTTTGATATATTGTGACAACTAGAAAAGTTACTTAAGCAGCAAAGTGCTAATAAATACTGTATTGGACTTCAAATACATCCATGAGTGACCCTTTAATTACGTGTTGTAGGGAATGCTTCAGTAGCAGTGTTGTCTCTGCTTCGCTCTCCTCTTCTAATGAGAGAAAGCCAGGCTTCCATGTAGGCCATGTGACCCTCCTTATTTATTGCAATGGAGCGTGGCAAAGCACATATTTCAAGGAAATTAGACTATAGTTAAGTCATCCTTGAAGTAGACTAACAATGTCCAAAAAGAACCATTGAAAATAAAATTCTCCAAAAGAGCAGAATAAAAAAGCTGCTACCAGAGGCCCATTGTTTCTTATCATAGGTGCATAATGTACCATTTTATGAAAATATACAAAGATATTATCATAACTTCCTGACTGATTGTCAGGAAATCCTCTTTTTAAAAAAAGAAAAAAAAAAGAACCACACCTAATTTACTACTATTTGGAAAAATCCATTGGTTTGTGTGATAAATACTAAAATAGACTGATTATGCAACTGGCTAGGTGCCAAGTCATTTTTCTGTGAACGCTAAGATAATGGACCTTCATTGTTCTGTTTGTTATTGCTGCCAATTCCTGTCAGATTGGTCCTCGGCGGTTACACGGGCTTCTGCAATTTATCAAAAGCCTGAAGCTTAAAAGTCTCTACTTGTCTAAAATAACAGTTCGTTTGTTTAATAAACTCACATTGGATAAAAAGTTTGCAAGGTTCACTTGTGATGAGTATACTTCCAAGACTGGTAAATAGCAGAAATGTGTAAAACCATATCGCCTTAGCTATTATAAAATCAGCTACATTTATCTTTTGTAGAGACATTTTCTCCCTTCTTTGATTTGACAACAAATCCTTTTAAATTTCACTAATATAAACAAAATCATGTTTGGTAAGCCATGAGAAAACAAACTCCAGCAAAGTGTTACAAAATTATGTAATCTTAAAAGAGAGAGGGGGGGGGAGGGAGAGAGAGAGAGAATTTAGGAATAAATTCTCATAGAATTCCTATGCTAGCTTTCATCTTCTAGAAATTAAGATTTCACTGTGTCCTTTTCTCTTTTTCACATTTAACTTCTATACTAACAGGGTTGTATAATTCTCTTGCTGAAATTTTCTTTGCATTTTAATCACAAAATCCTCCACTTCTGCCGTCTTTAGAAATAAAAATATTTGGTCAATTAGACTCTAACCCTGTTAACTGTATTTTTTCAAATCTCTAAATGTGATTTTATAAAAGCATGATATCAGAAACTATGCTATATAAATTTATAACTCTGCTTTATTTTGGTTTGGGTGTGTGAATTTATTATAGACAAGAGTGCAGAGAAAAACAGTTAAAATAGGAAGACAGCCTGGCTGACATGGGTCAGTGTTTGAGCATCGACCTATGAACAAGAAGGTCATGGTTCAATTCCCGGGCAGGGCACATGCCTGGATTGCGTGCTCTATCCCTAATGTGGGGCGTGCAGGAAGCTGTTGATTAGTGATTCTCTCTCGTCACTCACATTTCTCTCTCTCTCTCTCTCCCTCTTCCTTCCTCTCTGAAATAAATGAAAATGCACTTAAAAAATAGGAAGACAAAGACATCGAGTTCCTAAATTTTCTTTGGGAAGGTGTTTTGAAAAGTGAGCATCACAATAGAAAGTAAAGAAGAAAAGGACAGAAAGTAGAATTATAAATTATTTACATATTTGTCACAAAATATAACAACTTTTTGTTAATATCGTATTTCATCTGTTTATGCTATATGGCAGAGATTAAGGAAAAACAAAGTCTAAAATCTTAACACAAAGGAGCCAGATATGTATGTTTTAAAAAACTAGAAATAGACTTTCCCTCAACATCTGGGCAATTTCAGAGTCGTGAAAGCAGTTGTGTGCCCACAAAAGAATCCTACCACTCTTTGGGTTATACAGCTTTTTCAGGCTACCTCCAAGCTCTAAAACACACTAGGAGTTCACAGCAATATTAGTCAATGAGTTCCATTTCCCATCTTTGGGGTTGAGCCCTGATGCTCTACTCCATGCTATAGTCTCTGAAATCCTGCTCCCTGCAAGAGAGGAGGGGGAAGGACAGGGCAGGAACCATGGTTGGGATCAGGTAAGAGGGTTTAATTTCATAGTCATGTTAACCTGAGCAGCTGTAGAGGTTGCTTTTGAACTTTGCCTCTACCCATAGACAAGTCACCTAACCTTCCAGTGCTTACGGTTTTCCCCTTGTATTAAAGGCACTAATCTTATTGTAATAATCATTTTTTTAATATATACATGTATCAAATACACGTATACCTTAAACTTACACAATGTTATGAGTCAATTATCTATATGCTAGTGGCCCAGTGCAGGAAATTCATGCGGGGGGGGGGGGTCCTTTAGCCCAGTCTGCACCCTTTCCAATTAGGGACCCCTTGGGGGATGTCTGACTGCCCAGATCGGGCCTAAACTAGCAGCCGGACATCCCTCTTGCAATCTGGGACCACTGGCTCCCAACTGCTCCCCTGCCTGCCTGCCTGATGGCCCCTAACCTCTCTGCCTGCCTGCCTGATCACCTCCAACAGCCTGCCTGATCATCCCTAACTGCCCTCCCCTGCCAGCCTGACCTCACCCCCAACTTCCCTCCCTTGCCAGTCTGATTGCCCCTAATGGCCTCTGCCTTGTTCTCCACCACTATGGCTTTGTCCAGAAGAAAGTCAGACATCTGGAAGATGGCTAGTTGGCTTAGTCTAATTAGCATATTACCCTTTTAGTATTATAGATAGATAAGGCTTCCATACTCCCACAGGAGTTTGACCAGAAGACTGATCGTTTGCTAAGATGTGCGCTGACCACCAGGGGGTGACATGGGATGAAGGGAGGCCCCGGCCAGCAGCTGGAAAGCCCCTATCAGTCCTGATCACTGGCCAGGTCTAGGAACTCTACCCATGCCCAAATTTCATGCACTGGGCCTCTAGTATTTCTATAAAGCTGGGGAAAAAAATAAAGGCACTGAAGACTATTTGTTTTAGGGGCTGGTCTAAGATAAGAAGACAGAATTTCCCTGTGAGGGGAGACAAATGCTTTTCTTTAGGGTGATAAACATTCTACACTCCACAAAGGCAATCCTCTATTTGTTCTCCTGACAAAGGAAAGTCCCAAGGTCTCCTTCACCTCATGTCCAAGATCACCGTGTAAGCACAAACTTCACGAAAAAGCACAAGGAAAGGCAAAAATCCCTAGGCAGGAAGGCCTCAGTATGTCTACTGTTGGAACTCTTTTCCACTCCACTTCCCTGTGCTCAGGTCCTGCTCCCCCACTGCTGCCTCTGGAGCATGTCCACTGTTTATCTTGGTTTAGGTGTGGGAACCCAGCTTTCCTCTGGGTTCAGCTGGGACTTGCTGGAATTAAAAAAAACAACAAAACAAAACAAAACAAAAACTGAAGGAAAAGAAAGCAAATATGAGAGCAGACAAATGGATAGGTTTACAAACCCCAGATTTTTTTATCCTAATCTCACCGAGGACCAGCATAGTCTGGTTGGATTGGCACTGTTGTTCAGCTCCAGTTCTTTTTCCTGCCTCCACTCTGTCTGGCCCGACAGGGTGGAGGCTGGACTGAGCTCCTCAGATTTCTGGCCCAATGTTACTTTGGAACAAATGATCTCTGGTGGAATCTCAGAAAGGATTTTTTCATTCTTTCTGGAACTTACTTCTATGTCTGTTCTCTGGGATCAGCCCTCTGGTTGTCAGTTCCAGCGTGGGCCTCAACTGATTTTCCTTTATACTGCCCCTGACTCTTGTGGCCTAGCTTCGTTTCTCTGTTCTTCTAAGTAGAAAAATCATCTCCCTCTCTGTTTTGTAAGGATTGTCTTCTGATATTCGGCATTTATACTGGCTCTCTGCTTAGCCTTTATGGGTCTGGCCCGCGGACATCCTGCTTTTGCTCTAATCCCTTCCTTCCAGCTTATCTCAAGTGGGTTATAAGAGCTGGGTTTAAGTTCATGTCTTCTCTATATATCTTCACTAATTTTCTGTGTAGTTGTCCTAACAGTTACTATAAGAAGAATACTGAAATCCCCAGTTGAATTGTCTATTTCTACTTTCAGTTCTGTCAGTTTTGCTTCATGTATTTTGGAACTGGTGTTGTCCATTTACACTGTTAAATCTTCCTAATGTACTGACCCTTTATCTTGAAATATTCCTGTAGGTCTCAAGAAATATATTTTTTAAAGTTTATTTTGACCGATATATCCAGTCCAGCACCATATAGTTTCTATTTGTATTATGTATCCTTTACCATCCTTTTTCTTTCAACCTATTTGAGTCTTTGATTTTATTTATTTTTTAAATATTATTTTTTAATTAAGGTATTATCTGTGTACATAGCTTATCATTGCCCCCCCCATAGATGCCCTCCCTCCCCAGAGTTTTGTGTCCATTGGTTGTTCTTATATGCAAGCATACCAGTCCTTCGGTTGATCTCTTATCTCCCCCAGATCTCCCTAACCCCCCCCCCCCCTGCTGTCATTTGACAGTCTGCCTGTTGTTTTATTGTCACTATATCTATCTTTCTGTTCATTCGTTTATAATGTTCTTTAATATCCATAAATGAGTGAGGTCATGTAGTGTTTCTCTTTCATTGACTGGCTTATTTCACTCAGCATGATGCTCTCCAGAGTCTTTGATTTTAAATTGTGTTACAAAGATATCTACATTTACACACACACAAAAAAAAAAAAAAGAAAGAAAGAAAGAAAGAAAGAAAAGAAAAGAAAAGAAAAGAAAAGAAAAGAAAAGGAAATGGGATTTTTACATATATTTTTCCTCCTTTCAATATTTTTTTCTTTGTCTAGGAGTGGCTATCTTTACGTTTATTCTACATATGATTAGTTGAGCTTTCTGATTTTGTAGATTTGTGTTTTTCATCAAATTTGAGAAGTATGGGGCCATTATTTCTTTGTATGTGATTTTCTGCCCCATTCTATTTCTTCTTTATTTCTGGAATTTCTAGTATATATTTACATTTTCATAGGTCTTTGAGGCTCTGTTCATTTTTCTTTCTTTTTTTTAATCAATTGTTCAGATTGAGTAATTTCTATTGCTCTGTTATGAGTTCATTGATACTTCTGTCTTTTTGCCATCTCTAATATATTGTTGAGCCTATCTAGTGATGTTTTAAAAATTTCAACATGGTATTTATCAACTCTAAAATCTTTGTGTGTGTGTGTGTGTGTGTGTGTGGTTTTTATTTTTCCATAGATATCCTTGACTTGTTAAATTATTTTTTATATATATATATTTTATTGATTTTTTTACAGAGAGGAAGAGAGAGGAATAGAGAGTTGGAAACATCGATGAGAGAGAATCATCGACCAGCTGCCTCTTGCACACCCCCTACTGGGGATGTGCCCACAACCAAGGTACATGCCCTTGACCGGAATCGAACCCTGGACCCTTCAGTCCGCAGTCCAACGCTCTATCCACTGAGCCAAACCGATTCCAGCAAATTATCTTTGAAAAAAAATTCTTTAAACTTATTTAGGATTGTTGCTTTGAAACCTTTTCCTGATAAAGCCAACATCTAGGCTCACTAAAGGTCAGTTTCTATGGATTGCTTATTTCTCCTATGTGTCATACTTTCTTTGCATATTTCATATTTTTATTTTTAGAAAACTGAACATCTTAGCTAATATGTTATAGCAACTACAAATTTTGAGTTTTTTTGTGGGGAGAGGGGTTGTAGCTATCCTGAACTTGAACTGCAAGTTTTGTCTTCCCCATAATATGTAGCTGCTGATATGTATGCTGGGATTTCAATTGTGATTTTTATTTCTTTCAGTCTAACCTCTTAGGGTTTATTATTTATTTATTTATTTTTTAAAAAATATGTCTTTATTGTTCATATTATTACAAATGTTCCTCATTTTTATCCCCCTCCATTGCTGTCCTCCACCAAGTTTCCATCCCACCCTCTGCCCTTTCCCCATCCCCCATTGTCTTCATCCATAGGTGCAGTTTATGTTCAGTCTCTTCCCACCCCCATTTTTTTATTTCAGATAATGTATTTTTTTATTTATAGTTGATCTTTTATTATTTCTTGTTGATCCTTTATTATTTCTAGTTGATCCCTTTTCATATCCTCATAGGTCTTGTTTATTTTATCGGCCTTTTCTAGAAGATTCTTGAACAACCTTAAAAGTGTGGTTTTGAACTCTATATCCAGTCGCTTTTTGTCCTGTTTCCTCGTCTCGGCATTTTCGCTGCTTGCCTGAGTTGGAATGTTGGGATGATCAGCTGTGTCTATGCCAGGAGACAGCCTTATTCCACTAGACTTGGAAACCTGCAAAAGCCTCTGTGTTCAGCTTGGATGGGGCGGAGTTTCAGGGTGGAGCCTACCGCCTTGCCTTCCAGTTAGCCCCCCTCTCTGAGGTTCCTGAGTCTCAGTGTTCCTCAGTGTCCTTTGGTACTCGCTGCAAGCACCTCTGAGAGAAAGGTGCCTTAGAGTTTTGCCCGCTACCAGACAGTCTAGTCTCTCCCCCGAGCCTGCAACTGGGGTTCAGTGCAGTTGGAAGTGGGGTTAAGAGCAGTCCGGAGCTTATGTCTCCTTCCTGCTAGGGCAATGCAGTGGCCCAATCAACAGTCTGTCCTCTGTGTGAAATGTGTGCGACTCAGGGGCTCTGCCTTTCACCACTTCCCTGAGCCTCCGCCTTACAGCCCAGATTCCCTCTGTATGAGGCTGGGGCCCGAGGGTCTCGCCCAGGACTGGGGTTCAGTGCAGTCAGAACTGGGGCTCAGCACAGTCCTGAACTTTTGTCTCCTTCCCGCTGGGGCAATCCAGCAGCTCAGTGAACAGTCCGTCCTCTTCGTGCAATGTGCGCGACTCGGGGGCTCTGCCTTTCGCTGCTCCCCTTAGCTTCCGCCTTACAGCCCAGATTCCCTCTGTATGAGCCTGGGACCCCAGGGTCTCTCCCAGAACTGGGGTTCAGTGCAGTCGGAGTTGGGGTGCAGCACAGTCCGGAGTTTTTATCTCCTTTCCGCTAGGGAATGCCAGCCAGGCACTCAGCTGCCCCCTCCTCTCCAGCTCTGTCCTCTCCCCACCGCACACCGTGTCGCTGTACCTTAGGCTTTTATAGCTCCTCTGATTTTCCTTCTGCTTTTCTCTTTCCTTCTAGTTGTAGAATTTCCTGTAATTCTGGATAATGTCCACTTTATATTTTAGTTGTATTTTTTGAAATTGTTGAGTGAGGCTGCAGTTAGGTGTTTACCTATGCCACCATCTTGGTTTTTTCTTAGGGTTTATTTTTGTATCTGCATAGCTTAGTAGCCAGCCACTTATTTTGGCAGAGGTTTGCTGAGAACCAATTCCCAGCATGTAATAATTACATGAGTCCCAGCAAAAGGTTGATGGGACTTGGGGAGCTTAACAGGGTTGAGTCACATGCAATTTACCTGTTAGAAACAGCTAAAAGGCACTTCCCCCAAACCTGAATAGGATGATCATTTGCTTCCATAGAGCACAGGGCATTTTATTGCCTCCTGTTGGCCAAACACCTGAACATCTGTAGGCTATTCCCCAAACTGATAATGCTTCTGTACCCTTTGATGCCTTACCTTTTGAAGTGTATATTTCCACCTTGCCTTGGGACAAATTGTGTTTAATAAAAGCGAAGGGTCCTGAGACAAGGAGAGTCTTGCAGCTCCTTCAGCTGAAGCTCCTCTGATCCCCAATGCCTTTCAAAAATATCTTTTGTCCTTGGACTCCTTAATCATCTATGTGCAGCCCCTTTCTCCAGAATGCTGAATCCTTTGTAAGACTGAGAAAAGAACCCCAGCATTATGGTGCCCTAATGAGGGACACCAACAGAAGTTGTTTTCAAGCACCCCAAGCCTTAAGGCTTCCATACTCTGCTGATTCATTTGTATGGTGGTTGGGGAATGCACTCAAAGCTTAGACGATTATCCCGTGGTCCTTGCCTTTTGCTTTCTACTGATGTGTGAAGAGCTTATTTGGCATATGTGAGATGAGTAACTTTTCAGTGGTGTCACAGTTAGATGAAAAAGAAGTAAAGACCATAAGCAGTGATGGCATCATGCAATGTGCTTGGGAGAGAAAAAGCTGAAAAAATTACCTGTCAAATAGAATTGAAAAGGGGACCTCCAGGAGGCCACTTAATTAATTGATGACAAGATGATTTGTGTGTATCTCTTAAAATGTTAGGTTTATCTTATATTGTGACCTAGTGGTCCAATATATAAAGTTCAATTTTTTTATATGGCATTAAATGCTCTTTAAGATCTGTTTTAGTGTCTTAGCAGCCTAATTTTTCACTTCCCTTCTGTTTTTATATCTCCATGCAGTTTCCACACATCATTTCCTATGCCTTAATAACTTCCCTCTACACATTTCTACTCGCCTGATCATTTAAGACCCAGAGAAAATGTTGTAAAATTTGTGATGCCATTTCTGATTTCTGAAGGCAAAGTATACGCTACTCCTTTATGTGTTGCAAGTAAGAGGATGTTCAATAAATTATGGAGCTTTGGCTAGCCCTAATATAGAGCAATATTCCTCTAATCTCCTCATCTCCCTTCACACACAAAAATTCATATTTGATAGACCAAAGATGAAATTTTAAAAAGTGAAATACAGTAGGAAAATAACAGGGATTTTGATAGAATGAACAAAAGAAAAGACAAGTTTTTTTCTCCTCAAAACTTGCTAATATAACCTAAGTGCCTACAGGGAGAAGGTAACCAGAAGTGAAATAGTTTCTGCCCTTGAATTACAGAACAATCCAGCATGTAGTCTTTAGCCACCTTTGAAGGCAGGGGTGTAGGGTTGGGCTGAATACAGGAGATTTAGTTGAAAGGAGCAGTTAGTGCGTCCAGATCTGCTCCCCCACGATAGGACCCTTTCCTCACCTCTGAGAAAAGTGGAGCAAAGTTCACTCTGGAGAAATTGAACCAGTCAGGCTTTGAACTCTGGAACACCAGGCATAGCTGAAAGTGGAAGTGAGCCGGATGAGGGGAGGGCTACCAAATTAAAGTCATAATAATAATTAGTGGGATCTCCCAGAGTTCTGAGAGGCAAACTTATATTACCCTTTACACTAGAAAGTGTAGGATTTTTTTTTTCTTGTGAAACTGGTCATCTCTAGGCAAAGGAATTTAAAAAAATGCTAATATATGGGAGAGAATGCTCAAAGAAACAGCTACTCAGGTAATTAATCTTGAGGTTCCATCCATTGACATGCTCTGCCTCTACGTGAATGTTTCTCAATTAGCTCTTTCTTTTCATTATTTTTTTCCCCAACTGAGCTTGAGGATTTATTTTCTAAGGTTAAGATTAAGATTCTTCTAAGATTAAGTTTTTAAAAATTTAAAGCAAAAGATTATTAATTTTAGTGATGACCAAAGCTTGAACGGTAGGGAGTTGCTCAGCCTCACTCATCTCTTGAAAGGAATTAGTAAAGAAACATCATTTACCAAGTCTATGGCAGCCCAGTGTTGGCAGACCCATACCTACCTCTTTGCACAGGCTGCTTCAAATTTTGTTAGCTACAAAGAGTCAATTCTTCAGGAGACTCTAATAGATAACTTGACTTTGCAGTGTAGGTTATTTTTTTATCAGAATTATTATTATTATTTTAAAATACATTTTATTGATTTTTTTTACAGAGAGGAATAGAGTTAGAAACATTGATGAGAGAGAAACATCCATCAGCTGCCTCCTGCACACTCCCTTGTGGGTATGTGCCTGCAACCAAGGTACACATCCTCGACCAGAATCGAACCCGAGACCCTTGAGTCTGCAGACTAATGCTCTGTCCTTTGAGTCAAACTGGTCAGAATTATTTTATCAGAATTATTATTCCAAGCTGCCCTGTTTGTGATCAAAGAGTTTTCAGTACAGTATATAATTTCCTTGTATTAAATTAACTATTCCCTATGTAGAAATGTAACTAGCCAGAGCAAGAAAAACCCTCTAACTTGAACAGACTAATCGTCCTCTCAGAAAAGGGACATAGAGATCATTCTACTCTTGTATTATCCAGGGGAAAACAGGCAACAGAGGAGATGACCATGGAGGCTGACAACAGGCCCGCAGGTGGCAGGGTCAGTGGCTGCTGCTGAGGAGATGGTGGTGGAGAAGATGATGGCAGATGTGATCACAGCAGACTCAATAGCTGCTGAGGCAGGAATGGTCAAGAGCATAGCAGTGTAGTGACGTGTGTGCCATGATATCTCCTTGCGATAAATCCAATGGCAACAACAGCCAAGGTGGCTGCAGCCCAAGGACAACAGGCCTTTATTGGTGATGGGAAAGGCAGCAGTCGTTGGTAAGGAGATGACAAAGTTGCCGTGACCACAGGAACTAGAGATAGGAGATAAACATTTGCAATAAACAATGAGATTGTTTTTCTCTTCCATCCCAAGGGGAACATAGCTGCAAGTGGAAAAGAAAACAAACTTTGCAGGCACAGCTGTTTCCCATGGTTGTGAGTTGTCCACTGGACTCTTCACAAACTTCAAGACAAATGGTCTGGTCATCTCTAAGGTGTTTGTATGAGAATGGCCTCTTCTGTGGCCCAGGAAAACTAGGAAGCGAGCAGGAACTAGAAATCGGTTGCCAGAAACAAGAACCATGGATCTAGAGCTCAGCTCAACACCAGAGCTCCGGCCTTTGGGTTCCTTTCCTGGCTGCTCTGGAGGGCAGGTCCCACTTCTGAGCTCTCAGGGGTGTAATTGGAATGCACTTGAGGCGAGGCCAAAAGAGACAGTGAGAGAGACTGTTGATGGGGGTGAAGGCCTACAGGCTCCGAAGAGGTTGGCTTCTCCCACGTTCTCTAACACTTTGACACACTTTTCTCTGTGTCCCTGGCCAGTGCCTTGTTGGTCAATCACCCAAGGCTCCAACTCTTCAGACTATATTCTCTGGCACTCACACAGTGTGGTGCACCATGTTCTGACTCCAGAAAAACCGGTTAACTCCAACCCTAATCTCCCTATATATGTGTTAGGGTTTCCAGAACAGGCTTACCTAGTCCTGCTCTTGAAATAAAAATTGTACAAGTGGGAATACAAATCAACTGTGTATATTAGAATAGTATGTATACATAATTACAATGAGCAGTGAAGGCAGGAGATAGTGATGAAGACTTGTATCAAGTAGCTAAGGATCAATATGGTTGGTGCCATATAGTTTTGACCTTGGATAAAATCAGGAGAGGAAATAAAACCCGCCTGAAAATGATGGAGCCCAGTGAGCCAGACTAGTGGGCCCTGGGCTGGTGACATTTAGCAAAGAAAAGAGTCAGTACGCAGGCAGCTTGATAACTCTGGGCCATTAGTTTAGAGCCAGACAACCCTATAGCCAAACTCTGACACTTCGCTCTCTCAGGAATAGATACACTTTCGTCTCTTCTCTTCTACTTTCTTCCAGAGACAGCCATTCCTTTCCCACTGCACATCAACAAACTCAGTCTCAGAATTAAAGTTAAGGGCTTCAGGCTGAGATGCAATAAGAGGGAGAAAGAAAGAACTGAGCATTTACATCACATCCTCACTGCCACAGTGGTTAGCATAGCCTACATTTGAGACCATGGAAACGAAAACTGATGCGAAACAAGTGACTTCTCACTCACCAAGAAAACATTCTGCATAAATAATCATTGAAACTAAAAAGCAGTTCAATTTAGAATGGAATGCATTTTGCTCTTACTGTATATAAGTAAATGTTTAAATCACACCAAACAAAACTTTGTAAAATAATACCATGGACTAATTAAACCAGGAGGGAGACTGGCTGCTTGAGTGTGTTATGGTCACGTTATGTTTCATACTCTGGGTAATGGGTTGAGTATGTGATCAATGCTCAGACCTACACAGTAAGCTGACTCACATGGAGTAAAAGGTCCTCTATAAAATAAGGACCTTTTACTAAATAAAGTGGCACCACAATATTTACTTGCGTTAGTTTTCTATTGCTGTATAACAAATTATCCCAAAAGCTCCTGGGTTAAAATAACAATAACTATTTCTGGCCGGTGTGAATCAGTAGTTCAAGTATTGGTCCTGACTTCAGGGTTTCGGCTTTGATTTCCTGTCAAAGGCACATACCTAGATTGCAGGTTTGATCACCAGCCCTGATTGAGTGTGTGTGGGAGGCAATCAATTGATGTGTCTCTCATTATCCATGTCTCTGTCTCTCTCATCTCTCTCATCTCTCTCATCTCTCTCTCTCTCTCTCTCTCTCTCTCTCTCTCTCTTTCTCTCTCTCTCTCTCCCCCTTCTCTCTCTCCCTCTCTCTTTCTTTCTCTTCTCTCTTTGTGTGCCTCTCTCCTCCTCTCTCCTTCCCTTCCATTCTCTTTCTAAAAAAAAAAAAAAAATCTTCAGATCAAGATTAACAAAAAACAAGCCAATAAATATTTACTATATCACAGTTTATGTGTGTAGAGGGCCGCCAGGGAAGGCACATGGGCAATTTTCCTTAATTATCGTCAGCTGAGCTCAGGGCGATAGGCAGAGCCACGCCCTGGGAAGATGTTTCCCCAAGATGGTGGACATGTTGTCAGCTTGGCCTTCACATCAGCCCAAGTGTCGGCAGGGGCGGGACTAGATATGTAAATCCAGGCATGCTAGGGCCTACTTAAGAATGCATATAAGTTAGTGTTACTTCTTGGTATTGGGGGTATAAAATAAATGTGCTGGGAGGGGTTGTCGTCGTCTTCTTTCTGGCTCTCCAACAGACAGGATGGCGGCCCACCCAGCTCACAGCTTAAAATCTATCTTTGTGTCTTCTCTTTTTATTTCTAATATTTCTCAATCCCTGGCCGCCTCCACTTAGAACTGGTTCATTCATCTTTCTGTGCGGGACGCGGAAAAGGGAGATCCCCATCGCATCAGGCCCCCACATATGTGGACCAGGATTTCAGGGTGATTCTGGCTCAGGGTCCGTATGAGGTTGCAGTATAGATGAAATCAGAGGCTGCTGCTCTCTGAAGGCTTAATGATCACAGGAGGATCTGCTCCCAAGATGACCCATCCTATGGTTGGCAAGTTGGTATTGGTCATTGGCAGGAGACCTCAGTCCTTCTCAGGTGGACCTCTCCACTATTCAGTGTCCTTTTATTAAAAAATATATATTTTATTGATATTTTACAGAGAGGAAGAGAGAGGGATAGAGAGTTAGAAACATCGATGAGTGAGAATCATCAATCAGCTGCCTCTTGCACACCCCCTACTGGGGATGTGCCCGCAACCAAGGTACATGCCCTTAACCGGAATCGAACCCGGGGCCTTTCAGTCCGCAGGCAGACGCTCTATCCACTGAGCCAAACCAGTTTCGGCTTCAGTGTCCTTCTGACAGTCACTTACGCAGAGTGTGTGAGCCGAAGATCGCAGTGTGTGTGTGTGTGTGTGTGTGTGTGTGTGTGTGTGTGAGAGAGTGAGTGGCGGTGCCTTCAGTAACTTTGCATGGGAAGTCATCCACTATCTCTTCTATCACATTTTAGTTTTAGGAAAGACCTGGTCCAGCCAATGTTGGGAGAAGGAAATGAGGCTCCACCTTTTCAAAGAAGGAATGTCAAATAATTGGAGGACAATACTGACTATAAATACTGTTGCCCGTGCTTATTTTGTATGTAAAATCCTTTTTTCCCTTAAGGTGGACATACCTGCTCTCGAGCCCCTGGTTTTCATGATCTAACTTCTCAGTTTTCTTAAGGAAAAGAGTAATAAAAGTTGTATTATGGGATTGTTTTGTCACTTGTACTGCTCAATCTGAACTTTTGAGTTTCAGACAATGTGATATAAAAAGATGACTTAAAATTGTTAAGGCTTCTTTTTGTAGCAAACCATGAAGAAAGAAAAATAGATTAATATACACTGAGTGGCCAGATTATTATTATCTCTGAATGCATAATAATCTGGCCACTCAGTGTACTTTTCTTGAGTGCTTCATTTATTTGATATCAAAGATACTATAAATCGTGCACCTGATCAGTTTCCCCCTTTTCACTGGCTGATAGAAAGCTCAGGGAAAATAGGTGGTTGATCTCCAGCAAAAGTCTAGAATACTTTTGGTACCCATTTGAGTTACAAATACACTGAGTGGCCAGATTATTATGCATTCAGAGATCATAATAATCTGGCCACTCAGTGTATTTATTTTTTAAAATGCCAGATGTCAATTTAATGTCAGCTCCAAATTCACCTTTCTTTGTCATGTTTCTATAGACTGGATCTTATCCACCCCCCCCCCCCTATTCTGTCACTTATGAACCACTTACTTCTACAGACCAACTTCAGTGCAGACGCTCTGGCAAGCTGTTCATGGAGCAGGCTGTGTGTTTCTGTAGTAGCCACACCCTCCTTGGAGAGGCCTGATCTACTCTACTAATTCCCTTGCTCCTACACCTATACCCCCCTACTGGGAATGTGCCTGCAAACCAAGGTACATGCCCTTGACTGGAATTGAACCTGGGACCCTTCAGTCCACAGGCTGACGCTCTATCCACTGAGCCAAACCGGTTTTGGCTATAATTAGTAACTTCTTTTTTGCACATGCCACATATGGACATTTTGGAGTCCTCTTTTATCCTTTTTAGGAGTTAACGACCTTTTATTAGTTAACAATTCTTTATTTAAAGTTTTTCCTGTTCTAATTACTGTGTGGTTTCTGTCTCCTGACTAGATTCCGACTACTATGGAATTCATATCTGGAGTGGTCCCAGGAGACAAACCTGAAAAGATGGATTTTGAGAACTGGGTGAGACTATTGCCAATGGAAAATGAGATGCTAGTTACCCAGGGAATAAAGCATTATAATTAAATTATCACCCATAGTTAATTAGATGCCAATTAAGTAAGTGTGTGGGAGCCCAGGAAGCTGCTGTACTTGACCATTAGAAGCTCTTCTAAGTGCACTGGAGAGCATGAAGAAAAAAATAAGTGACAATCTCAGGTACTTTAACTCCTAGTGAAATGATCTTGCAACCGCTAATTGTGACATCCTTAAAAGAATCTCATTTCTGGCAGCTACAGAGCCAATGTTGTTGAAAATCAAACACAAAACTTAATTATGTGGGTTGCAGATTTACAACATCAGCTGAATTCGCAGTCTCACTTTCTCATGAGAAAGTTAGGATATTGACAGGGACATTATGGCACCCCGAAACTTGAAATGAGAACCCAGAGGAAACTGAGGCTCTGAGATCACTGAGCCACTCAGTAGAAGTAACTAAAGGCTCTCTTCCCAGTAGAAGTAATTTCCCCTCTTATGCCTGAGGTTAGTAGCCTTCCTGTGATCTTCTCACTTCAGGCATATGTCTTGTAAGGGATTGTTCTTTCTTGTCAAGACCCACCACACTGCTCCTCTGTTTTCACAAGACCCATAACTAGGGTCAAATTTCATCATGCTTCGAAGGGCCAAAACAACTCTGGAAAGTAATGGAACACACACTTAAAGAATTGCAAGTTTGTGTGGCTAGTAGTATATTTCAGCAAAAACTGGGGGATATGTATGGAAATGGATCATAAAGATGTTAGAATAAGGAAGGCAGAATATAAAAATGGGCCAGACTGAATACAGCGCTATTGCCACTAACCGCCCGCCCAATGCTCCAACATCCTCCCTGTCCTGCCCCTGCCTGCTCCTTGCCCGTGGCCAACCGATGCTGCAGCATTCTCAGCTGCTAGCGAGCCTCCTTGTTTGGACACCTCATGGGAGAGGTGGTGTATCCCCCTCCCGAGGTGGGATGAAAAGAACGAGGTGGAAATTTCCTTGTAGCTCTGTTATTTGTACAGGTCACAGCTGTTCTTTGGGCAGGTTTATGGCGCTGCTAATCTTTATTACACAGAAACAAGTTACTTGCCTCCTGAGCTCCTACCTGTAGTTTCTCAGTGGTTGTTTTGTTAGGGACTGAATCTTTGTGTCCCCCCAGAATTCATATGTTGAAATCGTGTCCTCTGGATGATGGTATTAGGAGGTAGGGCCTTTGAGAGGTGATTAGAGTTAGATAAGGTCCTGGGGGCAGAGTTCTTTTAAATGGGGTTAGTGCCCTTACAAGAGTCATGGAGAGCGTGCTTCCTCTCCGCTCCCTGCCATGTGATGACAGCGAGAAGGCAGCTGTCTGCAGCCCAGAGAGGGCTCTTTCCAGAACCCAGTCAGGGCACCCTGCTCTTAGACTTCCAGCCTCCAGAATTGTGTGCAATAAATTTATTGTTTATAAGTCTTACAACTGATGGTATTCTGTTGTAGCAGCCTGGACAAAGACAGTTTTTAGAAGTAAGGTTAAATAAGACTTGTGGCTGGACTCAGAGGTAAAACTTGGGACATGGACTTACAAGAAATATATATATATATATCATATATATATATATATATATATCATATATATATATATATAATCTTTAGTCTCATTGACACATGTCCCTCCAAATGGAAATGACAACAAGGAAAAATTTACTAAGATCTTAGCAGCTTATCCGTCTATTCATTCTGGACAAGGGCACTTAAAAATATATAAATTCCTTTTCTTATGCCATTACTTTGAAGTAAAATTGGTGAGTTATATGGACACAGGCAAAAGCAGCAGAAAAATAAATAAATAAATAAATGCAGAAGAATGTGAATTATATATTATATAATTATATAGCAAATATTATATCATTATAAGTAATGTCTGTAAGGAACTGTTCACTTTCTACAAAGAAATGAATCTGCCACCTGCCCAAGAACTGAGGAACACAGAAGATGATTCTGATATACCTTTGGGTCTCCATTAGAAGTACCATTGCATTTTTTTTCATATTTTACTTTATGGTAGCTATTCAAAAAAGCAGTGCCATACATTTGGAAATAATATTAAAATATCTCAGTTGTTTAAATGTCTAACAGTAAATCCCAGATTCTCAGGACTCTTAAATTTTTTCTTTTCTGTTTAACTAACTTAGTTTAATTCATAGGCTATTTTTATGGAATTTGGTATCAACATATAAATAAGTCACAAATGAAGATCTAATCAATACAGTCAAAATACATATTTTAAGTCATTTTCATATTCAGCTAGTGGTAGTAATAATGACATGCAGTCCAAAAGGGTCCTGAAGTTTGAACTTTATATAAATATTTGAGTATAAATGTCATGATTATTTATACAAGTGTGAAAATACTAAAAAAGTTCTTCCAAAGATAAAATACGGTCAATATGCATTGAGCCATTTAATTAAATCACATTGAAAATGAATATTTTCTATATTAATTAATATCATCTATGGACCTGACAAATAGTTGCATGGGTGATATAATGATTTTCCTTATACAATTTTAATATAATAGCTTTTTTATTAATTTTAGAAAGATATTGTACTTGGATATGCAAAAAGAAATGAAAACTCTGACATACATAAAGGTAAATATAAAATTCTTCTTTTCCTTATTTTTAACTGTTTTAAAAGATAACTGATTATCTAAAACAAAAACCAGTTGGATCAATATATTTTATTTTTATGGTATATGATCATTATAGCACAAAAGATAAAAGACTAGAGGTAGAAATATTCTGTTATGTAGTTCTCAGCAACATGTGAAATACTATAATGTTATTTGATGAATTAAAGATGTATATTTTAAATCCTAGGGTAAGCACAAACATTTTTGAAAATGAGATTTAAAAAGTAAGCCGATAGTGGAGATAAAATGGAGTTAAAAATATTCAAATAGCCGAAACTGGTTTGGCTCAGTGGATAGAGCGTCGGCCTGTAGACTGAAAGGTCCCGGGTTTGATTCCGGTCAAGGGCATGTACCTGGGTTGCAGGCACATCCCCAGTAGGGGATGTGCAAGAGGCAGCTGATCGATGATTCTCTCTCATTGATGTTTCTAACTCTCTGTCCCTCTCTCTTCCTCTCTGTAAAATACCAATAAAATATATATTTTTAAAATATTCAAATAATTCAAAAGAAAGCAGAAAGATATGGGATAAACAAAACTGCTATAAGATGGTGGATTTAAAAATATATATTTTATTAATTTTTTATAGAGAGGAAGAGAGAGGGACATAGAGATAGAAACATCAATGAGAGAGAATCATCGATCAGCTGCATCCTACACACTCTTTACTGGGGATGTGCCTGCAACCAAGGTACATGCCCCTGACCAGAATCGAACCAGGGACCCTTCAGTCTGCAGGCCGACGCTATATCCACTGAGTCAAATCAGTCTCGGCAAGATGGTGGATTTTAATCCAACCATATTAATGACTATCTAAACACGCCAATTGAGTGACAAAATTGTTGTTTGAATAAAACAAAAAGATTTTATAAAAAACAACACCCAAGAATATACTATCTACAAGAAACGCACTTTAAATATAAAGACATAGGTTAAAAAGTGAAATCTAGCTTAATCCTCTATTAGGGTGACAAAAGTCCAATATTAGGCACTGTTGCCATCTCTTCTCTAACCACAGATAGATTGCAGAAAATGATTAGAGCCTGTGGGTAGACAGGAGACCTGGCCCTTAGTCTACATACAGTAGAGCTCCACTTGTACTACTACACAATTATGGGGAGCGGCTACAGTGTTTGGACAGGTTCAAGCCTTGGACTAATGAGAGGGCACAGTCCTCTCGTGGCCACGTGCAAGTCCCAGCTTGGAGGGCAGAGCCTCCAGCACAATGCTAGCCAACAGCTGTAGTTGTCAGCTTGAACAGATGGTCTGAACACGTGGCCCCACATGCCTAAGTGATATAGGCTGCAAGTAAACAAAGCTTGATCAGGTGCAAGTAATTGAATAGGGTCAAAACTCACCAGAATGTTGCAAACATCTTGACCATGCCCTTACTTTGCCTCGTGGCATCTGGCTATAAAATAAAGACACGGCTTGTGGGCGTTGGTGCTGCTCACCGAGTCCCAGCTTTCATTCTCTTGTCTGTCTTTTCTAAGCCTTCATCGACCCCCACTCGGGTTCACTGACCCTGGCTGAGCTGGCGTGGCACTAAGGTGCCCAGGGGCTGAGTATGCCTTGGCCATGCTGGCTCCCCACACATGATGCCATTTTCAATTGCTCCTCAGTGTAAGGTGACCAGACGTCCCGGTTTTGTCAGGACTGTCCTGATTTTTAACAATTTGTCCCGCGTCCCGCAGCGTTTTAAAAAATCAGGACTTTTTCACTAATTATTTGAGAGATGCAAATCAAAACAACAATGCGATACCATCTCACATCTGTCAGAATGGCCAACATCAACAAATCAACAAATGACAAGTGTTGGCGAGGTTGTGGAGAAAAAGGAACCCTCGTGCACTGCTAGTGGGAATGCAGACTGGTGCAACCACTGTGGAGAACAGTATGGAGTTTCCTCAAAAAACTGAAAATGGAACTCCCATTTGACCCAGTAATCCCACTACTAGGAATATATCCCAATAAACTAGAAACACCAATCAGAAAGGATATATGCACCCCTATGTTCATAGCAGAACAATTTACAATAGCTAAGATTTGGAAACAGCCTAGGTGCCCGTCAGCAGATGATTGGATCAAAAAACTATGTTACATCTACACAATGGAATACTATGCTGCCATAAAAAGAAGGAATTCTTATCATTTGCAGCAACCTGGATGGAATTGGAGAACATCATGCTGAGTGAAATAAGCCAGTCAATGAAAGAGAAACACCACATGACCTCACTCATTTATGGATAATAAAGAACATTATAAACTGATGAACCAAAAGATAGATATAGTGACAGTAAAGCAACAAGCAGGCTGTCAAATTACAGCGGGAGGGTAGGGAGATCTGGGGGAGATAAGAGATCAATCGAAGGACTTGTATACATGTATATAAGCAAAACCAATGGACACAAAACTCTGGTGAGGGAGGACATGTATGGGAGGGGGGGGCAATGGTAATATATGTACACAGATAATAATTTAATAAAAAATATTTTTTTAAAGAAAGAAATAATCACCTGGGGGAAAAAATCAGGACTTTTTAAAAATGCCTTGGGACGCGAGACAAATTGTTAAAAATCAGGACTGTCCCACCAAAAACCGGGCGTCTGGTCACCTTACCTTACTGCAGTGTTTCCCAAACTTCTCTCATGATGAGAATCACCTGGTGGAGTTGTTAAAATACAGATTCCTGAATCCTAACTAAGAAGTGCTAAAGTAGAATTTTTGGGAACATATAGGTAAAATTGTATACTTAACTTATACACTAAGCTTACAGATTCCTGAATCCCAACTAAAATACAGATTCCTGAATCCCAACTAAGAAGTACTAAACTAGAATTTTTGGGAACATATAGGTAAAATTGTATACTTAACTAAGCTTAGTGTATAAGTTAAGTATACAATTTTACCTATATGTTCCCAAAAATTCTACTTTTTCTCATCATGAGAGAAGTTTGGGAAACACTGCCTTAGTGGTCTCCAAGAATTGCTGATTGGGCAGGATGAGAAACACCCTTTACAGTGACTTTTTCTACTGAACAGACTCAGCTACAAAGAACCCACCTACCTCTGCTCTCAGTGCTGAGCACTTGGTGACACAGAAACACCCGAGGTCCTCCCCCTCTGAGGCACTACATAGGAGCCACCCAAGTCCCTACTATTTGTGGAATCTAACAGTTTCCCATCCTTCCCAGTCTCCCTTTTCCCAGACCGGATCCTCCCTTCTCTTGAATAATTCATCTTCATTCTCATAGTAGCCTACTTTAAAACAATAAAAACATCTTAACTTTTCCATGGTCACCAATACGTCCTACTCCTTCAACTTACAAAGCTCGGGCTTCTCTCTTTAGAGGGGGCTATGGTGTGGGGTGAGGGAGCACCTGGGAATCAGCTAGACTTGCATTCACCAGCAAATAACAAACCTAGAGTTGCTCGAGCAAATACAGGTTTATTTTTCTCACGTAATAGGAAGGTACATGCTGGCCTTGGGTTCTCTAAGTCAGTGATGTCAGAGTTGATGTATCTGGGGTTCTCCTGAACTTTTTCTCATGGTTACAAGATCCAGCCATCAATTCTGCATTCAAGAGAGAAAAAAAGAGGTTAGAAGTGAAGAGGCAACAGGAGTCTCCTCTGTTTTCTTTTTTCAGGAGAGCACGATCATTCTCAGAACCCCATCTCTCTTGGCCCACAGGGCCAGTTATGTCTCATGGGCTGGAACCGGTTCCCACGGCCATCTCCAGATGCGAGGGGAGGTGGAAAAGCACGTGTTCTGCTTTTCAGGCTGCTCAGTGGGAGGCATAAATGCGAAAGAGGTTTGGGAATGGTTTTTTAGCAGCTATTTAACATTATCTTCCCAAGCCCCTCATTCTTTCATGGTGAGAAGGAAACAAGGCAGAGTCATGTCTCAAAAGTAATATCCTGGCCCTTGCGTCCTAGCAGGTTGTTACATAAGTGTGATGTCCAGACAGGCAGATAAGAACCATTGTAATTCAGGAGGAAAAGAAAGAGCAGAGCACACTGTGCTTCAGAGAGAAGGGGAAAGTGGCCAGAGGACAAGTGTTGGAAGAGTTGGGAGTGAATGAGGAAGAATTACAGAGATACTGACACAGAGAAGCATACAGAATGAACAGCCCAAGGGCCCAGCACCCACATGGCCCAGGTCAGGAGCAAAAAAGGGAAGAAATGGAAGATGCTGTGCTGTAGCCACATGCATCACACCTGTGAGCACATAGAAAAACGTTCTCTGTGGGCTGACTGGGTTTAAAAATTCTAAGGGCCAAGTCAAAGTGATACTGTTTGTTACTGTCATTTGAATCTTACCATATGCCTGGATTAGAGTGGGAAAACATAAGCTACAAATTGAAATCTGATAGGTCAATAAAATTGTACTTGGCAGATGTACTTTCTTTAAATTTTGAAGAAAAGATACTTTAACATAAATAAAAACTATTTGGTAGTTGAGAGGTCGTTGAGACAAAAAACTCAGAGGCCAGAGGAATAGAGACAAAATCTTCCATCAGCCCTAATTGGTTTGGCTCAGAGGATAGAGAGACAGTCTGCGGACTGAAGGGTCTCAGTTTCAATTCTGGTCAAGGGCATGTACCTTGGTTGTGAGCACATCCCCAGTGAGGGTGTGCAGGAGGCAGCTGATCGATGTTTCTCTCTCATTGATGTTTCTAACTATTCTTCTCCCTTCCTCTCTGTGAAAAAAAAACCAATAAAAATATTTTTAAATCTTCCATTCAATTCCATATTCCAATTCCATAAATTATAATTCTTTTATGCTATCAATTAAACTCCTTTTCTTCACACAGGCCCAAATCATTAAGAATTGTACATGTGTGCATAAATGTGAATACATACACATAACAACACCTTCTCTCTTGCCCCTTTTCTCTTATCAATTAATGTAGCCATTTAGTAAATATTTATAGAACACCTATTTTCCTTTTTCCTACACTGCGGACCTTAAGGGAATCATAATGGGGATTATAAGTTTGGGTTGAGAAGCTATAAGAGAAAACATATCCACTCTGGGTAGATTTGCAGAAACTTCTCCTTTTCCCTCCTATCTCAGGTCCTGGAAGCAGAGATCAGTAATAAGTTAGGAGGATCAATTACGTGTCTAGCTCTCCCACTATCATGCTGGGTATGTCACAAGACTTCTCTCTGTTTCATTGCCTTTTCACTGAGACAACGCTGGTATTATTCCTTTATTTTTCCTTCTCCTTTCATCTCTCTTGTCCAACTACCTAACAGATCTGTTACACAGATAAATAAGATATTGCTGGTCACATTTCTCTGGGGGAAAAAAATAAACCAAACTATACATGAAAAACATTTTTTTTTAATAGAGCTTTTATGCCCACCGGCCCTAGGTCAGGTCAGGAGGGCTGTGTAACTGTCTTGAGAGTGTTAGGGAACTGCAATCCACATTTGTGTGGCTGTCTTTTCTATTTCCAGGTGTTAACCAGAATGCATGTTTGCTTCCTTCTTAATTGATACCCCAATCTAAGTTATGTCCATATACAATACCTTATTATTCTCTATAATTTTTCTTTCTGCTCTCATCACATTCATGCATGAAACCTATAGTTGATGAGTATGTACAGTGTGTCAGGCACTCAGTGTTCTGGGAATTGGAGATATGAAAGTGAATGAGACAAAAGTTTCCATATTCTTGAATCTTACATCTTAATAGGAGAGACACACAATAAACAAACACACAGACACAGACACACATAATGTCAGGGGATGATAAGAACTAGAAAGAAAATAAGGCAGGCCCAAAAGGGAGTGAGAAAGAGGTGGGCAGGGAGTACTGTTTTAGTAGTTCAGTCTGAAAAGTTGACATCTGAACAGGGACATGTGTGAATGGAAGAAGAGGGCCATCGTAAAGTCTAGGGGAACAACATTCTAAGCAGAAGGACATAAATGCCAAGATTACCAAGTGTGAATGTGCAGAGAAAACTCAAGAAATAGCAAGAAGAGTGGGAGGGAAGGTGAACAGAGAGGCAGACAAAGCCCAGATCATGTAGAGCTTTTCATGTCATGGTAAGCATGTTACTCTAAATGTGATGAGAAGCCATTGAAAGGATGTACACAAGGCAATGACATGGTCAGACTTGTGTGTGTGTTTTTTTTAATATCTCTGATTGCTGTATAGAGAATACGAAAGGAATAAGAAAGACTGGGGGGGGGGAATCTACTGGAATGATAGAGATGATAGAAAATGATGTCTTGAATAGTGATGAAAGCAGTGGGAAATGGCAAGATTATGATATAGGCTTAAAGTTAATCCAATAGGATTTTCTGGTAAGTTGAATGAGGAGCATAAATGAAAGAAAAGTTGTGTACAATTCCAAAACGTTTGACCTGATCAACTGAATGAATAGGGCTTGCATTTAATTTTTTTTTAAAGTGAACACCAGTGGAGAAGCAGATTTGTGCGAAGTGAAGAAGGCAATTCAAAGTTCAGTTTGGGACAGTTTAGTTTGAGAGCTATTAGGTATCTTAGAGGCAACGTTGAGTAGGCAAGAGATATGGAAGTATCAAATTTAGAAAAATAGCTGTGGCTGAAAATATGAACTTAAGAGTCATAAATACATCCAGGAACCATAAATATAGGAGCCTGTCCATAGAATTAGAAATCAATTGAAGAATTTTTTAGAAAAAGAGGATGTAATAAATTGCATTAAGTGCTTTTGATTGACTGAAAATTGACCATTAGATTTAGACAGAGGAATGCCATAATGCCATAATGGATTCAGTATTTTATTGGGATTAAAAATCCTCGGAGTTTTAATTAGACATTTTATGACATTTATTATTGAAGACTTGTTATATCAATCTTCCCAGCCAGATTGTAAATTTCATGAAAGTAAGGATGTTGTCTTTTTAATTTTTTTAGAAATATTTTTATAGATTTTGCAGGGAGAGAGAGAAACATTGATGAAAGTGAAGTGAAACACATAGATTGGCTGCGTCCCCTTCCAGGAATTGAGGCTGCAGCACAGGCATATGCCCTGACCTCAAATTGGACCAGCCAACCTCCTGGTACACAGGACGATACCCAACCAACTGAGCCACCCCAGCCAGGACAGGCTAATGTCTCTTTTAGTTATTAATTTATTTTCATTGTTCAACCCTGTGTCTGGCACAGAGTCCATGCTCCATACATATCTGTGGGATATTCTGTTTTGTTCAGATTATTTCAAAGAAATTAACTGTAGGGAATTCCCTTGAGTTCATTTGGGGCTTTACTAGTGATTACAATAGAATGGGAATGGGTAATGTATAAAGTCATTTTGATAAATAGTGACTTTGCTAGTTTAAATTGTGTCTATGTTTCAATGTAAACATATATATGATATACCTAATAATTTGGTAACCTAGGGTTTAAAAATGCATGTATAGATTAAAAAAATAGTTTTGAGGAAGCAAGAGAGGGAGAGAGAAAAAGAATTTCTCCTGAGGTTGTTTTCCTGAGAGAGGAAAATAAAGCATGTGAGTGTTCAGAGCTGGGCCTGTACCTGGGTACATTTCCTGTATATACTCACTCAGTTAGGCAGCAGTATAGATTTTAGAATAGGTAAGATCTAAGATTCGTCATTTGTTCATATTAGCTCAAACCCTCACTTAGCTTACCTGCCTAAAACCAAAATAACTATCATGAAAAATTCATCATTTTTTTTCCTTCTCAGATCACTAAGGAGCATTTGGCAAGTTACCACATTAGTGAATAACATAGCCTCTTCTGCCCGGCCAGTGTTCAGTTGGTTGAGCATCCTTGCATGCACCAAGAAGTTGCCGGTCCAATTCTTGGTCAAGGCACATGCTCAGATTTAGGGCTCAATCCCCTATGTAGGGCGTGCAGGAGGCAGCCAACTATGTCTCTCTCTCATCAGTGTTTCTATCTCTCTCTCTCCCTCTCCCTTCCTCTTCCTAGAAAATCAATTAAAACATACATTTGTTGAAAAGAACAGCCTCTACTATCCTAAAAACTTTAACCCAATGCTACCTAATTTGCTCCAAGTTTATGGCTTTAAAATCTGGTCTGATGTGTATCTACACAGCACAGAAAGCTGGATGTGAGCAGCTCCATGCCTGCTGGAATCATAATTAAAATTAGACAGGCTGACAAGATACAAAGATGATTGAAATATACTCAGGGGGAAATAGGGACCATTTGGAGAGGTCAAAAGACTTGTCATATTAAACCTACTTTTGGCAATGACACTGCATGAAAATGGCTCCTTGGAAAAAGTGTTTTTGAGAAAAAAGAAGGGAAATGTAAATTTCCTAGCATTTCACTTGCTATTAACATGTAGCACAATTTACCAAGCACATTATCATATGGAGAGAAAATGTTAGGGAGAGGAAGAAGTCAGTGGTGACTGGTTTGTAACAAAAATGTGAATTGTGCCAATAGTACTGAACTCCAGGCCTTAATGATCCCTGGAGCTGCCGACCCTGGGAAACACACTGAAGACTACTGTCGTATGTTTGCACAACTTCCTCTTGCCCTTTGAACAGAAAAGGGAGAGGAGAGTCCAGGGCCAAGGCCAAGGCTGATTGGCTGTTACCGTGACCTTTGGGGATCCACAAGCCTGGAAGCTGACTTCACCTTTGCCCTTAAATATTGGGTCTGAAAAATAGTTCTGTTTTATGTTGTCTAGAGGAAAGAATTAATTCTGGCTCTTTCTAAGTGCTTGTGGCTATAAGCCTTTGTCATTTTAGGTAGAGTAAACCTGAAGGAACATTTGTCTCATTTAAAGTCTGAGACTGAAAGTCAATTCATGCTCAAATGCCTCTACTGTTGGTGATTCATCAGTGTAGTCCACACGCATTATTGAGCACCTATTATGGGCTCTTCTTGGTGCCAAGCCCTGTGGTTTTAAAGGTAAATCTGCTAAGCAGAGACCAACACGTAAGCCTATAATGTCGGTATTATAGGTACTCCTCTGGAAGTAAGGGAGAAGTGGTCAGTTCTGTTGGGTTATGTCCTCACAAAGGCTTCCGAGAGGACTGAATCTTACATGGCAGTAGGTGTGCAGTCAATGAAGGAGGGGGAGGAAGAGCGCAAGGTGTGAGTGATGGAGGTGGGAGCTAGCCTGGTGAACGGAAGGACTATGCACAGCAAAGCTCAAAAGAGAGAGGTGCAGAGTATTGCAAGGGCACAGAGGTAGGGGATGAGGGAGGTTGAAGAGAGAGCAACATAAAAAATGGCAGATGGTATTAACTTCCTCTACAGAACTACTAGTAAGCAAGAAGATGTATTTTTTTGAACCTTGAGCAGACTTTGTACTTAAAATAGAAATATTTAAAGATAGCCACTACTGTTTCCTGATCATTCATAAGCCAGAAATACATTTATACTATCTTGAAACTACAAAACTGATTCTTTTCCTCCATTTGCTCTTTAGCTGGTTGGAGCTCTTTACTTGTTGGGGTACCCAATCTTTTACTTCAAAGGGATCTGAGTCTTAGTGGATCTGCTTGAATGGTGTTACTAACGTCCCCTACTGATTTTTAACACTGGCCATGGAGTGTGAGGAGGTGTATCGGGGGTCACCTCTCTGCCTCTATTACTATATGCTACAATAACTCTTTCCTCCCTTTATAGTCAGAAGTAATCACCCAGTTTACACTTCAATTTTCTTTTCTGTTTGCCAAGAAATGGCAAAGTAAAAGTTTCATTTTTTAGTTTAGTGGAATCTTTAATGTGTCCTCTGACTGAAACCTAAAGGAAGATGTTTCTTTTTAATAGTCCTTCAAGGCCACCTCTAAGTGGGTGAACTTGCAACCATAGTCCTAATTGTTCTAATGACTGTATATCAGGGAAGAGCCACCTGAAAAACAGTCCTGAGCACTTTCTGCCGGAGTCAACAGGTTACAGGGTGTGCCCACAGGCCCTGTGTGTGGGCCGGGGGAAGACGGAGCTTCTCCAGCTCCTCCAGCCTGGGGCAGGGGACTCTGTCACACAGGACCACTCACAGGCTCACTGTGGGGACTCTCTCCCTTGTCGAGATTGGGGGTAGATCAGATGTCTGGACAACAACTGTCAGGCTTCAAGTCCTCCTTCACTTACAGCCAACTAAAGTTGTTAGTACTTTCTGATTTAAAAAAAATTTTTTTTTTTGTTTTTGTTTCAGAGAGAGGAAGGAAGGGGGAGAAAGAGCTAGAAACATCAATGGTGGGAGAGAATCATTGATTGGTTTGCCTCTTGCACATCCCCTACTGGGGATTGAGTCCACAACCTAGATAAGTGCCCTGACTGGGAATCAAACTGGTAATATCCTGGTTCATAAGTTGACGTTCAACCACTGAGCCACACCTACTGGGCAGTACTTTATGATTTTTTATTTTAAAATATATTTTATTGATTTTTTTACAGAGAGGAAGAGAGAGGGACAGAGAGTCAGAAACATCAATGAGAGAGAAACATCAATCAGCTGCCTCTTGCACACCCCCTACTGGGGATGTGCCCACAACCAAGGTACATGCCCTTGACCAGGATCTTTCAGTCTGAAGGCTGAGGCTCTATCCACTGAGCCAAACCTGTTTCGGCGATTTTTTTTTTTAATTTAAAATTTTTATTCCATCTGGAAGTTCAAGGTAGGAATCCAACTTTATTCTTTTTCCAAATGACTAGTTGGTTGTCTGAATAACACATATTTTTTTACTATGTTGTTATATAATCAAATCCTATTCACATTAGGATTTACTTCTGTACTCAATATTTTGTTCCCTTCATCTGTCTTTTCCTGCAGCCATAGGTGAGCAGCAAATACTGCAGCTTAAATAACTGGCCAAGTTCTCCCTAAGATTCTTCTGTATTAGGATCTTCCTGGCTATTCTTGCATATTTTATTCTTCCAGATTTTAAAATTCTTTTGCCAAGTTCCAAAAGATTTCCATTAGAATTTCATTGGGCTGTAATAAATTTATAAGTTGGTTTTAGGAAACACTGACATCTTTACAATGTGTCTTCCAAGCCAAGAATATTACACAATTCTTTATTTATGTAAGTGTTCTTCCTCACTGGAAACTGATTAGTAGTGATATTAACTAGTGTCTTCTCAAGAGATCAAATCTTTTTGTTACCAATCCTGTGGTGAGAACCAAGTTCAACAAAATTTAATAATTTCATGTCAGATCACCAAGTACTCTTGACAGTTAGCATAAATACTTGGATGTATTGCAGAAAATGTGCTGTGATGCTTAACTATTCTAAGATTCTAGGTTGGGGTTATTTTGAATTGAATATAGAGGGATGATCAGTTAGAAAATAACTGCTTGTAAAATTCAAAACATGCAGAGACCACCAAATATATTTTTGTTATTTGCCCATGACAGATGCCTTTTATTGCAAAATTGTGTCATTATCCCAGAACAGGAATGGAGGCCATAACGTTATTTTGGCCACAGATTTGTGGCACATCCGAGAGTTGTTTGCATAAATGCACTGGCCAGAAGCCACATTCAGCTGGTCCAAAGCTATTCTAATATTGACAAGACAATAAAGAATTCTTCATGCCAAGACAGTTAGCAAATCTTGCCAAAGAAGTCACCATGCCTGCTCTCCTTTTCCATGTGTACCCGGAGCCCAGCACAATGCCTGGTATACAGTTGATACCTAACGATTTGCTGAAAGAACGAAAGGAGTCTTCAGCAAGCATTTATATGTATGTTTTTTAAGGTAAAAATGTGAAGAATGTAACTTGCTGTGGGCATGGTTAATGCCCTCGTCCTCCCTGGCAGTACCTACAACTCCTGAATTGGTGACTGTTGAGACCTCCTGCCGGTGCCTCACTGAATAACCTTCGCTGGGGCCTGCCTTTGAAGCTTGGTCAGTCCACTCTCCATTCCAGTGGTGGGAGTTCCCAGCTGGCTTCTGTTTTCCTCCCAGCCTTCTGTTGTCAACAGTCCTCAGCCAAGCCATAAAACCTTGAACAACCACACTGACATTTTGCTATTGGCACTGGAACCAGAGAACAACACATTGCAATTTGAGTTTTGGAAGGATGCTTTAATGACAGGCTTTGCCTAGCTTCCTGTTCGTGATGAGCAGCCTGGTGGGCTAGAATGAGTCGGTCGTAGCCAGACGGGGCAATGACCATACTTTTCACCCACAGTTGCAGATATGAGTTTATAAATAAGCATGATGTTAGGTCAAAGGGAATGCACAGTGGCAGAGAAGTACATCCACCCAGGTAATCAAAGCCAGGAGACCTTGTGACTGGCATTAGGAGCTAGAATAGAGAGCTAAGGGCCTGGAGACCAGGGAATTCTGAAGGCCATATCCAAAATAGTTGCAATCAAAAACTGAGCTACAATGAACTCTCAAAGATAGGTGGCACGGACCGTCTGAATTTATTTAAATGTCCTGGGATGGAGCTTACGTAAGGAGAACGATGTTAAAGAGAAAGGCCTACGTGTTAGAAGGGTATGGAATCTAAGTAAGAATAATTTAGTCAGGAGAGTCACAGTGGGAACTCCAGATAAGCCAAAAACAGATTTTAAAGCCATTTCAAAACAGAATTATTTCTTTAGGAACAAATGGCAGTCTAACCAGAATTCATGAATTCTAGTGTGTTAGTTGAGACAGGCAAGTACAAATAGAAAAACTCAACTGATCAGTAGACTTCATGGAAATTTGGATAATGCAATAATCACTTTTACAGGTCCTTTTAAATTGACTCTTTAAAATGCATTATCATTACTGTCCATGACAGTTCAGTTAGAGTGACATCCTTAAAAAATCACTTCCATTTTAATGCTTCTAAGACTATGACTTACCTGGGGTTACATAGCAGTGTGGAAGCATATCTGTAAAAAGAACTTAAGTGTTTTAAATCTCCATGATCTGCTGTTGGTCTTATTCTATTCGCAATTCAATTCTCACAGTCTCAGCCCAATTTTTCTTCCTTCCTTCCTTCCTTTCTTTCTTCCTTCCTTCCTTCCTTCCTTCCTTCCTTCCTTCCTTCCTTCCTTCCTTCCTTCCTTCCTTCTTTCCTTCCTTCCTTCCTTTCTCTCTCTCTCTCTCTCTCTCTCTCTCACACACACACACACACACACTCCTAAATGTTAAGTCTGATTTCTGAGACTAAAATTAAAATGATTTCTCTATTATCAATACTTTCAGATAGACATAGTTAAGTAAATAGGTAAAGAAATGTGTAAATATTGTTAAATGCTTTGGGAACTAGGGAGTGAACTCAATGTTGTACTCGGTTCAGGAATTCTAGAGTGACAAGACCTTTGGTTCCTCCCTTGCTCTCCTTTCTCTCTCCCTTCACTCCTTTTTCCCTTCTAACTTTTTCCAGCAAACATTTATGGAGTGCTAATGATATGTCAGCTCATGCTGGTCTCTGAGAGATACAAAAACAAAAAGACAAGTTTCAAACCTCTAGTAGAGGTAGAGTCAGATCTACATGAGGGCCCTCAGAGAAAAATCAAGGGGGATTTTAGTGCTGATCAACACTCAAGATACCAGGAGGAGAAAGAATGAAGGCCTCCCAGGTCCGGCAGGGGAAGCCTGAGATAGGGGGAGTGAAGGGCATGTGCCTCCTCAAGGGACATAAGGTCAGGGGCAGAAAGGAGGGATAAGAATACAATAGAGGGTTGTGTGGCACAGATAGGGTTGTGTGACCACCTCTGATCTACCCCTTCCCCAGCACACCGGGACTCTGAACTTGAAAGAGTCAAGTGACTCCCCTTGGCAGGCTAGATCATCTGAAATTGGCTGGAAGAGCTGTCCTACTTATGACGATAACTCTCTTTTGGTTGTAGTAAGAGCTGGAGCTTTGTGGGGTGAACTTGAGGGGGAATTTTTTAATGAGAGAATGTGTAGGGAGGTCGTGGAGGGAAGTGGAAAGAGCAAAATCAGAAGACAGATTTTAATTTTGTCTTTACCACTTATAAGCTAAGCAAATAATTTGTATGAGCTCTGGTTTTCTCCATCTATAAAAATCCCAAGTGATACCCGTGTTTCCCCGAAAATAAGACGTCCTCCAAAAATAAGGCCCACTTCATGGAAACATAATACATTCCCTGAAAATAAGACCTAGCGCATCTTTGGGACCAAAAATTAATATAAGACACTGTCTTATTTTTGGGGAAACAGGGTAGTAATGAGTCATCCTATTTCTTGAATTATGTGAACTACATTTTTCTTTTAATCTTCAATTGAGGATATGTTCTTATTGATTTCAGAGGGAGAGGGAGAAAAAAAGGGAATGGGAGGGGTAGGAAAGGGAGGTGGAGGGGGAGGGGGAGGGGGAGGAAGAGGGTAACTTGTAATGTCTGGGTAACTTGTAATTTTCCTTTTTCCAGACCCCTAGGGGCACAATCTTTTGTGCCTGGGCACATACCACAGATACCACAAATTCCTTCATTTTGTTGTTATCATGTTAATTGTTGACTGTTAACTGTCCTGCACCCACCTAAGTCAGTGTTTCCCAAAGTGTGGTACGTGTACCCCAGGGGTACGGGAAGAGTTTGGTGGGGGTACGCGTTGCACCGGAGTTTGGTGGGGATATGCACTGCACCGTGCTTAGCTGCGCCTAATTCTACGTTCTCATGAGTCAAGTCAAGACAGTCTTGTGAGGCGTGAGATAGTCCGGTGTGCAAATAAATGTTATTTAGAATATAACTTTTATTTATATTTTATTATGAATAATTTTATTTTTCATTTATTATTATGTTGTGTATGTACCAAAAAATAAAAAATAAATATATTTTGATTGTTATTAAAATACATCCTTTTTTTTTTTTTTTTTTGACAAGGGGTACTCAGCGTTACGAAAATTATAGAAGGGGTACACATATGTCAAAAGTTTGGGAAACATTGACCCAAGTGAAAGAAGTATGTGTTTATCACTTTACTTTTTATACAATCCCAGAAGTTTTTCACTTTGCTTTCTCCTACCTCTCTAATCTATTACCAATGGATTTTATGTAACCCACCTAGGTCTCCTGCTTTGATTGCAACGTATACAAATAGATGAAAAACTGCCATTCTCTGGAGCATTATCCCAATATGTTGAGATTCTGCTTCCTGGCAATTGTCAACAGTTTTGCTCAAATAAACATATAAAGATTCTTTACAGGCTTCAATGTGTCTGCATTAACATGAGACTACTACTAATGATATATGGAGTGGCTTTAAGCAAGTAAGAAATGAATTAAAGAAATCTGACTAGATAAGTTTTAAATTCTTTCTAACTTTGAAATTTTATCATCCAAAAAATACTACATTGTAATGTTTTAGCACTTTGTAATATTTAAAGGACTTTCATTTGATTTATCCTTTCTGTTCCTAACAGGGACAGTATGAAATGGTGAGGGGAGTGATGAATGAAGGAACTAAGGATTAAGTGCTGGCCTCAGGTCCTCAGCTACTTGGGGACAGAGCCAGGACAGAGGCTTTCTGACCCTTTCTGTCCACTGTGCCACAGCATTCCCGGGCCCAATAAATATTAACTGTTAAAGAAAATGGCTTAACACGCATTGCATTTATTCTAGATTGACAGATGAATAATCCTCAGTGATAAATTCCTTTTTTAAAAAGCCGAAAGTCTTTAGTGCATCCATTTTTGAGTCATTTGTAGGGTCAACAAGATTAGGACACACAATATTTGTAACTCTCCCCAAATTTGAAATCAGAAAAGCTGGAAAGTGGATGTTATTTTTTCCCCCCAACTTTAATAATATGCTAAATTCTTTGACTTAAGACACTTTTCCTAAAACCCATGAGTCTTTGAGGACATTTAGCAACTATGATTAAGCAACTCATCTTTGAATTACATATGCCTGTGTTATATATTACTAGGGTCTCTAGGCCTGGCCAGTGATCAGGGCCAATCAGGACCTTCCTTCATTCCATGCCGCCCCGTGTTGGTCAGAGCAAACAGTTGAACTCCTGGTCGGTCGAACTCCTGAGGAGACAATTTGCATTTTAGCCTTTTATTATATAGATTGTTATGTTTGCACAAAAGATCATCACATTAGTATATTTCCACTGTTTAAAAATATTAATGAATGGCCAAAACCAGTTTGGCTCAGTGGATAAAAAATTTTAAAAACCCACAAAATGTCATATACCTTTCCCTTTCTGTCTCTGAAACTCTTATGTTGTGGGGTTCCCATACATAAATATGTAATTAAATTTGGTTATTTTCTTTTGTTGCTGTCTCATGTAGACCATTAGACAGAACCTTGAAGGGAAGAGGAAAGCTTCTTCCTCTCCCACACAGCTCTGTAATTATAGGAAGTCTTCAGCATGGAACACATTGGCCAATCTGAGAGGAAAGGGGGAAGGGAGGAGGGGAGCATAACCTATGGACACAGACAATAGTGTAGTGAAGACCTGGAGGTGGTAAGGGCATGGTGTAGGGGGGTCAATGGGGGAAAAGGAGGGGGACATTGATAATACTTTCAACAATAAAGATAACTTGGAGAAAAAAAAAAGGTAATCTATATAAAGCACTCAGCACAATGCCAGCAGTTAGATTTTTCTGGTAACTGCCTGCTGGTATCAGCTGAGTTGAATGGATAAACCCCCATTGAGAAGGAAATGCAATCTTATTTAACTGGAATTTTGTTGCTTAAATGAGATTCTTCTAAGCCTCAAGGACCAATGGAGCCTTCCTTCCTTTTTATCCTCCTTTTCTTATTTTCTTCACTTCCTCTGGGTCATATTCAGATGGCTTCTTGTTTTCTTTCTTGGATTACAGTCTGTTGGATGACTTCTTCAAGGTTTTATTTTGTATAGGGAGTGAGCTCTCTGAATTTTTGAATGTCTAAAAATATCTTCTTTTAGCCCTCACATTTTATTGTTAGTTTGGCCAGGTTTAGACATTAAGATCCATGTTTTCTTCTCAGAACTTTCAAGACATTCTCCCAATAAGATGCCAGATCCACTAGGGCAGGATTTTGGTCTGTTGGATTTATTGATATTACCCAAGGACCCTTAGAACAAAGTCTAGCACACAATATATATTTGATATATGTTTGTTTTATTTGTTATTTTTAAATATATTTTATTGATTTTTTTTACAGAGAGGAAGGGAGACGGATAGAGTTAGAAACATCGTTGAGTGAGAAACATGTATCAGCTGCCCCCATTGACCTCTCCCTGGTCACCCCCACCCTCAAGCACATGCCCTCACCTCCTGGTGTCTGTGTCCAATGGTTATACTCATATGCACACAGTCCTTTGGCTGATCTACTCTCCCCTCACCTCCCCTGCCTTCCCTCATAGGTTATACAGTCTGTTTGATGCTTCTATGTCTCAGGTTCTATTTTTGTTCATCAGTTTATATTATTCATTATATTCCACAAATGAGTGAGATCATGCGATATTTATCTTTCTCTGACTGGCTTACTTTGCTTAGCATAATGCTCTCTAATTCCATTAAAAATTATATTTATATATATATATATATATATATATATATATATATATATATATATAATTTCAGAAAGAAGGAGAGGGGGAGGGAAAGAGAAAGGGAGAGAGAGAGGGAGAGGGAGAGGGAGATCAACGATGAGAGAGAATCATTGTTTGGCTGCCTCTTGCAAGCCACCCACTGGGGATCGAGCCAGAAACCCAGGTATGTGCCCTTGACTGGAACTGAATCTGGGACCCTTCACTCAGCAGATCAACAGTCTTTCCACTGAGCCAAACCAGCTAGGGCTAAAAAAAAATTTTTCCCCTTAAACTGTTTGTATTATCTTTTCCTTAAGCCTCAGCTATTCAATTTATTTTTCTAAGGCTTTCCCTTTCATATTGTTTTTTTTTCCTCACAAGTTTTGATGTTCCTAGTTGTCCATTTATATGAATGAATTAAAAACTAAATAAACATCTTGATTTAGTATAGGTAGTTTGTGGGGGTTTCCTCTTTAATTGTTTAAGTCTGTTCTCCAAGCGTTTCCCTTGAATGAAATGACTCACACTAGTTTTTGGAGAAGCAGGTGGGGCTTATGGACAGGAAGGCTCCCCTGTGGACAAAGAGCAAACAAGGGGGCAGGAGAACCCACAGGTCTCCAGGAGTTGCATTTTAAGTAGACTATTTCTGCTGTGAGTTTATTGTACAGATTCTTCAAACCTCCTCTTTAGGCCACAAAATTATCACCCGACACTTCCCCTGAGCTGATGGCTTGCTTTCTCCAGGGCAGTTCTCTGGTTTTAGCCTGAGGGCAAGTCTCAGCTGCCAAGCTCTGTTTACACAAGTCAGAGGAGAGGTGCCCAGCTGTTCCTGGGCACCGCATCCAGTTCTCTAATGAGGCCGCTGAAGATCGCCCACAGCCCATCATTGTATTATTGACTGCCTGTGATCTCCCTGCTCGGCACCTCCTGGGAAAACACATGCTCATTTTTTGTGCCTGCAGTTTCAATACTTTCTTATCAGTCCATTCTTCTGCTTTCAATTGTTCAGAAATTTCTCAAAGCTTCTGGTCTGCTGATGGTACTCTTTCGTGTTTCTTGTAACTTGGTTGAGAATATGGGAGGTATTAGAAGTAAATGCATGTGCTTAATCCACATGTGTGCAAGAATACATGCATTTGAAAAGCAAATACAATAAGTCCTTCATCCAGTTAATTCTTTTTTTAATATTTTTATTAAATTATTATCTGTGCATCCAGTTAATTTTTTGGAAAAAGATAGGATCCTGTAAATTAACAGAATACAATTTCTGAATTCCTTAGTTGGATTCAGTGTTTTGTCCAGCTTATGCTTACTTAAAAAAATTAATGTTGAACAATGTGTCAGGAATTATAGTTATAAAGTCTGGAAATAAGTTCCAGAGGACATTTTAGATATATTTTTTTGTCTAAAAAATCGCGCACACACACACACACACACACACACACTGAGTGTCCAGATTATTATGATCTCTGAGTGCATAATAATCTGGCCACTAATATATATATATATATATATATATATATATATATATATATATATATTTTTTTTTTTTTTTTACAGGACCAGTGCATGAATTCGTGCATGGGTGGGGTCCAGCCAGCCTGGCCAGGGAAAGGCGACATGGGCGGTTGGCTGGCCTGCCTGCTGGTTAAACTCCTGGTTGAGGGGACAATTTGCATACTAGCCTTTTATTATATAGGATATACACTGAGTGGCCAGATTATTATGTGTTCAGAGAGCATAATAATCTGGCCACTCAGTGTGTGTGTGTGTGTGTGTGTGTGTGTGTGTGTGTGTATCTTTTAAAAAGAAAAAAATAACCACTTTTTTGCTTTTTCAGACCCTTACCTCTTTGTAGACTTGAGTACTCTAACTCAATAGTAGATATAAGGGATCACATGCCAAAACATTGTTTTAGGCACAATTCTGAAAGAATTGTTCAACTGTTCAACTCATATCCTCTGGGCACATCAGTGTTATTTGTGTTCTCCTGATTCAGATTCCTTTCTTTAGAAATGCCTTAAATGAGTGTTTAACTTAAGACAAACAAAGCAAAAAAATTTTTTGTATTGTACAAATAGAACCCAAACTTTGAAATGAGCAATATGTTCAACACTTAGTAAATCTAAGATCAAATGTGGACTCTACCATTCACTAACCTTTAATCCTGGACAAATAATTTAAACTTTCTAAGCCTCACTTTCCCGAACTTGAAAATAATCACAAAAATAATGCCTACCTCAAGTGATGGTCTTGAGAACAATGTAATATACATAAATGCCTTATATTAAGATCCTCATTAAATGTTAATATATATTTTTTATTTCTAAGAGAAAGGGAAAGGGAGAAAGAGATAAAAACATCAATGATGAGAGAGAATCATTGATCAACTGCCTTCTGCATGCTCCCTACTGGGATGGAGCCTGCAACCTGGGCATGTGCCCTGACCTGGAATTGAACCAGTGTCCTCCTGGTTCATAGGTCGATCCTCATCCACAGAGCCATGCTGGGCAGGCATTAGCAATTATTATTAACGAGGGGCCTGGTGCACAAAATTCATGCACTAGGGAGGGGTCCCTCAGACCAGCCTGCCCCCTCTTACATACTGGGAGCCCTCAAGAGATGTCCTAAGGATGGCTTAAGCCTGCTTCCCATTCAGAGCAGACCTAAGCCACAGTCAGGCTTCCCTTTGTTTGAGGCCACCGGGCTGATCAGGGGAAGGTGCCAGCCCCATTACTCCACTGCTGCAGCCACTGCCAGTCACCACAGTCGCCAAGGAATTTTCATCAACATGGACTCCAGTCCCTTCACCATGAAAAAACGACAACTTTCTTTAAGCAAATTCAAGATGTGTCTTTCATAGGATATGACATTTCTTTCTTTATTTTTCTTTTTATCCTCATTTGAGGATATGTTTCCATTGATATTTTCCCCTTCCCTCTGATCCCAAGCTCAGCCCCTTCCCAAGCCAAAATGGGAAGGGGTCTTCCTCCCCACTCCTCCCCCCCCCCCCAACCTCCGTCACAGGCTCGGCTCCTTCCCAAACTTAAGCCTCTACCCCAGGCATTAGGCTTGGGAAGGAGTTCCGTGCCTGCACCTCTGATCGCAGGCTCAGCCCCTGCCCAAGCCTAAAGCCTCTGCCTGATGGCTGGCTGGGAGTGGCCTGGGTGCTGAGGAGGTTCCCCTGGATCCAGGTATGTGCAAATTACCCCCCAACTTTGTTGGGTTAATTTGCATACTCACTCTGATTGGCTGTGGGCGTAGCAAAGGTACAATCAATTTACATGTTTCTCTATTATTAGCTAGGATTACTATAGATTGGTATAGATGGCTTTCTCTAGGGAACATGCCCACACCTTCCCCACGCTCCTCAACCTAAGTGCGTTTTCCTTGCTTCTTTCTCCTAAGCTCCAAAAGCTGTTCTTTTGCCTCTAGAACTTGTTTTGTTTTTTTTTTAGCTCATTTCTTCCACAGCTCCCTTCTTCTACCTCTGACTTACAAATAAAAATAAATAAATAAAAATAAATAAATGATAAAATAAATATTGGTGGAATGTTGAAGTAAAGGAAAATATTTATTACTTCCTTATTCTATCTTTTTGTTTATATATATCATAAAGTTTATCATTTTAAGCATTTTTAAGTGTACAATTAAGTGGCAACCATCTCCACCATCCATCTCCAGTATTCTTTTCATCTTGCAAAATTAAAACTCTGTATTCAATAAACATAACTCCCATTTCCACTTCCCCTCTTCCCCGGGTGACCACCATTCTACTTTCTGTCTCTGTGAATTTGACTACTGTAGATATATAAGTGGAATCATACAATACAGGGTGTCCCCAAAAATGTATGCACATGCTTTGAATAATTATAAAGGCAAATACACTTTATTTTCATTTAACAGCCATCAGCTGTTAAAGTGTGTATACATTCTTGGGGAAACCCTATATTTGTCCTTTCATGTCTGGCTCATTTTACTTTACATAATGTTTTTAAGGTTCATCCATGTTGTAGCATGGATCAGAATTTCATTCATATTGAAGACCAAATGACATCTCATTGCATGTACGTACCACATTTTATTTGTTTGTTCAGCTGTCAGTGGGCCCTTGGGATTTTTTATTTTTTGGCTACTGTGAGCAATGTTCCCATGGACGTGGGTGTTGTGAATGAAAAGAGCCACATGTTAACCTGACAAGCTCAGAGGAGGCCTGTGTAGCAGTCTTGCAAACTCAGAGACCTAAAATAACCACAAAAGATGGTTTGAAAATTAAATGTTTAAACTACACACAGGTTATAGTGGATAGTCGTGTCCTAGACCGATATTTTCTCTGACAAAGATCAACTTAGATCTTCTTTATTGAGCCCATTTGCCTTTTTGCCTCTAAGATAACATATCTGTGAGATGTCTGGTTAACTTGTAAATTCCTTTTTTTTTTTTTTTCTGGAGCCCCTGGGGCCCAACCAAACGTGGTGGGTGTGGACAGATGCCTCAAATTCCTTCTTTATCATGTTAATTGTTCCTGCACTCATGTAAGTATGTGTCCATCATTTTACTTTTTATCCAATCCCAGGGGCTTCCCACCGCTTTGCTTTATCCCACCTCCTTACTCTATCACCAATGAATTTCATGTAACTCACCTATGTCCCTCCTTTAATTGCAGTGTATAAATACAAATGTAACCTGCCATTCTTCAGAGCATTATCTCAATTTATTGAGGTTCTGCTTCCCGGCATATGTTGACAGTTTGGCTCAAATAAATTCACTAAAATTCTTCATAGATTTCAATGTGTGTTTGTGTATGTGTGTGTGCGTTTTGTTTGTTTTTGTTAACAGTGTCCAAATATCTGTTCAAATCCTTGCTTCCATCTCTTTTGGACATGTATCCAGAAGTGGAAATGCTGGGTCATATGGCACCATTTTTGGTTTTTGGTTTTGGTTTTCACTCTTCTCATTTGGTGTTCCATGCCGGTTTGCATTTCTGTGTTTCACAAGATGCATTTTGTCAGAGAGGAGAGACGGAGTCCTTTCTGCAGCCTGGCACAGAGTCAACCTGCCTGTACCACTGTGATGGCCCAGCAGACCCGCTCGGGTCTCCCCTGGGGAGAAGCTGTTTCTGTGGCCTGTTTGTGAGAGATAGGAGCACCCTTTCCGCCTCCCACAGAAGGAGCTCTGCAAACACTGCCCCTCAATTGCTCCTAACTATGCCCATGAACTAGGACGGAGTTAGGAGGAAGGCTTGTACCTGTCCATGAAAATCCACTCCTCTACAGCAGCACTACAAATGGTCTTTGCAGATCTGCACTGTACTAGACGTGTGCTAGGCAACGAGGGTGAAGGTGTGTGTGCGCTGTGGCCTCCCAGTTTAATGAGGGGCTTATAGTTTTCCCCCTTCGGTCCCCTTCAAAGCAGAGATTAGAGCTGGACTGTCCCATACAAGGGTATTTAAAAAATCATAGAGTACTTTGGTGTGATTTGGCAATGGTGGGTCTTGGTTTGATAGGTTGTATAACTGGACAATTTATGGCCCCTGTAAGGAAAAGAATACAAAATTGTGAATTCAAAATAAGGTGTATTTTCTAAGGGATCCACACAAATAAGGGGTGTGTGTATGGGGGGGAGTGGTTAGGGGGTAGAAGCTGAAGCATAAGCTTGATTATCTTCATAATAAACCAGCTTCTAGATTTGAGGGGCATTAAACAGATCTTTCACCCCAAATCTTTCCCTCAATGATCCTATTATGTGCCCATAGTTTCTGTCATTTTCTTTCCGTAGTTAAGAAATTAAGTGCTTTGTAATGTTGGAAATGTTTGGGTGTCAGAAAGCACTTAACGCCCATGCCAACTGCAATTTTCCAGGGCTGAGAAGGCTCTGATGGCAAGGGTCAGGCCTGGAGGATAAACAAGGTTTTTAAAAATTCTATGTTTGTTGTAGAAAAATTTGAGAGACACAAAGAGACAAACAAGTTCACCTGTTAATTGTTCTACCGCCCACAGAGAACTATTGTCATCATTTTGGTGAATATCTTTCCAGTCTGATTCACATACCCTCAAATGTATAACCTGCTTTTTTTTTCCCCCTGCATTAGAACACTCAGGAACATTTCCAGACCATACATTTTGTAAATATATACTTACACATCCAAAAAACTTGCTTCTTATGAAAAGGAAAAATAAAATATCCACATGCTATTGTTGAATAGATCCTTAAGGCTAATTGGACATTGCATAAGAATAAAAAAAACAGTTGCTGCCACCTAGAGGGGAAAATGCTACAAATACTGAAATGATATTTTAAGATGAAGTTTGATGTATTAAGCTGAGATAAGGGGTCTAATTTAAAAAAAAATTCTGAGTATATCTTTTTCCAATTGATTTTTAGAGAGTGCAAGGGAGGGGGAAAGAGAGAAACATCTGTGTGAGAGAGACACATTGATTGGTTGCCTCCTGAATGCACCCCAATGGGGACCAGGGATTGAACCTGCAACCCAGGTACATGCCCTTGACCAGGATCAAACCCACGACCCTTCGGTGTGCAAGCCAACACTCTAACCACTGGGATACACCAGCCAGGGCACAGTTACAAGATATTTTATCTCAGAATGTTGAGGGTATTACTCCATTGACTTTGATTATCCTGTATTGCCGTTGAAAATCTGATTGTCAGTCAAATTAATGATCCTTCGTACATTATGTGGCCTGTTTTTTTCATTCTGGAAGCTTTCATAATCTTTTCTTTATTCCCAGTGTTTTGATATTTTAAGATGATGTGCCTGGGAGAGTGTGGCAGAGACTGCTATTGGGCCATCAAAAAGCATGTCTTCCTCCCATGGTGCAGAGTGGTTTTCAGGGAAGCCTGTGCCCAGCCTTGTGCGGCATCTCCCAGCCCCTCTGCATCTTGGAAGAACCTGGGACTAGTTCTCGCCAGTGGAAAGAATGTGAGTAGAATGGATGTGTTGGCTCACTTGGTGGTGGGATCAAGGGCATGGACTGAGGGTGAGGGTGAGAAACAGGGATACGCCCAGTGCTTGGCTGATCAGTATCGGAGAAGGTCTACGTGCCTATTTCCACTCTAGCTCCAGTTTCTACCCCACACCTCCCTCCTGCCTCTGCTAGGTCCCTGCTGACAGAGCCTGGCCTCTCTGGGAGAACTGACTCATGTCTTGCCTCACACATCTCTTTCTCAAGACTCTCAGGTTGCTATCCTCTCTACTCTGATAAGTTGCCTCTCATTCGATTATTGTGCATTTTCCAAAAAAGTATCAGAGTCTTTTTCTGCTGTTCTCTTTATCTTTATGAATTATATCAGTTTTCCTTCCTTAACAGTTACTTTAGTGGGTTTTGGGAGTGTATTAGTTTCCTAGGGCTGCTATGACAAATTACCACAAAATTGGTGGCTTAAAACAACAGAAGTTTATAGTTTCACATTTCTGGAGGCCAGAAGTCTAAAATCAGTTTTACTGGGCTGAAATCAAAGTGTTGGCAGAGCCATGTTCTCTAAGTAGGTTTTAGGGAAGTGTCTATTCCTTACTTCTTTCAGCTTCTGGTGGCTGCCAGCATTCCTTGGCTTGTAGCCACATCACTCCAATCTTTCCTCTGTTATCACACAACATTCTTTTCTGTCTGTTACACTTCCTCTGTCTTTCTTTTCTTTTTAACATATATATATATATATATTAAATTTTATTTATTTATTTAATTTTTAAATTAATTTTTTTTATTGTTTGAAGCATTATAAATAGTAGTACATCGTCTCTTTTTTTCCCCTTGACCTCCCCCCAGCCTCCCCTACACTTCAGCATATGTATTCACCTGCCCCCCACCCCTTACCCAGTGTCTTGTATCCATTGGATATGTCCATATGTGTGCATACAATTCATTCTGTTGATCTCTTACAGCCACCCCTCACAACCTTCCCTGCCTTCCCCCCATAGTTCGACAGTCTGTTCAATGGTTCTTTATCTCTATAACTATTTCCCTTTATTTCTTTTCTTTAAAAAATCTTGCAACTGAAGACTAGAAATAAACATATAATAACAAAAAAAAAAAAAAAAAGTTTGACTCCCAATTTCAATGTCCAACAGTTCTAAGACCCAGTTTCAATCTCAAATAGTTCCTTATATGTACATGTCAGCAATGATATCTGGATGATGGACAGATGGTGGAAATGCAGGTCCAACCCTCTCTGGTTTGGTCCTGGGCAACTTGCATTGATGCACAGTTGCTGACTGCTAGTGTGAAAAGGCGTCATTAGGGTCTTCCATCTCTGGACTGTTTTTCCTCTTGTCTTCGTGGTTGGAGCAGCTGACAACTCGTCTTCTGTTGCAGGAATCCCCATGGTCTTGGAGTAGTTTTCTGAAAATATACAAACATATTCTCGACCAAAAGTTAATAAAGGAATCTTTTCTATAAAATTGACTTAGAATCCTTTTTATTTTTCCCCAAATGATTTTCCTTTGGCTTATTTTAATACCATGTGTGATTTTCATGGTGTCTTGCTGTTAGTATTACAAATGAAAATTTTCTACAGTAAAAATTTTCTAGATGTAATTTACTTACAGGATATTTTTCCTTACATGATATTTCCCTACTATCCTTCCTTTTTTAAAAAAAATTAATGGATGCTTTTGTAAATTTTGTAATGCAGTCTTGATAACTTTAAATTTTAATATTTTGCACAAACATAAGACTGCTTTAGGTTTGTTTCATGTTAAACATTACTGTGAGATGCACTACTAATAGCAATTTTAGTTAATACTTTAGGAACAGCTTTTTATCCAGTACACTTAAATTTTTTTTGGATGTTCACTTACTTCTATTAACCAATTTAAATTAACCTGAAAACTTGATTACTATTTTACTGTCAAATTTAATACTCTAACAACAATCCTAGTTTACTCTGTAAATATTAATGGAAAGGATTATTTGCATTCTTGAGTACGCCCTGAGCATTCCTGGTACTAGGTTGGATTTAGATATAAGGCAGCTGCTGTCAGCCAAGTCTCTGTCTGTTACCTGGGTATCAATCTGAGCTGGGCCAAGTCTCTGTCTGTTACCTGGGTCCCGATCTAAACTGGGCATGGGAAGTGAAGCAGCTATGGGGGCAGGAGATCTCCCTCCAAAGTGGTGAGGGCTCAGGTCCAGGCAGCAATTTGAAAAAGGACATGAAAGGATTTAATCCATTTCAGAAGGAATTAGGCACTGGGAAGACACTTGAGCATTCTATATTGGCCCCTATTGCCCTTTTGGCCAAGAGGGACCCTCCTTTTACAATTCAATTGCTCACAGCTGTTGCCTGAGCTTTCTGTTCATGCTGAGGTTGAAATATCATGGTGGCTGGTACCATGGATCTGTCTCTGGCCCAATGGTGTGAGCTGGGCTCTCCCTGAAGAAAACACCCTGAGTCCTCCAAGATATGTGATCAGTGTGGGGGCCCACCAACAGGCAAGGGGATCCCAAGACAGGAGCTGGATGAGGAGGCCATGGAGGTATAGGCTACCAAGGAGACAGAACTGAACCTCAAATCACCCTGGTTGGCCCCAGAGGATGGCTGGTTAGCCAGATGGGTAAGATTCCTCAGGGAAGGAACAACCTAAGACAGGCATAATCACAGAGGGGCCATCAGGAGAGAACATGGAGATCAAAAGAGTGGGGCACAGACCCTCACACCCTAACATATATTTTTTATTAATTTCAGAGAGGGAGAAAGAGATAGAAACATCAATGATGAAAAGGAATCATTGATTGGCTGCCTCCTGCACACCCCCCACTGGGGATCAAGCATGTGCTCTTGACCAGAATCAAACCCTTCAGTCTTTAGGCTGACACTCTATCCACTGAGCCAAACTGGCTAGGGCTGTTTCTCTTTTCTATAAAGATGTTTGTCATTGCACTTAGGACCCACTCAGAGTGTTGAGAACCAATTCCAGCATATAATAATTACAAGAGTTTTACCAAAAGGTTGGTGAAGTTTGGGGAGCTCAACAGGGTTGAGTCACATGTAGTTTACCTGTGGGAAATGGCTACAAAGCATCTCTCCCTAATCTGAATGGTATTGTTAACTGCCAGACAGCTCAGGGCATTTTATTGCCTCCCGTTGGCCAAATACCTGAACAGCTGTAGGCTATTCCAGAAACTGACAATCTCTGTAAACCCTTTGAAGTGTATATTTCCACCTTGCCTTAGGACAGGTTGTGTGAATGAAAGCACATCCTTGTTCTAGGAAGAGTCTTCTAGCTCCTTCAGCTGAAGTTCCTCTGACCCCCAATGGCTATCAAAAATATCTTTCATCCTTGGACTCCTCCTTAATCATCTACACGCAGCCCCTTTCTCCAGAATGCTGAACCTTTTGTAAGGCTGGGAAAAAGAACCTGGGCATCATAGAATCCAGGATAATCTTGCTATTTCTGTTATGCCCATATTTTGAGATCCCCAAAGACCACCGGGGAGCTGAGTGTGATGCAAAAACAAAGAGCCTTTTATTCAAGCTTGAACCTGGTCTCTCCACATCTTACTGACACATCGGCAAGATGCAGAGAGCCCCGAGTTCCAAAAGTACAGCAATTTTATAGGGTTTAGGGTTGGGTGGTGGGGTGATGCTCAGACCACTGAGTTGGCTGGTTCCGATTGGTTGGGTGAGGGCTAGGGGCTTAGGGTTGGGTGGTTGGGTGATGCTCAAACCACTGAGTTGGCTGGTTCCGATTGGTTGGGTGAGGGCTAGGGGCTTAGGGTTGGGTGGTGGGGTGATGCTCAGACCACTGAGTTGGCTGGTTCCGATTGGTTGGGTGAGGGCTAGGGGCTTGGGGTTGGGTGGTGGGGTGATGCTCAGACCACTGAGTTGGCTGGTTCTGATTGGTTGGGTGAGGGCTAGGAGCTTGGGGTTGGGTGGTGGGGTGATGCTCAGACCACTGAGTTGGCTGGTTCTGATTGGTTGGGTGAGGGCTAGGAGCTTGGGGTTGGGTGGTGGGGTGATGCTCAGACCACTGAGTTGGCTGGTTCTGATTGGTTGGGTGAGGGCTAGGGTCTAGTTGCACAGATGGCAGGATACTTCCCTCTGCATTCCTATGGGTGGGTTAGGTAACTGGAACATTCTTGTGGTTTTTCTCGGAAAGGGTTCATGTCGGGGACATAGTTACACAAGATGGAGGATACAGAACAAAATGGAGTTGGTCCTGTCCTGCCTTTTCATTTCAAGGGCCTTAATCACAACTGCAAAGTCTTTGCCATATAACATTAATAGGTTTTTGGGGATGATGACATGGGCATATCTACGGGAGCCATTATTTAGTTTACCACAGAGAGAGAAGATAAAAGGGTGTGGTAAATCCACCATATTTAATAGGACTCCTTTCTATGTTTTCTTCTAGTTAGGATTTGATTTCCTTTTATACATTTAAACATTTGATACAGTTGGAATTTGTTTTGGAATAGAGCTTCTCTATCATCCAAAACACTAACTATGAAACATTTTATCTTTCTTCTGTAGAGAGGAATAAAAAGTGACTTTTAAGAGAAAAACATTTATTTTTTTGTAATACATATGAAAACATTTTTTTGAAAGTTTAAAAAAGACAGCTTTAATTTTGGAGAAATTGCCTTTGCTCAGTGTGGATTCTGGAGAGCTTGAGTGATGTGCCTGCCTCTGCATGGAGAACACAAAGCCCCCCTCCAGGTCAGTCCTCCTCTGATGAGAGCACGCAGCCTCAGGGGGCAGGATGAAGTATTATCAGCATCAGCATTGCTCCTACACACAACAGTGGGAGAACTGTGTGGGTGAGAAATGACATCCTTCCATGGTTCTGGCCTCCCAGCCTTACAAGGAATGAGAAACTTTAAGTTGTGGAAGCCTCTTATTGTTGTGCATGTATTGTAATCTATTCTATCTAATAAAAGAGTAATATGTAAATTAACCATCACTCAGCTATATCCATAAACCATGCCCACTAGACAACCAGGAGCAAGTATGCAAATTAACCCCAACCAAGATGGCTGTGGCCATGGAGAGAGCAGGAGAGAAGCTTGGGTTTTTCTGGCAATGAAGGAAATCAAACTTTCTGCACACCCTGGCTGTTCCCTAAGTAGGTTTTAGATAAGTGTCTATTCCTTACTTCTTTCAGCTTCTGATGGCTGCCAGCATTCCTTGGCTTGTGGCCACATCACTCCAATCTTTCCCCAGGACTCTGCTTAAGGCTACAAAGTTTCAATGATAAAAGATAAATAAATTCCAACAAAAATGACGGCAGCCACAAAGCTGGAGAGAGAAGTAGGCTAGGGTTTCCCATGGCTGGCCCAGGCCTTCACTTAAGGCTACAATGTTTCAATTGTAGAAGATAAATAAATCCCAGATACCAGGGCCTCCTCTTGGGTCGCCTGGCCGGTTAACTTGGGGGGTGAGGGGAGGAAAGGCATGGCCAGCCTGAAAACCACCACAGGCCCCTCACCCAGGCCACCCCATGCTCCAAGGGAACCCCCACCCTTATCTGGGACATGTTTCAGGGCAAACCAGCTGGCCTCCATCCATGCACCAGGCCTCTATCCTATCTAATAAAAGAGTAATATGCAGATTGACCATCACTCCAACATACAAGATGGCTGCCCCCATGTGGACACAAGATGGCCATCACAAGATGGCCAGCAGGGGAGGGCATTGGAAGGGAGTAGGCCTGCAAGGGAGGGCAGTTGGGGATGATAAGCCTGCAGGGGAGGGCAGTTAGGGGTGACCAGGCCTGCAGGGGAGGGAAGTTGGGGGTGACTATGTTGGCAGGGGAGCAGTTAGACATTAATTAGGCTGGCAGGGGAGTGGTTAGGGGGTGATCAGGCTGGCAGGCAGAAGTGGTTAGGGGCAATTAGGAAGGCAGGCAGGCGAGCAGTTGGGAGCCAGCAGTCCTGGATTGTGAAAGGTATCTGTGCCCACTGGGATTGGGTCTAAATGGGCAGCTGGACATCCCTCAAAGGGTCCCAGATTGGAGAGGGTGCAGGCTGGGCTGAGGGACACCCCCTTCCACCCCTGTGCACAAATTTCATGCACCAGGCCTCCAGGATATATATAAAAGCCCAGTGACTGAAATGGCAGAACGACTAGAACAACTGATGGCTATGACATGCATTAAAGCAGCCAACCAGCCTGATCCAGCCCCCTATCGGCCCCAACACCCTGATAGGGGGCGGGGCTGGCCGGTTAACTGCCTGTGGTCCCTTCCCCTGGCCAGCCTCTCCCCGCCGCCGGCCTGGGCTGATGGGTCCCCATCGGGACAGGCCAGTCAGATCCCATCTGTGCACAAATTCATGCAGCGGGCCTCTAGTGAGTAATAAGAGGACAAAACAAGTTAGATCCCTAGTCAGACCTCCCAGGACCCACAGGCCTGGATGATCTTCAAATGAACTTGAAAAAGTGCAAGATGTTCAAGTTTTTACCCCATTTCTGGCACACCCCAGAGGCAAATAACCAATGGCCTCCGTAGGGGATTTAGGGCAGGCTGTGAGTACGAATTTAAGGAAAGCATGCCAAGGTAACTGTCTTGTTCTAATGCATTGTAATTCAGTTCCTCTGTGGCCTTTGTGTGTCTGAGTCACTTTTTGCAGCAGTGCTAGGAGATGTAGAAGAATATTATTTCTGAAAACCTGAAATTTCAAACGGGGCCTTTTTATTTCTATTAGCTTGTTTGTTTTAGTCTTAATAGTGACATTCAGATTCCTAAAAGAATGTCAGAACCTGAATAACATTTTTGTCCCAAGTACAAATGTACCAAGCTGCTCCTCAATTTCACAATATTATTTCTTTAATTTGAGGCTCATTGTCATATTGTTTTTATCTCCCCCATCTCTGAACCATCTATCCCCCACTCACATACAAAATGAATCTCTGGGATTCTAGGTCTTTCTTTATGGGTGATCTAGATTTTTGTGTATTCTATTTTGTTACTTTTCATACTCTTTAAGTACCCTTCTTCATCTAAGTTTGACTATCTTATACTTATCCAATACCAGCTCTTCTTTCTTCTAATAGTACAATAACCCAGTTATAATTATTTTTTAAATGCAACTCTGACTTATTCTTTTTTTCCTTTTAAAATTTATTTATTGATTATGGTATCACATAATTGTCCTCATCCCCCATTCCCATCCTAAACCCTTCCCCACATATTTCCTCCTCCCCAACCCCCCACTGTCCATTGACTTATTCTTTTTAAATATATTTTATTGATTTTAGAGAGGAAGTGAGAGGGAGAGAGAGACAGAAACAACAATGATGAGAGAGAATCATAGATTGGCTGCCTCCTGCGTGCCCCTTACTGGGGATTGAGCTCACAACCCGAGCATGTGCCCTTGGTCAGAATCGAACCTGGGACCCTTCAGTCCACAGGCTGACGCTCAAACCATTGAGCCAAACCAGGTAGGGCCAGTTACAATGCTTTACCTTTGTTGCTAGTGTGGTTGAAGAGCAAAGAAAGGAGATGGTGAGTTTGAAAGGAAAGGTGAGCTGTGAACAAAGAAAGAGGAAGAGAAGAGAGGGCTAGAAAAAGAAGAGGTAGTGGCTCATAAAGCAGTATCTTGTGTCTTCTCCTTTTCTAAAATTGGGCACAATATCAGGACCTAGAATGAATGACACTGAGCTGTACTGAACGCCTGGCACAGAAGCAAAAGTATGAGCAGTAACAGAAGTTAGGGCACATATTGCTTCTCTCGCATCTCCTTTTTTCGTTGGCTTTCTTGTGGAAACCTTAGCACAATGCACTATTGCTTGGTTTACAAAATGTTTATTTGTTTATGAAAGTAGCTAAGACAAGAGTAGAGGTTTTATTTTTTAAATATATTTTTCTTTATTTCAGAGAGGGAGAGAGAGAGAGGGAGAGAGAGATAGAAACAACAATGATGAGACAGAATAATTGATCAGCTGCCTCCTGCACACCCCTCACCTGGGATGGAGCCCGCAACTTGGGCATGTGCTCACAACGGGGCATATACCCCTGACTGGAATCGAACTCAGGACCCTTCAGCTGCAGACCAACATTCTATCCACTGAGCCAAACCAGCTAGGGCAAAAGTAGAGGTTTTAGAATCAGAAAGACTTGGTTTTAATTCTCAGCTTTGCTATGTGACCTTGGACAAGTTATATAACCTCCTAATGCTTTAGCTTTAGCTTTCTCACAGTAAGATAAAGTGAAAAAAATTAGAGGAAAAAATGTATAAAATGTGTAAAAACAGCCCAGAATATTAATTAATTAATATCAACAAATATTTATTGAGTGTTTGCTACGTGCTAGACTACCTGCCGGGTACTGAGAGTACTGTGGTGAAGGGGAAAGCCAAGATCCCTCCCCTCATGCAGCTTACCTTCCAGCAGTAGATAAGAATCATGTGAACAAATCAATTACATAATTACAGGTGCTGGCTAGCCCACAGTGAAATAAACAGGGTATGTCACCAGGACCAGCAGGGAGGGCATGAGAACTGGGGAAATCACAGCCTGAAGGATGAGAATGAGTCAGTAGTTGCAAGAACTGCTTGAGGCAGAGGAGATTAGGACACTGGCTTAGAAAGAGCTAGGAATCTACTTGTCCTCAGAGGCCAGCATTGCAAGGTTCTTCCTGTCTTCTTATGGCATGTGTCCCATGTCCCTGGCCCCTGAGAGCAGACTCAGAGAAAGGGGAGTGTGGGGAGAGGCAGTCAAGATGGCGGCGGAGCCTGGTCACAGAGACTTCCTAGCTGTGTGACCCAGACACATGTTCTGGCTGGATTTGTGAGTTTGACTGAGTAAGGACACGTTTCAAGGGAAAGAAGGACTGTGCTTTGAAGAATGAGATGAGATCGTGTGCCTGTGACTTCCCATCCTCAACAACCTCCTTCTCCAACTTAAATTCAGTGGTAACCGTCATAATCACCTTCCTCAGTACACCGCAGACTCCCTTGTCCTTCTCTTGGTACTTTATACTCACGTGGACCTGCTCCCATCTTGTTAATCCAGCTGTCTACCCTACTCCATGTCTACACCTGTGAAGTGGAGTGGAAAAATCGCCTGCAATCTCATCAACTGCTCTCAATTTAACTTCATGGAAGCCCTTATGCTGCCCAGAAATCTTATGAGAGTTTGCTGGTCCTTCTCTCTTCCATTCTCCTTACTGCAGGCTGATGAAGGGAAGGGTTGACCCATGATCCCTGCCCTCCCCTACCAGGTGGATAAGAGAAGGGAAGCCCTGTGAGTCCCTGCTCCCCTTTCTGTCACTTTCTCTTCACCCACACCATCTCATCTCATTCTTCAAAGGACAGTTCTTCCCTCCCTTGAAATGTGTCCTTACTCAGTCAAACTCACCAATCCAGCCAGACTGCCAGACTGTGTCTGGGTCGCACAGCTAGGAAGTCTCTGCAGATGACCAGGCTCTGCCTCTGTCCTGACCTCCTCTCCCCACACTCCCCTTCCTCTCTCCCTCCAAGGCCTTTTCCATCTTTCCACTGGCTTAAGGGTCCTTCCCTACATCCTTTCCTGGCTCATCTCTTATCAGCAGGTCTCAGCAAAGTGGCCACCTCCTCAGATCCCTTTGCAGCCTTCCGTGAAGCCAAACAGAACTGGAATTCCTTCTCAATCCCTTGCCCCTAGCCCACCCTTGCAGTTTCATGTTTGCAATCAGACCTGGCCCAAGAAGGGGTAAAAAAAAAAGAACCCACAAAACTTATTCAAAGAATTAAGGGGGCAGGTAACTCTTGGTAGTTAACAGGAACTTATAATATATTACTACTTGCCCCATTCATTTCGGGCTAATCGTTCATTTCTGTTTCTGAGGTTTTGTCTGATAATGTACAGGTGAACATCTTAAAAGTAGGAGAGCGACGAAACCGGTTTGGCTCAGTGGTAGAGCGTCGGTCTGCGGACTGAAAGGTCCTGGGTTTGATTCCGGTCCAGGGCATGTACCTTGGTTGCGGGCATATCCCCGGTAGGGGGTGTGCAAGAGGCAGTTGGTCGATGTTTCTCTCTCATCGACGTTTCTAGCTCTCTATCTCTCTCCCTTCCTTTCTGTAAAATATCAATAAAATATATATTTTTAAAAGTAGGAGAGCCCAGCCGGCATGGCTTGGTGGTTGGGTGGTTGGGTGGTTGGGTGGTTGGGTGGTTGAACTTCAATCTGTGAACCAGGAAGTTGCAGATTCAATTCCCACTTGGGGCACATGTCCAGGTTGTGGACTTGATCCCCAGTGGAAGGTGTGCAGGAGGCCACCAATCAAGGATTCTCTCATCATTGATGCTTCTATCTCTCCTTTTTTCTTCCTCTCTGAAATCAATTTAAAAAAATAAAAAAATAAATATAAAACGTTTAGAGAAAGAAAAAAAAGTAGGAGAGCACTGGCCCAGGCCAGGTAGCTCAGTTGGTTAAAGCATCCTCCAGATATGCCAAAATTGTAGGTTCCATCCCTGGTCAAGACACATACAAGAATCAACAGCCCTGGTTGGTGTTGCTAAGTGGTTAGAGCGTCAGCTCATGAGTGAAGGGTCTAGGGTTCGATCCCTGGCCCTCTCTCTCTTTTCTCTTCCTTTCTCCAAAATAAATAAAAACAAAAGAAAAAAAAATCAGCTGACCAAATTTTAAAAACTTTGTATATCAGTCACAGGCATTTTGGGGGAATTACTAGACACCACTTTTCTTCTTTCTTATGCTTTGTTTTCTTTCTCTTCCTCTAATACACATGTGTTCACCACAAAATCATAGACCTTTTACTTTAATTTTAATATGATTGGCCAACTCATACAATTTAACACCTCAAAAACAAACAATCCAATTAAAAAATGGACAAAGGACCTGAACAGACACTTCTCCAAAGAGGGATACAGAGGGCCAATAGACATATGAAAAAATGCAAATCACTGATCATCAGAGAGATGCAAATTAAATGACACTGAGATATCACCTCTCACCTGTCAGAATGGCTGTCATCAACAAATTGACAAACAATAAGTGCTGGTGAGGATGCAGAGAAAAGGGAACCCTCCTGCACTGCTGGTGGGAGTGCAGATTTGTGCAGCCTCTGTGGAGAACAGTATGGAGGCTCCTCAAAAAATTAAAAGTAAAATTGGCTTATGATCCAGCAATTCCACTTCTGGGTATTTACCGGAAGAAATCCAAAACACCAACTCAAAAAATTATAAGCACTCTAAGTTTATTGCAGCACTATGTACAATAACCAAGATATGGAAGCAACTCGAGTGCCCCTTAATATAAGCTCCAATAAAGAAAATGTGGTACATTTACATAATGGAATGGACAAAAATGAAATCTTACCATATGCGACAACATAGATGTAGAGGATATTATTCCAAGTGAAATGAGTGTGACAGAGAAAGACAAATTCCATATTACTTCACTTATATGTGGGATCTAAAAAACAAAATAAGCAAACCAAACACCTGGTTCTGGCCGAATTCCGGATGGATAACTACGGGATAGAATCCACAGTGGATTCTCCATTGAATGTACCCAAGACCGTTTCCTTTCTACTCTGGCTCCATCTATTGGAGGAGAATGACCAATGCTGCCTATTTTATTCCATGATGGCTTTGTTGGCAAGCTTAACCTTAATCTTTCCTTAATATTATTCTTTTAAAAAATAAATATATTTTATTGATGTTTTTACAGAGAGGTAGGAAGAGGGAGAGAGCGTTAGAAGCATCGATGAGAGAGAAACATCAATCAGCTGCCTCATACACACCCCACACAGGGGATGTGCCTGCAACCAAGGTACATGCCCTTGACTGGAATCAAACCTGGGACCCTTGAGTCCGAAGGCAGGCCGACACTCTATCCACTGAGCCAAACCACTCAGGACCTTAATGTTATTCTTAATTTTGACTCTGTCAAGCTCTATTCCAAGACACAAGCACTTTAAATGTTTTTTGTTTTTGTTTTGTTTTTGTTTTTTTATACCTCCTGGACACATTTTTTTTTTCTTGAAGGGAAGTTCTGGTGTCCCTTATGATAATTAATTACTTTGGCTAGTGAGGGCTTATGGGAGCTGTAACCTCCTACCTATTTCCACTGATCCTCAATTACGGCTCCTCATATGCAAAAGTTGCCTTTCTGGAAGACCTTCATTGATCATTATTACCCCTGTTACAATCACAGGGATTAACCTGCGTCTTAGGTCCTTGGAATTTCATTTCTGGCTTTTGCAATTTCCTTTTATGTTCAAGTCCAGGGATGAGTAGCTTTGGTTTACTAATTCTTTCAACTAATATTTAATAAATGCCTACAATGGGCAAAATGTTGATTTAGAAAGTATTTTGTGTACTCTTATTAGGAGAATATTAAAGTTGCTACCCTCCTGAAGGGTTGTATCTTCTAGAAGGAAGGAAAGAATGGATATGGAGATAGACAATGACTAAACATAATGTATGTGACACAGCAATAAGTGCTATAGAAAACAGCAAAGCGAGGAAAAGGAGCTAGGGTCTGGGGAGTGGGCATTCACTATTTTATGGTTTGCAAGGGTGTCACTAAAAAGGTCACATTTGAAAGGCCCCAAAGAAAGCGAGCCAAGTGGTTACCTGGGAGAAAAGCAAATAAAAAAGTAATTAAAGAAAGCCACTTTAAAAATGGAGTTGGAGCTGCCATCCTAGGGGAACTGCCTTGAGCATCTTATGACTCAAACCTTTGACACGTTAAACAGGGCAACCAATCTTTGAACTGGGCCCAAAGCAACATTGCTGCTCAGAGAACTAGGATACCAAGACAGCCGATGTCATGACTACAGGACTGATGACCCAACTGAAAATAAACACATTGTTTAGCATTAGCATCACTCTGTCAGCTTAGCTGCGCCAGTGGAAGTGCCTTTCTCTGTTGATGCCCTTGTCCCCCTTCCCTTCCTCAGAAACCCTTGGCCTTTGTCTCCCAATAGGAACATTACCTGGGTTTCTGCCTCAATCCGTGCTTGTTGAGGAGCTATTACTTTGGATCTTAAACAAATGCGTGTTGCGTCTTACGCTGGCCTTTTATTTTTAGGTTAACAAACATTTTAAGTGGAAGGACCAGCAAGTGAAAAGCCTTCAGGTAGAGGGCCAATGTGGCTGGAAAGGAAGAGGTGAGAGGGCAGAGCAGAGGGGCAGAGGCAGCAGATCGCGTGGGGACGTATAAGCCATTGTAAGGGCTTTCCTTCTGCACTGAATGAGATAAGAAGCCATTTGAGTATTTTGAGCAGAAAAATGACATGATCTGATTTATATTTTTATAAAATTTGTGTTTAGAAGAAACTATAGTGAGAGCAGAAAAACTGTTGGGAGGGGGAGAATTGCCCCCTCCCCTTTAGCTCTCATGACTGGACAAATAATAAAGATGACACAAAGCTAGCCCTGATCAGTTTGGCTCAGTGGATAGAGCGTCGGCCTGCAGACTGATGGGTCCCAGGTTCGATTCCTCTCTAAGGGCATGCACCTTGGTTGCAGGAACATACCCAGCAGGAGGCAGCTGATCGATGTTTCTAACTTTCTATCCCTCTCCCTTCCTCTCTGTAAAAAAACCAATAAAATATATTTTTAAAAGAATTGACACAAAGCTAGATTAGCAGAAGAAAAATTAAATACATGTGCATGGGAAAATCCCAATAAGATACTCAGATCATAAAATGAGGCTCAAAGAAATGATCAAACTAAGCACCTTTTAAAATGTTTTAGATAAAAATAATACATTTGTGAAACATTGACAGGACAACAAAAGCATTAGAAAGGCATCCAGCCCTAGCAGGTTTGGCTCAGTAGATAGTGCATTGGCCTGTGGACTGAAGGGTCCCAGGTTCGCTTCTGGTCCAAGACTCATGCCTGGGTTGCAGGTTCGATCCCCAGTAGGGGGTGTGCAGGAGGAAGCCAATCAATGATTCTCTCTCATAGTTGATGATTCTGTCGCTTCCCCTCTTCCTTCCTCTCTGAGAGAGAGAGAGAGAGAGAGAGAGAGAGAGAGAGAGAGAGAGAGACATTGCTTACCTAGCAGATTAAAGAGTTGCAAGATTTGTTTATACAGGCCTTTTCAACTCCGGATTTCCTAATGCTTGTGATAAGATTGTCTCAGTCCTTCAGGAGTGGGGTGGGCACCTATCACAGGGAGAGTTATTTGCTGCATTTAGAGAGACAGAGAGGCGTTCAAGAGCTCCCCTCACTCCTGCTGCCTCTTAAGTGATTTTAATTCGGAATAATCAATATGCCATTGTGGGATAGCTCGGGGTGCCCTGCCTCAGCCCCAACACTACAGCAGGGGACTATTTTGCAATAACCCAAACGAGAAATAATGGTGGCTGGCTTCCAGGGTAGTAGCAGATGGAGGGTAAGACATGGTCTGATTTTAATATCTTCTAAGGATAGAACTGATAGGGTTTGCTGATGGATTAACTGGATGTGAGATGAGAGAAGAAGGAAGGCTTCGAGGATGACTGTAAGGTTTGTAGCCTGAGAAAACCAGAGGATACAGTTGCCATGAGTTGACACAGAAAAGAGGATGGGAAAAGAAAGTTGTTGTTTTGGTTTTTTTTTTTCCTATGAGGGATGATTCAGAAATCAGTAATTTCATATAGCATATGTTAATTTGAGAGGCCTATTAGACATTCAAGTGGAGGCGTTGAGTAGGTAGTTGGAAAATTAGTTTTGGAATTCAGGCTTGTTGTCATAAGACATGCCCAAACATGTAGAGAATTTTTATGAGTTCATTTGAGCCAAGCTGATGACATGCCAGAAAGCAAAATCTCAAATACTCTGAACAATCACGATTTTGCAATGTCTTTTTTTTTATATATATACATTTGGGAATTAAGGAGGGGACACGGGGAAGATTATATGAACAAGGGAAAAGGCAAAGCAGGGAAATCTCCAAGATTGCATTATAGGATAAAGAAGGTTCTGTGCTCTCTTGAGGGTGTTCAGAGGGATCTGGAAAGGGGATTAATCTAGGAGCACAAGACCAAAGGCTTGCTTAACAACCTTTTACTGAAGAAGTTATAGGTCTGGGGTATAACTACCCACCGTGACCTTCCCAGTTAGGATTTTGTGACCAGTTCACCCTGTGAGGTTTCTTTCGATTACTGAAATTGTACTGATAAACTCCTGTTCAATCCACACTTTAGAGGCCCGAGCTGAAGACAAAAATGTATGCCTCAGCAGCATATAGGTATGGAAACATATTTTATTTATTATTATTTTAAAAAATATTTTTATTTATTTCAGAGAGGAAGGGAGAGGGAGAGAGAGATAGAAACATCAATGATTAGAGAGAATCATTGATTGGCTGCCTCTTACACACCCCCTACTGGGGATATAGCCAGCAACTCAGCATGTGCTTTTAACCAGAATCAAACCTGGGACTCTTCAGTCCAGAGGCCAACACTCTATCCACTAAGCCAAACCAGCCAGGGCTGGAGACATAGTTTAAAATCAGGAGTCTGGAAAAATGAAGATGGGGGCATAGGTAAACACTCCTAAACGGCTGCTGGGCACAACAAGTTAAAAAAAAAAAAAACCCAGTATAAAACAAACATCTATCTCCCAAAAAACAAACAAAAGCTGGCTGAGAGGAAGCCCTACATCTAGACTGAAAGAGAAAGAAGAGAATTCAAGGTACAAGCGCTGGAAAACTGAGGTAGGGGGCGAGGACGTGATAAGGGCTGGTGGTGGATCCCCGCTGGCGGAGGGCAGTGCTTTCTTCAACCTGAAGAGAGACAAGTGCCCGATCTCTCTGAAATCCAGTTTCTGAGGAGAGGCTAGAGACTGTCTGCCATCGGGTCATAAAGTGAGGCTGGCTTGCTTGCTTGCAGAGCTGAAACTGTTTGCTGTGCTGTGCTGTGGTGCCAGACGCAGGGAGAGCAGGGATGCCATCAGAGAGGCTGTGGACAGCAGCCATTGCTATTGGCCACACCCCAGCCTAGTGACGCTCCAAGAGTCCACCCCTCACAACACATCCATGCTCCAAGTGGTAGACTTTGCATACAAATGGCCCTCTCTGTTGCAGTTTAGCAAAATTGCAAGCTGGGTCAAACAGACCCAAGGAGAACAGGACTGTAGTTCACACTATAGCTTCTGCGACAGTACTGGCCTCAGACAGCACCTCATTGAGACCCAGAAACCAGAGTTCTAGTGCTCAGTTTCAATCCCTCACACCCATAAGTGACACATTCGGGAGACGGTCTCAGTGAGCACCAAAGCTCCACTGAAACAAGGTGTGTCTCCAGGGCAGCAGTTCTTCCTTTATAGACACAGCAGCTCCTCACAGACAATTGGCCTGGAGGTCAATTCCTCCCAGTGTAGCAACAGCAATCAATTACACTAAGACTTTGCACTAAGCCCACAAAGGGATATAGCAAAAGTGACCACCTCAGGTGATTGTGGAAGCTGAGCTACTGACCCCTATAGGTCACCGACCACACAAAGCCACTCCATCAAGACAGGGAGGCAGCCAAAATGAGGAAACACAGAAGAATGACATGAATGGGAGAGATGGAGGAGAGTAAACTACTGGATGACATACAATTCAGAATCACATTTATAAGATTACTCAAGAATCTTCTAAAAACCTTTGAGAAACTTGATGAGACCTCAAAGAAGCTTGGTGAAATCTTCAAGGACCTTAATGAGAATACAAAAAAAAAAAAAAAAAAAAAAAAAAGGAAAAGGACCAGCCAGAAAGTGTGGAATAAAGAATATACAGAAACTCAACTATAGATTAACATGCCCCAAGAATTAAACCAAAGATCTGGAATATAAGAAAGCAAAAATCACCCAACCAGAGAGGCAAAAAGGAAAGAAGAATCCAAAAGTGTGAGGATAGTGTAAGGAGTCTCCAGGACGGCTTAAAGCATACCAACATCTGGATTTTTGGGGTGCCAGAAGAAGAGAGTGAGGAGAATATTGAAGGCTTAATGGAAGAAATAATGACAGAAAACTTTCCCTACCTGGTGAAAGAAATAGACCTACACAGGACCCCAAACAGGAGGACCCCAAACAGAAGGAAGCCAAAGAGGAACACACCAAGACACACCATAATTAAAATGCCAAGAACAAAAGACAAAGAGAAAATCTTGCAAGCAGCAAGAGAAAAACAACTAGTTACCTACAAGGGAATACCCATACGACTGTCGGCTGATTTCTCAACAGAAACTGTGCAGGCCAGAAGGGAGTGGGCAAGAAATATTCAAAATGATCAACAACAAGAACCTACAACCAAGATTACTCTACCCAGCAAAGCTATCATTCATAATTGAAGGTCAGATAAAGAGCTTCACAGACAAGAAAAAGTTAAAGGAGTTCATCAACACCAAACCAGGATTACATGAAATGTTGAAGGGTATTCTTTAAGAAGAGGAAGAAGAAGAAAAAGGTAAAGGTAAAAATTTATGAACAACAAAAAGGCATCAAATACATACCTACCAACAAGCGAACCTAAAAATCAAGAGAATAAAAAAAAATCTGAAGAACAAAATGGACTGGTGAATATAATAGAATCAGGGACATAGAAAGGGATTGACTAACAATTCACAGGGGGACAGGGGTCTGAAGGGTGCAGGAAGAGATTGGACAAAAATCTTACACCTATGGATGAAGACAGTGGTGGGGGTAAAGGCATGGGGTGGGGTTGGGAATCAGGTGGAGGGGAACAAGGAGAGGAACACCTGTAATAATCTGAACAATAAACATTAAAAAAAAAATAAAGTCAGGAGTCTGCATGAGATTCCTGAGCAGAAAGAGGGAAAATAGAAGGTTTGAGGATTAAGCCCTGGACACTCCAACATTTAGAGTTGGGGACACTTCTCCCAGCAAAGGAGAAGGGAAAAGCAGAACCAAGAAGTGTGCCCTTGAAGACAATGGAAGGAAGCACTTGTGGAAGGAAGGAGGAATTCACAAGAAAGGATCCAGTAAGGAGAGGACTGAAAATTGACTAGAACATTTAGCCACGTGGAAGTCATTGATCTTGACCCAAGGATTTTCAGTGAAGTGGTGAAGTGAAAGTCTGACATTAATAGTTTGGAGAGAGAATGGGAGGAGAGAAATGGAGACAGAGCATGCATAACTCTTAGAGTCTTTTCTATAGATGCAAACAGAGGAGTAGAACAGCAGCTGGAGGGAGATGTGGTTTTTTATTTTTCCCAGAATGCTAGTATGGTTTAATATTTGTAATTTAATCACTATAATTAATTCTACCAATACTTTAGAAAAGCTTCATATGCTGTCCTATATAATAATAATCCTATATAATAAAAGGGTAATAAGCAAATTAACCAAACGGAAGAATGGGTCACTATGATGTGTACTGACACCAGAGAGCAGATGCTCAATGCAGGAGCTGCCCCCTGGTGGTCAGTGCGCTCCCACCACCGGAGGTGGGGGAGAGGTAGAGGAAGGGAAGGAGAGGAGGTGTATGTAGCTGAGCCTCTCCCGCTAAGGATGTCCTACTGAAGGCTTAGGTCCACCTAAGCCGGAGGGCACAGGTCGGGCTGAGGGACCCCCGAATGCACTGATCTCATGGACCTGGCCTCTAGTTAATAACTAACTAACTAACTAACTAACTAACTAACTAACTAAATGCTACAATTCAGTAACCATTATATTAATAATAATAACTCAAAATAGCAATGGAAGGAAACTACTGTCAACATAAGAAAGTACAGCCGAAACCGGTTTGGCTCAGTGGATAGTGACGGCATGCGGACTGAGGGGTCCCAGGTTCGATTCCGGTCAAGGGCATGTACCTTGGTTGCAGGCGCATCCCCAGTGGGGGATGTGCAGGAGGCAGCTGGTCGATGTTTCTCTCTCATCGACGTTTCTAACTCTCTATCTCTTTTCCTTCCTCTCTGTAAAAAATCAATAAAATGTATATTTTTAAAAAATAAAGAGCAAATCTTTATTTATAAAAAATGTTTGAACCAAACAAAGTATATACCTGGACGGAAAATTTCAACAGACTGAGATAAATGCTCCTGAAAATAAGTTTGCAGTTTCTTTTATGCATTTGAAATTAAGGAGGAAGCATAACAAAGACTACCAGGAGATGAAGAAAGCAAGGTTGGGTGGAGCGAAGAGAGGGGGCGGGATTGGACCACAGGATAGGTAAACTCTGAGGGCAGTCACTTGAGGATGGAATCAGAAGGAGAGGTTGGAAAGGGGCCAGTTCAAAGGTTTGTTAACCCAGATGCATAGAAACAATGGACAGGGCTCGCTTAAGGCAAACATAAGCTTTCTTTTAGCAGGGAAGTTAGAGGCCTGGGCATGACAACCCATAATGGCCTGCTCAGTTAGGAATGTATCAGCAGATCACCCTGAGAGGTTACTTTCCATAGCAACATACTACTAAAAATTGATAAACCTATTTTCCAAAAATTGCCAGAAAACTTTATACTGAATGGTAAAATGTTTAAATCATTTAAAAAACCATTTCCATTAAAATTGGCAAAAAGATAAGGATGCTCTCTATCACATCTATTAAAATCAGCATTACTATTATTTTTCCATCAAGAAAGTAACATGATCAGATAAATCAGTATTTTAACAGGATCATCCTACTGGCAGTATGGAGGATGCTTGAGAACAAGATAAAACTGCAAGCAGGAAGATCAATTAAGACAAAGGTAGTCATTTATGCAAACATCAGTCATATCTTTAATTTAAATGTAAGAAACTCACCAATATCATCAGCCATATTGACAAATCACCTGGGAGTGGAGTCAGCAATTTCTGAGGGTGAAATATGATTAGATCTACTTTCATATTCCTTTAAAAAATTATATAATGATCATTTGTGTCTTTATTCTTAAACTATAGACATACCTCATTTTATTACACTTCGTTGTGCTTCACAAGTGTTGTGTTTTATACAACTGAAAGCAACACCTCCTACCAACAAAAAGATCATGCCTCATTTTATTGTGATTCTTGCTTTATTAAGTAACTGAATCTGAAATACCTCTAAGGTATGCGTGTATAAGGATCACGTAAAACTTAAGAATTTACTATTGAATGCAGAGTTCAAAATATATGGTATATAAATATACATAATATATTTTATAATAAAATTTAATGAATGATATGTGTAAATATAATAGTAGAATACAGATGCTCCTCAACTTATGATGGGGTTACGTCTTGATAAACCCATTATAAATGGAAAATAACATAAATTTGAAATGTACATAACCTACTGAACATATAGCTTAGTTTAGTTGGTTTCTGTCGAATGCATATCACTTTCACAACAACATTAAGAAAAAACTGGAAGTTGTGCCATTTTAAGTTGGGGATTGCTTATGTCATAAAAATCATATGACCATTTCTTGCGCTTATGCCTTGGACTTGGGACCAGGAATACTTAGATTTAAATTTTAGATCTGTAACTTACTAGCAGTATGATTCTAAGAACATCACAGCTATTGTGCACCACACTTTCCTCATTCTAATATACAAAAAACCAGGGGCTCGTAATGACCAAAACGACTGAACAGACCACCAAACAGCAGACTAGGGAACTGAGGGAGCGGAACAAAAGGTCACCATGAGGGGGACCCCCGCCTGGATCGGGGGCGTGGCCAGCCTTCAAATTGTGGGCAGACCCTAGCCTAGGCCGGCCAGTGCCCCAGAGGAGACCCCTGCCACATCAGGGTCATGGCTGGCCTTCAAACCGCTGGGGGCCCCTAGCCTGGAAGGCCTCTTAGCCGAGGACACCTGAGTCTGTTCTGGACCTAGGGCCACGCTCTCACTGCAAGCCACTTGGAAGCAACCAGTGTTTAACTGCCAGTCTCCAGGAGGTGGAGTGCATCCACCGTCCACCAAAAAGTAGGACCACCTAAACTAACCACTCACAGTCTCAGTGCAGGCACGGGTCCGTGACTGTTGGGGTGGAGGTCAGACCAAAACAAAACAAAAGCAACACCCTGCCCACCTCGGTGGGTGCAGCTGCAGTCCATGTGGCCTGGCAGTGTAGAAAGGGATACCTTCTCCCAGGTTCTGTGCTGGCACTGCCGCCTCGCTCACCCTAAAGCTCCCCCCCCCCCCCCCGAGTCCTCACAGTGAAGTGCGCAGGGCATCCTGCAGGAGTTGTGCCATTCTGGGTGCTTTTGCCCAAAGACACCCTTTGGGATAAATTCAGAGCCACACCTCACCTCCCATGAGACTGGAAGAACCATGTAAAAGGATTTCAACAAAAGCTTTCCACATCTCTGTTTATTCTTTTGAATCCATAAAACGACCTTAAAAAAAAAGCATTCAGGCCACCTAAGAGAGAATGCACTTTCTGGCAGAGCATACAGGATTGTTTTGCCCAACAGGTTAAAGGTAGCAGAGAGGTGGCACAATGGAAATGGCCCTCAAGCTGTATGAGGATACCACAGAAATGGGGTTGCAAAAATTCCACAAGTATCTTGCCACCTTCTCCTTTGCAATCCACACCATCCAGATCTGCCAGGACTGGAGGCAACTGGGAGTTGCAGCTGTGGTTTGGGACACCGTAAACAAATCCTGGGGACCTCTGAAAACATCTGCAATTGATTATAAGATTGGCCTTTATTTAAAAAGACATAAAAGAATGGCTTTGTTGAGATATAATTCATATTCTGTACATGTCACCTAAAGTGTACAATGAACTGTTTTTTTTTAAAAAGTAAATTCAAGTTGTACAACCAACACCATACTCAATTTTAAGATATTTTCACAACTCCACCCCCTCCAAAAACATTTCTACCCACTAGAATCACTTTTCTGATTATCTTCCCCAAGATAGATTGCATTGTAAGGGTGGGTAAAGGAAAGTTGAGAGAAGTTAAAGTACTGCACAAATGATATTGTAAAATGACAAAGCCCAGAGTGAAGATCATGTGTTTTCTTTTTAAAAATGTATTTTTTTATTGATTTCAGAGAGAAAGGGAGAGGGAGATAGAAACATCAATGATAAGAATCACTGATCAGCTGCCTTCTGCAGGCCCCCTACCGGGGATTGAGCCCACAAGCCAGGCATGTGCCCTTGACCAGAATTAAACGTGGGACACTTCAGTCCACATGCCGATGCTCTCTCCATTAAGCCAAACTGGCCATTTCTTAAGTTCTGTGTGGTTCTAATGGTCCCCAAATCTATACTAATAAAAGGGTAATATGCTAATTTGAGTGGAGGTCTTCCCGACATCCTTCCAGACAAAACTGCAGCAGCTGCGAGGCCTGAGGCTCAGGCAGCCGTGGGTGGCTGCAAAAGGTTGAGGCTCAGGTTGGCAATGGCAGCAGCAATGGGATAATGGGGACAGTCTCTCCCCCTGATCCACCAGGTCACCTCCCGCAGAGGGAAGCTAGGCTGGGGGGCAAGGCAGAGGCAGTTAGGGGCGATCAGGCCAGCAGGGTGGCAAGGTAGGGGTGATCAGGCAGGCAGGCACAGGGTTTAGGGGTAATCAGGAAGGCAAGCAGGCAGGCAGGTGAGTGGTTAGGAGCCAACGGTCCCAGATTTTTAGAGGGATATCCGACTGCTGGTTTAGGCCTGATCCCAGTTGGACATTCCCCAAGGGGTCCCAGATTAGAGAGGGTGCAGGCTGGGTTGAGGAACGCCCACCATGCCTCTAGTTTAAAAATAAGAAGTCACGGATTGTTTTGTTCACTGCTATGCCTCCAGCACTAGCACAGTGATTTTACACACTGCTGATGTCAAATATTGATTGATTAAAGCTATTTATTGCTTATCGACATATCTACTTTTTTGTGGTGATGAAATGAGATAAAAATTGCGAAAGTTCCTAAGCGAGCTCTTAACAAAGATATTATTACAAGGCTGCTTTGTGACAGGCACTATGCCAGGAGCTAGGAATATGAAGAGGAATAAGATAGCTCTTGGGAGCTCCAGTCTACAGGAGCTACACAAAGCACATGTGATGGAGCACAGAGCAAGTCTCCATAAACATTGCGGAGCTCAGAGTAGGTGCTTAGTAGACATTGAATCTCAGTTGTTACTACACTGCACAGTTCACAAAAAACACTTTCATGAACATTGTAAGTTTAACAAGAATAACCCAAGGTCTTAGGCATTCAGCAGAGGAAGGGATGATCTGTTGGAATGAATAGGCATGACTTCATGGGAAAGACAGGCTTTGAGATGAATTTCAAAATATGGGTGGATTTTGACAAGAGTGAAAGATGGAGAGGAGTTTCATAAAATAGAGAAATATATAAGCAAAAAGCCTGTCCTCAGTAATTCCATATTGCTTTTTAAAATTTGTGTTCATGAACTGTATGTTAATACGTCTCCTCTGAAATACTATCTCATGAATATTGATATCTATAATCTTTAGAATCACCCATTACCTGCCTTAGAAAACCTGTGGAAAAATTCCTCCATCTTTAATTTTCATGCACCTGTTTCATGAATTCTGATGATTGGTAGTTACAGGACAACATTATTCACAAATACTTATTGAACCTGGTAGTAAGGGGGCTAAACTGAAGTGTATATGCAAACAGCTGCTCTAGGAAGCAGAACGCTGGAAGTGCCATAACCGAGTTGTGGCTGAATAGGGGGGCTGAGAGGAAAGGGAACATCTGATTCCCCCTCCCCACCTAGTATTCTTCCTGTTATTAATTCATCTGAATTTGGAGATCCTATAAAAAAGTAATTGTTTGTAGAGGGCCTCCTGAGAAGGCACATGGACATTCTTTAAAGTGTTAGGTGAGCCCAAGGCACTGGCAGAGTACCTTTGTCCAGGTGTCAGCAGGGACGGGTCTAGATATGTAAATCCAGTAATGCTAGAGCCTAGTTAAGAATGCAAATAAGCTCCTTTGACCCTATAAATAAACCTGCTTGGCTTGGGGGGGGGGGTTGCCTTCGTTGTCTCTCTATCAGAGAGATGGCGCCCACCTAGCGCCCAGCTTGATGAAGCTATTTCTGCCTCCTTGTCTCTTTCTTCCTTCTCTAATTTCTCAATCCCCAGCTCCTCCACTCAGGAACCTGTCGTTTTCCGTGATGGACACGGAAAACAGAGCAACAGCCCACTGCAACTGTTCTTTTACAATTTCCTCTTTCACATTACTTATCTGGGTTTGTGTCCTTTCCAACTTGAACCCTTTCTCTGTCCTAAGCTCTAAGGGTCCTGATGAGACTCTAGACCAGCTGTGGGCAAACTACGGCCCTCCAGCTGGATCCTGCCCGTTCAGCTGTTCTATCCGGCCCACGGAGCCGAAACAGTGAGGGTTCTCTTGCTCTCCCCTCCGCTCCTTCACCAGCAGCCCAAGATGAGAGTGCCAGCATGGTCAGGTTGCTTTTGTTCCGGCCCTCCGGTCCAGTTTAAGAACCCATTGTAGCCCTTGAGTCAAAAAGTTTGCCCACCCCAGCTCTAGACTCTCACCCAGGGGAACAATGGTCAGAGGCAGCTCTCCAGAGCTTACCTACCACCTCCTCATTCCCTGATTTTATCTCCAGACGCCCTTCCTTTGCCTATCTCAAGCTTTAATGAATTTACACTCATTAAAACAACAACAGACAGCTTTAGGAGGAAGGCCCAGGAAATCATCAGTCATTGTTTGTGACGCACTAGGCGGTTGTGCCTTGTGCGTGTTTGTCTAACCCTCAGAATGGCCCTGAAGGATGGAACATCTTATCTGTGAAACTCTGATCCTAACAGGATGATTTATCCAAGGACTCAGAGCTCAAAAGTGGTAGACCTTGGATTTAAACTTTGCTAATATTTGACCTCAAAGCCCATGCTCTTTCCACTATAACGTATTAACCATGATGAAGTGCATTTTAAAATTCATCTTTCTGGTTTTTGTAAAAGACTTTTTAAAAAATCTCAGTTCATCAAAGTTTCTCTTTAAGTCTTGTGGATTTCAAGTACTCAAGAAGCATTTGGCAATCAGGACTAGGATTATTACCTGCCTTCTTTATTTCCTTAATTTATTAATTAGGGTGATCATAACTCTATAGGCTCAATTACTCCCCTGGGTACCATGTCTATAGCCATTTTGAAATTTCTGTTGTTTCCCATTGTTCTGATTTGCCAATGCTCAGAACTTCCTTTTACCCAAATTTAAACTCTAAGATGACACAATCTACCACGTTGTTTTATTTATTTAAAAATATTTTTATTGATTTCAGAGAGAAAGGGAGAGGGAGAAATAGATGAATCAAGAATGAGAATCATTGATCAGCTGCCTCCTGGGGATCAAGCCCACAACCCCGGGCATGTGCCCTTGATCAGAATCAAATCTGGCACCCTCAGTCTGCAGCTCTATCCACTCCAAACTGGCGAGGGCCCCACTTTTTTTTTTTTTTTTTTTAATGGGGGGTCGGGCAGTGGGTGGCGGGAGAAGAAGGAAGTGCGGAACAGAAGAAAGTGGGTTAAGTAACGGGGCGGAGGGCTGTGTGTTTTACTTCATCTTCTCGTCTGATGATCAGCTGTCAGAGTCTTTGCGTGGCAACTCTAGATGCATAATGGAGGAAGGAGCAAGGCGGTGGTGGGAAGAACTTGTAAGCATAGATGCATAACCCAGCGATACAGACCCTGGCGTGGGGACCGCCTGGGGCCGGGGAGGGCTGGACGAGGTCAGGAGGAAAAGGGGACATCAGTATTACTTCCAACAATGAAATTTAGCTCTAACCGGTTTGGCTCAGTAGATAGAGCGGAGGCCTGCGGACTCCAGGGTCCCAGGTTCGATTCCCGTCTGGGGCATGTACCTTGGTTGTCAGTACATCCCCAGTGGAGGGTGTGCAGGAGGCAGCTGGTCGATATTTCTCTCTCCTCGATGTTTCTAACTCTCTATCCCTCAAATCAATAAAACATATTTAAAAAACACGCAATGAAGATTAAAAAAAAAAAAAAAACCAAGCACACACCCCAAAAGCCAAGTGCCTAGCCCCGCCCCTCAAAGGGAGACGTGGGAGGGAGGCGGGCTCCGCGGACGGTTTAAAGGGCACCGGAAGGCGCGGGCCGGCGTCCGCGCGGCCTCCTCTCCGGTCTCAGCCCGCAGCACCGGGGCCCGTGACTCGGGAGCCGCCGCCCGCGCTCCGGAGCCGCTCGCGGCCGGGGGTGCGCCCGCGTCGCATCCGGGAGTTACCGGCCCGCCGGCTATGGCGGCCGCGGGGGGCGCCCGGCTTCTGCGCGTCTCCTCCGCGGCGCTGGGCGGCGCGGCCCGGCGGTGGCTGCTGGCCGCCGGGGCCCGCGTGGGAGCGGGCGGCCTCCCCGGGAGCCCGGCGCCGGGCGGCGGCGCGGCCAGGCGGCCGCTGAGCCTGTCGGCCCCGGCGCGTTGCAGGTGAGGCGCGGGCCGGCGCGCGGGGGGTCGGGGTCCCTTCCCGGGGCGGCCCGGCCCGGTTCCGGGCTCCGCTTCTTTCCCCGGCCGCCGGGTGCCGGGTGCCGGGTGCCGGGTGCCGGGTGCCGGGTGGCGCTGGGTGCCGGGTGGCGCTGGGTGCCGGGTGGCGCCGGGTGCCGGGTGGCGCTGGGTGCCGGGTGGCGCTGGGTGCCGGGTGGCGCCGGGTGCCGGGTGGCGCCGGGTGCCCGGTGCCGGCTCCGCACCGCCCGCTTCCGCTCGTGCCCCGCGGCCCCGACTTAGCGCCGTTTCCTTTCCTTCCGACGCCTGGCGGGAGACGGGGACCCCGGCTCCCCCGGGTCCCCCCCGGGCTCCCTGCCCGGGCCCTCCGCTGGCTGGCGGGACCTAACCTTTGCTCCGCCCGGAGCCGCGGTGACCTTCGGAGAAGCGCCCGCCGAGCCGGGCCTGCAGGTTGTCACGGCCCGTCCTGCGGCCGAGGACGGGCTGCCCCCACGTCCCCGCCGGCACGTCCCCCGGGTTGTCCGTTTGCGGGGATGCACACTCCGTGCCGGCGCCCGCCCGCCCCGCTGCCAGCCCAAAGCCCGGCGCCCAAAGCCCGGCGCGGCGGGCGGTGCGGGTTTGCCGAGGCTTTGGCGCTCGCCGTCTGCTTACGCAACCGCCCAGCTGTCAGCGGAGGAGGGCGGTGGGGCAGGTCACACAGGGTTACTTGGGCAATAGATGAGAGGACGCAGGGCATACTGGTCGTCTTCTGGCTCAGAAGATGTTTCCTGGAGCAGCAGCAGCTGCTCGGGCCTAGTGTGTGTGTATCTGTGAGTTTAGAGTGAAAAGAAAAAGTTTATTTAGTGAGGCAGCGAGGCAGAGTATGGCTACTCCACAGGCAGGGCAGCCAGAGTGTTGTGTAGTATACGCTGAAAGAGAGGTGAGAAATATTTTCCCCAAAATGCATTGATATTTTGTATTCTTGGGCATATTTGCTTTTCAAAGACACGATCTCCTTAGATAATTAGAGCTAAGATGGTATGCCTTTCAGCCTACAGCAACGTGATGGGACCCCATATAATGCAGAATGCTCTCTGCCGCTGCTGGCATGCAGCAGGGAGCTAGACCGGGAGGGAGGGAGGAACTGCTGGATTTGTACTCTTGTCTTTTGTCTTCTTGATGAGGTACCTGGGAATAGGGTGTAGGACTTACTTTTTCTCCTTAATCTTACTCTATAGTGGATGCTCAAGAAATTGGTCGCATTAACTGTGAGGGGAATAAGAGAGAAGGCAAGCCAGATTAATCTGCCCCGATTTCCCCAACACTTTGCTGCATTTGACCTCCCTCCAAGCGGATGCCTTGTTTTAACCTCCCTCCAATGGATGCTTTCTGGAACATACTTGTGTAATTAGTATTTCAAGGAACATAAATGCTTTTGTAAATAGGAATTAGCTCCTCCGACCTTAATGTTTGGACTTGGGCATTATGAAGTTGTCTTAAAGGGACACACATGTAGTCTGTTCCCTCAGAGACCTGCTTTTCTATCGAGGCCTTGTGCTTCCTATCACAGACTTTGGAGCTATAGCTAATATTACTAATCACATGTGGCTGTTTAAAATAAAGTTAAATAAAATTAAAGAATCAGTTTTCTAGTTGAACTTTAAAAAAATTTTGTATTTTAAAAATTGATTTTAGAGAGAGAAGAAAAGAGAGGGAGGGAGAAAGAAACATCAAAGGGCTGCCTCCTGCATGCCCCCCACTGGGGATGGAGTCTGAATCTCCCCCACCCTCACCCCCATGTGCCTTTATTGGGTGTGGAACCCAGTGACCTTTTGGTGCATGGGATGACGCCCAACCAACTGAGCCACACTTGCCAGGGCCCCAGTGGACTTTAAGTCCTCAGTAGCTAGTAGCTGCTGAATAGAACATCACAGGTATAGAACACACAAAGGCCAACTGGACAGAGCAGTCTAGAAGTTGTCATTCTGACTTGGAAGTTGAACACTTAGATAAGCTATCAGTAATTGAGAGTTGAAAAACTCCTTTAACTCCAAAATATCCGGACACAGTACTTTATATTTTATAGTGACTTAAGTTGCGAAGAGCTTTCCATATATGATTTCACTTGACTCTTAAGGAAATTTTGGGAGGTAGATAAATGAAAATAAAAACTCCATAGCAAGCTGCTGGCAAAGCTAGGACTAAAATTCATATACTAGTTTCTGTTTGTTTTTTTGAGCACCATAGTAGTTGGTAACTCTTTAGCCCATGGGGTCATTTGGAAGAGTTAAGGTGGCTAAGGAAGTAGGGAGCCCGAGATGGGTGCCCCTTTTCTTGCACCAGTGGTCCCAGGCTACTCTGTCCGGTGGAAGTGGGCATCAGCAGCTTAACACCCCTGCCAGCTGTCCCGGTTGAGGAGAATAAATGGCAGCGAGTAAAGGGTAACGAGTGAAGAACATAGTTGTTTTTTGTGATGTTGGCTGATTAATTGATGAAAGAAAATTTGGGAAGATCATAATTATTTTCCAATACGAAATCTTCCTTTTTGGGAAGAGCTAAAAGCTTCTTGCTAGTTCTTAGAATTGAGGGAGAAATCCGCAAAACCCACCAACACCAATTATTAATAGTGAATGGTTATAGAGTTACTTGGGTATGAGGTAGTGCGTATTGCTTGAAGGAAAGAGTTACCATAAACTTTCTCTCCTTTATTCTCTCAGCAGCTTGGGGACGTCACTGTGGCTTCCTATGGTCATCTAATTAGTACATGTCAGAACCAGGGCTGGAATCTACATCTGATTCTTACATTCCATACTTTTCAACTATGGAATTACCTTTCTCCTCCCTCTCCTGTCCTTTGGTAAACCTATTAATACTCTTACTTTGCAGTTTTTGTGTGACGCTGTACATACATAGCAGCAATTCAGGATTCTTAGCAACAAAAGGACTGAGACTTTAAAAGTTATTCATCAGAGTTTGTTGAGCTCTACTCTGTGCTATGTATTTTATATAAATTGTTAACCCATTTTTACAGAGGAGTCTGATGTAAAAGAGTTCAAATTCCTTTGCTGTAACTTAGCTCTAGAGTGTTCTAGAAGAATAGCGGCCCTACAACCTTTGGCCTGTGGTAGTGAGTACAAATGATGGAATTCTCTCTGTTGTACTTGGAGGCACTGTGGATGTCAGATCTCTAGACTGTGCTGCTGGACTCGGATGCATCTGGCTTCTGGACATTCTCATCCATTTTTTTTTTCTATTATTAAATTAAACAGGTCTAAACTCAAACTCATTTCCATCTTTCCCAAAGCTCCATCTCCCCATCTGTTAACCCTACTTTAAACTGTGCCCCCTAATTGCCCAAGCTGGAAACTTCAATATTATTTCTTTCCTCTCTCTCTCTCAGTCTATCTTATATTGATGCTACCAGAACCTTTTAATTCTACCTCCTGAATATCTAAGACAATGTCTTCTATATCCTTGCTTTGTGCTCTTTTAATAATTTACAAAGTAGTTTCCCTGTCTCCAGAGTATCTTCATTCTCTGTCATTGTACTTGGAAAATCAAGAATAATATTCAGAATACTTATTTTTAAAGCATTTTTTTTTCTATGAAAAAAAATAGTTGGAGTTCTCAAGCACTTTTGAGGGACTTTAACATATCTATACTAATAAAAGGGTAATATGCTAATAACAGCCATCTGGACAAAGCCACAGCGGCTGTGAGGCCTGGAGCTCAGGCAGCCATGAGCCCTGGCGGCTGGCAGTGGCAGCGGCAGCAGAGTGCTGGGGGCGGCACCTTCCCTTGATCAGCCCAGTTGCCTCCCACAAAAGGAGGCCAGACTTTGGCTTAGGCCTCTTTCCGTGGGGAACGGGTCTAACCCATCAGTAGGACTTCCCCTGACGGCTTCTACACTGTAAGAGGGGGGAGGCCAGGCTGAGGGACCCCCCCTCCAGAGCATGAATTTTTGTGTACTGGCCCTCTAGTTTATATATATATATAAAAGCCTAAGCAACCAGCTGACTGGCTGGTAGCTATGACACATACTGACCACCAGGGGGCAGATGCTTAACACAGACCGGAAACCACAGACAAGGAACAGGCTGATTAATCTCAGAGGGAAGTGGGGAAGGGGAAGTGAGGAAGGGGAAGTGGGGAAGAGATAAACCAAAGATCTTATATGCATACTAGGGGCACAGTGCATGGATTCCTGCACAGATGTGGTCCCTTGGCCTGGTCTTCGGGAACTGGGCTGAAACTGGCTCTTTGACATTCTGTGAGGGGTCCCGGATTGAGAGAGGGCAGGCCAGGCCAAGGGACCTCACTGGTGCACCGCCTCTAGTATTTTATATAATTTTTAATTAATGGAATTCTCTTTTTCCAGTGTTGGCATATTAGGGAGGCCATTATCTGATAGGGACTTCAGTTGCCTCATTTGTGAGGATTTGATAAATTGGAAGATGTTTATAACTGGAATTATTTAATTCCAAGTTTTACTTATATTATTTTCTTTTATATGGACTATTACCATCTTCAGGCAGTAGTGAAAATTGCAACTAATTATTTTAAGCTGAAGTACCTCTTTTCAATTGTGAGGTAAAAATTATAATGACCAATGGTGGAGGATAAGGATCTAGTAGTTACTTATATAATTTCTTTTCCCAAAATTAAAAAAAATATATATATTTTATTGATTTTTCACAGGGAGGAAGGGAGAGGGATAGAGAGCTAGAAACACTGATGAGAGAGAAACATCGACCAGTTGCTTCCTGCTTGCCCCCTACCAGGGAAGTGACCGCAACCAATGTACATGCCCTTTACCAGAATCGAACCTGGGACCTTCCAGTCCGCAGACCAATGCTCTATCCACTGAGCTAAACCGGTTTCAGCTCTTTTCCCAAATTTTGTTTTGATGTCTGTGAGAAGGGAAAGAAATTTAAGTCTGGTTGATAGATAATATAATATCTATACTAATAAAAGAGTAATATGCTAATTATTAGGACGTTCTGGACGTCCTTCTGGACAAAGCCATGGTGGCGGGGCTGAGGCAGAGGTGGTTAGGGGTGATCAGGCCAGCAGTGGGGGCAATTGGGGGTGATCAGGCCGCAAGGGGGTGTAGTTGGGGGTGAGAAGGCCGGTGGGGGAGGGTAGTTGGGGGCTTGGAGGCAGAATGGTTAGCAGCAATCAAGCAGGCAGGCAGGTGAGCGGTTTGGAGCCAGAGGTCCTGGATTGTGAGAGGGCTATCTGACTGCCAGTTTAGGCCCGATGCCATGGGGCAGTCAGACATCCCCAGAGGGGTCCCAGATTGGAGAAGGTGCAGGCTGGGCTGAGGGACCACCTCCCCCACTCCCTCCGCACGAATTTCGTGCACTGGGCCACAAGTCCTATATAATAAAGCACATAAGGGGATATATATACCTTCCCATAGATTCAAACAAACAAACAAACAAAATAGTGTTTTCTAGTCCCTTTGATTTTTGAGCACACAGTGTAGACCAAAGTAAGATGTTAAAATACTCAGAAAACTATCAGACTACTGCCTTGCACAGTACCTGCCAGACACATGCACAATTGCCTATTGATGGCGGGGTGCTTGGCTTTTCCAAAGCTCACCACAACCGCGGTCTAGTCTTTAGGGGCACATTCATGGAGATTGTTTTCAGAGAGCTGTGTGAGAGCAAAATAGACTTTCACGATGATGATTGTTAAATGTTTTCACATGACAGTGACCCATGACCATGACCACTCGGGAGACACAGTGCATAGGGGAGTACATGGCCTAGTTTTCATTTCCTTTCAGGCAGTAGAGCTCTCCTAGTAGGTGGGCAGATAGACATGCCTTTGTGGTATTTATGGCATTTTCTTCCCAAATGAACTTTGGAAAGAAAAGAAAATACTGTAAAAGCACATTTGCTTGCATGTGCGTACACACACACACACACACACACACACACCACTATTTCTTTTGACCTTACAAGTTTTTTAAATTTGACCTTAAAAATTCTTAAAACAGTTATTTTAAAGTATTTTTTGAAAATAATTAATAAAGGACTGCTTCCTTTTCCAGCTCAGAAGATAAAATAACAGTCCACTTTTTAAACCGTGACGGTGAAATATTAACAACCAAAGGAAAAATCGGTGACTCTCTGCTAGATGTTGTGATTGAAAATAATCTAGATATTGATGGTTTTGGTGAGTATGGAAGAGTCCTTAAAATTTATAAGTGAAACTATTGAATAGGTTTCAACACTGTTCTTTTGAAAAATTTTAACCTATACCATACAGAGTATAATATTAAAATTCAGGATGTATTAGTGTTATATTTTCATTTTGAAAGAATAAGAATAAACAGTGTATTTGTATTCTTTGTACATTTGATTAGCTTTTTACCTCAATATCTGTCGCCTCATTACCTTATTGTTTACCTGTGTTAATGCAAATCCAGGAAATAGCTAGTGGAGTTGAAAAATAACTGGTTAGAGATAATAAATGTCATAGTACAAGAGGTAATAAATAGTTTTAACTTATTCTGGAGTGTTAGCTTACCTTTCCAGGAAGGGTAATTTATCTACCCTTCCTGGAAAGGGTAACCTGTATATATATTAAAGGGGGAAATGGAGAATGTTTTTATTTCTAAAGTCTAGATTTCTGACCATAGCCCTCAAGCACTCACGCGAGCCACGCCCCAGATGTGCTAGGGAAAGCTATGAGCACTTGTCAGTTCTGCTCAAGCACTTTAGTGATGGTTCTTGAAGAGGGTTCCCTTGATTATTAGCATCAAGTCATTTGGGAAATGCAGATTCTCAGGCCCCACTCCAGATCTTCTGAGTCATAAAGCCTGGGGTAGGGCCCTCTGTATTTTACCAAGTCCTCCATGTCACGTTAATGCATGTTCAAGTTTGTGAACCATTGGCCCGAAATAAGGCCCAGTGAGCATATCTGACCATGCTTCAGTCGGGGCACAGTTCACATCGCACTTCTGAGAACCATTTGTACATCAGAGTTATTTCCCTTCTCCCCATTTCCCCGTGATACATGAAGTCCACCTCCCTGTGAAGGCTCACCACAGCTTCCTTTTTAGGGAGAATGCCCCTTTCCCTTATTGGGCTGTGAGCTCTGGGAAGACCGTCCTCACTCAGGTGACTTCACAGTGCTTTGTGCACGGAGTGTTTATGCTGCATTTTTAAATCAGATGTTTGTTTAGTCAGTTTCAGGATTAATTAGAACAACTACCAGTTGAACACATACTACATTCCAGCACATGTTATCTATGATAGTAACAACTCTAAGAGGTAGATTAAAAAAAAACAAACTTTCACTTTATAGATGGAGAAACTAAGGTTCAGAGAAGTTAATATTTCCTGGGTTGTACAAGTTGAGGGCTAAGATTCAAGCCGAAGTCCTTAATTCTTTATGCCTTTTTCTCTAAGAACCATCTTTTCTGTCTGGATTGTTTTAGAAATTAGGTGATGAAATAGTTGATATAGTACCACTTTTGAGGAGTTTTTAGTCTGATGAAGTGGTTCTTATCTGGGATGAAGTTAGAATCTACACAACTTTGAAAAGTGCAGACATCATTTGTGTTCCACCCTGGATAGTACAGGAAGAGGAGAGTTTTGCAGGTATGTGTTTAAAAAAAAAAAAAAATATATATATATATATATATATATATATATATATATATATAAAATTTATTGATTGATTTAAGAGAGGAAGGGAGAGGGAGATAGAAACAGAAACATCAGTGATCAGAGAATCATTGACCCAACTGCCTCTTACATGCTCCCTAGTGGGGATCGAGCCCACAACCCAGGCGTGTTCTCATGACCGGAATCAAACCCGGGACTCTATCCACTGAGCCAAACCAGATAGGGTGCATGTTTTCTATTTAAAGTGTGTCCTGTTCTCTCCCAGTCACCGTGTACCTGAACTGTGCTGATCTGCTTCTGCTCTGAGCCCTGATATTGGGATAATCTGTCATAATACACGACAGAGATGACCTCTGGTTAAAATCCATGACTAAGTTCCCATTTCATGTAGGATAAAATCCACACTCCTCACCCTAGCCTGCAAGGTTCTGCATTGTTTGGCCCCATCTGCAACCTATCCATCCCGTTTATACTCATTCTATTTCTCACTTTGGTCATGCTGGCCTTTTCCCAAGAGCTGAACTCACCCATTACCTTTGAGGCTTTGTATACACTTTACAACTTTTCTTCCTGGGACACTTCCCCAATCCCCATCCTAAAAATCCTGTATCTTTCTAGTCTCTATTCTATTGTTATTTTTTGTTGTTAATCCTCATCTGAGGATATTTCTTCTATTGATTTTGAGGAGAGTGTAAGGGAGGGGAGAGACAGAAAGAGAGAAACATCCATGTGAGAGAGACACACTGATTAGTTGCCTCCCACACACCCCTACTGGGGCTGGGGATGGAGCCTGCAACCAAGATACAGGGCCTTGACAGAATCGAACTCAGAACCCTTTATCCCGCAGGCCATGCTCTAACCACTGAGAAAACTGGCTAGGGCTAGTCTCATTTTATGTTTCTTCCACAGCGAGGCTTTGTCCCACTGCCCAATTCCAAGTAGGGTTTTTTTTTTCTTAGCCTGAACCCATTTTTCTCCATTACAGCATCCTGTTCATTTCTTACATAGCATTTATCACAATCTATTAGTTACATATTCCTGTTTTATCTCTTATTGGATAGTAAGTGAAATAATGAATGGATAAATGTGTAAAAAGGAACAATTAGAAATTTTGGAAGCAACAAATGTATAAGCATTATTTCTGTTTTCAAAGTGTATTGTAATATTCTGTCACTAGGGGGCAGTTATAGCTCTCTGTTCAAATTTACTTAGTAGTTTATTATCTCAGACCATTTTTTTCCTTTATATTACCTATATCTTTTATATGTCTGTTTTCAGAAAAATTATTCAAATTGGGAAATCCCGATAATGTTTATATAGACCTATACTTATTACCATCATGTTTATTGACTTCCTATTGTATAATATATTTCGGGCTATGCTAGATCAAACTTTGTTTATTCTCACTTGAGGATATGTTTTTATTGATTTTGTTTTATTATTATGTTTTTAAATCCTCACCAGAAGATATGCTTATTGATTTTATTTATTTATTTATTTTTATCCTTATTGATGTTAGAGAGAGGGAAAAGGAGAAAGGGGGAGAGAAAGGGAGAAACAACGTGGAAAGAGAACATAGATTGGTTGCCTTTCATACGTGCCCTGACCAGGAGTTGAACCTGCAACCTTTCAGTGTACAGGACAACGTTCCACCCACTTAGCCACACCGGCTAGAGGCTGCAGCCACTAGTACTGCTCTGGGACTGTGTTTAAGCATAAATCCATAACTTTTACTGCACTTGCAGTCCCCATCTCCCCACATGCCATTACATTAGTGTACTCCTATTGTGGCAGCTATCGGTTTTAGATTGAAGACTCTGTTGTGGTTGTTACTTTGGTATCATTTTTCCTTTTATATATTGTCTCCATTGCTTGTTTTGTAGAGTTTTTTTTTCCCCTGTGTTTGTGATAAGAATAAAAACAATAGATATTCCCCATTTTATGAACAGATTTTATTCTCCAAATCCATATTCAGGTCAATTAACTAGCATTTGGAATTTGTTTTTCCTATTGGAAAACATTTTTAGGTCAACCCTAAATCTATTTTTTCATAACTACTTAATCACCATTTACGGTATGGTTTCTATGAGAAAATGCATTGCAACTTATAATGTCAAGTCAAGAACACCTTAACTTCCTGGGCATACGCACTACACCCACACACTCACATTCTTTCTACCTCTACCTCTACCTCTACCTCTACCCCTACTCCAGCCCCTACCCCTAACCCTACCCCTACCCCTCTACCTCTCTACCTCTCCCTTCTACCATTCCCTCTACTTTCCTCTTCCCTTTCTCCTCCCCCTCTCTTTCCCTCTCCTTCTCTCCATCTACACATACCCCCATACTATAGGGACTCTTTTGTTCATTCTGTGCCTTATTCCGGTAGTGGGAATATATGTATGACTATTTTATGCCATTGTTGTTAGAAAATATAATAGTTATGATTTCAATCTTAAAATTTTCCCCCCTTGTTTTCTCCCCCTTTCCCCCATTGACTCCCTCCATCCCCACCCCCAGGCCTGCACCACCCTGTTGTCTGTGTCCATGGGTTGTGCATACATGGTACAAGTTCTTTGTTGATCACCTTCCACCGACCCACCCTCTCCCGCCGTCCCTCCAAGATTCCCCACTCTGTTCCATGCGTCCATGTCTCTGGATCCACTCCATCAATTTATTTTGTGATTAGATTCCACATATGAGTGAGACATGTGATACTTGTCTTTTTCTGACTGGCTTATTTTGCTTAGCTTGATACTCTCCATATCCCTCCATGCTGTCCCAAAGGGTAAGGGGTCCTTCTTTTTTAACTGCTGCATAGTATTCCATGGTATAAATGTGTCACAGCCTTTTTATCCGATCATCTACTCATGGGTACTTGTGCTGTTTCTAGATCCTAGCTATTGTTAAGTTGTGCTGCTATGAACATAGGGGTACATACATTCTTTCTGATTGGTGTTTCAGGTTTCTAAGGATATATTCCTAGAAGTGGGATCACTGGGTCAAATGGGAGTTCTACCTTTAATTTTTTGAAGAAACTCTTAACTGTTTTCCACAGAGGCTGCACCAGTTGCATTCCCACTGGTAGTGTACCAGGGTTACCTTTTTTCTACATCCTTGCCTGCACTTGTCATTTGTTTTGTTGATGGTAGCCATTCTGACAGGTGTGAGGTGATACCTTATTGTCGTTTTAATTTGCATCTCTGATGATCAGTGACTGTAAGCATTTTTTCATAAGTCTCTTGGCCATCTGTATGCCTGGCTGGTGTGGCTTGGTTGGTTGAAGCATCCTCCCATACACCGAAAGGTGGCAGGTTCTATTCCTGATCAGGACACAACTAGGTTGGGCTCTCTCTCTCTCTCTCATCTTCCTCTTTCTCTAAAATCAATAAAGAAAGTTTTAAGAATTAATTTTTCTAAATTCTTTAGAGACATGTTTTCAGTGTTCTTTAAAATGCTTACTTTTTTATAGAACATATAGGTAAATCTCAAAAACACTTTTAAAAAATTGCTCAATGCTGAACCCGGTTTGGCTCAGTGGATGGAGCGTCGGCCTGCCGACTGAAAGGTCCTGGTTTCAATTCCGGTCAAGGGCATGTACACTGGTTGCGGGCACATCCCCAGCAGGGGGTGTGCAGGAGGCAGCTGATTGATGATTCGTTCTTGTCGATGTTTCTAACTCTCTACCCCTCTCTCTTCCTCTCTGTAATAAGTCAATAAAATATATTTAAAAAATTGCTCAGATTGTCTTACTATTTTGGGGTTTTGTAAGTTGACTATTTCTTCTTATAAGTACTACTGATAAATCTTGTAAATCTTTGCTGCAGTTTTTTTCTATAGTAATAATTGCTCCACAATATGACATTATATTTCTCTGGCCCAGTGTTAGCCAAGCTGAGTTGATTTCACTCTTGAGTCTTAAAGTTTCTTTTATATTTGAGTTTCTTCCTGGTGTGAAGAATAAGAAAAACATACCTGGTCACAGCTTGTGGTGGAAAACGTTTGAAAGGGACTATAAAATAAGGAGGGCAAATAAATGTGATACATTTATTTAAATAATAAACATGGGACTAGATGTGTAGTAGGAACTTTGCATGTAGGAACCAAATGTAACCTGTATATATTCAACATTTGTCAAATTCTTACAAGAATACTCTCTTTAGCTCTGAACTTGACAACTTGAGCAAGATGTGGAAACAATTGGCAAGAGGGCAATAAAATTATATTAGAGAATGAAAAACCTTTAAGAGAAGGTTAGAAGGATTGAAGTTTCCTAGGGAAGAGAGAGCTTAAAGCACATGAGGAGCTGGATGGATGGCAACTCTGCATGCCGTCTGCCCAGGTGGTACAGAAAGGAACGTCCTAAATTTTTCTGGAAGGATTTATGGGCACATGAACTGTTCTCTCCATTCCAGCATGATTGAGAACACATTGTATGCACTCTCTTTTTCCTTGATCTTTCCTGACATCACACTTTTCTGGTTCCCTGTCTACCATTTGAGACATTGTTGTTTTGATTGCCTTTCTAGGAAGAGTCTCACCTTGGCTCTCTTTGCCTTTCTGATCCTTTCTTTCCTTTTTTCCTCTTCCCCTTTGTGAAACCTTAAGGCTTTTGCTTCTGCCTCACTCCTTTTTTTTTTTTTTTAATTTAAAAAAAAATCTTAAATCCATCCTTTACACACAACCAGCAGTGAGATCTCTCCAAAATAAAGTTCCCATGTCACTTTCCTGCTCAGAATCGTTGAGCAGCTATTTGTACCCCAGAGCAGAGGTTTACAAGCAGTCTCTCCAGGGGCGGGATCTGGGCGAGGAGTGACGTGTTCATAACCCCCTGGCTGGTGTCATCCCTGCGGCAGCTCACCGAGAAAGATGGTTACTGAGCCTGTGCTACCCACCAGCCTGTGCTACCCACCAGCCTGTGCTACCCACCAGCCTGTGCTACCCACCGGGAATGTCAGGAAACCAGGTGGAGAATGCGGGCTGAGAGAACACGTTCAGGCGCCTTCGGGAACTTGGTCCCCTGCCTCTGCAGCCCCGCCCACCGCACCCTGCCCTAGACTGGGAGTTTTGTTTGCCTTGCATCTTCTGTTATACTTGGCTTGCAGGTCTCAGGATTTGTGTTTTAATAACAAATCTGAAGAAAGTTGCTGGGAATATTTTGTAAGGATTGTTTTTACTTACATTTTGAAGACAAAAGGAGGCTGGATTTCCTGATTTTTGGCCTGCAGTATTTCCAGAGGGATTTGCTATTTAGTTTTGTGTTTGTCTCCACC